>CM053786.1:326288440-327488440 GCA_028749045.1 Cupressus sempervirens
ATCTAAATTCAAAAAGACAAATCAATGAAAGATTAAAAAGTGAGCTAAGATTTGAAAAGTAAATCAGTGAAAGATTGAAAAATGACCTAAACACCGAAAAGAAAATCAATGAGAGAATGATGAAATCCCAAGCAGACATCAATAATTGAATCAACTAAATGAGCAGTATCTCTATAGACAAAAGGGTAAAGCAGGAATTGGATACAAAGAAGAAGAAGGTGAATCCTCCAAACAAGGTGCTCAAAGGAATCAAAGACCTACTTGAACTCACTGTGGTAAGATAGGTCATACATCAAACAAATGTTGGAGTAATGTAAAGCAAAATTCAATGGTAAATGTTACAATTGCAATCAGCATGGTCACAAGGCTAATTAATGTAAAGAGAAACCAAAATTTGAAGGCAAATGTCACAAATGCAAGAAACAAGGTCATAAGGCATCAAACTGCAGAACCAAGACATTCAATCCAACAGAGCAAATTTTGAAAGCAATATTTGGTTGGGGCTACAACACCTGGTGCAGATGTCATTACTATGGAGAGTATGGACACATTAGCATAAATTGTGTTAAACATCACACAAGGAAGAGAGATACCACCATAAGATGTTACACTTGTACATAACTTGGTCATCTAGCCAAGAATTGCATGAATATAGGTAGAATTGAAGATGAAAAGAAAGCTAGGGCAGATAACATCAGAAAGCAAATGAGGCAGGAATGAATTCCTAAATCCATTAAGGAAGTTAGTCCAAGCAATGATGGTAATGTCACTCAAGAAGTGGGTGACTCCACCATTTCCAACTAAGTTCTTAAGCAAGAACTGGAGCTATGTTATCACGATCACATCTAAATAGTTCCAAAATTGAAAAGAAGCAAAGATCCAAATCAGTATTCAAGATACAAAGGGATCACAAAAAATTAGATCAGTTATCACCGAGTTACTTTATCTACCGAGTAAGGTTGGGTCATGGACTCTGTTGAGCAAGGTTAGGAATAACTAGTCACACATGTTGATGCAGGAGCATCTTGCATGGAAAAATTATTGGCAAAAAAAAAAAAAAAAAAAAAATTGAAAAAAAAAAAAAATTGGAAAAAAAAAAAAAAAAAATCTAGAGGAGAGAGAAAGTGACGAAAATTAGAGGAGAAATAATAAATAAATAAAAAGGAAAAAAAGGAGAAAAAGAAAAAAGGAGGAATTTCTATTTTCGAGGTGCATAGGTGGCATAAAATAAAAAAATGAGAAATTAGTTGTCATTCCATTAATCAAGGTGTGTAGGTGGCATCTTAGAATCTTGTGGAAAGTTTCTTAAATCTTGCATTTAATATTTGTTGTGATCCATAAAGGAAATATAATTTTCTAATTGGGCCACATGGTGGTGCTTAGTTGTAATTCTAGAAGGTTATGGAAGTTGTAGAAGGTTGTGGAGGAATTCTAGAAGGTTGTGGATAAGTCATGCATGGGGTGGTAATTGCCTATTTAAGCAAGGCATATGAGCATTTCTAAATCAAGCTCAAGGGGAAGCTTGAGGAGTAGAAGCTCAAGGGGAAGCTTGAGGAGTAGAAGCTCAAGGAGTAGCTTGAGAAGTGGAAGCTTCAGAAGTGGAAGCTTGAGAAGTGAAAGCTCGAGAAGTAGAAGCTTTGGAAGGAAAAGCTTGAATGTGTGAAAGTTGGAAGGTGAGAAATTTGGAAGGTGTGAAAGAGAAAGAGGAGAAAGTGAAGAGTGAGTTTTCCTGAGTCTGTGAACAAAGCGCCGAATGTGAGGCAGTTTACAGCAGGATTGTGATGGAGTTGTGAGTGTGTAGACAGAGCGCCGAATGTGAGGCAGTTTACACTTGGATCTTGGATAAAGTTGGAGAAGAGCTAGTGACTGTGGTTTAGAAACAAGGAGGTTGCTTGGTGGCTTGCAAGCACAAATTGAAATCTTAGAGGTTTCTACCGGAGTGTGGATCTGGACTAGCTTGGGTTTGGATTGGATCTTGAGAGATCTTGTAGAAATGTTATTGTAATTGCTATTGGATTTTCAAGTATAATAAAATTGTATTCATATTGTTGCATTCTTGGTTGTGAGTTGGTAGGGTGGTGTGGCCCTTCATTAGTGGTAGCAGAGCGGACCTTCATTACATGTTTGGTTACCGAGTTATGAAGCATTCATTGAGCAATTTGAGTAGATAGTGGATCACAACCTATTGAGCATAATGATACTTTCATATCGAGCATTAATTGCAAAGTGTTATAAAAAGGGCAAAAGATCAAATTCATTTTTCACTGAAAAATTTAAAGTATTGTTGCAATCAAGTGAATTGCAAAACGATCAAGCGATTTTGAGCATAATTTGCAGTAAAATTCTTTTTGAAGTCTTTCGTAACCTACCGAGTAGTCATGGTAGCAAGGCAAAGAAAGGGTCAGTAATGTTGGTTTGAGGAGTCGAATGGAAACCACCAGATTTCAAACTTGTACTAGCAATTGCGAAAACCCTCGATCCAAATGGAGCACAATTACAAATCCCTCCTAAGGTACTACTCATTAACAATATTTAGACTCATTTTAAGTGTGCAATTCAAGAAATAAGAACCCTATAGATGGATGATGCCCTAGGTGAATTGTGTGTGAATGGTGTTCTTAAACCCGAGCATAAGCACTTGGAAGATAAAGGTTTAACCCACATTCCTCACCTGCCCTGGAGTTTCCAAATTAAATAGATCAGATACATTCTAAGTTGAGTTCACAATGGTCAGTTATGGCTTGAGCAACCAATTTTGATCACTAAGAAAATGATTCATCGTATCACCGACCTTCCTATGCTTTCCAAAGCCAAAACTACTAAAACCCTAGGTCGAGCAAAGTTACAGAAGAAAACCCTAGCCAAGTGGGACAACAAAGGTATGAAGATCAATAGTGTAACAGATGTAGAACTAAAATTCAACATACATGTGATAGCACACAAGATCTATAGTTCTAGTCATCTAGATAGTGTGTCGTGCGAAGCATTAGACTTGGCATTCAAAGTTGTGAAGAACAATTTGTCATTTGATCTTGCAGACTTGTTGTTGAAATAGTTTAACAAGAACATGGAAAGTATTAGGACATCCAAGAATAACCCTTGTAAATTTAGTTCATTGTTGACATGCTTATTCTTCTATGTTCAAAAGTTTTTACCTTCTAAAGGTACAGTCATATGGAGAAAGGATGTGCCAGTTTTGTATCAGATTAATGAATATATTGTAGAAACGAGCAAGAATTTTGACAACATAATGGATAACTACTTTGATGCCTTCAAGGAGAAAATGAATAACAAATTTAGGATTCTCAAGAAATTGGTTGAAGATTATAGAGATGATGTTTGTTTCATGGTAGATAGTGACAAAGCCTACATTTAGGCAGTGATTCCAAGAGTTGTATGGGTAAAACCTCTTCCCTATGAGGTAAACATTGATGAAGAAAAAGACATAATTGAGGGCTTGATAAATGAACTTGTTGATCTAAAGGCACCGCACTTTGGAATATATGATGAGGCTAAGGCAAGAATAGAGCTTGAAATCAAGCTTCCACATGCAGTTAACAAAGGAAAGAGGAGAATAGCAAAACTCAAATCTAGCGTACCTCTTATGTTGACCGAGGGTAAGGGAGAAGATGATGATGATGATGTAAAGGATGAAGAAGAGTCAAAAAAGGAAGAAGAGCCAGTAAAGAAGAAAGGCAAGGTGATCATCACCAAGTCACCCAAGCCATCCACTATAGTTTTTACCAATAGATCCAGGAAGAAAGGTAGTGAAGTTGTGTTTAGCAAGCCTCCTCTCACCTTCTAAGAAAAATTGAAACAACTGGAAGAAGGTGCAAGCATAACCAACTTCAAATCATTGAAGTATGGGACTAGGACAGAGGCTGAGAAGAAACAAATTGAAGAATTGGTGCTAACTAAGATGGGAAAATGGAAGTATTCCCCTGATCAGATAGCCTCTCAGATTTCTAATGAACTATGTGAGAGATTGAAGCCAAAATGGGGCTCAGCTATGCAGAAAACAAAAGATATCTATGAACAAACCCTGAGGTAGTTGTTACCGAGTATTACCAATGCTAAAGTAAAAGAGTCTTTGAAGAAAAATGAAGACAAGATGACTCTTAGATTCAATACTTATTTAATTTTGTCAAAGGATATAGAGCATGTAGTCAAGAATGCTACAGGCATGTGGAAGAAAATTTATCACTTGCATAAATAGAGTGACTCTCCAATAGAAGTCAAGGATGATGATAGTAAGGATGAGGAAGAAGGAACACAATTTGAGACAATACAATTTGACAATGAAGTAGTTGAAGAAGATAAAGAGGAAGAAGCTACTGAGGAAGATAAAGAAGATGACGAGGAAACTGATCCTATGAAGATAGTAGCAGTAGTCATTGTCTCACTTCCTCATTCTCCAAGCAAATCAACAAGTACATCAAGTTCAGAGACAACCTCAACAAGTTTGATTGTGACCACAGCAGATACATCAAATGTCCAATCACTCTTTGCTCCCTTACAACTCAACACATCACTAATGAAAGTGTCTACCACTTCATCTACTGAGCTGCAACCTCCCTCTTCTTTAGTTCTCGAGTCAGCATCGACAGTAATGAGTATAACATGTTCTACAATTTTGTGTTCTTCAATAGCAAGTATAGTTTCAAGTTCAACGATTTTTGATTCTATAGTTTTGTTTTCTATAGCTTTAGATACTTCTATAAGTATATCAATTTTGGAATCAGTAAGCATACCAGTCAATGTTCCATCTATCGGTACTATATCAGTTTTTGCTACTAGTCATGCTATTTCTACTATTGTTTCCATTCTAGATTCTAAGGCATTATGTACAAAGGTAGTTGAACCTAAAGCTCAACCAACTATAAGAATTTTGAGTGGAAAGGAGATAGAGGAGGATATTGATCTAGATGAGGAGATTGAGATTCCAAAATGGGATTTTGATAATGCCACTGCAAATCAAATGCAAATAGCTAGTAAACTCCTCCAAAAGAAAGTAAAACAGAAGAAATTAAGAGAGGAAAGAGATAGAGAACATAAAATCATTGAAAGTGCTAAGAATATTTTGACTAAGGTAATAGGTGTTGAAGTTGACACTTCTCAACACATTTTGTTTCAATTGGAAGGAGCAGTCCAAAAGTTTAATGAGGACTCCAGTGGTCAAGAAAAATTAATTAAGAAAGTAGAGAAGAGATTTGATAACAAAGTGCTTGAGCACATTGCTGAACAAATTGTCATCTAGCAAGCGGAGCTTTCCTCAATTTTGACCAATCTTGAAAACTCTTGCACAAATGTAACATCACTTTTTGGGAAATTATGTAATGTTACTGAGTTCACAAAGGAAATAAAGGGAAAACTAACAAAGATTGATGAAGATCTGAAGGTTAGTGCACAACAGTTACAACTTAACCCTAGTTCAAGCTCTGCACATCATATGAAAATCAGATTCTTGTCAGATATGTAGGCAAAATTGTTGAGAGAGAAAGCAAGGATCCGGTCTTTACTGATAGATATTCAAAATATGATCCTTCCCATCATGGACACAATGCAAAAGCACATTGTTTACTCAAAAACATTGATCCATGACAATAATTTCTCAATTGCAAATCACATGATAGAACTCTCTGTAGAGGTCCAAGGTGCTCTACATACGTGCAAAGTTTTGCAAGAGAATTGGAATAAGACTTTAGCACTCATACTTAAGGTACATTTTGAGTTTCTTTCTTATATTGGTGTCTCTATGTGAATAAGCTTTGAATAAATCTTTGGCATTATTGTCAAAAAGGGGGAGAAACAATATGTGTAAGAAAAATAGTATGTGTAAGAAAAGCAGTATGTGTATATGAGAGACAGTATGTATATTGTATGGGGGAGAATCATGAAAAGGAAAAGAAAGTATATTGTATATACTTAAAAAGACAAATTTTGAAAAATCTCAAAAATAGTACCGAGTCAGTATCACACTGTGATGTATATAAGTTTTGGCTGATAAGTGTTTTTGTCACTAATGCCAAAGGGGGAGATTGTTGATATTAAGTCAAGTTTGTTATTAGTGACAACACTTATTTAGATTATGTATGGTTACCAAGCTCATTGAATAGTCTATAGTGTTTTCCATGTAATTCAGTAGCCACTAAGCTTTACAGTTCCTATCGAGCATCCCAGTGCTTACCAAGTGAAGTTAGTGTTAACTGAGCTATGTAATGATCAATGTTTATCAAGTGCAGTCATGGTAAACGTGCAATTCAATTTCTACCAAGTTATACATTATCTACTAAGTCGCCAATGCAGACTGAGTTTGAGACTACTATGAGATTATTAGTATGGATAGAGCTTCTACTTCTATTGAATGCATGACGATGCCGAGTAATGACAGTGGATGCCATGTATCAGAACTTTACCAAGTCAGTCTTCTAAACCTGAATGTCTTCATTCAAGCCAACTTTGTAATATTGGTGTTAACTTGTATATTGGCCGACTTTGTAGTTTTGTAAATTGGATACACACACACACACACACACACACACACACGAAGGAACAAATAGATGAATGTATGTATGCGAATGAGAATCAACAAAAAAGTATATTATAAGGTCATATTAGCAAAGGAGCAATAGAGTCATATCTATCACATAAAGGTGATCAATACTTCAAAGAATCTCTATCAACAAATCAGTTGTAAAATAGAGACATACTATTTCATTCTAACAGGTGAACAAGTTCAAATCCTCTAACAAGGTAGACTTAATATTTTTTTGTCAAATCCTCTTTACCGAGTGCATACTTCGTTGTATGTTTGCAAATCCTCTAACAAGGTGGACCTAGTAGTCCTAATTGCTCTGATCAAGGCAGATCATCATAAGTGATCATTGTAAGCCTTAATAGGCCAACTTTATGCTGCAATATTGAAGTTTTGTAGGTATCATCCCCACCCCAGTTTTACTTTCTATTTGGAAGGTTTCTAGGTTACCAAATTATTGTGTTCATGTGCCATGAATGTTTAAGTTTTCAATTTCTCATGCATGCAGATTAGATCTGATTTAATGGTTATCAGATTATTATAATTAAGATCTAATTTTGGTAAAGTTTTTGAGGTTACTGATTCACCCCTCTTCTCTCAATAACCTAGCATAGTCTTTAATATTTCCAACAAAGATTACATTAATAATCAGGTCATATCATTGTTACACTCTAACCATTGTAGCAGTGAATCAAATCTCCTAACATAATTGGCTTAACAACTATTTTGTATATCCTTTAACAAGGTGGCATTTCTAGATTGAAGTGTTTATAGGCCTCTAACAAGGCCACTCCTAACAGGGTGATTAAATCCTCTAATAGGGTCACACCTAATAGTGTGTTTTGTAACCTTTAATAGGGTTGGCTCTTAACAAGGCTCACTTTAGAAGAGTGAAAAACAATAACTAGTTGCAATTGGTGGTTTTCCCAAATTGAATTTCAACATTAAGTCTTGTTGTTTCTTGTGTTCATGCTATTTCTTTTATGTGTATGAAACTAAGTTAATTAAGGTTAATCACACTTTATATCTTAAGATCTACATGTTAAGCATTTTCCAAGTAACAATTGATATTTTAATGCTTTCCAAGTTACAACAAGTTGGTAGTGTTAATTGAGTGCCTATGTGTTAACTGAGTTACAACAATAATACAATTTAAGTAGAGTTTATGCTTTGATTTAAATCTAAGGGATCTATGATTTTTTTTGTAGTAACTAATTCACCCCTCCCCTCTCAGTCACTCCTCTTATATTTCCAACAATTGGTATTAGAGCTTTTGGTGCTTGCAGAGAAGGTTTCAAGGACCTAGCTAAAGATCAAGATGTCTTATAGGAGAGAAATTTCCAAGTTGAACAAAGATAACTTCAAGGCATGATAGGAACTTATAAAGTTGCATCTAGCAAACATCAATGATTTAGGTGTGAAATATTTGAATAATCCTTACAAGGCACCTACTGGAACATTGATTGTGGAAGAAATTGTTGAAAAGAAAAATCATAACATCATGATGATTGACATTGCATCTACTCTTAACCATGTTTAATTTGATGAAGTCAAAGGTTGTACCATTACTCATGAGATGTGGACCAACCTAAAAGATATCTATAGAGGAGATGATAATGTGAAGAGAGCTCAAGAAGAAATCCTTAGAGGAAAATTCAATCATATGAAGATGATAGAAGATGAAAACATGCAAAATATGTTGAGATAATCAAAGCTAGTGTAAGTACAATCAAAGCCTCTTGAGGGAAAATTGATGATGCAACAGTTGTAAGCAAGGTACTCAGAACCCTTATTCCTATTTATGCAATTAGAGTGTCATCAATTCAAGATATGAGATGTGATCCCAATAAAAAGATAAATTTGGATGCACTAGTGGGAAGGTTAACAGCATTTGAGCTAGATAACTTTAATTGTGTTCCTAGTTCTAGAAATCTTGAATCTGCATTTCAAGCCAAGTTGTCACTCAAGAAGAAAGCTGTAAAGTCTAAAGGAAAACATTTTGAAAGTGAAGAAGAAGACAATTCTGATAGTGATCTTAAATTCATCGAATCCTTACTTGCAAGAAGATATCCTAAAGGCAAATGAAAGAATAAAGGTAAAATTCCTTTAATATGTTTTTGTTGTAAAGAAGTTGGTCACATTGTTGCAAGGTGTCCAAACAAAGAAGGCAAGGAAGAAAAGAAGAAGAACAAGTTAAAAGGCAAGAAATATCTCAAAAGCTACAAGGATTACAAAGAAAAAGGTAAGAAGTCTTCCTTCATGCCTAAATATTCTGACAGTAGTGATAATGATGAAATGGTCTATATTGCTACAAAAGATGATGAAGATGATAAGATGAAAATTATTTCTCATGTTAGTAAAAATGACACATGGATTATTGATAATGGATGTTCTCATCATATGACTAGTGATAAAACAAAGTTTGAACACATGGAACACTATGATGGTGGGAGTGTTAGATTTGGAAATAATGAACCTTGTTGTATAAAAGGAAAAGGTTGTATTTCACTAACCAATGAACTTAGATGTGATAATTCTACTAAGTGTGGCATAGTTGAACAACATTGAATTCAAGGTAGAATTCATGAATGAGAAGGCCAAACTGCTAGATGGAAAAAGAAATCTAGTTGGGTCAAGTAATCAGACAAAAGGTAACCCATTCTACCTAGATCTAAGTGAGAGTTCATGTTTCATTGCTAAACTAGAAGAAAGTTGGTTATGGCATAAAAAGTTATGCCATGTGAATTTTGATAACCTAATCAAGATAAGCAAAAACAAAAGAGTGAGAGGTATTCCTAGTTTGAGGAAACCTGATATGGGCCTATGCAAAAATTATCAAATTGGAAAGATGGGAAAGATAAGTCTCAAAAGCAAGAACGATCATTCTAAAGAAGTCTTAGAGCTGGTTCATATAGACCTATGTGGACCTATTGGAATAGAAAGCTACCATGGAGATAAGTATTTCATTATATTTGTTGATGATTATTCTAGGACAATGACAATAATGTATTTGAAAGATAAGTCCAAATCTTTTCAAAGTTCAAGTGGTATCTGACTAGAGTTGAGAAAGAAATTGAAATGTTTAAGGTTAGAGAGAGGAGGTGAATTCATTTCTAATGAATTCAATGAATTTTGCATTGAAACAAGAATCAAAAGACAAGTATTAGCCCTTGTTACACCTCATTATAATGGTAGAGAATAAAGAATGAACAAATCAATCATGGATTGTGTAAGAACCCTGATGATAGAGAAAAATGTTGTAATCAAACATTGGAAGTAATTAGTACAACAATTCATACCCTAAATAGAGTACAATTGAAGAAAGACTCAAATCAGACTCCTTATGAACAATGGTATGGCTATAAACCCAATGTAAGTTATTTCAAAGTATTTGGCAGCAAATGTTATATCTTGAAGGAGACTACAAAAGTTAAATTTGATGTCAAGAGTGGTGAAGGCATATTCCTAGGATACTCCTGCAAAAGAAAGGCATACAAATGTTTGAATCTAACCACTCATAAGATCATAGAAAGTGCACATGTGAGGATAGATGAGTTTGCATAAAAGTGTGAAGAAGAAAGCAACAAAGAACTTGAAGACTACACAAATTTTGTTTACTTTGAACCTGATACATTGCCTAATCCAATTGGAAGTCAAAAAACTTCACCTCTTGAGTCCCTAAAATCTCTAGAAGCACCCAAGTTGTAGCCAGTACAACCCAAGTCATAGTTAGAAGGACCCGAGTTGTAGTTAGAAGCACCTGAGTTGCAACAAGTGTAACCCAAGTCACAATATGAAGGAACCAAGTCACAAACAGTAGGATTCGAGCATGATTCAGAAGATCATGGCGAGCCAAGTGAAACAAGTTCTAAATCCAAAGTCCATGTACTAGCAAGATATGTCGGAAGGCATCATGTACCTGAGAAGATCATTGGAGACAAGTTAGAAGGTACAATGACAAGGAACAAATTGAAAGGTACATGTTTGCTTACTAAATTTGAACCTAGAACTATGAAAGATGCTTTGGACAATGAAAGCTGGATTGAAGCTATGAATGAAGAAATTGATCAAATAGAAAGAAACAAAACTTGGACTCTTGCTCCTAGACCCAAGGATAAGAATGTAATTGGCACAAAATGGGTATTCAAAAATAAGCTAAATGAAGATGGAGAAATCTAAAGAAATAAAGCAAGGTTAGTATGCAAAGGTTACTCTCAAGAGGAAGGTATTGATTATGGTGAAACTTTTACTCCTATTGCAAGATTAGAAGGTGTTAGGAGTCTACTTGCTTATGTTGCAAATAAAGGAATCAAAGTGTATAAGATGGATGTTGGAAATTTGTTCAGCGGTCCCCTCAAGATTCATGACAAGGGCTTAACCACCTCTTGTGTACTATAAGTTGAGTGGTTGTATTGGGCATTGATAGATCAATCTTTTGGTGCAATGACAACCCCACTCTAAAAGTGGTATCAAAGCTTGGTCATAGGTTAGAATCCTTAGACCCTCAGGTAACGTTGAGGGGGAGATTGTTGGAAATTTGTTCAATGCTCCCCTCAGGATTCATGACAAGGGCTTAACCACCTCTTATGTACTATAAGTTGAGTGGTTGTATTGGGCATTGATAGATCAGTCTTTTGGTGCAACGACAACCCCACTCTAACAATGGATGTGAAATCTACATTCTTGAATGAAATTGTAGAAAAAGAAGTATATATAGAGCAACCTAAAGGTTTTGTTGATCCTAGCAAAAGGGCCATGGTTTGAAAATTACACAAAGTATTATATGGTCTCAAAAAAGCTCCCAAATCATGCTATGAAAGATTGCATAATTATTTGATAAAGATTGGTTTTCAAAGGAGTAATGATAATAACAACCTATACATCAAAGAAGGTCTAGACAAGAAGATTGTATTGGCAAAAATATTTGTGAATGATACATTCTTTTCTGGAAATGATGATTTGTGCAAATATTTTTAAGAGGAAATGAGCAAGGAATTTGAGATGTCTATTTTTGGAGAGATCAAATTATTTGTTGGCTACCAGATTCAATAGAAGAAAGATGGTATCTACATTACTTAATCAAAGTATATCAAGGAGATACCGGAGAGTTGGAACATCTATGTCTACTGGACATAAGCTTTCCAAAAATGATGATTCCAGAGAGGTAGATCAGACCACATACAGATCAATAATTGGAAAACTACAATATGTAGTGCATACAAGGCTTGATATTACATTAGCAGTTGGTATGGTGGTAATATTTTCAGCTAATTCTAAAGAAAATCATATGATGTCAATGAAGAGAATCATGAGGTATCTGAAAGATACTAATGATTAAGGATTATGGTACAAGAAAGGAGGTAACTTTGATTTGAAAGCCTTCACTAATGTTGATTGGGCAAGAAGTATAGATGATAGGAAGAGCATCACTGGGGGAGCATTTTTTATTGGAAAGATACTAGCGTCTTGGAAAAGTAAAAAATAGAATCACATTTCTTGCTCTACAGAAGAGTCAAAATACGTTACAACAATAGTTAATTGTTCCAATATTGTTTGGTTCAAGCAACTGTTGGTAGCCATGAAGATGGAGACCAAAGACGCAGTTGTTATCTTTTGTGATAACACTAGTGCAATTAATATATCAATGAATCAAGTGATGTATACCAAGACCAAGTACATTGTAATAAAATATCATTTTCTAAGAGAATTGGTGCAAGACAAAGAGGTGAGATTGGAATATGTGAATACAAAAGAGCAGATTGCAGACATATTCACTAAGCCATTACCTAAGGATGCATTCTTGTATCTAAGAGGTAAGCTAGGGGTCATTCCCCTATCTGAAGCTCACTAAATGAAGTTTAGTGATGCATCGACCAGAGCATGTTGAAGATCAATCAAGTTGTTGCAGTAATGAAAGGGAAAATTGCATATGAATTTGTACATTAGGTACACTAAAATTCATTGTATATTGTCTTTGGCATAAGATGTCAAAGAGGGAGAGTTTGCTTTACTATCATATATTAGAGAAATTTTGAAGATGTTAGAGGAAGAACTTGGTCAAAAATCTTCAGAGCTAATATCAAAGAGGAAGAGTTGTCTATTAGAGGAAGAAGTTGAAGTTAGAGTAAACAGGTAGAGTTTTCTGACAAAGAGAGAAATTGAAGTCAGAGTGAGTTCACACTTATAGAAGGAGTTCTCATGGATGAGAATCAAAATCAAACTAAGGATATTATCCTTACTTTTATTTTTCTCTAAAATTTTATTGTACTATGACATGTTGTGTTGTTATCAATGCCAAAGAGGGAGATTGTTGAAAATAATTGATCAATTGTATATTGTCTTGGATATTACACAAAATGTCATATCTTTACCAATCAGTGTCTTCTGAGCTCACTTGGGTGATAAGGATAGTTTCCAAAGTCTATCAAGCATTCCAAAGTTTATCAAGTTTAGAAGATAGTATTTGCTGAGTTCACTCGAGCTCCAAAGAGAAGTTTGCAAAAGTGTAGTGTTAACCGATCTCACTTAGTTAACAAAAGAAAGCTAGATGGAACCAATGTTAACCGAGCTCAATCGGTTACCAAAGGAAGTTTATGAAGTTTTGGCATTAACTGAGTTTACTTGGTTAACATAGGAAAATCATTTCAGAGTTAGTGTCTATCGAGTTGGGTCGGCTAACAAAGGATTTTCTTATTTTGGCATATTGAGTTTAATGGATTTGTTTGTTGGTTCTAGTTGATTAAAGAGATTTTTTTAAGGTGTATTCAAGCCGAGTTAACTATGCATATGATATAAGTATAAGGTCAAGTTGACAATTGAATGTGGATGTGAGAATGTGTGGAATATAAGAAGATGCTTAGAGGAAGCAAATTGGAAGGATAAGAAAAACATCCTTAATGAGCTACAAAGATATATATGATCAAGAAGGATAGAGTATTGAAGCCAAAATTGAGATCTAAAATTAGAAAATATAAGTTTGCATCAACAATCAAGTCATATCATTATTGCACTCTAACCATTGTAGCAGTGAATCAAATCTCCTAATAGAGTTGGCTTAACAATTATTTTGTAAATCCTCTAACAAGGTGGCATTTCTAGATTGAAGTATCTAAAGACCTCTAACAAGGCCACTCGTAACAGGGTGATTAAATCCTTAATAGGATCACACCTAACTGTGTATTTTTTAATGTTTAACAGGATTGGCTCCTAATAGGGCTCACTTTAGAAGAGTGAAAAATAGTAACTAGTTGCAATTGGTGGTTTTCCCAAATTGAGTTTCCACGTTAAATCTTGGCATCTCTTATGTTCATGCTATTTCTTTTATGTGTATGCAACTAAGGTAATTAAGGTTAATCATGCTTAATATCTTAATATTTTCATGTAAAGCATTTTTTGAGTAACAATTGATATTATAATGCTTGCCGAGTTACAAAAAGTTGGTAGTGTTAACTGAGTGCCTATGTGTTAATCAAGTTACAACAGTAATATAATTTAAGTATAATTTATGTTTTGATTTATATCTAAGGGATATGGGATTTATTTTTGTAGTAACTGATTCACCCCTCCCCTCTCAGTTACTCCTCTTATATTTCAAACACTATGATCACGGTAACTTATCAAATGTAGGGCATAGTCATGCATATGCACCTCGTGTATTCATGAATGCATTGCAATGTGGTTCCTTAGGGAAATAGAGTTATGCTAAACAACCCTTCCATGTTATACTCATTTATAGGGGATGAGTCTATTGTAGGGCAATCCACAATATTCACTTTTGATCATGAACCTCTAATGCTTGTCTAATTATGTCTAGTTCATGTGGCACCAATGGGTATGTTTGTAAAAAAAATTATGTCATTACTATCCTTACCTACAACCATCTAAAAATTTGGCAGAGGCATATCTTCTTTGATGTTCAGTATGCGTAACATTTAAGAAATGTCTATTTTTACTTTAGGAAGTCGAGCCCAATTTTCCACACTCAAAAAACAATGTGAATCATATTTGATTTATATTATAATGCATCTCTAACATTAATTTTGTTCACACAACAATCATAAGGGATTTATCCTATGTGCACTCTCTGTAATATTAATATGTCCAAATCTTTGATTTGTTGTGGTAATACATTTGCAATAATATGTATATCATGTGGAAAGCTTATATGTTTTTTAATATTTGTATTGTATTCCAAAAGCATGGGTTACTAGCAACACTAGATCTACTCTAGTGATGAGCATTTCTTTCATTTGGGATAGTATTTTTAGTACAATCATTTATTCACTGGAGTCCATATTGTTCAGTGTTGAAAACCTATGTATACCCTTTTCATTAAAACACATTTTACATATGACAGTATTCTTTGATTGTTGGAGATACATGTCTGGGTAACATTCCTTACATATGGTACATTTTTGTTGACGAGGATTCTTCATCATCGTCATAAATTTAGCATCATTTCATAATGGTGCATTTGATTCTAAATGAACTTCCTAGGTTTTTTGTTGCTCATGTTAGCTTATTTGGAACTCCTAATACCTTGTATGTGTGAGTGCTAAATGTGGCCTCAAACCTCAACAACACACTTCAACATGGTCTTTATATGATGAATTTATTTGAGAATGAACATTAAATTGTTCATCCCTAAGGACCCAGCCATGCCAAAATGTTGCCTTCTATCTAGTTGGGGTTTGAATGTGTGCTCTCAAAATTGAGAGTTCACTAACCTTAGACCAACTAAGAATGAAGGATTTATCATATGAGATGCAAAGTAATCTAGAATTTTTTGATTTCCTATGCAAAATAGATGAGATTAAGCTAGAACGTATGCAATTTTAATCTATGGAAGTAAAGAACAACTAATATAGCATGATTGTAATACTAGGCTAAATAAGAGTACTTAAACTAAAAGTAAAATGGAAAGCTCTTTGAATGCAAGAGTATCGAGTGCTTGAATTGGTAGAGTTTCATTACTCATAAATTACATCCTCCTAAGTGAGAGATAGAAGTTCCCAATCAATAGAATCCCATAACCAATCAACAATGGAGATAAAATTATATGCATTGTGGAGATCAAATGAGATTTCTATTCAAATGGAAAGTTTATATTCAAGAGAGAAGTATTTAAGAGTTTCTAGGAAGTAAGATTCGATTGAGAGTTAGTTGATTGATTTATTTCCTTTTCTTTTCAAGTTAACTCAAATTTTCCATTTCTAAACTAAAGAGAAGATTTGAGAGGATATTTAAATTATTAAATAAATATAACCTCATATTTGATGTTTTTAAATTAAATTCAATAATTGAAATGAGGGTATTTAATTAAATCAAATGTATTTAATTCCTCTTTTAGGTGTATTTAGCTAAAGGGGTGATTTAATTTAATCAAATGTACTAGAACCTTTAATTCAATTAATTCAATCATAGGGGTTTATTAGCCAAATTAAGTCAATATTTAGGAATTAAATAAGGTGTGAGATTATTGTAGACTTAGGGTTTTCAACAATTGATATTTAGATCAAGTAGAGTCAATTAGGATACAAAATGCCTACTAAAAGAGGACTTCATTGATTAAGAATTGATGTTTCGAGGCCAATGCACCAAATTGGTTTAGGATGCCAATTTTGGGGTATTACAGTATATCTTATTGCCTTTACTCCATCTATGTGATGCACACATTAGTCATGGTTTCTCTCATAACGTCATATTTTTTGGGCCTCATGTTTCTTGACATACATACATACATACATACATACATACATACATACATACATATATATATATATATATATATATATATATATATATATATATACCTCGTCACATTTCTCTTTGTTGCATCATTTTTTCCTTTTTGTAGGCATCTATCTTATCTTTATGTCGAGCACAATAGGCTTTGTTCCTTTTGTGAGATTATTGTACAACAATCACTTGTGGATTTTATTATTCTTGCTCTCTCCTAACATCATGATCTTCCATCTATAAATTTATTTGATAATGATTATTAGTATATAATGTCAACCATACTATGATGTTATGCACATTTAAAATTAATTCATTTGAATAACCTTATGGTTCAAATGTGTATACCAACAACTATGGGTGGTAGGTATTCAAGATTACGAGCTGAATAATTTTGTGCTTATTTACTTCTTTTAGCTACTATTGTAAAATTTATGTTTGCAAGATGTTTTCATAAGTGAATATTGGATTTGGAATGAGCAACCCACAATTTGATTGTCTTAAATTTGGTATATGCTAAATTTAAAGGTTGATGTCAATTTTGCCCTTTTATGGTTGTTCATAATTTTCTAATACCATTAGAATTTATAATTATCAATAGTGCTACAAGTGTTTGACAAACCATTGCAAATTAATATGTATGCATATATTATAAGTATAGTTACAAAATATATGATTATTGTAGGTGGATGCTAGGCCACAATATGTTATATATATGTTAGAAATTAGTCCACCAAAATAACTAAGAGGGGTGAGGGGGAGTTAGTTATACAATTAAAATAACTCTCTTGATATATTTATTAGCTCTAAAACATGTAAATAGTAGCTGCAAAAACCATAGAAAGATAACTATGCACAATGACATTAGATTTGTTAACTAGGGAAACCCTTGATCAGAGGGAAAACCCTGATGGGGATGGTACCACAATATGATGTACTAATTTAAAAGTTCCTTGTTAGAGGATAGACCCTATTAGGAGTCAATGAAGTACAACCAGTATATATGAGTCCCTATTAAGAGACTTTAAATCCATATTAGTAGATTCCAACCATGTTAGGAGTTGTGCCAACCCTATTGGGAGTAAGCTAGATCCATTGTCAAAGTAACTTCTATAATATTCTCATTGAATAATACAAGTGTAAATCAACAACTATCCACCATCAACTTATCTTTCCAAATATAGTTCCTTGTAAGCTCATTGTGCCTCAATTTCACCAAAATATTCTTTGATCCAAAAGAAATTTGGATTCAAGCTCGTATAGTATACATCACTACAAATATGATCTCACTGATATTTCCACACTCTACCAAAAGGAAATAATCTTTCCTTTATACCAAGTCCAAATAAAAGTTATTGAGTCAGCCTTGAGGCTTTTCCAATTTTCATTTATAATATATGACATCCTTAAGATATCACAATACACATTACATTACAATATTACATCTTTTTAAGATTACAATCAATCTGTCGGCTCTCAGTCTTGATAACTTTTTGTGCGATGAACATTTGATTATGCTAACTTAACCAAGGTATATACTACATGTCTTCAACCTCTATCTCAGCTTGCTCAACCAAATTCCATCTTTGTTAGGAGATGAAATCCAAACAATAGCACCTGCTTTCCAAAAATGTTGTTTGAAAGGTACCTTCACTAAAATCTGCATAACTTTGTCCAGTCTTCATATTTTCATATGTGCTATTTATTGTAGCGTCTAAAAAAAGTGTAGAAAATCTCCTCAAGTGCACATAAGCTGATCTTGAATACTCAAACCACATAAACTCAATCTCTCTTTGGTGTTCTTCCAGTCTTCTTAGAATAACAAGTATGGTGACATCAATGAAAAACTATGTCATGAATGCAACACATAACTATTGAATTATGCCTTCAACACTGCTAGAATACTCCCCCATAGGAACACCATTAGCATTCATGCTAACAATCCCCCCCTTTAGCATTGATGACAACATAGATGAAAAATATCTAATTTCCATGAATACCAAATATAATTCTTCCTCATTTGCCTTTTCTCCCCCATTCATGTTGCCCATGTATGTAAGAATACATCAACATCTTGCTTAAATCATTTTCATCAATCAAATCCTCTTCATAAATCAAATACATCTCTCAAAAAAGTATATATCTCTCCCCCATTGGATAATATTTCTCATAGAATGTTTTTCATGATACTATTCTTTCCCCAAACATGCATGTCAAAGAATATTTTTCATGTACATATCATCTCTCCCTCATTGACATCAATGACAAAGGTATCATTATGTCAATTTGCTAAGTTCAATCATCTTCAAAACAATCTGCAATAAGTTCAAGTGTCCAGAAGTTAAATACAAGTACCAAGCATCCTTCACGACTCAACTCAAATAGAGATGCTCCCCCATATAGGAAGCATCCAATCTAGATATAGAAATAGAGTTCTGCTATCACCTGGACTGATGCAATCTTTGCATTAACTACTCAAAAGTAGGTTGGGGCATAACCCCAAGCATACATCTCAAATACTCAAATGTTTCCTTGGCCAAAGGTTTGTGAATATATTTGCTCCTTTGTGCTAACATATTATAATCTAATTTCTTTTTCTGTGACTTTCTCTCTCAAAAAGTGATACTTAATAGATATATGCTTTTCCTTTGAATGCAATATTGGATTCTTTGAAATATTTGCAATAATTGTATTATCACAATGTATGATAAGAGGTTCAGTTAATTCTATCCCAATGTATTTCAATAATTTCTTCATCCAAATAATCTGATTACAAGTGTTTGTTGTTGCTACATACTCTGCTTTTGTCATACTTTGTGAAATGCAATCTTATTTCTTGCTTAGCCAAGAAAACCAATCTTCCTCCCAAGAAGAATGCTCCACCATTGGTATTCTTTCTTTCATGTACACTTCCTGTCTAATCAACATCAATGTATGCACGTAAAGTAAAATCATGTGATCTGTCATATGATAATCCTTAATTAGGCGTGCCTTTCACATATCTAAAAATTTATTTTTACTATTGCATAATGTGTCTTGGTAGGTTTTCGCAATAGGTCAAGATAATCATACCACTATTCCTCTCACAAGGATACTATATCCATTTTAAGGACTATCTATTCCATTATGAAAATACATTTGAATTGTCAACCTAGGGACATAAGACTTGAAATTGGTTAGTATAGTATGTGTACTAAGTTCCTTTAAGAGTCTTAACACCTATGTTGTAGGGAAGTAAAATACATGAAAGGAATCTATACTGCTGACATAGAACAATAAACACACTTAGACTATCTACAGAGAATTGTGGAAACTATAGAAAATAGAATTCTAAACTAATTAACAATTCAAACATCCACTATGATCATTTTCCACAAATGCTGCAGGAACCTTCACAGTAATTATGATGTAGGAATAATATAGTAAATCTATCTTAAACAAGAAATTGCAATAAATGAATCTACTCTACCTAAATCTATTCCACCTCCCAAGTTGGCCCCCTTGGTTGGCTTCAACTAACTCAGAACACAATAGGTAGTTCAAAATCACTCTTTCATTAAAATTCTTCTTTTGCTACACGATTGAATAATTCATAGAGAACAGAAAAAACAACTTCAGAATCCTTTTTTCAACTAACTCCCAACTTTTTCCTTTTTTCTCATATATATATAGAGGATTGGAACTTATTACAAACATAACATAAAAGAAACTGGGAGCAAACATTGTTAGAAGAAAAAGGTGGAATGTCAACCATGACTTTAGAATATTGATTAAGCAAAAAAATAATGGTTCACAGATAATATAACAAGTTGGGTCTCTTGGAATAACTCCCCTCGCAGATGCAACTTAGCACCCAGAATTGACCTGCGCTTCTCATGCTATGATTGGTCTTCATTACTCCTTTTTAATATGGTGCTCTCCACTCTTTGCTTCACTTCTCCATTTTCTAAAGATTAGAAACATTTGAACCATATGCACAACAACATTTTTGCTCTCATTCAAATATTAAAACATAGCTTAAAACATTTATCTAAAATACTGCACTTTATATATAATATTAATCAAGGTATGTTATACCCACTATCCATAGGTTCTAGTTGCTTCAACATAAGTTCACAAGACATTTAAAATAGATATATTAGATTTTTTTTTTTTTTTTTCACACGGCTCAAAGAGTAAGTTTTGACTATGTAAAAACTATATCAAATTTGAGACATTAATATGCCTCATCATCTACCCCCCACTATGCAAATGCTTGTCCTCAAGCATTGTACTTCTTTGCCATTGCTTTGAAATCTCCTACTGTTGTCTTCCCCTGTTTCCCACTTCTAAATGTGTAGAAATATCCTTTGGATCATCTCTAATGCTCACCCAAGTGTTCTTCAACTAATGGATCTAACCTGATAGCATTGCTTTCATTCAAGGGCTAGAGAAGGGTAGGAGGTTGGAAGGTTAGTGGCATCCATAACTCTTTTTTGACTTGCCTTCCTAATTGCATATATTTAGCCACTCTATTTACTGCTGCCTTGAAATTAATAGGGTTGTGTGGTCCAGCCTTCTTGAAAGATTTTGGCAATCGGCTTGATCTATTTCTAAGCCCTACAATTGCTCTCTGCTATGTGAAATTAGGAAGTGTCTGATACTCTCTGTAAACTTTTTCCCTTTCTTCAAACACTTTCTCTTTGATTTCCAGTTTTGGCCTTCCACAAGTTAATTTGAACCAATCTCTCAAGAGGTCATAAGGCTTATGGGATTCAACCTAGAGTGGTAGTGGTTCAGACTTTTCAAGGTCTCTATACATATCCAACTATCTACCATAATTTGTTTCATTGTGCATCCATGACATTAGGGCTCTCAAGTGAACATCCCCTATGTAAAGCAGGGGATTCCACTTTGTTTCTTGTGGAATTATGAAATTATGCAAATAGAGTTCACACAACAAGTTCTTTTGCCATGAGGGAAAAGTTTTATACACATTATAAAAATCTTGAGCATTCTTAAATTCATAATCAATATTTCTCATTGTCATCATCAACTAGAATAATACAAACTGTTCTTTTAAACACATAGCATACACCCTAGGGGTGGTCTATAGGCCATAGCCTGATCAGCTAGCTTCAAAGCTTTATTCATTTGTTGCTTCTACTTTTCTAGTTGCTCTTTTAATGGTTCAATTTCCTCATCTCTATCAAATATTATCTTTTGCATCTAGTCTCTTTCTTGCTTCCATAAGGCTTTCTGAAAAATAAAATGATTGTATAGACCAACAATATAGACTGAACTGTTGATGACAAAAATTCTCAAGTTTCAAATTTCATCTTTTTCTCTCTGGCAACTTGTTGGAAATGCTAGGTGTACCAGGAAGATTTATAAGGTATAAGAGAGACATTGGAATGTTCAGGGACTGATGGCACAATAGGTTGATCATTGCTAGGTGTCTTTTTTGGAATAATAGTAGGATTCAATTTGCACATTTCCTAATTCTCTTGCGGTGTCTCCTTGACAGGCTTAGTTTCATGTATTTCTACATTTTGGGGCTCTAATTACACAGGAGATTCATCTGGGACATTTTCAACTACTGATTCCATATGAGACTTTGGAATTGGGGCATTTGGTTTTTCAATAGAAGTTTGAGATACACGACCTCACATACAAGGGCTTCTATGCACAGGAACTCCTTCAGCTTCAACCACTTTGTGGGTCCATTTTGGTTTAGGCATCACTGGAGTAGATGTTGTAGGATTAGTTATTGTAGGAATAGACCTCTTTTTTTTGTTACCTTAACAAAAGGATTTTGTACTTCCTTTTCAAGGTTAGGGCTAACTTTACGTTTGCCTTTGCCCCTAGAAGAGCTCGACATATCATCCTCTAAATTGGGCTTAGCAAACTTATTAGGAGAGGGTTCTTTTTCCATCTCAGCTAGATTTTGAATTGGCTCTATGGTTTCTTCCTCATTTTCTAAGTTTTGAGGAACAAGGTTGGCTTGCGGCTGTAAGGTCTTGGCTTCAACAAATTCTGCCCATGAAATAGGGGAGGAATCTCTAAGAGATCTTTCAATTAGAAGCTTAATGAGGGCATGATGGGAAATAGAATCCGCTTTTCCTTTTTGACTTTCCTTAGCACTTATACACAACATATTGTAAAGAAAGTTGGAAACATTAACTTGCATGTTATGCTTTATGCAACTAAGCAATTTAAAATATGAGCATGCAAGTTCGAAAACCTACCTTCACAGGTTAAATATCTGATAATGTGGGTTGCTAACTTTGGATATGGAGGTGGAAGAGAAAGTCTCTTACATCCTTGTTTTGTAATGTCCAGTTGAGGGTCACCTTGCTGAGTAAACCGTGCCCTTGAAGACCTATCATCATGTTCATTTGGATAATGTTCCCCAATTGTTAGTAATCCTGTGACCTCTGCTATCCTTTCCTCAGTAGCAACCATTCTTAATCCCCAAACTAAGGCTTCCCCTTCATCAAATTTCATCATGAATTCCATTGCCACTTTTTCATTAAATTCTATTAGTTGTAAGAAGTAAATGAGCCATCCACAAGCATGAAATCACCGAATTGCTTCAATGTCCACACGTAAAACATTATGAACGACTGGCTCATACCTCTTTAGCTGTCCTCCCATCTTCAAAATGTCTAGCTTCCACTCTTTCTACTATGATAATTTTTTCCCCCTCTTACCTTTGCAAATTCCCTCTTTCTCTAAACTTCAAAACTAATCTTTTTTGAAAAATGACAAAAAAAATGACGTACGCCATTACCATGTCTCATAATCCAGACCCCTTTGTTTCTGGCATGTAGAATAATGATACATTAATGATGAAGGACATTGAGACTTACTAAAGGTGTTCCCATAATAACTCTTAGTCTTTTCAATCATGCCAAGTACATGATATCTTTTCCCAATAAAAGGTACAATAGATATAGAAGAATTTTTTAAAAAATCAACGAAATGAAAACTATCAGACTGTCACCAAAGTACATCCTTTAATGTAGATATGACTAGGATAATGTAGAGATGAAATTTGGAAATTACTACACTTTCCTAGCCCCCCACTAAAATTTGACAAGTGTCCTGGCATGGGAAGGAGAAACTGGCTTAAGTCTTATATGATATATATAATGTAGTATTAGATATAAATATCAAAAGCTATATTCTAAAAATGAATAAAGAGTAAAATAAATTGTTATACCTAAAAATTTGAGAGTGTAGGTCCACATGCGAGTTGATGAGGTGGTGAGGTTTGATGACTACAGAAAGTGCTAACGGTTTCATTTATTGAAAGCAGGAAAAATGGTGTGTGAGTGATGTGGAGTGTGGGTGGATGGTAGATAGAGAAATGAAATGGGTTGATATGAAGAAAGAGAAGAGTGAATGGAAGAATGGGGCCTCATATTTAAATGAGGTTTTATTATGAAGTTTCCTAAAATTTTGATCATTGCATGGCTGCAAGAAGAAGACCTTTATCTTCTGCTGCAGGAACTGTGTTCAGAAGAGCTGGTGCACCGGTTAGTTGGAATTGCTGCAAGAACTATGCTTTAGTTTGTGGCTTATGATAGAAACGTAGCCTATGGCCATTTACAAGTAACTTAAACTGAACAGGATAAACAGTTGTCAGTTGCACTGTGCCATTGTCAAATACATGTCGAATTTCATAAGGCCCTAACCATTGAGTCTGCAATTTCCCTGGATTCTCTTTGAAGCGAGAATCATAGAGGAGGGCCTAATCTCCTACTTGGAATTTTTTATTCTTGATATGTGCATCATGCCACTGCTTTCACTACTATTGAATATTTTATGTTCTTTCTAAAGCTCTCTTTCATATTTCATCTAGCGAATTCAAGTGGAGGAGTTTCTCTTGTTGTGTTGCAGAGAGACTGATGTTCAACTCTAAAGCAATGCATAGTGTCTTGTGTTCAAATTCAATGGGCAACATTGCTGCTTTACCATATACAAACCCAAATGGAATGAATCCAATTGTTGTCTTCCATGTGGTCTGATATGCCCAAATAGCTTCAGTTAATCTGCTTGTCCAATCCTTCTTGTGTATGTGCACTATTTTAGTCAGAATGGCTTCTAGTTCTCTATTGGTAACCTCTTCTTGTCTATTTGCTTAAGGGTGATAAGGACTAGATTTACGGTGCCTTATGTTGTATTCCTTCATAACCTCAGTGATCAAGTTTGATGTAAATTGAGCTCTTTGATCTGTGAAAATTTCTCTAGGCACCCCATAATGGGCGAATATTTCTTCATACAGGAACTTAGCTACTTTCTCATATCTGGCATTTTTCATTGCTCTAACTTCTACCCATTTAGTTACATAATTTGTACATACTAAGATGTATGATTTGCCACTTGATAATCGATCAATTGGACCTATGAAGTCCATGCCCCACTTATCAAAAGGTGTGACTACAATCTATGGAGTGAGTGACATCTCATCAATTTTGGTTGGTCGGTCCATCCTCTGGCAGTTGTCACAATTAGTTGTATATGTCACTGCATCCTTATGTAACATTGGCCAATAATATCCTGTTTTATCTTTGATGTTGTTCTTTTCCCTACAAAATGGCCTCCACATGGTTCATCATGACAAGTATGCAATATATCATATATCTCATCTTCCCTGACACATCTTCTCATGACTTGATCTGGTCCTACATAGAAGAGATTGTTATCTATCTAGGAATATTGAAAACTCTTCTCTACGAGATTTCTCTTTTGTTTATGAGAGAAGTGTGGGGGCATTCTGTTTGCAACAAGATAATTTGCAATATTTTCATAACATGGTGTATGAGTTGCTATATTGAACAAATGCTCATCTAGAAAGGTGTCTTCAAATAGAGTTGGATCTTCATCAACAATGGTCAATCTAGACAAATAATCTGAAACTATGTTGGATTTTCCTAGCTTATCAACAATAGTAATATCAAATTCTTGTAACAACAAGGGCCATCTTGCCAATCTACCAGTGATAGCTGGTTTGTTCATTAAATACCTTATAGTTGAGTGGTTAATATGAACAAAAATAGGATATCTAGTCACATAATGTTTGAATTTATTCAATGTATATACTACACCTAAAAGTTCTTTTTCAGTTACTGTAATTCAACTCGGGTTCATGCAGGCTTTTATCAATATAGTAGATAACATTCTCAAGATTAGCAGGCTTTTGTCCTAATACAACTCCTACAACATAGTTTGATGCATCAATATGAATATGAAATGGAATTGACCAATCTGGTCCCTATAAAACTGGTGTCGTGGTGAGGAGTTTCTTAAGCTGTAGGAAGGCTTCATTACATTTGGGTGTCCAAATAAATTTAACTTCCTTAGTCAACAATGTGTACAAAGGACTAGCTATTTTGTTGAAGTCTTTTATGAAATGCCTATAATATCCAGCATGACCTAAAAAAGTTCTTACATCTTTTGGTTTTGTAGGTATGTGCGATATTAGAATTACCCTCATCTTAGTTGGATCCACTTGTATTCCTACAGCTGATATGAAATGACCAAGTACCACTCCTTCCTACATGAGCATGAAATAGTTTTCACTATTAAGTGCTAGATTATGTTCTTTACATCTGATGAGAACCTTTTCAAGATTCATCATGGCTTCTTCAAAGGTGACTCCAAATGTTGTGAAGTCATCCATATATATTTCCATACAATTATGTGATATATCAACAAATATGCTAATTACAACTCGTTGGAATGTTGTAGGGCATTGCATAAGCCAAATCGCAAAAAAAAATGCAAAAGTACCCCATGGGCATGTAAATGTGGTTTTGCCTTGATCTTCAAAAGCAATACTTATTTGATTATAACCATTGTACCCATCTAGAAAAGAGAAATACTTCTTTCCAACTATTGTATCTAGAACTTGATCAATGAATGGTAAAGGAAAGTGATCCTTTTTGGTTGCCTTATTCAATTCTCTGTAATCTACAAAAATCTTCCATTTCCCTCCCCTTTTAGGTACTATGACTAGGGGTGACACCCATCTACTATCAAATATAGGATAAATAAAACCAACATCAAGCAATTTTTGTAATTCAATTTTAACTATTTCTCTAAGGGTTGGATTAATCCTTCTTTGGGGTTGACGAAGTGACAAGCACCCTTTAATGATGTATATTCTATGAGTACATAGTGTAGGACTCAATCCTTTCATATCCCCATAATCCCATGCAAAAGCATTTTCATGTTTTTGAAGCAACTCTATTAATTGTTTCATCCATGTGGAAGATAATTTGGGATTGACATGGAGATTATGACCTTTTGACAACTCAGTAGTAGTTGTAGACTCAATTATAGGAGCTTCAAAGATTGGACTTGTATCTAATTCACATGGTAAGAGTTGATAAATAATGTTTGGCTCCTTGAGTAGAATACAATTCTCATTACATTCCTCATATGTGGTTAATTCTAACACAAAACTATCAGATACATATTTTTCTACCACACAAGTGTTAGTAAGAATACTCTGAGTTACTGAATCCTCTTCCTACAACTTTAGAAAAGATTGTCTATGTAACATCATAAGCTCTGCTATAGAGTTTAACTCTTCTTTTCCATCCCCTAAATCTAGCCAGACAGATGTGCTTAAATCTGGTTGTGGTTGTGCTAGAGGATATAAATCAAATTTATTTGTTGCTTGACCATTAGATATGGTCATATTCTTTGACCTACAACTTATATTTTCATCAGCTATAGCTAACCATGGTTGTCCTAAAATGATAGGGTAACTAGATAAATTGACTTTGGGAGAGAGAATCATGAAATCTATAGGGTACTTTAGAGAGTCTCGGGTTACAACTATGTCTTCTATTATTCCATCAAGAGTGACAGTAGAACTATCTGCAAGTTGCAAAATTGTTGGAGTAGCCCTCAATCCCTCTATTTTTAATTTCTTCACAGTACCCTTAGTCATGATATTTATAACATCACCAAGATCAATTAAAACATTTATAACAGGCTGACCATTTATAATCATATTCACAATTGGACTTCTTGGATCAGAGTATTTAGGAATGATTAGTTTTCCTAACATAATGTTAGCCAATTGTCCTACAACATGGACTATAGTTGGGTCCTTTTTCTTCCTCCTAGGCTTTTTCAGGCAAGCTTCTCTGCTGGCTTTTCCATAGATAGGAACATCTTTAATAGCTTGGAATAGGGGTATTTGGACATGCATGTTCTTTAACTAATCAATAATATCAAAAGGTTGTTCCTCTGTTTGTGTAGGTTTACTTTGTATGAGCTTCTCTAGAAAAGGAGGGTCAACTGTTGTCTGGGCTTGAGCTGAGCTAGTGACATTAGTTGGGTCAACCTCTTTATAAATTGTTGGTTTTGATGCCATAGGAGTATCTAGTATTTCATTTATAAGAGGCAGTTTAGGTGCTGGTAGGGTTGTACTAGATCTCAAATGTATATTTGCAACATTCAGAGTGCCAACAAGATATTGTTGAGCATCAACAAAGTACATAGGTTATTGTGACTATTGGTTATCTAGATTTGGCTAAGGTTGTGTAGGTAACTGGGTCTGATTTTGAGGTCCAAGACTTGCAGGTGGTGGCATTAGTGTAGGTTGTTGGACTGGAGGTGGTAATTTTGGTAATTATGGATTACTAGTATTTTGGTTAGGCCATTGTTGAGGTCCTCTCCATTGATTTGTAGACTATGAATTCCCCTAGTGTGGTTGCCATTGGTTTTGCTAATTCTACTATTGATTATTTTGTTGGTTTGGCTAGGAAGGTTGGGAATTTTGAGGCCATTGAGGCTGTTGTGGATTATTTTGCCAAGCATTATTCCAATTAGGTTGACTATATTGTGGAGGGCCTTGGGTATTAGGGTTTTGCCATTGATTATCATATAGATTTGAATTTTGCAAAGGGTCTTGAGGTATGCCTTGACATTAGGCCCATGGCTGGCATTGAGCAAAAAAGAATACTTGCTCATCATCTCCATCTATCTTGAGGTACTCAGTTGGAAGATGTTGCTTTTCCACGTTGGCAACCAATTTGCATGGGTAATCTTTCTTCTACTTTCGACAATGTGGGCAGTACTCAGCTAATTGTACCTCAACTTTTGCATGTTTCTTCTTTGCAGTCATTGTGTTGAGATGTGTAGTGACATCATTTATAATGTCCTGCTTGAAATTTGAGAGCAGATTAGATATCTCGAGCTTTGAAATACCTTGACTGATTCCTTTAGTAGCTGTAGTCTGGTGTCCTTTTCCTTTCTTCATTGTTGATCTTGAGTAATTAAGAAAAGTTTTCTTGAGGTCATCCTAAGAAGATTGATATACATCTCCTCCAACCATCAAGTCTAATGCTTCTAGACAACTATCATTTATGCCTCTCAAAATGACTAGCTTTTGCGAATCCTCATACAACACATGCTGAGGGTTCTTTTGTAGTGTATACAAGAAACATGAAACACAGTCTTCTAATGTTTCTTCCTCCTTTTGTGATATTCTAAAGATATCATCTCCTCTTGAATAATTTGCTTTGTAATACTCTTTATATTTGTCCAGAAACAGAGTTTACATTTCATCCCAAGCACCTACTGCATTGGCTCCTAAACCCATGAACCATCGTAAAGCTGACTCTTTTAGTGTTGCTGGAAATAATTTGAGCTTATGGGCATTAGTGTTGTAGTCAAATCTACAACAAAGTATGTCAAACTCAACAAGAAGGTATCAGGATCTTCAGTTGCAAGGCCATCAAACTTTGGAAGAGCATTTGGAGGTATATTTTTAAGATTAGCATTGGTTACAAGACTTGAGAGAGGAAATGGAAAAGTAGGTTGTGGCATTATTGGAGGTATTTGATTATGAGGTTGTTATTGAAAAGGAACATTGGGCACTGGATTGTTAACAACTGGTGGATTTGGAGTAGTACTAAGAAAATTGGCCAAAATTTCAGCAAAGGGTTGAACACCACTTGTATCCAAAGGTTTTGCTCTTGAGGATGATTATGTAGGAAAAATAGGGCTTGCATCTGAAAAAGGCAACTCAGCTTCTTCTTCAATTTCTTCATTCAGATTAATAGGTTCTCATGGAAGAAATCTCCCATATTCATCTTGTTTTCTTCCTCTTCGATGCATGCAATTGAATTGGTGACATGTGAATTAAGCACTGAATCTTGTGGTTTCTAACTAACACACTAATCTAAAAATAGAGGACTCATGAAGGTTCCTAGTTTGACACCATCCCCAACAACGATGTCAAAAATGGTAGGTTTCCACAATAGGTCAAGATAATCACACCACTATTCCTCTCATAAACATACTATATCCATTTTAAGGACTATCTATTCCATTATGAAAATACATTTGAATTGTCAACCTAGGGATGAAAGACTTGAAATGGGTCAGCGCAGTATGTGCACTAAGTTCCTTTAAGAGTCTTAACACCTATGTTGTAGGGAAGTAAAATGCATGAAATGAATCTATACTACTGAAACAGAATAGTAAACACACTTAGACTATCTGCATGAAAGGAATCTATACTACTGAAACAGAATAGTAAACACACTTAGACTATCTACAGAGAACTATGGAAACTATGGAAAAGAGAATTCTAAACTAATTAACAATTCAAACATCCACTATGATCATTTTCCACAAGTGCTGTAGGAACTCTCATAGTAATTATGCTGCAGGACTAATACAATAAATCTATCTTAAATAGGAAATTGCAATAAACCAATCTACTCTACCTAAATCTATTCCACCTCCCAAGTTGGCCCCCTTGGTTGGCTTCAACTAACTAAGAACACAACAGGTAATCCAAAATCACTCTTTCATTAAAATTCTTCTTTTGCTACATGACTGAATAATTCGTAGAGAACAGAAAAAACAACTTCAATATCCTTTTTTCAACTAACTCCCAACTTTTTCCTTTTTCTCTCATATATATAGAGGATTGGAACTTATTACAAACATAACATAAAAGAAATCGGGAGCAAACATTGTTAGAAGAAAAGGTAGAATGTCAACCATGACTTTAGAATATTGATTAAGCAACAAAATAATGGTCCACAGATAATGTAACAAGTTGGGTCTCCTAGAATAACTCCCCTCATAGATGCGGCTTATCACCTAGAACTAACCTACACTTCTCATGTTACGACCAGTCTTCATTACTCCTTTTTAATACGGTGCTCTCCACTCTTTGCACAACTTCTCCATTTCCTGAAGATTAGAAATATTCGAACCATATGCACAACAACATTTATACTCTCATTCAAATATTAAAACATAGCTTAAAACATTTATCTGAAATACTGCACTTTATATATAATATTAAGCAAGGTATGTTATATCCACTATCCATAGGTTCTAGCTGCATTCAACATAAGTTTACAAGACATTAAAACAAATATATTGGAAATGTCTTTTTTCACATGGCTCAAAGAGTAAGTTTAGACTATGTAAAAATTATATCAAATTTGAGATATTAATATGCCTCATCATGTCTCTTTAGGATCTTCTTAAAATCTTGCCACAATTCTAATTGCATTAGTTATATTAGGTCTATTGTGTGTGAGATATTTCAATCTATCAATCATAGATCTATACTTTTTCTAGTTCAATAGCAGGTGATTCATCTTTGCTAGATAACTTACATCCAATTACAATAGTTGTTCCAACTGTTTTACAACTTTTCAATTTGAGTCTTTTCAAAAAATCTTTAAGATAGTTCATTTGTGATATAAAATGCCATGATTGTTCTATACAATCTACATTCCCAATAATTATTTGATCTCTCCAATTCTACAATCTACTCATCTCAAACTCTTTCTTTATTTCTTCTGAAAATGGCTCACTCGCTTCATCATTACCTCCAAAAATGATGTTATCCAAAAATATTACAACAATCAGTAATCCTTTATCATTATTTCTTAGATACAAGTTACTATTAGCATTACCTTTCACAAATCCCAAATTTGCCAACTATTTGTCCAATCTTGCATACTGGGCTGTAGGTGCTTGTTTCAATGCATATAGTGTCTTTTTCAATATGCAAACTATATCATCTTCATTTGTTAAAGGAAAACCATCAGGTTGTTCAATGTGTACCTCTTCTTTGAGTTCTCCATTTAGAAAAGTTGATTTGACATCCATTTGATAAACTTTCTAGTTCCTTTTAGCTACATATACCAAACACATTCTCACTACTTCTAATCTAGCAACAGGTGCAAAAATTTCTTCAAAATCAATATCTTCTTGCTGTGGATAACCTTTACATACCAATATATTTTTTTTCTTACAACTTCACCTTGTTCATTCATCTTGTTTCTAAATACCCATTTAGTTCCAATGACATTCTTGTCTTTAGGTCTAGGAACAAATTCCCAAGTTTTCTTGTTTTCAACCTAATCTAATTATTCTTTCATAGATTTTATCTAATAATAACCTTTACAAGATTCATCAACATTCTTAGGTTCAAATTGAGAAATTAAACATAATTCTTCATGTACCTTGTTCCTTATCATAACTCCTTCATCTTTGCTTCCAATGATATTTTCAACACGGTGATTCTTTTCCACATTTCTTTTAAGTGTCACTCTTTCAATTCTGACTTTTGCTCTAGGTTAGATCTAGGCTCTTCTCTCTATTATTCTCGCTGTATTTCATTTCACAAATCAGTGTCAGTTTCATAAAACTATTCTTGCTCAACATTATGCCTATTATTTCTTGGATTAGCCTCTTCATCAAAATTATAATCAAGTATCCTTTCTCGAATTCTAAACTTTTCATCAACTCTCACATTAGCACTCTCAACAATAGTCTTTAATATTTGATTAAAACATATATACACTTTTTCTTTTCAATGAATATCTAAGAAACATTCCTTAATCACTCCTTGAATAAAAATTTCCAATATCATCATCTCTTTTAATGTAGTATTTAGTTCCAAAGATTCTAAAATGCTTTACGAAAGGTGTTTGTCTAGTGTATGATCACCCAAGGATTGCTTGATCATGTTTTATTTTGTGTGTGTGTGCCTTTAGGTCATTTTGATTGTGTTTTACATAAGGTCATGTTGACCATGGTAGAAGTACAATAGGGTGTGAATAGAAGAGTCCTAAGACACTTGTCAGTGCAATTATGGATCAATAAGATGTAAAAGCCCTTGATTGCACAAGCATGATGATGATGTCATCATGAGGTCAGTAGGATCTAGGATGGGTTAGGATGATGTTTTTACCTTATTTGAGGTCTTTGGAAGGTATTAGAGTTCATTTGGCTAAGTTGGAAAAAAGTTGCCAAAAAAAATGTAAAAGTTGCATTGTGCAACTTTACAACTTTGAAAAGTTGCTTGAGCAACATTGTCAAAAAGTTTCAACTTGATGGAAAAGAGCCCTAAGGGGAAAAAAAACCACACAACTACCCTATAAAAGGCATTCCCTGACCAAAATGTAGGGTTGTACACCTAATGTACGAACATAAGTTTTGAATATTGGAGTTTTGAAGTGGTTTCTGAGCAAATTTTATACATTTTCATGAAGATGCTAGTTAAACGAGTGAACTTTCTACTGTGAAACATGGTGTGATTATTTTATATATTTTATTAATTATGTGTGGTATTAGATATGAATTTTGTGTTCATTTACTTCCCTTTGGTAAATAGTTTTGTTCTTGCACTGTTGTTGGTTCTATCTAGGCAGTTGGTAAAGATGGAGTTCTAACTCACTTTCCCACCATAGAAACTATATGGCCTCTTGGGAATAGTGATTAGACTCCATGTACCTTCAATATACAAAATCATGGGCCCTCAAATGTAGGGAACATTTTTAAAGTCTTTCCCTAGGCGAGCCTGTGGTGAGTTTGACTAGGGAAGACTAAGGAGAAATCAACATAACTTGCAGAGGTGGATAGATAGAGCCATGATTCCACTTGTAGATTGGAGATAGGAGTCTTAAAAAGGTTTAGTCAAGAGGGTGTGGTCATAACAATATAGTTGATGGCCTCATGCTTTCCATTTTGCAGAATAGCCATTAGAGCCCTAAAACCCTTAAATTTACTCAAATTGAGTAAGGGTACTGTACAGAAGGTGTTGACCCCAAGACCCCAAAAATAATTGAGAGGTTGGAACATGATGAGATAATCCTAAGAATTTTTTTAGGGTTTATTTGGAAGGATTGGGAGAAAATCCCTATTTTCTCAATATGGGAGACCTAATTGAGGATAATAGCCTTTTAGGCCTATTTGTGAAGAATTGATGAAATTGAATGAGAAGATGAATCAAATGAGACTTATAAAACCCCTAGCCTCTACAAGGATTAGTTCAAGAGTTGGAGGTTAAGAGCCTTTATGATGCTTTAAGGGCTATGGTGAGTGAAGCAAAAATGCATCAAGTTTTGACTTGATTGATGAATATTTCTTGGTAGTTGGGTTGGATAGAGAGACCAGGGGATCCTTAGATAATTAAGGTCCTATAGGTGGCAAGTGGTGTGGGAGATACACCCTAAGAGTCTTGTAAGAAGACTAAGAGCATGAATCAGTGACTGATTCATCCAACCTCCCTATCAATGTCCAAACCAAAGTTTACAGGGGGTCTTACTAGTGCCTTGTCTGATTTGCACACTATTCATATTGTATAATTCTTTATTTATTGGTTCTCTCCAAAATATATGTGATACATTATTTTCAAGAATCATTGCTCTTGTAGATGCCTTTGTTATTGATCTATTTCTCCTCTGTGCTATCACATTCTGCTCAGATGTATTAAGGGCTGAAAGTTGTCTCTTTATACCATTATCTTCACAAAAATTGTTAAACTATTTTGAAATAAAGTCTCCTCCTCTATCATATCTCAAGAATTTAATCTTTAAACTGAATTCATTCTCAACTCTACTCTTGAATATCTTGAATTTTTCAAAAGCTTTAGATTTTTCTCTAAGAAATGCAACCCAGATCATTCTAGTGAAATCATCAACAAGAATTATAAAATACCTTTCGCCATAGAATGCTCTAGTCTTTGTAGGACCTCTCAAATCTTTGTGTACAATCTCCAATTTCACTGAAGTACTAAAAATTTTGCTTGAAAATGAACTTTTCTTCTATTTTTCCATTACACATTCTTTACACATCATGTTAGTAGGTTTCACAATCTTAGGTAAATCTCTAACTGCAAATGTAGTACCGACCTTCATATTTTTATTAAAGTTGTTATGACAAAATCTCTTATACCATAACCAATTGTCATCCAATTTTGCAACTAAACATGTCATTTTAGTAGGATTCAACTGAAATACATCACCTCTTTTCCTTGTACCGATACCAATCAATGTGTTATTCTTATCCTTGATGATGTAAGTCTTCTATGTGAACTACAAATAAAATCCCTTATCAACAAAATGTTCAACACTCAAAAGATTATGTTCCAAACCATCCACAAAGTAAACATCATCAGTGTTAGTCTTTCTATCAAGTGTAATTGATCCTTATCCTTTTATGTGACATGTTGCATTATTTCCAACTCTAACTACTCCTCCATCATAACTATTAAATTCAAAATATTTGTTATATCTCTAGTCATGTGATGGGAACAACCAGTATCTATAATCCAATCATATTTCTTCTTTTCAACTTGTGATAGTATTCTTTTTCTTCTCTAACTTCTTCTTTATTAGAGCTTTCTTCCTTAGTAGCAACAAATATCATTTCATCATCCTCATCATCACTTTTAGTCAAGAAGTCTACAATTTTGAAATCAAGTTCACCATCCTCATCAACATAAAAGTAATCCTCAAGTACTCTTGATTTATAGGGCTTATTTTTAAACTTTTATTCATTTTTAGGACATTTAGAAGAATAATGACCAAGTTCTTTACAAGTCCAACACATAAGAATTTTGTTACCTTTAGGTTCTCTTTTCATAAGCAAGGAAAGTTCTTTCTCAATCTTCTTATCTTCTTCTTCTCTTGTTTGGCTGCTACTAGCATAATCTCCACTTATACTTGCTCTTCTTGTAAATATAGGTTTGTCTCTTTCTACTCTAGGCAATTCTCCACTTTGTTTCATCCATAGTTCAGTTGTCTATAATCTCCTAAGAAGAGTCTCTCTTGTAAAATTAGATGTGCAAGGTCTAACTTATTCAATCATTTGCATTGTCTATTTGTAAGCAGTGCTAAAAGCTTATATTTTCCACACAACTTTATCTATTGTTTTTTCTCCTCCACAAGTCTAATTCTTGTAACAATTTTTGATATTGATCTACCAAAACAATTTCTTATAGATTCATCTTCCAACATCTTAACATCTTAAAATAAACATATGCACCTCCACAATCTAGCCTTCTGAGCATGTTTTTCACCTTCAAATGTACTTTATAAAGCATTCCAAATTTCATGAGTAAGTCTTATGGATTTTACCTCTCCAAATCTAGTTTCAGGAAGAACTGATAACAATGCTTCCCTAACAAGCATATTCTGCATGAATAGATATTTATGTGTTTGCTCACAACCCTCAAGCTTGTCTTCTTCAATCACATCTTTACTATTATTAGAAACCAACCAAAATTTTGGACCCATGCATAGGAAGTGTGTCTTCATCTTGTCTTTCCAATTGTTATAGTGAATTCCATGAAACTTCAAACTCTTTCCTGAAATATGCCATAGATCTCCTTAACGATTAAGATTTTCCTTCAAGGACTAGATGATCTGATACCAATTGTTAGAAAGTAAAATCCACCAAAAAAGCTAAGAGAGGGAGGGGGGTGAATATGTTATACAATTAAAACAACTCTCAATATCTTTATTAGCTCTAAAACATGTAAACAATAGATGCAACAACCATAGAAAGATACCAATGCACAATGATACTAGATTTGTTAACTAAGAAAATCCTTGACCAGAGGAAAAACCCTAATGGGGATGGTACCCACAAAATGATGTACTAATATAAAAGTTCCTTGTCAAAGGATAGACCCTGTTAGGAGTCAATGAAATACAATTAGTACATATGAGTCCCTGTTAGAAGACTTTGAATCCCTATTAGGAGAATCCAACCATGTTTGGAGTTGTGCCAACCCTATTAGGAGTTGAAGGGATGTCATTTGGTGATGCAATGCAAGGTAGGAGAATCCTCAAAGGAGATGTCCTAGCCCCCAACAAGTAACAACACAGTGGAAACAATACAATAATGCCACATCTGATACCAAATCACAATACTTGATTCATAAAAAAATTGATTACATTTAATCTGTTAGACTGTAAGGCCTTCTTGGTTACAACCTAATACAAAGAAAGTAATAGTTTTGCAAGATCCCTCAAGATCCAACCCAAACATTAGCTAGTCCATATCAAAACTCTTGAAGAAATCCCCCAAGGAAGATCTAAACTTGTGCTTGCAAGCCCACCAAACAATTCCCTTGTTTCACAAGCCTCATTCAAAGTTCTCTCCTCTACTACATCCTCTTCTCCAAGCTGGATGATTATCACTAAGGACTCCACAAGACCCCGTTACTTATACCAAGCCACAAGTTAAAAATTAAATTAACCCTTACATTAAATAAACCCCTCAAGCTACAAGTCATCTTGTAACACAAATTAAATACCTATACACAAATTAAATGCTTAAGTCAGCCACAAAAAACTTGGTTAACATAGAGCCTGATCTTAATTGAGCATCATAGAAAACCACATTGAGTATCAGAAAATCCACCAGACATAATTGAGATCCTTCATTAAATGAGCACTAGTATGTGCCGAGTCCTCCATAAGAAACCAAGTCCCTTCATTGATCAAGCTAACTCAAGAAACACTACTATCAATTTCCTAGTATAAACCAAGCCATAGTATATGCCAAGTGCCACAAGCATCATTGAACATCTTCATTGACTGAGTCACTCAATTAACACAACAACCACAAACTACCCAGTATTGACTGAGTACCACCTCTTTACTGATCGAGTCCTCCAACTCCAAAGCTAGAACACCCCAACATGCATGACAACTAGATAACCAAGGATATTCCTCCATGAGTTGAACCGATAGTCCAAACAAATTTTATACTATCCTCACTGAATAATACAAGTGTGAATAAACAATTGTCCACAAATAACTTATCTTGCCAAATATAGTTCCTTGTAAGCTCATTGTGCCTCAAATACACCAAACTTTGCTTTGTTCCAAAATGATTTTTCATTCAAGCTCATACAATATACATCAGCAAAAATGTGATCTCATTGATATTTCCACACTCTACCAAAAGGAAATAATATTTCCTTTATACCAAGTCTACAAACAAGTTATTGAGTAATCCTTAAGGTGTTCCCAATTTACAATTATAATATAAGACATCCTTAAGATATTACAATACATATTACATTACAATAATATACCTTTTTCAAGATTACAATCAATCTCTTGGCTCACAGTCTTCATAAATTTTCATACAAGACAACTCAAAAACATAGATTATAATTCTCAAGGGTTCCATAAAATAGAATTGTGCATGTATTAAAATCCACTTAGTACAACAATAAAATGCAACTCATATAATGTTGATGAATGACCAAGAACATTATAACATATGGAAATCCCAAATCCAACTGATATAATATCCAAATACAGAAAAATGTACATCTCTTGCACATGTTACTAGGTATGAGATACAAATAAAAGTACATATACATCTCATAAAGGTGCCATGATGAATATATAAATCCATATATAAGAATATGATGAGAAGATATAATGAATCTCTAAAGATAAATCATGATAATGCAACTGCTACAAGGATGATCCAATACTAGAATAGATAGTCATAATGTATCTCAATGATAAAGGTCACACTACCACCAAACCTCATGGAACCTGTACCATCTTAAATGGATGAACTTATCTTTTAAGAATTCAAAGTGACTTCCTAGTTTGTACAATCTTAAATGGATGAACTTATCTTTTAAGACTTTTTAGCACCCATCTCATAGTGACTTCCTAGACCATGGATGGACTTGTGTTTGATGCTTCATTTCCTCTATTCTCTTCCACTTTCTTTCTAATTCTTTTCGCACCTATCCTGAGCTTTTTGAGGCTCACCTTCTCCAACCTCTAAGAACAAGTTGACCTAAGTTGACCTAGTCTAGGGAGATTGACCCAAGTTGACCTTTTCCCCAAAGTTTTTGGGGCTTAGAGTCCAACAAGTTTCAATGTTTTAATTGGTTAACTCCCACTCTCTAGTCGGTTTGTATTGTTTTTCCACCTAAAAACTTATATATAGGGAGACTTGGAGGCTTCATTTTACACTTAAGACATCCTAAACTTCCATAATATCTACACCCAAACTTTACAATAAAGGAATTCAAGCATTTTCAAGCATTCAAGCAAGGGAGATTTCATTCAAGTAGTATGATGAAGGGTACTCCCCTTAATACCACAAACACATAACATAAACAAAGAAATAACAATAACTTGTGAGTGCAAAATATAGGCTTCTTATTATCATTGCAAATGCAAAATTACAAAATTTTGAAATATAATATGAAAACCCACATGGGCACCTTCCTTACAATAACTTGTAACATAGAGCTATGAACCATCACCCATAGTTATCCTAGACAAGGTACGAGTATTTCTTATATAGGTATTTTTACATTGCCTAGGAAGTTTCTAGACATCAAATCTTAACCCTTAAGAATGACTAACTCTAAAATTAAACATAGAGCTGGTCTGATACACCTTTGACACTTATTTTAGAATTTTTTTTTAGCCCAACTTTGGAAGGCCATAACTTTTGAACCATTGCTTCGATTAGCTATTATAACCCAATTTTGAAATCCATAGCTTCTGATCTACAGAGCCTAATTGGTGCAAGCTCCAACTGACCCCATTTTGGAGCCCATTTGTGGCCTTTAAGGTCTTCAAAACTGAGCTTGTAGTTTTTATACCAAAATTACATACCAAAATTCCATAATAACTTCATGAATACTCATGAATATGGCATTGAACCTCAGCTGGTAGGTTGATATATCCAAGATGAACATTTACCTCTAAAATTAGGATATTATGAGCTTGTATGACTGACTTAATAAGTATAAAGCCTCCAAAAATAAAAACTCTACACTAAGACAACCCTTATTCAAGAAACAAAAAGGAAATATATTTGGGTGATGCAATATTGCTCTTACACCTAGGATGCTCCTACATCAAACACCTAGGGTAATTTGAGAAGTAACCTCATCACGTCTCATGTGTTTAGAGGAAAACCAAGATGATTAGCCTCCTTCCTTGCTAGCCATGATAAATCTTCTACTAGCATCCCTCTTTGTTTAACTAGGTACTCTTTATAAGTTTTGTTCCTTGTACTTTTGCCAACACGACTATCCAATATCTCCTCAATCTCCTTTATAGTTGAACTAGCTATTTGAACTCCACTGTGCTTCTGCAACTTCATCTCCATCACCTCCTTCATAATACTCAGTCAAATTTGAAATGTTAAATACTAGTGAAATATTCAGTTCAAGAAGAAACTCCATAGGCATTTCCAGAGTCATGCCTTTTCACTATCTTGCATGGTCCAAACTACTTCATTTTCAACTTATTATATGTATCCACTGGAAAATGCTCCTTTCTCAAATGAACCATGACTTCATCTCCAATATAAAAAATTTCATACCTAATTTTCACATTTTCCTAGCCTCATCTTTTTAATTTGCTTCTTCACCTTCTCATGGATGTTCTTCAAATGTTTAACAAAATCTTCTACTTCAACACTACTTATTTCTCCTTTATCCAACTGCCTTAACTCATAAGAATTTATAGGACTGCTCCCATATACAATATGAAATGGTGATTTACTAGTAATCTTGTAAATAGAATTATTGTATGCAAATTTTACCTGTGGTAAAATCAGATCCCACCCTTTTGGTTTATCTCCAACCAAACATCTCAAAAAATTCCCCAAACTCTGGTTCACAACTTCAGTTTGTCCATCAGTCTGTGGATGATTGGATGAACTAAACTTAAAATTTGTCTTCAATTTCTTCCATAATGTATGCCAGAAATACCCAACAAACTTGGTATATTGATAAGAAACTATACTCTTTGGTAGACCATGTAGTCTAACCACTTCTCTAAAAAATAACTCTGCCATGTGAAAAACATCACTAGTCTTCTTACAGGGAATGAAATGTACCATTTTTGAAGATCTTTCAACCACCAAAAAGATGGAATCATGCCCTTGTTGTGTCCTTGGTAAACTAAAAACAAAATCCATGTTAACATCCTCCCACTGCTTCTCTGGTATAGGTAATGGTTGATACAACCCAGTATTATGCTTCATTCCTTTTTCCATTTGACATACTTTGCCATTCTATATAAAATTCATCACGTCTTGTTGTTGTAGAACCAGAATCAGTATGCAAAGAACATTAACAAATAAAGTAAACATTCACAAACCAAAAACTAAATTCACATATATGCTTAGACTAAGAAAGAAAATAAGAAGTGCAAACCTCACGAGAGAAAACACTCCATGCTTTCTTGATTCTGTAGATGTGTCCTTTTGCTGTGGATGTATGCTCAAGATGCTCAAAAGCTGCTTCAATGGAGATGGGTAATGGAAAATTGGTAGCTTTGTGAGCTCTCAATTTGGCATTATAAGGGTAAGATTGATGGCTTTGGTTCTCAAAATAGCATGGTAACTTTAGCTCAAAGATTGTTGATGAAATGGCTTGGGATGGGATTCAATTTATAGGCTAAGGGGTAGAGGGATGGAGGGCTTAGATGCAAGGATGGATGAAGGCTTAAGGAGGGCTAAGATGCACTCAAAGGGGAGCACATGGATTGTGCTTGTTTAGCACCAATGGGAAGGTGACACTTGTCACAAGGAGGATGAGTGTGAGAGGGTAGGGTTAAGGGTTGGTTAAGGGCATGATGAGTGGGGTTGAGTATGTAAGAGGGATGTAAGAGGAATGAGTGTGGAAGAGGGAAGAGTGTGGAAGATGGGTGTAAGAGTAATGAGTGGGCTTGTAAGAGTCTTTATGTTTTGTAAGAGCACTCATGACTTAGTGGTTGGGTTTTTTTGAGGAGAGACTTTGGTTTGGATTAGGAAAGTCTTAAACTTGTTTAAGGAATGTGACAACATTAGGGGGTGGATTAGGCTTGGGTTTAGGATTAGATTAGGGATGTTAGAGATGTGAAAGTGGATGGCATTAATGAGGGTGGGTGAGTTAGCGGCTAAGCTTGGTTAGTATGGGTGGATGGGGTGGATTAGGCTAAATGGAGGATTAGAGATAGGTTAGGGTTTTTTTGAATTTGAGGATTTCATTTATCAAATAGATTTATTTAATAAATGGGGATTTTTGGAATTAGATAGGAGAAAAGGATTTAATTGATAAATAATAGATTATTTGATTTATCAATTAGGACTATAGATGATTAATTAAATTAATCAACTAGGAGATGACAAAGGATTAATTAAATAAGAATTTAATTAATGATGCCTTTAGAGATGGCTAAATTAGATTACCAAAGTAGTGTAATCAAATTTAGGTGTCTACAGTTGTAACTGTGGCCAGTAGTAATTCTCAGTAACCAAAGCAATGGTCTTATCTCTACCAAAGTGTCCAACTAACCCTCCACTATCTTCTCCTTGATAAGATTCTCTCTCATAGAACTTCTAGGAATGCAAAATTGACTTCCTTTGAATAACATACCATCTTGGATTATAAAATCCAACCACTTTTTCATGTCAAGTGTAATAGATTCTGTACAAGCCTTCCAAGCTTCACCAAAATTAGGGTCCTCTAGATACAAATTCTTGAGTTCCTAGAAGTTGACCACCTCAATTCACATCTCTGTTAGCAAATGTTGTCTTCTACTAAGAGCATCTAAAACTATGGTATACTTCTCACTCCTATGTTTCAAACAAATGCATAACTCTACAAAAACTCAACCCACTTTGAATGCCTTTGGTTCAATTTTTCTTGACTATTCAAATATTACAAAGCTTGATGATCAATATACAAAAGAAAATCCTTAGGAAGAAGATAGTGTCTCCACTTTTTCAATGCGTGAATTATAGCATAAAATTCTTGATCATAAACATAATATTTTCTTTTGGCATCATTCAACTTCTCACTGAAATAAGCAACAATTCTACCTTCTTGGCTCAAAACAACTCCTATTGTAGTACCACTAGCATCATAGTCTACTTAAAACACCTTATTAAAATCTAGAAGTGTTAAAATTAATTGGTGTGCAACTTTCTATTTCAACAAATTAAAACTCTTATCTACTCCTATAGTCCACTAAGTCTTTCTTATCCCCTCTCACTATTTCATTCGAATGCGCACAACTACTGCTAAAACCTCTATTAAATATTTTGTAAAACTATCTAGTCCATGAAAAGATATTACCTCAGTCACACTCCTTGGAGTAGGCCATTCAAGGATAGCTTTCACTTTCTCAAGGTCCATTTTTAGACCTTTCATTGAAACTAAAAATCCTAAGTACACCAACTCCTTCTTTATGAAACTACACTTCTTCAATTTTGTTAGCAACTTTTCTTCCCTAAACTTATCAAACACCTTATGAATATGCATCAAATTCTCCTCCAATATCTTTCTAAAGATCAAAATACCATCTAGGTAAATAATGAAAAACTTACCCAAAAACTCCTTCTGTACCTCATTCACAAGCTTCATGAAAGTACTCAGTGCATTGGTTAGCCCAAAAGACATGACTAACCACTCGTACAATCCTTCCCTTTTCTTGAAGGCAACTTTCAACTCATCTCCTATTTTGATGCAAATATGATGGTACCCACTCTTTAGATCTATCTTTGTGAAATACACATCTCCACTCAAACAATCTATAATATCATCCATCCTTAGTAATAGAAATTTGTACTTGATTGTGATCTTGTTGATAGCCTATGAATCTATGCACATGCTCCATTCTCCATTCATTTTTGGTGCTATTACTACTGGTACAACACATGGACTTAGGCTCTATCAAATCAACATCTTGTATAATAACTTATGCACTTTTCTATTCAACTCCTCACTTTCTACTGGTGTCATTATGTGTGTTGCCTTTTTTGGAAAATTGGCTCTTGGAATTAAGTCCATTTGGTGACTGATCTTCCTCACTTGGGGTAATCCATCAAGTACATTATCTAACACAATATTAGGAAAATCTCTCAATAAATCCAAAATTTTTGCAAGTACCTCCTCTACTTCTTCTTTACCATGATTTGGGATTAAAACAAAATACACATGCTCACACTTCATAGCTTTGAGAAACTCCTTTCCATCATTAAAATACATTTTGGCAGCACTATATACCTTTTCTTCTTTCTCCTTCAATGACTTCAACTTATTTTTCACTCCATCCTTTATCGGAGTGTAGGTATTTGTTCACCCATCATGTACAACATGCCCATCAAACTACCATGGCCTACATAGCAACATATGACATATATATGAGATAAAAACATATGGCTTGATATTGAGGATAAAAACCTTGTTGCTAAGGACAATAGCTTGAGTAAAGAGGAAAAGGAGGAAAGGATGGACAAGCAGGATATCAATTCTAGTATCCAAATAAATACAGTTACTACTGCCATTGATTCTAAGATTAGGGTTGTTGTTGATGGCAGGGAAGATTCTCATGAGGCTAAATTATCCTTACTTCACACTGCTAAGCTTAAAGTGGAGGCTTCCTTTTAGGATGATTCCTGGCTTTACAATGAAATAATGGTTCTCAAGAAGAAAATGGGAGTTATGCAGAAAGAGTTGGACTATGAATGCACCATGAGAGCTTAGATGGAAGTACAAATTGGTAACATCCCTAAAAAGCTCAAAAATTATGAGGAGCTCTGTTACCTAACTAAGGAAAGTGGTCAAAGAATGGAATAGGTCACCTCTAGTCTTTGCGGTACAATGACAAGTCTAGGTAAGAAGAGTAATGAGGAGATAATGTCTCCCGATAATGTGGGGTTGAGGAGTCCAGGTGGACCTAGTAAGAGAACTAGGTAGAGCATGAGGAAAAAGGCCACTGAGGTTCTTGAGGCTCCTATTTTAGCTTCGACGGATATTATCCAAAGTGCTGCAAAAGTAGGTAAAGAGGTGGTAAATATCATCAAAGAGTTGTTGTAGGCACTAGTTATGGAGCAGGTGTGCTGGGTGTTGGTTTAGGTAGTTTCAATGGTTTTTGCTTTTTGTTATTCAACTTGTTTAAAACTTTAGGTTCCAGGTCATTGTAAAACTTGGTTGCTTTTTATGGTTTAAACTTTTGGTTTCAAGTCTCTATAAAACCCAGTTTCTTTGTTTAAAACTTTAGGTTTTAGGTCCTTGTAAAACCTGGTAGTGCTTAATGCTTATCTTTAGTTTATTGTAAAGGGTTCCAAGTCCCTTCAAAACTTGATTTTACCTTAATCTAAAAAAAAATGACATATGTAATCTAAAAAAAAATGACATATGTAATCTAAAAAAAAATGACATATGTTCATAAGTATGATATCACAAAGCACTTCATCCTTGTAGCTTCCAATCTTGAACTTCACTAGGCACTGCTCATTGACCATGACTTTTTGGTCATCCCACATCTAGACAATATGATATGGACTTGGGTGTTTCTACCTCTTGAGATTTAACTTCATGTCTATATTTTCTAACACCAAATTGTCAAATATTCCACCACCAATGATCACATCACAACACCATCAACATGTGCAACTTTGACTTGATCTTCTATTCTCTAATCTATCCTTCCTTGGTACTAGGAACATTCAAATGCTATATGCCCTTCTTCTCCATAGTGAAAGCATTTTCCATGGAAACCTCCTCTTTTAGATCCTTGCCCTTTTCCTATTCCTCTCTGATATCTATTATTCTGATAATGGAAATGACTAGAATTATTTCCCTCTAGTTTTGACTGCTGCTTCTTGCCTCGTCCTTGTTCTTTTTTTATCATTATTGTGGCCTCCATAAGTTTTTTTGCTAAATCTTATAGCACAACCTCTTCCACTATTCTTGTTATCAAACTTCTTGTTCAACATTTCCTTAACTCTAATTAATATGTCTGTTCAATACTGTTCATTCAAGCCACACTCAGCTCCTCCTAAATGCTTGGTGTCAATCCATTAAGATAACAAATGACTTTCTCCTTATCATCTTCTTCATGGCCAATTTTGATGAGAACTCGATAGAAATCCTCGGTATACTCTTGAAAAAATCTTCCTGCTTGCTTCAACCTTTGCATTTTCTTTAGCAAATCAAGCTCATAATCTATAGGAATTAATTGTTGCTTCAATTTAGCTATCATCTGATCCTATCTAGTGATTTTTTCCTTCCCTCTTCTATTTTTGTCTAATTAAATCTCCTACCACTAGATCTTCGCATGTCCCTTTAGTTTTTCTTTAACAAACTTGACCCTATCAAAATCCTCATCAACATCTTCATACTCAAAGTATTCCTCCAATTCATTGATCCAATCGATCAACTCCTCTAGGTTAATATTTCCTAAAAATGTGGGAACCTCAAACTTAGGTCTTTCTCAAATCTTGGAAATGGCCTTGCAAAGTCTTTCTTCTTTTGGATTCAAAACCACATCTACTTCAACATTTTCTTCTTCATCTTCATCCTCGCTTTTATCTCTTACAAAAAGATTTATTCCTCTATGTATTTGCTCTTTCAATGCTTGCATCTATATCTAGAGGGATCTAAAACACTTAGGTGAGACACCTATGGCTCTTCCACCACACTCTCTTCATGGAGACATTTTTGCCCTTCTGCTAAAACCCTAGTACAAATTGCTTTACAGTCGATGATATGTTTACACACTTAGGAAATCCAACTCTGATACCACTTGATGAAGGATGCTCCCATTAATACCACAAATACATAGCAGAAACAAAGAAATAACAACAATTTGTAAGTATAAAATATGGGCTTCTTATTATCACTGCTGTAAGAATTTGGCTTAGGCTAGAATTCACCCAAGAACTAAAGAACTCAACACAAGTACACAATAGACCAAAATAGACAGAGTATGATCAGTATGATGATATTCATTCAATATGTCAGCTTAGCCAACTTGAGAGTACACTAGGAGTGCCTGTATATAAAGGCCTCTCAGGAAGCACTTAGAATGTCTCTAGAAACAACCAGGAGATAAGACAACTAATCACCTTATCCAACATTCTAGATGAATGGACAAGAATGACAAAGTGTCATGTGTGTAGAAGATTCCTGTGTTGTAGACAACATGTGCTTAAAAGAGGTGCAGACCCTTGTGATGTCATCATGACAACTCACAAGAGTGCACATACTCGTAGGTGACTAATAAATAAATATTAATATAATGCATTTACCTAAGTAAACTTAAGTAAGTGTAATAAGTAAATACTTATTTACACCAACACCCCTCCATAAGTGCAACTTAGGGGAACACCCTTAAGCTTACGAAATCTAGGATGAAATGAATAATGGGTCTTAGCTACTAGGCCATGTTAGGTACCCATGTACATAATGATATGCAATCTCTCATAAAGTGGGGAAAGAGAAAAACCTCATGGCAAAAACCCTCCCCCAAAAAGAGAGATGAAGAAGGATGCATGGATGGATGGACCAATCAAGACCCCACCATTGTGACATACATCCAGTATATACATAAGAGAATGATGAGAAGAGGAAGAGAGACATGATAGGCTCCCCCCTCCCAATAAAGAAGCTGATCGAAGACTGTAGAACGATGTTCCTCCCCTTAGGAAGAAACAATTCCAAAGGTACAAATGAGATGCTTCTATTGTGTATGGAAAGAATGCCATGGATAAGTGATGTCTCTGAAACTTGCTCAACTAGCTGAAGAACCTGTCCAAAAGAACTGTTTGTCTTTGTAACTGATGAAGAACTCTATTGCAACTACTGATTATAAGTATCTATAATCACTTCAACTTGTGAGGATCGATCATGTAGAGAATGAATAAGAAGGTCAGATGGATCCCTCGTGACAACTAAAGAAGGTAATTCTGCATCAAGAAGAAGAGGCAGATCATCAATACTGTCCCCCAAATCTGTCACTGAACCTGTATCTGGAAGATTGGATGTATCCTGCTATTCTAGACCTATCACAGTGGTGATGTATGCATGTGGATTGAACTGATGAAGTGACCTCTCACTACAACTATTGATAGAACCCCACATGTCTGAATCTATTGAAGCACTATCACTGATGTCACTATCAATTCCACATTATATGATGTGCGAGGAGGATGAGAGGACAAGCTGGGAGAACTTTCCTAAAAGTATACATCCTTCTCCACAAAAAATTGATGTGTCTTAGGATCTAGAAGTTTCTATGCCTTCACACTATCTTCATAACCAATGAAAGTACAAGGCTAAGGTGACTATGCCTTGCATCCCTTGGAAGATTTTTTTGCCCATGCAGGACAACTGAAGACTCTAAAGTGTGTCACAATAGGTTTTTTTCCACACCATGCCTCAAAAGGAGTTTTTCCATCTAAGGCTGGATGAGGAGAACAATTAAAAATGTGAGTGGCACTAGAGATTGCTTCGACTTCTAATGATGGATCAAGAGACTTGGCATGGATCATGCAACTTGCAATAGACTTAAAAGTTTGGACCCTCAAAGTTGCAACATCTGTCTTCTATGGACTGAATGCTGGTGGAATCTAAAGATCAATTCCCTCATGTCTGCAAAAGTCCATAAGTCTTCTGTTCACATACATGCTTCCATTGTCCACACAGAGTACTGTGATGGCCTTTCTGGATTTCTGTTCTACATGAGTCTTGAAGTCTAGAAATGTGTCGAACACTTCATTCTTGTTATGAAGAAAGTAGACCCAAGTGAATCTTGAAAATTCTTCAACAAAGGTAAGTATGTAGTGACCCTAGCTGAATGCAAAAGGACCTGCTAATACCATGTGAACCATCTGTAGAACACCTAGTGCTCTTGAAGACTTCCCTCTTTTTAACTTCCCCTCTGGATGCATATCCACTGAATCTGTTGAACATTCACCCTTAGAAAAGTTTATTTGAGGTAGACCTTTCACCATTTAGTTTGAAAAAAGTTGCTAAAGATAGCGGAAGTCAAGATGACCATACCACTCATGCCATAATTGCATGTTGGAATTTGATTGAGATAACAAGGCCTTTGAAGGATACTTGGGCACAAAATGAGAGAAAGAGTATAACCTTATGTTATGATTCACTTTACCCACTGCAACCAAGGAATCATCTTTGAGACTGTGCACTTTTACCGAGTCTAGAAGGAACTCAACTCTATGTCCATCTCCAAGGTGAGTGATTTGGTAGATTGATAGAAGATTTGAACTTATGTTTGGAACATATAGAACATCTTGAAACTCTCCATTTTCCATTTCCACATTTCCTTTTCCTTCAACTTCCATTTTGCTATCATCTCCCATGAAGATGTGTGGTACCTTTGAGTGATTCAATGAAGAAAAATTCTCCTTTGAAGAACCCATGTGATATGAGGCACCTGAGTCAAATATCCATTCCTTTGAAGAGTTTACATTTTCCATGAATGCTTGCCCTTTTCCCTTGGAATCTGAAGACGATCCTTTATCCTTGTAAGCATTAGGAAATGGAACATTATGTCTCTTCATGATGTTGGTCAATTCATCAATCTTTTTGAGATAACACTCATGCTCTTCATGACCCAATTTCTTGCAATAAGCACACTTCTTCTTCTCCTTATTGTTGTCACCCTTCTTATTAGAATTTGAGGACTTGCCTCGTTGATTGGATTGTGGTGTTGTCTTTTTTGAATCCTCGAATTTTCTCTTCCATTTCTTCTTACCCTTTCCTTTATTTGAAGACTGTCTAGCTAAATTTTGAGAACCCTCATTGGCCACCAATGCTTTAGACTGAGGTGATTTGAGAATCCCCATTTATTTCAACTTCTTTTCTTCATCATCCAATAGTTTAGCATATTCATCAAAAGTGACTTTCTTGTAGGCAAACCCTAAGGTAGTCTTTGAGTTGTTAAAAGAAGATACAAATGTGGAATACTTCAATGGCAGCTTGTTATGTATGAGATAGATCAGTCTGTCATCTTTGATAGAACTTCCAGAATCAATAAGCTTTGTCCTTAGTTCATTCACCTTGATGATGAAATCTTGTATGGAGTCATATGACTTAGGATCTAAGGAGACAAGCTCATCTTTGATTTTGAACACATCCTCTTCAAACACTTTACCATATAGACTTTCGAGGGTATCCCAAGCTTCCTTGGATGAAGTAGACTTCTTGATTTGATACATGATCTTATCATCAACCCAAAAACATATATCACCTAAGGCTTTCCTATCCATTGCTACCCAAGTTGAAATATCACTTTCTAATACTTTATCACCTACTAGTTAAGGAAGAGTACTATCTACATATTGTGAAACTCCATTATGCATTAAGTGATACCATTTTTTTATGGACCATGTAGCATAGTTATGAGGAGTTAATTTAGGAAACTTAAAGTTTCCCATAATGTAGAAATGAAAGAAAAGAGAACACAACACCAAGAACACCCCCCCTTTTCACTAAATCAAGAAACCTCCCCAAAATAGATGCTTTGGGCACTTTTATTAGTAGTGCAATTACAATGGGCCACTTGCCAATTTTGGCCTTCGTGGACTTCTAATTTTGCTTGTTAAAACCTCTTAAATAGAGTACAAATCTGGAACTTTACAATGTGTTACAATTCTGAAGCATTACAAAGCAAAGAAAGGCCCTATTGTTGAAAGTGACACTTTTATCCACACAAGTCTACAATCTGATAGTAGATCTGGAAAGTAGACAAAAAATAATGCACTTTCAAAAAAATAGAACCTGTTTTTGACTCCAGATGTGCCCGTACAGAGCTTTTGAAGTTGCAAAATGCAGGATTATCCAGGTACAGTCACCAAAAAATTCAATTTCTAAACAATCCTTGCACCAAAACTAGAAAAAAGCTACACCACTGAAAAATTTAGAAAACTCTACCCAATTTCAAAAAAAATTACACCTGATTTGGAGTCCTAATATCCAAGTTATGGCCTTCCAAAGTTGGATTGCAAAATCCAAAGTCAATCTGGAGAGGGGTTGCATCAGCGAATGATAGGGTTAAATTTGACGATCATATGGTCATCACAATAGTTGCATTTACCCTATTTTGATGGTTAGATGATCGTCAAATTTAGGATAGCAAAAGGATGACATCAACAACTTCGAGGGGTGGGATGACATCAGCGATGGCGTGGCAGATGGTATGTCAGTTTGTATTGTACAGATCTGTACGAAAAATGCAGACGTGTCTAGGTGAGTTGGCTGTATGGATGTTTGCATGTACAATGACATGGCATTTGATTTGGTATAGGGCATGATGATGTGTCTGCTGACATGTACTTCACTTACATGGGATGTGTCTACATGGCAGTATAAGATTGGTCATAGATATGTCTGCATGGTGCACTAACTTGGCTGGGCTTTGGTCTAGATCTGGCCACACGTGGCTTTATAGGGGAATGCCACGTAGGTCACAGGGACTGAGTTCAACAGATGCTAAAAATGGATGATGCAAGAGGAGCCAGATTTAAAAAGCGCTGGCCAGATTTAATGTGACATTGCCTGAGATTATTTCTGGGATGCCAGACTGCCTTATTTCTGTCGCTAACTGCTGAAGCTTTGTTTTAACTCACACACTGCAGGTCACCGTGCTTCTATTTTTGGATGTTGGGATTCCTTTTGTGTCAGTTAGGTAATTCAAACTATTGCTGAATTTGGGTTTGTTTTGTCCCACATTCATGGGAAAGCACAACAAGTGCTTGTTAAAATATACAAGCCCATGAATAGTAGGTAAAGCCAAGTGCACCAGTTTGGAGCTTGGCTGTAGCTTGTGAATAATTCGTAGGGCCGGTGCTATTAGATTTTCGACTAGATTTGCTGAATGCGATGTCGGTTAAAATGGTGGTAAGGCCCATGCCAATAATTGCCCATAGATTATAATAAAACCTTGCGAAATAAAATATTCCACCAAAATATAGAGCCGAGCTCGGGTGTCATTGCCTGGTTCAGCTAAAAAAATTTCTCTGCTTGTATGCCCGAATTCAAAAAATAATTTCCAAAAAATATAGTAGAATAGAAAAATTCAAGAGAAATAAAAATAATTCAAATCTGGAAAATGAATTAATTAGATTCGAAATTGACCATACCCGAACTGCAAATTGAGGCCTCCAAGTTCTAATTTGCAATTTTTTTTTTGCCTCATGATCAACTTTCACCCAACATAGGCAAATTTATAGTCGATCTTCACCGAATCGATGCTCCAGACGCAATGGTGAGGTCAGATTTGGCTCTAGATACTCCTAATTTTTGTAGATCCTCTAGATTCAGATCGAGGTGCTGAAGTATGAACGATCTCGAATGACTATGTGTAGAGAATCTCCCTCAGATCTGATACCATGTAAGAATTTGGCTTAGGCCAGAATTTGCCCAAGAACTAAAGAACTCAACACAAGCACACAATAGACCAAAATAGATAGAGTATGATCAAAATGATGATATTCATTCAATATGCTAGCTTAGCCAACTTGAGAGTACACTAGGAGTCCCTGTATATAAAAGCCTCTCAGGAAGCACCTAGAATGTCTCTAGAAACAACGAGGAGATAAGACAACTAAGCACCTTATCCAACATTCTAGATGAATGGATAAGAATGACAAAGTGTCATATGTGTGTAGAAGATTCCTATGTTGTAGACAACATGTGCTTAAAAGAAGTGAAAACCTCTATGATGGCATCATGAAAACTCACAAGAGTGCACATACTCCTAGGTGACTAATAAATAAATACTAATATAATGCATTAACCTAAGTAAACTTAAGTAAGTGTAATAAGTAAATACTTATTTCCAACAATTGCAAATGCAAAATTATAGAATTTTTAAATTTACAATATGCAAACCCACATGGGTGCCTTCCTTACAATAATTTGCAACATAGAGCTATGAACTATCACTCAGATGTGTCCTAGAAAAGGTACATGCATTCCTTATATAGGCATTTTTACACTTTCTAGGAAGTTTCTAGACATCAAAGCTTAACCCTTGAGACTAACTAACTCTAAAATTACATATAGAGTCGGCTTGATACACCCTTGACACTTCTTTTGGACATTTTTGGTTGGCCCAACTTTAGATAGCCATAACTTTTAAACCATTGCTTTAATTGGCTATTATAACCCATTTTAAAAATCCAAACCTTCTAATCTATAGGGACTAATTGACATAAGGTTCGGTCCAACCCATTTTAGAGCCCATATGAGTCCTCTAAGGTCTTCAAAACTGAGCCTGAAGTTTTTATACCAAAATTGCACACCAAAAATCTGCAATAACTTCATGTTTACTCATGATATGGAACCAAGCCTCAAGTGGTAGGGTGATATATCCAAGATGACCATCTACCTCTGAAATTTGGACATTTCAAGTTTGTATGGTTGACTTACTATGTAGAATGCCTCTAGGAACAACAACTTTGCACTAAGACAACCCTTATTCAAGAAACAAAAATGAAATATTTTTGGGTGATGCAAGATTTATATTACACCTAGGGTGCTCCTACATCACATTTAAGGATTCTTTGTGAGCATTTCATCTTCAAGATCTAGCATATTATTGGCCATCAAGGGAGGAGATCTACATTGAGGTGTTCATTATTTTCTTCATTGGCACACATTTGCATCCATATCTCTATGACATGGTTATGGTAGATCTATTTTAACTTGTGGATATATCCTACATTTACATACCGAATTCATCATCTAAAACATACAAGACAAATCCTTGCTAACAAGGGTTTTTACAAGCAAGGAGAAGGATAGTAGAACCACTCTCATAGATCTATAACTAATTCCCTAGAGCTTTTTGGAGATCTTGGTTTGACTTCATTACAACATGCTACTCCTAAAAGTATTTGATTATTGTCATTAGTGTCAAACTATGGTGAATAACAAGGTCGGTTAATGCAAGACAAACATGTCAGTGAACTTTGAAACCAAATAGATATAAACATCGAATGAATTTTATGTCAACAAGTAGAATAAGTACTGAATGCAATGATAATTGAGCAATATGATAATTGAGTACACTTATGACCGAACATGGATATATTACCAAAGGACATCAAGTTTATTGAGCAGAATAGTCAGTATATATCAAGTGACACAAGAAGCATATAAATATTTGTAAATGCACATAATTTCATGTGTTTGATTCCTACTGAGCTAGGAAACAATATAAATGGATTGAGAAAAAGATTAGGTAAGATTCATTGGGATTAATGCATGAATTTATGGATCCCTAGGCACAAGTATTGACCAATAGAAATAAAGTAAAGAATATTGGTAAGCGTGTATGAGTAAGAATCATTGATATAATTGATCATGCATTCCAAATATTTTCAAACCCTAATTAGGTCATGTATGATGGAAGCCAAAGGTTTTCCATAAAAAGAGGTATCAAGAACAAACTAAAGGATTTGAAGAAATGATAGTTTGAAGATTAGGGTAAGTCATATTAGAGCAGAGTTACATAGCAATGAACAAGGGAAGATTGAGTGAATTCTGTTACAAGAAGGTAATATTAGTATAGAGAAGATTGGATCTAATCAGGCAAAGTAAGTTGCATATTTTCATATCACTTTACTATTACTTTCTTACCATTGTAGCAAAAAATCTCTTAATAGAATGGAATTAATAATGTTTATGTAAAATTTCATATCAAGTGCACACTTAAAGAGTGATGCTAAAATCCTTTCACATGGTAGACTCTAGAAGGTCTTTGTATTAATCCTAATAGGGTAAGTCACTAGAAGTGACATTATTGTATGCTCTAACCGAACAATCTTTACACTACAGTAGTGAAGATTTGTGGATGCCATCCCCAACACAATTTTCCCTCTAACTAAGGATTTCTATGAGATAAAATCTCTTTGTTATATGTTGATGATTGCATGTGATATGATTACTATTATTGTTATTTAATTTGGTTATCTTTTTTAAAGCATTAAGTTATTTTGGTTATACATGAAAATCCCATAATATTGTTCAAAGGGTAGAATTTTTTTGAGGGATACAAGTTTTGAAGATATCAATTCACCCCCCTCCCAACATCTTACCCTTCCTTAACATTCTAAATAATTGGTATCAGAGCATAGACTCTTGTTAAGGAGTTTAACCACTCAAGAGAAAATATTTGAATAGATGGAAAGGTATAGGCTTGATAAGTTGATTAAGAGATAGAGATTGGAACCAAGGATTGCCTTAGGTTAGATTGGTGAAATGAGAGAGAAGTTGAAGTGATCACTAAGTAGAAGATACAAATTAGCACATCAACTAAATGACACACAATATCAAGAAGAAGAATTTGAAGAACTATCAAAAGATAGTAGGTCAAATGAATCTGAAGTAGGTATATCAGATCTCATGGAAAAGAATAAAACCCCAACTGAGTAGGTAAAATCAATGAAGACAGAACAAGAAGCTCACTTAATGAGAATGTGTGAAGTCCTAGAACAAAAGAGACGAGATGAAGATAACAAGAGAAATGTTGAAGAAGATAGGAGGAATATGACTACAAGAATGGATGAGAAAGATACTCAAATACAAAGGCTGACACAAAATCATTATGACATGGTAAATCAACTACTCGATGTTAATAATGAGATTGCTAGAAAGATGGAAGAGATTTTTGGACCGAGGATAGAGAATGAACAACTAAGAAATGAACTAAAGATGGACAAAGAAACCAATGAATGACTAAATATATCTGAGGAGAGTATCAAGAAATTGGATGAATAGTTAAGAAGTTGGAGGAGACTGAGAGATACCACTAGACTAGGTTATATTGAGCAATCACCAATCAAACAAGGAGAATCATCAAAGAAAGTTATGCAGAGGAATGTTTATGCCAATTCAAATCTAAAGAAGCCAACATGTTATTATTGTGGAAAACCTAGTCATACAACCAATTCCTACAAGAGCAAGGTCAGTAAGACTAATGTTACTTTCAAGTTTGATTGTTACTATTATAACTGCAATAAGTATGATCACCAAGCATTTGAGTGCAGATCAAATTTTAATAAGATTCCTTAGCAAAAAAAGTTTGAAGGGTAATCTTACACATGCACTAAGTATAGACATAAGGCACAAGATTGTAGATCTTAGAAAAGGAAAAATTGGATACAAAATAGATAAGGTAGTATAGTCAATTGGGATTAAAACACATGGGTTACATGTACAACATTTGTTAGTTATGGTCACATTGTAGTAAATTACATGAGGATGCACATGAGAGGTAGATTTGGAACTTGGAAGAAATCATGCATGACATGTTTTAATTGTCATTAGGTCAGTCACCTAAGCAAGAACTATAGATAATGAGCATAAGCACCTAATGAAAAAGAAACCAAAGGAAAAGACAAGGTTAACTTTGATGAAATAAGAAACCAGATGAACATGACATGGATAAGGAAGAGTGAAGAAAATGGAACTATAAATGCATCATTCGGTGACACCTCATCCACCAAATTAGTTGACTCCACTACCTCAAACTAAATCACAAAGGTATGTATGGGAACTATAATTGAATTGTCAGCTCTTTTATTAGTTCTTTAGATTCATGTAATGAAGTCCATATTAGAATAAGGTCAGATGAATTAGGACAACTCATGTAATGTTGAAATTTATTGTAGTCAATGAGTTCAACCGAGTATGCTAGTCAACAGAAGTGGTGTGGTAATTGAGTTAGAAGGTTAGTCCGTGTTAATGCACTATTGACTAAGCAAGTTTTGATTCTGGTAAGAATGGAAGTCGGTATATAACTAAGCTAGAAAGTAGAGAATTTATTATGCCCTACCTAACTCCATAGCCACTTTACTTATAACTAGGGAAATTGTCTACTCATTATTAACCTTGCATTTATGAGTATTACAAAGAAAATTTGTGCAATTTTGAGCTATCAATGTAAGATGTTGTATTCCAAGCTAGAAAGAGTGAATTTATTAGATATTTAAGTTGTTAGAGTGATTTGGTGGAAGATTCAAGTGAGTCTGAGTTATTTTATTAACATTTGCCAAAACCCTAGTTTCACAAAATTAAAGAAATAACATCTAGCTTAGCATGACCAAAGGGATCAAGGGTCAATAAGGTGAAATTGGTAAGTGTGAGGTCTCACCTAATCTGCCCTAGTAGAGATAACATTTTTGCATTATGATACTTCTAATTCAATTTTTTGATACACTTTTGAGACTATAGGGTTATATTAATATCTACATTTTGATGATCCACATTTATGTCAGTACATTAGGACCTAAATGATATATTTAATGATTTCATTCATGTTCTAATCTATTGCAAATGCTTTGATAGAAAAATTGTAGAAATGCTTGTAATGTGAAATTGTAATGTTTAAGTGGAAATTTGAGTTAAATGATAGACTGTGATATGCACTAGGACCTAATTCACATGCCTAGGGACTCAATAGTCATGGATTCAATAATTTGTCACTATGATAGAAAATAGATTATGAAGTTATTTAGAATATTAATTTGATCACGTTAAGTAAAGTTCAATGTTAAAAGTAGAATTAAATATTTTAATGTTTTGAACGTTTTATGTGAAAATGATTAGAAAAAGTAAGTTAATTAGAAATGATGAAGTATGAAACCAAAATGTTGAATGTGATAATGATTTATTGCACATATTTACATATTGTTTACATGATTTTCTTGGACTACTGATGCTTGAGTTTAGTGTGCAAGAATTTAACCATGGGATTTAATGAGGAACCAAGGTTCAAGGCCATGTGAACATGACATGTAACCAAGGTTGAATAGGTGGAAAAGATTCAAGCCTTGTTGTAATGTGTTTTATTTCATAAATGTGATTTGTATGTGTGTGTAATAGTTTAATTCATATATAATTAAAGACATGTCACTATAAATGTAATGTGTTATTTTTATGTGTCACTTGACACTTATGTTGTCAAAGTCACCTAACCTAAACCTAACCCAATGCGGTACGTGTTAGAAGAAGTCTCCATCAAGGGAAATTTGAGTTCAAACTTCCTATTAGCTTTTAAGGATAAAAAAGTGGTCCTAGGGGGTTATTTTGGTAAAAAATTAAGCACTCTCACAATAGTAATATGGGTTAGGGGTCTAAATTTAACCTTTGGTAGGCTTAGATGACTTTGGGAACCATCCAATCAAGTCACTTTCTTAAAATTTAGAAATTGAAGAGTTCACATGTTTCTCCCTCTTGGTCAAGATTATAATTTTAGATAGAGGAAATGATGTAAGAAAAGGGAGGCTTCTTGTTTGGGCCATTTTTAGCCAAGTGAGAAGTTAGAGGCTTTTTAGAGGGCTTGGGAAAAAAATAGTGAGTTGTCTACCCACTCTCTACCTTTAGAGACTCTTAGGGCTTGGAAACTTGGAGGGAGCTCTTCTACAACCTTTCATTACCATTTTTGCAAAAGGATTCAAGGTTGGTTTTCTTGCCCATTTAGTATTTTTCTTCAAACTTGTATAATGGGATTGCATTTATGAGCATGAAGGGGTGTGAGTTCATATTGCAAGTAGATTTCATGGTGTTTTATTGTGATGTGGTATTCATGTAAATGTTTTAATGGTGTTTCATATTTTGGGAAGATTGTGATATTGTTGTGTTGAGATGAAATGTGTTGTTGCAGTTGATTTTCTCTTTGTTTCTTCATTTTGTTATGTATGTTGTATATGGGTGTGAGGACTTCACTCACCCTTTGGGAAGGGAAGAGAAGTCTAGGGTGAGGGGTTAGTTGGGCTTGACAATGTAGTTGAGAACCTTGGAGTATGGGCTCCATTCTATGCCATAATCATTCATATCTTGCTTGGGGGTGATAAGGGAAGTATGGTGCAGATGAGCAAGTTTATGGAGAATGGGCCCCAAGGAAGTTATAGTTGATGGTAGTGTGTTTGGAGGATGTTTTTGAAATCCCCGAAAGGGCATATAATTTTCTGATTTGTGAAAGCCTCAAAAGGACATGCAAATTGTTATTGTAGATATGGTTTGATATGGCAAGTCTCCTATTTGAAAAGAACACCTTCACCCTATGTTCATGGTTCTATTTGTGAACCATTGTAAAATATCCTTGGGATGGAATTGTTCAAGTGTTGTAATGTTTTGTGTATGTAGTTGTAAGATTGGAATGAAACTCAGTTTTAACCTTGTTCCCCTAGCTCGGGGGTGGTCTCTTTGGAGGCCTATGGTTGGGAGGAGAGTACCCATGGTCTTTTTTGTTTTTTGTGATGTATTTGTAGATTGGTTTTCAAGGGAGCAATGGAAAATGCTTGGAATGAACATCTTGTAGATGTTGCTTGAAGGAGAAAACTTGTCATTATGCAATGTACATGTAATGGAAAATCCCTCTCCATCTTATTCATATTGTTGCAATGAATGATTTCATAGGAGCAAGGAAGGGATATGTCATTTTGTAATGCATTTGAAAGAATGAAGTCTTTCTCTATATTATTAAATATTGCATTGTAAACATGAACCCTTCAAGTTTGTCATTAGTGTATTGTATTGTAAAAGCGAGGTCGTCATTTTATGTACATTGTTGTGAAGGATAGATCCATCAAGGAAATGAAGAAATTTGGATAACATTATATAAATTTGTATTGCAATATTTATTGTCATACATTTAGTTGCATTGAAAGGGAAAGATTGGTTTATCATAAATGGGTTATAAAAGGAGATTCATTGCATAGGGTATTCATTGCTTTGGATGCTCAAGTGATGAACATGCAAATGTAGGATTACATTCATCTTGAATCATAAATCAACATCTTTCAAAGATTATGCAATAAGTAATATCAATTTAAGTTCTATAACTGACATGAATGATAAATCTATAGTTCTCAATTAATTTTGCTTCAAATTCAATTCATGTGTCAAATTATTGTTCAAGTGATTTCAATTTAGATACATTAACTAGCCGGTAATAATGGAATATAGAAGACACATAAAAACATCACCAAACCAATATTCACAATGAAATCATAGTTGGGTAGAGAAGAGAAAATAGATAGATCACATAGCATAAACTACCATAAGAAAATAGTCCTGTACATGCACATTTAGCTCTCTAGACTTTGTATGGAAGAGGCAATTAAATCTCCTCCCCATTACAGGCCAATAAAATATTGCTAGAGAATATTGCATAAGATCCTAACCTTTAAGTAAGATTATACCACACATCATATGTACTTTGTTAGAGTAAATAATTAATTATTAATTATTTATTCTATTTACTTAAGCTTACTTAGGTAAATGCATTTATTTAATATTTTGTATTTAATACATGTAGTGGTTAGTTGTTGACAATACGAGAGTTTGTTCCCTTCTACCATGTTTCACCTTTTGTGGATGTGTGCTGAGTTGTCATCCTTATCTTCTACCACCTTCTAGCTTGTTCTACAAGCTTCCATGAGCTCTTTATAAGCAAGCTCTCTCATTGTGTTTTCATAAGGCATTGTGCATATTGTAAATACATTTTCTCTTGTGTTTGCATATGTGGTATCTCATGTCCGTTTAGGGTTTTACCCTTGCTCCATGCTCTTCCTCTCCTTTGCTTCTCTTTGACAGGTTTTCGCATGCAAGTGATCTTGGGCATCTTCAGAGTTGGCTTTCATCAAATCCAACACAGTATCAGAGCCTTCCTGCTGCTGCTTCATTGAAGATTTTTGAAGCCGTGATTTGAAGTCACAAACCCTAGTTTGTTTATGCATTTTTTCTTCAAATTAGGAGATCAACAATTTTTCAGAGCACATTGGGGCCAAATGGACATCGCCATTAGATCCGGAAGGCCGTTTGCAGTCAGGATTCATATAAAAATTTTCATTTTTGGAGATAGAGCTCCAGGAGGCAAATTTTTTTTGCCCACAGGCCCTTTCGTACGATTGTACAGACGATTTTGGCAGCGAAAATAAAAATAAAAATGCATAGGTAGCCAGCCACTGCAATCGCCTTGTATATAGGATCAACCATTGAATACATAGTTCACACTATTGAACCATCGAACCACGGATGCATTAGAACAACAACATAACCCCCCCTTAATGCAGATGAGGTGTGATGATAGGCAACTAAGAAGGTGGACCAAAGTCTCCTACAGACGAACCAAGAACGACGAGAGAGGAAAAGAGGTATAGACACCTATAAAGACACGGTCAAACTGACTCTACATGGGGCTAATGTCATGGAAGGGACACTCACTTGACAAAGGGAGAAGGCTTAAAACAACAAAAAACTATCCCCCCCATGGTACTTTATGAAAATAGTGCATGTACAATTGACTCAGAACAACGTTCATGACCTCCAGAATGCAAAAGTGGTACTTTATCTCAGTGCTTCAAAAAAAGAACTACGAACTTTGATTGAAAAAATAGACAATAAAAAGCATCAAAACCTAAAAATACCTCCTCCTACGCTTCACCTGTCCTAGCAACGCCTCTTCTTCGGCAGCGCAACCTGAATCCTCTACCAGTGGCGCCACTTTTGTCTGCCGCTCCGCTCGGATCTGCCCTCTGCTTAGTGATAGTGTTTCACCGCTCTGCTCCTTTGCCTATGGCCACCGTTGCTCATCGACATGTCTATGCTGTGTCAGCTTTTTTTTGCATAGTCACAGAGTCAACATGACAATTTTTCCACTTGGCACCTCGTGGAGGTGACACGTGGCCAGCATGCTACGTGGCATCTTGCCACATGGCCACTGCCACGTCACTTGCCACATCATGTGGCCTCTTTTTTTGCCATGACGGCTATCGGGCCGTCAAATTTTTTCTCGTCAAATGCTGACATCAGCACTACATCAGCCTTGCTTGCACATCTCCAGGCCTTCAATTTTTTGGCCATAACTTGACCATACGGAGGTATTTTTTACAATTTGAAAGATGTATCAGAAAGCTAGTTCTGAGATGAAGACTTTGGTGTACGTATTTTTAGGTTTTGATGCATTTTATTGTCTATTTTTTAGTCAAAGTCTGAAGTTCTTTTTTTGACTTCGGCAAGCATATCTTTTGTGTCCCATGCCTATTTTTTGAAAATTTTATATTTCTGGAAAGCTGGTTCTATGTACTTTTCAAAAATGTAGTCCTTTTCTTGAGTTTTTGGCCCATGCTCTTTCTATCATAATTTTGGCATTTTTGCTATATGGTGGATATTTTGAGTGTTTTAGGCATGAGGATCATTTTCCTGGCATGATTTCCTTTTTTTTAGGCTGTACTTTATTTTTTTGTAGCTCTTTTTCAGTTTTGATCATTGTAGCTATCATTTTGAAGCACTTTTGTATCACACTGAGATAAAGTGCCACTTTTGCATTCCGAGGGTTATGAACATTGTTTTGAGTCAGTTGTACATGCACTATTTTCATAAAGCACCATGGGGGGGATAGTTGTTTTCTATTTTAGGCCTTCTCTCTTTGTCAAGTGAGTGTCCCTTCTATGACATTAGCCCCATGTAGAGTCAGTTTGACCGTGTCTTTATAGGTGTCTGTGCCTCTTTCCCTCTCTCATTGTTCTTGGTTCGTCTACAGGAGACTTTGGCCCACCTTCTCAGTTGCCTGTCATCACACCCCGTCTGCATTAAGGGGGGTTTATGTTGTTGTTCTAATGCATCCATGGTTTGATGGTTCGATAGTGTGAACTATGTATTCAGTGGTTGATCCTATATACAAGGCGATTGTAGTGGCTGGCTACCTATGCATTTCGGTGAGATGGATCATCTACCATATAGACATGCTCGGTCCGTGCCTTCTTCTTCCATGGAGGTTTTTCAGATCAATAGTTTGACAATTTTGCAGCTTCTTCATACTTCAATGATGCTCATCATGATCACTCCTTGTTCCTGTTTTAGGAGACATTTCCCTAGTTGAAGGCTTCTTCAGTTCTTCACTAGGTTCTTACCTCTTTTTGGGGGAGGGTTTTTCCACGTGGTTTTCTCTCTTTCCCCATTTTATAGAGATTGCACTTTGTTGCATTGTACATGGGTACCTAACATGGCCTCATTGCTAGGACCCATTTTGCATTCATCTTAGTTTGTGAGCTTAAGGCATTTCCCTAAGTTGCACTTAAGGGGGGGTGTTAGAGTAAATAATTAATTATTAATTATTTATTCTATTTACTTAAGCTTACTTAGGTAAATGTATTTATTTAATATTTTGTATTTAATGCATGTAGTGGTTAGTTGTTGACAACACGGGAGTCTGTTCCCTTCTAGCATGTTCCACCTTTTGTGGATGTGTGCTGAGTTGTCATCCTTATCTTCTACCACCTTCTAGCTTGTTCTACAAGCTTCCATGAGCTCTTTATAAGCGAGCTCTCTCATTGTATTTTCATAAGGCATTGTGCATATTGTAAATACATTTTCTCTTGTGTTTGCATATGTGGTATCTCATGTCCGTTTAGGGTTTTACCCTTGCTCCATGCTCTTCCTCTCCTTGGCTTCTCTTTGACAAGTTTTCGCATGCAGGTGATCTTGGGCATCTTCGGAGTTGGCTTTCATCAACTCCAACATACTTAAGACATGTAAAACAATATTATTATTATAATATAAGATATAAAATTAAGTCTCTATCTAGAAGGTTCTCATGATCATGTATATTGACTTTCAAAGGGTAGTCACACACAAAAAAAGAACGAAAAAAAGTATAGATTAGTACCCATTCACCTCCCTAAGTGAACCGTACCTCACTTTTTATCCATCTCAATCCCATTAGCCTATGTGCACGGGAAAAGTTTTCAATAAAAAATAAAATAAATGTATATATAATCGCCCATGACATGGTATGAATCCACATCTCGTTGGGTGCCCAAGAAGATATGAATCACACTCTGCTTGAGTCAGACCTGTCCCCACCAAATCACCCTCTCTCTCCTCCTTATTGATCATGCATAAGCATTGGGAAGTGGTGCAAAGGTAAACATGGGGTAAGTATGTCCACGTGAGTGGAGTGTGGTCATAGTGCTAGGAAGAAGCACTTGGGAGGTCGTGGGCCATGTAGCCTAGTGGTAAGGAAGGAAGGTAGAGTTTACGAGGTTTAAGAGAGATGAGATATCACCTAGGAAATAGAATTTAGGAGGGGAGCATGTGGAAATTAGATGAGTAGTAGGTAACATGGGTTATGGGGAAATTAAGTATAAGTGTGTCTAGTGTTAATGCAAGTTATTAGAGAGGTTGGGGAGTTAGTTAGTATGGGGTGGGGTGTTAAATATTCTAGAATTTAGTCTTAGGAAATATATGTTAGAAAATGTACATTAGAAAATTGTTAGAAGATAGTATTGTGATAAAGTAAGCTTATAGTAAATAATTAGTATTAGTTAAGTAGTTAGTGACTAATGTTAGTAAAGTGCTTAGTGATTAAAATTAAGTTAGATAAAAATTATGCAAATTACACATTTAATAGAAAAATGTTGTTAATAGATATTAGTGGAAGATTAGCAGTATTTATGTATTAGTTAGTTTTTAGAAATATGAAATTTAGTAAGAGAGGAGTATTATTTAGTTAGTAGATAATTTTGATAATTTAGTTAGTAATTATTGATATTAAGTTGGTTAGTAGTAAAGAGAGATCATTTGCGATTAGTATTGATTAAATGAATTAGTAAGTAGATTAGTTACTGATAATGTTCATAAGTATAGGAGATTTAATATTTTAGTAAGTTATTTAAATGGGTAGAGTTTAGTTAAAAGATAGGATGAATTTAATAAAATAGACCTTGTAGTACGTAATTAGGGTTTGATATTCTTGTAGTGACATAAGGTTCTATATCTCATGTTCATGGAGAAGTAATTAAGCTTCACAACCACATCATGATTATGATATTATATAAAAATACTATACGAGTCAAGATGTATGAATCACATATCTAGAAATGGAAGCATTGATTTAAAACATCTATTTGGAATTAAAAGTGATATCGCATACTATCGCTTACACAACAAGACTCCATGGAAAAACCTATGGCCTTGGAAGCTAGCATTATCGATCCATATGTAATCATCTGAACCCTAAATAAATGAAAAAAAATATTCCCCATCATAATCATTTAAGTTTTCATACTAGGGTATCGAATGGAATGAATCATGTGACAATGTCACCAAACTAGTATTAGATATTCAATAAATCTAAATCCTATAAGTGTGAAACATGAATATTCAACTAAGATTTGGTTGTAAATGTTAATGCAATAAGAAAACCATTAACTATATTACTTCATGTCAATCAAATAACTCAAAAGGATGAACTTCAATTTAGAGGTGGAAGTTTGTATCGACCTTTGAACATAATGGTTACTCAAAAACCCTGAGTAGATGAAATATGAATGCTTAACCATTCAACAACCTAGTTGCAACATGCATATGTCAATAAAAAAAAAAAAGTGTTATTTGTGTTTTGCCCTGAAAATTTGGGCCTGACATTCTAGTATCATAGCTCAGTTTCAACACTAGGAGCCTAACCCATTATGTTTCAACAAATTGCAACCTTGTGTAAGATGTATTAGTGAAACTAATTAAACCATAATCTATGGATGAAGAACTTAGAGACATAGGGGATGAGAGACTTCTTCCCAAACCAATAGTTTCTATAAAATGATAGTTTCTCCTCTTCTCCACTAGGGAACCTTGGTATGACCACATCATTCTTGTGAAATTTTTATTCAATGTGAATTATTTTTGGTTCTTTGTTTCAAATTTTGCATTTATATGTTTTTCCAACAATGTGACATTTATCATTTTTCTATTTAGCTAGAATTCTTGATTTTGGTCTCATTGTACCTTAGGGACATGTCTTGTTTTCATTGGGATTTACCAATGTGACCACATTTGTTTTGTGTTTCCTATAAAATTGTTCCTTTTATTTTTAAGTTACTTATGAGGCATTTTCTTGTGAATTATGTTGGTAAGTATATTGTACTGAGATGTATGAAATGGCCATACCAAGGAGGATCCTTGACAACCATCTAGAAATTCAGTGCACCATTAAACCTTCTTATTATGAATTGCAAACCTACTAGCAAAGATCCCTAAGAAATCACCCTTTTCTATGTCATAAATATGAAATAGTCAAACTCCTTAAATCTCTATTAGCATAGATATAGGTCATAGTTTATACTAGTTAAGACTATAGATGAACACTATGTTAAGGACCTTAAGTAGGGCATAAACAATTTATTGGCTAGACCTTGGCAAGGTAAAGAGTAGTTTATTAGCACCAATAACAGAAGACTAAAGTTGGGCCAACCTTGGTAAATGTAGCACAAAGGGGATTTTAGTACCCACACCCTTCAGATAAACTCTAGGAGGAGGTTCATTCCTAGAGGGGGAGGATGTGAGGCCTCACCTGATCTGCCCTAGAATAGATGACATATTTGCATTATGATACTTCTAATTCAATATTTTGATACACTTTTGAAGCTATAGGGTTTTATTAATATCTACATTTTGATGATTCACACTTATGTCAACACATTAGGACCTAAAGGATATATTCAATGATTTCATTCATGTTCTAATCTATTGCAAATGCTTTCATAGAAACTTAATTGTAGAAATGCTTGTAATGTGAAATTGTAATGTTTAAGTGGAAATTTGAGTTAAAGGATAGATTGTGATATGCACTAGGACCTAATGCTCCCCTTGAGACTATAATCTAGATTTTTAATTTAAATCTATCTCTTATATTTCCCCTTATTTTGTTCTTCTTATTTCCTTTTTTTGATTTGACTAATTTCCCCCTTGTTTTTGTCACTTATGGATTTGGGTTTGTTGGGGCTATCTTATATTTCTCAAAAAATGACCTGTGGCTGGCTAAAATTTCTTCATAGCCTTTATTCCATTGCTCCTATACTTTTTACAAAACTTGAATTTGAATTTCTAGCTTAGTAGTTAGATCAATTAGGCTTTCAATATTTGAGAAATGCATCTTTCTTCAAGATATTCTGTGCTATAAACATTCCTTCTGAATAATTTCCAAATTTGGTAGCAAATGGAATTGAATTAATATTAGTTTATTCCTCATGTCACTAACTCGAGCTATGATCTCAGCTAACCTCTATTATCCAAATGTTAACTAATGGTATGAGGGTAAGCTCAAATTTGTATTCTTTCTTAATGAAACTATACATACCCTCATATCAATGTGTATCATATCAATATATCGTTGGTTCTACAATGTGGAAAGCTCAACATCATAGAGCTTCATATACAAAGTATGAATAGTATTCAAAATTTCTTCTAGTTGTGTGACTAAATTAGAAAGCTCTTCTTGTCTCTGTACAGGTTCTCAAGAGAATTTCTCCAATCCTTTGTGCTCAAATTTTCTTTCACACCATTGTAGTAATTTGTCATTAGTCTCTATATATTTTGATTGTACCTTATCAATTATGTGTACTAACTAATCCAAAATTTGATGTTGATTGTTCAAGTCATTTATACCAAATGCATGTACAAAAATATCTTTAAGAGTATGTAATACATGTTCCTTTTTGTGCTATCTCCTTAGCTATTCTTGCTTTGCCTTGTAGCTCAACAAAGTTTGCAACTCCTGCATTTGCTCCAATATCAAATTGTTTAAGTCATATGTGGGTAAAGTAATTACCTTATCTAGACTTACTGACTCATCTTCCATCTCTTCTAATTGAGTCATAATCTGAGATCATGGGGTTATATCATTAAGTAGTGACCTCTATAATTTGTTACCCTTCTCAATTGATCTAGATACCTACTGTTGCTCCTCTTGAGTAAATGTCACTGTTAGAAACAATAGTCCACCAAGATAACTAAGAGGGTGGGGGGTGGGTGCGTGAATAAGTTTTCCAACAATTAAAACATTTATCTTCTTTAAGAAAACTTAACCATTCAACCAAAGTAAATAACAACCATAATAAAATGCACATAGACAATTACACCAAATATGTTAGCTAGGGAAACCTTGATTAGAGGAAAAACTCTAATGGGAATGATGCCCAAAAAATGATGTACTAATATAAATATTCCTTGTTAGAGGATGGACCCTGTTAGGAGTCTATTACAAAATTTAGTACATAGAGTCCCTATTAGGAGACTTTGAATCCTTGTTAGGAGATTCTGACCTTGTTAGGAGTTGTAGTACAATGTATGCAAGATAAGCCCACTACCCAAACATGTAATTTCAACTACAAGAAGAGCTTACTAATCAAACATGCAATTTACTATTATGTTCTTCTTTCCTTTGTCCTATCAACTAAACCAATCACTGTTAGACCTTGTAGACTAGGTCATAAACCTCAGATTAAAATATCAAACCTCGGATCACTCAGCAATGGAGTTTCCTTCACTTTTTCTCTGCTCTACTCAACTTCGCATTCCACACTCTCTGCTGCTTACAATCGATATAATTCCATACTATCTCATATTTTCATGATAAAAGAAAATGTCCTTCCTTTATACCAAGTCCATAAAATAATTCCCTAAGTTAGTTGTTAGACCTTCTCAATTAATCATTATAAGACCACATCAAGAACATGTTACACTTAGTGATAACATTAATCTTCCACCTTGCAACTTGAATAAATTTCCATACACATAATATTATGATGAATGAACTAGCCATGTCATCATCAATATGTCTTCTTCACATCCTCAACCTCAATTCTCACAATATCAACTCTGCTAGGAGATATAACAAGTTTACCAGGACAAGGCTTGATAGGTTAGCCAAGGGAGCATTTGTGAAGGTTGGAAGCATGACATGGGATGTATGGATTCATGCTTATTCAAATGGATTTCTTGGTTGTGGCTATGGTTTTGAAGGCTTCCATGGTTGTATTTCAATGACATTTTTTGCTGAATAATACATGGTGGTGGATGATTTTGGAGGCTGAGTTTTTTCCCTCAATGAGGGTTTCCCAGGTTATATCTTGTCTCACATTTTTGTGGGTAGTTATCCATTCTCTTGCATGTGGATTTTAATTCTGTATTTATATCAGATCTATTATGGGTTATGTGGAAATGGTTATATTCTTTATTGCAAATTTCTTTACAAGTGGTATTAGAGCTATGGTTTTATTGTTGTAACCCTAGATTGAATCCATGGGTATGCATGAGAGGATAAAAGAAAGGACAAGATATAAGAGTTATTTATTGTAGATCTAAGGGTTTTGGGTTTACTATTATGATGGGATATTGAAATATTTTGGTCATGTGAAAATATTGGACAAAAGAGTTTTTCAGGTGTTTCGTTTAAATGAAGGTTTTAGGGGGAGCTTGTAGAAATGACCTCCTAGGTAAAAATAGACCTCACCATTGGATCCGAGTTGATGTTTCCATAAATTTTGATATATTATATGCCCTATTTTGGCCATGTTCAAAGGAAATGAAAGAGTTTTTTAGTTTCAGCCCATGATGGCCATCAAATTTAATCCTATCAAAATTTTCGTCACAAAAAAAAAAAAATCATAGTGAAAATGGTAAAAAGACTATCTTAGTAAAATGACCATAACTTTCTCTTAGGATATTAGATTTCAAACTTCTTATAGGCGTTGGAAAGCTAATTTAGAGCACTACAATTTGGTATAGGTTTAGTTTTGAAAATTTGAAATTTTGTTAGGTTTTAAGGGTCTAAAAGTCAAATGTTGTTTATTTTGAGCACAAATTAAGGCATAACTTGGGCATACAGAGTCAAATTTTGGACTTCGAGTAGTCAACAAAAAGCTCTTGGAGAGCTCTACACATTGGTTCAAATTTTGTGTAGGTTTGGCATGGTTTATTTGGTGATATATTGATTGGAATATTTTATAATATATATTGACTATTGTAGCATTGAGAGTTTATGACATTGTATATTTGGAGATTTAAGATTTGATGTCATTGTATATTCAGTACATATTTTAGATTGGTCTCATGATGACATGGTTATCAATATTTAGGTTGGATATGTCTGATGACTTGTAGGATCTACAAGTTGTGAAGTGTTGTAAGTGGTCTATATTTACAAGTTGCATTTATGGCTTGGTTATGGGTTGTCTTTGCCCATTGATCTTTCATTATTGATGCATATTCGGATTGAATGGCTTGGATTTGGGTTGTCTATGCTCTAAGTCACATGATTTTCTATTTTTTTTCATGTAGAAGGGATGAGATGTTGTTACCAGGTACAATCATCATGGAGAATTGTGGTTGACTATTTTATGCTAACAGGTTGGACATATTGAGTGTTAGATGCTCAGTTCATGGATGTGATCATGGTGTCATGGATTTTGGCATGACATGATTGGATATAAATGTACATCCTTGATGTTCATTGGTTTGGATTCCTATTTTGGTTATGGTGGTATATCTTCTTGGTTGAAAATCATGGTTATTTGGCTTCTTTTGAGGAGCTCATGATGTGTACTTTGAGTTCTTTGATTGTTTGATGCCTTGGTTGATTCTCATGGTTAGAGGATGGTTTTTTCATCATGATGTCATAGATAGATTGCATACATAGTTTAGTGGGAGCTTGTGACAGTTATGAGGTGACAATGTAGGATTAGTTCTTGGTTTGGTTTGTATCTTCTTAGGTTTGGAGATCTTTGTTTCACCTGGTATTGGCACTTGGTACCATAGTTGAGTGGTATTTTTTTTGACATTGATATACTTATTGAGTGTTTGTAGAGGTTGGAGGTTTGTTTTAGATCCTATTTTTACAGAAGTGTCTTTGATATTTGCATGGTACACTTGTTATCTTCATTGTGTGTGGAGATGGTTCTTCATGGTATGTGGAGATGGTTTTCTTCATGGTGTGTGGAGATGGTTGCATCTTGAGAACTTCTGGGGTTTTTGGTAAAGGTGTGGTTTATGCTTTCATTCGGCATGTTATCCTTCATGTGAGGATGGTTTTATTATTATGTCATGGTATACTCTTGATACATGTTTAGAGTTGTGACATGTTATAGTATGTTCATATGGAGCATGTTATCCCTTTGGTTGAGATGGTTAGATCATGTTTATGTTCTTGAGGCTATGGTTGGAACTTTGACAATGATCTTGGTTTAGTTTCTTGGTATTGAGTACATTGATCATAAGCTAGACACTTCATGATATTGCTATGTTACATTTGGAGTTGGCATGGATTGGTTGGTTACAGGTGCTCATGGATACTTAGAGAGGTGGTGATGTTGATTTCTCTTGGATTAGAGAAGTATTTGTTGGGATAGTTATTTGGTTTCAATAGGAAGTTTGAGGGGCATTCATTGGATATAGGCTTGAGAGGAGTTTATTCTTAGATGAGTCTTGGTTGGAGAATTGGATATCTTGATGAGCATTCTCATTCCCCACTCTTGGTCTACTCAGTGGTTTGCTACTTGAGAGGTATAGCCCATTCTTTTTCTCTTAAGTGCATTATATTTATGCTTTTCTTTCACGAATATGGATCTTAAGCTATGGTACATGAGTTAGTTTTGGTGGGTTCATCTGAGAGATAGTTTAACATTGATTATCTCCATTTGCATATTTTGTATCCTGGTTGAGTTTGGGAGATGGTTTTATATTGGGCATATTCTTTAGATTAGGAATGGTTATTCCTTGATTTAGGAATGGTTTATGAGTATGATCTTCTTGTGAGAGGCCTACATCCATGATTAGTTATATGGTATGGTTTGGGTGTTGTTGAGGCTTCTTGGTTGGGGTTTTATGGAGGAGATCATACTTGCATAGTTGATATCTAGAGGTGTGTGTAGAAGGACATGATAAAAGTTATGATTTGTATGGTTTCTCTTTGGTCTTGGTTATCTTCTTGGATGTTCAATTTTTCTTACATTGGATTTGAGATTGGTTAGATATTATGGTTATTGGCTTGTGCTCATTTATGTCATGTGAGAGATGACATGGTTATTCCTTTATCTCTTTCCTCTGTTGGTTATGGAGAGCTTGGGAGACTGTTGGAGATTTTTTATGAGAGTTGTTCTTGTAGGTTATTGGTTTATGTGTTGTGGATGTCCTTGATACTACATGGATTCACTTCTTTGAGATGTTGTGAGTCGATTGGTTTTAGATTTGACATTATCTTTTATAGTGGGAGATTCTTGGTATATATGTGGCAGGTATTACTCTTGAGGTTTATGATTGCTGGTTACAGACTAGATATGTTGATGATGTGAGATTCACTTTGTATACCTTTGGAGGTATGGATAGTTTGATGGGTTTGGAACTTTTTGTGGGTGCTATTTTAGCTATGGATATTTTAACAACTACAAATACATTTGATTACTTTTGGATCAGATTTTTGTGCTTGGCATTTCATTTGGTATAGGATTTTATGATCTTCTAATGCAATAGGTTGGGTGGCTTTCTCTTTGAATGGCTTCTATGTATGTTTAGTGGTAGTGGCATAATAGGAGGTGGCTTCATTCATGTTTGAGAGGCTGGATACTTTGATTTTGTTGCAGGTACTAGGATGGAGCACTTTGTTTACTTTGATCCATAATGGTGGATGTGCTAGGAGGGATTGTTCTCTTGTTCATTTATGTGGTTACATATTGACCCTATGCAATGTATACAACAAGTGGGAGATTTTTGAGATATTGGGTGTTGCACACATTGCATAATATTTTTATATTGTATTATTTTATTTTATGATGTAATGTTGTATCTAGGAGCCCCTAGATGGACGTGCAACATGTAAAGATTCCCATGGGATATACTTGATGAGTTATATTCTAATATTGTGATAATATTTGATGTAATTATTTAATATTGGGGAAAATAATTAAATTTCATATATTAAATGTGGGATCAAGGGGTTAGGTAGCACATGGTTTATGTAATACCAATTGGTGGTTTTGTGGGACTTGCTACTATATAAGCAGCCACAAGGGTAGTTTTTGGTGTGATAAGACAAAATGGAAAGAGTCGAATAGGACAAGGTTTGAAAGGTTAGCCAAGGGAGCATTTGTGAAGGTTGGAAGCATGGCATGGGATGTGTGCATTCATGCTTGTTCAAATAGATTGCTTGGTTGTGGCTATGGCTTTGAAAGCTTCCATGATTGTATTGCAATGGCCTTATTACTGAATAATAGATGGTGATGGATGCTTTTTGAGGCTAGGTTTTTCCCTCAATGATGGTTTCCCAGGGTTTATCTTGTGTCACATTTTTGTGGGTATCTTATCTATTCTCTTGCATGTGGATTTTAATTCCATATTTATTTTAGATCTATTATGGGTTATGTGGAAATGATTATATTCTTTATTGCACATTTCCTTACAAAACTCAGTCATGAATGTAACATATCATCATAGTAACATATCTACAATACTCTTGCATAAGAATATCATCAACATTCATGCTTTCAAAATATCACAACAATCACTTGTTGGTCAGGTGTTCTTGTCAATGATTCTAATGGCTTTGCACTTGGAAACTGCATTAGAGCTTGTGTAAAATTTGTACTCTCCTAATTTTTCATGCTCTTCTAAAAACTCTATTTGCTTGACATCTACAATCTTCACTATAGTATGAGACATAGGAATAAGTTGTGAAAACAAAATTAGAGCTTTGCCTTGTTGCTCAACACTTGTATCCTCAAAAAATGATGTCACCTTCAATCTGTTGATGTTTTTTGACTACTAAGCAACAAAATACTTAATACCAAGATGGTAAAGATCAAAATAACCTAAGGATTAGCTATTTCCCATGATTAGCTAGATGACCTCCACATCTAGACCCAACTTCAACACAATCATAAATGACTTTCTACTCTTTTGGCTCTACAAAACCAAGGTGGGTGCACCTAAGGAATAAGAGATTCAAAACTTGATACTACTTTCACATTTCATTCATTTCTTGACATTCTATTACAATTCTCATCCCCTCTAGTAGATTGGTCACAATTCTTCTTAGATCTACAAATAATTTTGGGCAAAAGTAGCTAACTAAGACTTAGTTATCAAATGTAAATAAGTATTGAACATCTTTGACATTCTTCATACATTTAAAGTAAAATTGATTTTGATTTTTAAGATTGTGCTTAATGCTCATCCATGTTTTTTGCATATGCAAACTGAATTGAATTGATCAGTGCCTCATCCATTGGGGTTTAAAGTCTCTCTAATTTCTTGACCTAATTGACTACATTACAATCAATATTATCAACAATTCTCTCTAAAACTCATTATTATGCATATCCTTATTATTGGCTGGAAATCCTATCATATCACTGAAGTATTTACTTAACTCATTGAATTAAAAGCAATAGTGGTCTGACATACAACCTATCCTAGTTGCACTGAATTGAAAAAGGATTTGCTCACACAATTTCAAAAATTACCAAAAAATAACAATGGAGACAAGATTCAAAAGAAAGATATGGGGATACTTCATCTTTGTATTAATTCTCTTTGAAAATTATATAACATTGGAACAAAACTCAAAACCATTCAAGATAAGACACAATGATCCTATAAAACTAATGCATCCTCAAATTTGCAAATAAATACATCATAAAACTTGCATTAAGAACTGGACCGACTGTATTCTAGCAAAACTAAAAGTTGCATAACAATTCAAACCCTTTCTCTAGCCTTCGAATCTCACTTATATAGTGTGAGATGCAACAAGCTTTAGGCATAGAGAATATTGACAGTTGTCCTTATGATAGATAGATATTTACAATGTTACTATCACAAAAGACAAAAATTGGTGCAACAAAATGCCTTTCATCATGAATATTCTTTTGTAGGGACCACTTTCTGCTACACTTTTCATTGCTGAGGAGTTTATGATTGACCTTGCTATTTCTATTCTTCCTTGGAGTGTGTGATCATTGGTCCTACATGTGATGGGCCTTATCTAGTACTTGAAGGCTCAGCCAAACCTAGGGTACTCCATCCATGTCATCTTGTACTGACAAATTAAAAGTCACCATTGGCTATCCCGTTGCCAAATCATCTATTTGGGCCTTTGTGCTTATAACTACAATTTGTTGCTTGCCTTTGTCCTCTTTAGCTTTTAATGATGTGTCAATTATTTGTACTTCATCCTATTCCATCTCTTCATCATCAATTTCACCATATTCCAATTATTTTGCATGAACAAAATCTACCATCCACTTGTCAAAAAGTGTGTCATTTGGCTAATTAAAATTTAGAATATCGTGCTATTTTTTGATTACATATTCTCCAATTTTTTCAATGTCAACAAAATCTTCCCTCAAAGAATCATAAAACAATTGTACTTTTACAACTTCTTCAATTGTAGCTACCCACCATGCATTTCCCTTTTCATTTATGACTCTACTCATCTAAATACATAATAGGTCATTTAATTCTTGGGCCCATTCTTCTTTATTCTTCAACTTATTCTTTTTATCCAAAGCATGGGGGAAAACTTTAAAACTTTTACTCTTATATTTTTCTAGACAATTAATGACTATCCTCTGCAATGTAGTTCTCTTATCATTAAACTTAGAGAGATCATTAGTCAATTCATAAGTCTCTTCTATGTGTTCACAAGAAAGAGTAATACCTAAAAAACACAAAAGAGTGACATCCTTGTCCCTCTTGCTCCACTTACTAATAATTGGCTTTAAAGCATCATCACTTGCTTTTAGCTCCTCCCATATATTTATTACCTTTTCTAATTGGTCATAAAATGTTGGCCAATCAAGCTTTTTAACTAAACACATGATGGCTTTCCTTAACCTATCCTCATATTGAATATCTAACTCAACATGCAACACCCACAATTTACTCTTTTCTTCTTCAAAATCCTCTACCATGTAATACTGAGGTCTTTGTGGTGTGTCTGGAATCTCAATAAGAGGAGTGGATTTAAAAGGCTCCATTGGCGGATAAGGTTAAGTGATCCTAGGCCTACTAGATTGTCTTGGTGTCCCATCAACTTATTTTCAAGCTTAATTCTCTTTTGAAGTTCTTTATTATAGGCAGCTAAAACTTTCTCATATTTATCCTGTAACTCTAACCTTCTCTTTTATCCCTTAGAGTTGTGGCTAAGGTGAAGTTGGCTGATCCAACACCTAGTTCTATGAACTCTTCACTTGTAGTTTCTTCAACTCTCTTTTTAATTAAATTTCCTATCAGGCTGGGAAGAGCTAGTTTTGGATCCTTTTCTCATTGACCAGATTACCAATGCAGGATGATCCTCACTAAACTTTCCACCTTTCATTTCTTTCTTTGCCTTCTCATCTACATTTAATTTTTTGGTGACAGAATTAAAGACCATTACATCAACAATATCCCAATTTGGCAGTAGTAGAACCCCAAATAATTTTATCATTTTCCTTCCTTCTTTAGGGGTTAAGCTCTTAAACTTATGCATCATTTCATCCTTTATTTTATTCTATAGATCTGCTTCCTCCATCTTCGGATGCTCTATTTTCATTTTATTATATCTCTCTTCAAAAAGTCCAATATTTGTCCTCTAGGGAAACTGATAAAAGGCTCTAGACTTAACAAAATTGTCATTAGAAATAAACTCATGGCTAGCCTATTCTACAATAGGGTTTAACTCCCTTTCTTTGTAATTAGCAATAGTCAAATCAAGGCTTGGCATAGGAGGTTCATAAGGATTCCCCTCTTCCAACTCTAATGTAGTAATGAAACCTCCCCCTTGGGATTCCAATTATTCCATTTTCTCCTTAGTGAGTTGTTCATCTCCTATGTGTAATGGGGACTGAGTGGGTGAATAATCCTCTATTTGAGGCACTTATTTTTCTTCTATCTTCTACCTCTTGGGCATAGGCTCATCAGGCTTCTCCTCTAGAATAGCACTGGTTGATCCAATTATTTGTTTTTCTTTATCCACCATAGGCCTTTTATTCTAAATTACATTATAGCTAGGTCTTCTTTGAATAACTAATTGCCTTGATACTATTGTAGGGGTGAAAGACAACCTTCTCATGACCTCTTGGGCCTTATCAGGATAAGAATTAATAAAAAATAATTTCTTCTCATTCATAGTTTCCATGATCTCTAGAAAAGTGATCATCAATTTATTTAACTTATCTTCTTTAGTCTTGGCATCTTTTAGAGGCTTATAATTCTTATCAAAATAATTAATGAATTCTAAAACCCCAGAGTAAACTCTCTACTTCTCCTTTTTGATCTCTTTCTCTTGAAGAGAGAACTCATTCCCATTATGTCTTTAGGGAAGTAGGGTTGGTGGTCCTTTGCACCAGTTTTAGCCCTTCTTCTAAAAATATCAAAAAATTCCTCACTATCACAAAAACGAGCATGGGAGACAACCATTTTATACTGGTCCAAAAATTTATACAAGAACAACTAGCCACCCTTAGTGATTATGAGCTGGTGAGCAACAATATAAGATGGGAAAATTGACCCCCTAGACCTACCGGTCAATTGCGCTTCCTCCAATCCACCTATCTGCCATAGCATTTCAGATATCCCTACCTTTAGAGGCACTTGGTAAGGAAGTACATGGGGAGTACCTTGGAAACCATATACTCCAAAAATTGTAGAAATAGGGTAGGGTATAATATCTGCCCAATTGTGGGATACCTTCAAACCAGAAGGGTTGTCCATAGGCCTGATAAAATCCAACATTGCCTTCAAAATTCTAAGATTTTCCCTTAATATGAGGTTTCTCAACCTGGATGCAAAGTATTTGTCAAATCTAACAAAGCTAGCCTCCTTTGTATCCTAGGTCATATCTACACTCCATAATTGGACTTACAAAGCTTCTCCCTCATATTCTCTGTTTAAAACCATCTCTTTTTCAAAGTAGGTAACCCTTATAAATAAGAACATGTGCATCAATAATGAATAATAGCTAAATGTTTTCTCAACTTTGTTCATTGCAATCCCAACTAGTTGATGCAAGTGGTAGTGTAGAGATAGTGTAAGTTGGGAGAGATCAACCTGCAAACAAACCTTAAAAAGTTTTGAGAGCCAAAACTAACCCTAGAACCCCACACTTACACCTTTGCATAGAATGACTCAGTACATGAAACTTACTCAAAAAATGTAATCATGAAACAAGGCTCAAGGGATGTTGTTTTTACATCAATAAGGTCATATTGACTAAATTTGAGGACCCCAAAATAAAGAAATTGCATAGTTCTTTCAATACACTCTTAGATTGCTAGTAGCCCAAGAAATAGATTTTGGCTTGCAACTTGAAGACTTTAGATTGGAAAAAGGAAACTAATCATTGAAATGGTTACTATTTTTGATGTACTACAAGATCCCCAAGTGCTGAGACCCTCTGAACAAGGGTGCTGTCAAAGCCCTTGTAACAACAATTAGGCTTAAAGGGCTAATTAGGGCGCTTATACGAAGGAAGTGCCAATTAGACATGTGAAAAAAATATCAAACCAATTAGGTTGGTTAAAAAACATCCCAAATAGATGAAATATAGAGTTTTAGGATGTGGAATTCAGTTTTGGAGTCCTAGACATTTACTATCATAAAATAGTGCATTAGTGCATACATGAGATTTACACCTAGGGCATCATTTTTCTCCCTTGTCCCTAATCTTAGAAATTAAAACAAAAAGAATCTTAAAGAGGACTAAGAGTAAAAGGATTCCACCAGAGGCCATTAATTTCCCATGGTGGAATTTGGAGTTATGAGTCAATTTCTCTAGAAGCCCTAGAAACCCTCAAAACTTGGGCTGTCTGCACTAAAATAATGATAACTTGAGTTGTATTGTTTTTCAATACCTCAAACCAAATGCATGAGAAAGCTAAAGTTAACTCACTTCTGCATCCAATAGTACTAGGCTCAAACTCCTATGTGTCTATACAAGTCTGTACCATGTAGAAAACTCACCTAGAATGCAGGAAAAAGGGTTATTCTTCATTTATTTCAAGCCAAAAGTATACATCTTACCTTCCACCTGCCTGAAAGGGCTATATGAAGGTATTCCCCAAATGATCCAGCCAATTTTTAAAGTTTGTGACTATTGGGGGGCTAATTACAATCATTTTTCCTAATTATGCAAAAAGTTGCAAAGTTGCATAGCAAATTTTGCAACATTTGTGGCATGTTTACATTTTAAAGCCTCAAGGGAATTTTAACCACCCAAATGAGTCCTAATTGAATTAATGCAACTAGTAGACCCTAGATTACAAGTAAATGCATTAAATTTACATGAATTGAGCCCTTGTAACCTCATGGAGTAGTGGGCTTATAAAAATGCCCAAATTGCTAATGGGCCACACAAAAAGGTTAAGAGTAAACCTAGGAGTCTAGAATCATTGCCTTATTGAAAACATAAAAAGTAAACTAAAACAAGGTCATAAATGATCCAAACAACTTTATTTCATGGTTTTATGAGAGGGTGCTCCTACACCATGCTGCCCTGGGGAAAAGAAACTCAAGTTCCTACTTGAGGTGAGTTGATCAAGAGTGTATCCATGTTGCTAAATTTGATCTTTAGTCATCTAGGTGGAATCAATGGTAGGTAACCCCTTCCATTTGACCAAGTATTGGTAGTATGTTTTATTCCTTGTCTTCTTGGCAATTTTTGTTTCCAAGATTGCTTCTAACTCTAAGGGTTGAGAAGGTGGTAGGTCCTTCAACCAATCTTCATGTAAATCTGCTGTAGATGTACCTACAACATCAGAAGTATCCTTGAAAATAGTGAGGTCAACCACATTGAAAATTGGAGAGATGGAAATAGTAAGTGGTAATGAAATTTCATAAGCATTAGGACCAAACTTATGCAAGATTGTGCAAAGTCCTATCTTCTTCATTTGGAGTTTGGTATGATGACCTTTAGGTAGTCTCTCCTTTCTCAAATATGCCCATACTTTCTCACCTACTTGGAATTGAACATCTTTCCTTTTCTTATCTGCATGTGATTTGTATTTTTGTGAAGTGTGTTCTAATGTATCTTTCACCTTTTCTTGTACTTGTTTGGTAAGGTTAGCCAATTCTTCTCCTTGTGTACTAACCTTTATGTCATTAGGTAACTCTCTAGAGGTCCCTTTGGGTGATAGCCATAGACTATTTGGAATGGTGTCTTCCATGTAGACCTATTGAATGAATCATTGAAAGCAAAGTCATCTTGTGGAAGAATTAGATCCCAATTTTGTGCATATTGCTTGGTGAGGCACCTAAGGAGGTTTCCCAGATATCTATTTACAAATTTAGTTTGACCATCCACTTGGGGATGGTAGGCATAACTAAATTGTAGATTAGTGCCCAATTTCTTGTGTAAGGTTCTCCAAAAGTGTCCTTGGAATTTGGTATCTCTATCTAAAAAAATAGAGTTAGGCAAACCATGAATTCTTACAATCTCTCTAAAGAAGAGATGGGCAATATGAGAGGCATCATGAGTGGTTTTACAAGGGATAAAGTGTGCCATCTTGCTGAAACGGTCTACAACTACAAATATATTATCATATCCCAATTTTGTCCTTGGTAATCCCATTACAAAGTCCATAGGTATGGCTTCCCAATGTCTAGAAGGAATTGGTAGAGGTTGGTATAACCATTGGTTAGTTGTAGTACCCTTTGCTTGTTGACATATAACACATGACTCTACATATTTCTTGATATCATGCTGCATTTTTGGTCAATGATAATGTCTCTTGACAACCTCTAATGTTTTGTCAATACCAAAGTGACCACTCATTCCCCCACAATGTTTTTCCTTTACTATATTGTCTCTCATAGAATATTTTGGGATACAAAGTTGATGAACTTAAAAAAGTTGTCCATCTTGAATAAGAAACTTAGAAAAATATGTATGATATCTGTCCATAAGAGTAGTACAAACCTGATATATTTCACCAAAATTTGCATCATCTTTGTAGAGGTCCTTCAATGCTTTGATGGCTATGCTTTGAACTTGGATTTCCTGCAGCAAAATAATCCTCCTACTTGGAGCATCAAAAAATTTATTTTCTTGGCCTTTCTTATTCTTTATGGTGAATGAATAGGCTTGTAATTGTTCCATCCACTTGATATGTTTCCCACACAACTTGTCTTGATAATTTAGGTAACTTAGAGCATGGTTGTTTGTAAAAATCACAAATTCTTTAGGTAATAAATAATGCCTCCATTTCTTGAGGGCTTGAACCATAGCATAAAGTTCTAAGTCATAAGTTGAGTATTTCTTTTTAGCATCATTTAGTTTTTCAGAGAAGAAAGCCACATGTTTATTGTCTTGGCTAAGGACTGCCCCAATTGCTAGGTTGCTTGCATCTATCTCAATAGGAAAAACCTTATTAAAATCAAGAAGAGCGAGTATTGGATATTGTGCCACCCTTCATTTCAAATATTCAAATGCATCATTTTTTTCTTTGGTCCAAACAAAATTTATCTTTTTACCTCTTATTGTATCCAACATAGGTGCACATACATGGCTGAAGTTCCTAATGAACTTTCTATAAAATGTTGCTAAACCGTATAAACTTCGTACATCACCTGCATTCTTTGGAGGAGGCCAATTAATGATTGCATCTACCTTTTTTGGATCCATTTTTAATGTCCCTTGATAAATCACAAATCCCAAGAAGATGAGTTCTTTCTACAAGAATGAGCACTTCTCAAAGTTGATCATTAGTTGATGCTCTTTTAACTTTTTGAGAACCAATCCAATCTGTTCAAGGTGTTCCTCCAAGCTGCAACTAAAAATTAGTATGTCGTCAAGATAAATAACCAAAAACTTGCCATCATAATCATAAAATATTTCATTCGTTAGCCTCATGAAGGTAGAGGGGGCATTCTTAAACCAAATGGCATTACTAGCCATTCATGGAGAACTTCTAATGTTTTGAAGGCAGTCTTCCATTCATCACCTAGCTTGATTCTTATTTGGTGATAACCAGATATTAAATCAATCTTTGAGAAGTATGATGCATTACCCAATTGGTCTAGGAGGTCTTCAACCTTTGGGATAGGGAATCTATATTTGATAGTGATTTTGTTAATGGCTCTACTATTAGTGCATAGTCTCGATTTACCATCCTTTTTTGGAGCCAAAACTAAAGGAACAACACATGGGCTAAGAATTTTTTGAATAAGTCCTTTATCTAATAATTCTACAACTTTTTTGGATATTTTAGCATTTTGAGTAGGAGTAAGTTTGTATGGGGCTTTGTTGGGCAAGGATGCTCCAGGGATGAAGTCTATCTAGTGGCTTATGTCTCTAATGGATGGGAGGGATGAGGGTAAATCTTTTGCAACCACTTGTATTTTTCAAGAAGCTTCTGAACTTCTTTTGGGACTAATTTATCCTTGCTAGGTAATGGTTCATCCCTTGGTTTCAGAATTAATGCATATCCCTCTTTTTCTTCTTTTATTTCTTTTAACATTTCTTTTTCTCCCACTATGATAGCCAAAGGTTCTTTTTCCTTTTTAGGTTTAAGTAGAGGCTTGAGATTATAAGTTTTTCCATCCCTCACTATGGTGTATGTATTTTTTCTAAAATTATTCATGGCATCCATATCATATTTCCATGGCCTTCCTAAGACAAGGTGGCAAGCGTCCATTTCTACAATATCACATAAAACTTTATCATTGAAATCACCTAAAGAGAACTCTACCATGGCTTGTTCAGTTACAAGGGTTTGCTGCACTTTTGTTAGCCAAGAAGCATTATAAGGATATGGATGAGGAATTCTTTCTAGTTCTAATTTTTGAACCATTTCTTTAGATACTAGATTTTATATTGATCCTTAATCAATTAATAAATTACATACCCTTTCTTTGCATTTGACCCTTGTCCTGAATAGCTTCTTCCTTTGTGCTGGTTCTTGAGCATGAGGTACTTGTAGGAATGATTGTCTCATCATTAGTGCCACACCTTCTTTAGCCTCTAAGTTTTTTTCTTCTTGCACCAACTGGGTCCTTCTTTCTCCTTGATTGTTGTTGTTTGGTCTTTTAGGACAATTTTTTGGGTAGGGTCCTATTTGATTGCATCTAAAAAACTTAGGAGGTCTATTAGATCTCCCTCTTCCTCTATAGAAGGATCTTCCTCCTCTAGAGCTTCCTCTCCAACTAGATTCACCATGTTCTTTATTTGTTTGCTCCATGGATTTACCTTCATTGGATGATTGACCCCTTTACCAAGAGTTGTTTCTGCCCCTATCATTTTTGCCTCTTCCTCTATTGGATTGTTCATTTCTTCTCTTGAACTTATCTTCCACCTTTAGTGCAAGTTGCACACAATTTTGCACAATGGTTATTGTTGTCAAACTCAATTCATCTTTGATAGATAACTTGAGACCTTGCAAGTATCTTGCCAACTTGATACTTTTAGATTCAATCTCTTGTGTCCTCATCACCAATGCCTGAAACTCATTAGTGTAGGCTAAAACTGTCATGTCTTTTTTCCTAAAATTCATTCTTCTTCTATGAAGTTGAACTTCATAGTATTCAAGAACATAGGCCTTCCTGAATGACTTCTCCATCTTTGTCCATGTGGTTGCTAGACCTTTTCCATTCTTTACTCTATCACCTTGGGTGATATTCCACCATGTAAGAGTAGCGCCTTTCACTTGGACTTGGCTATCTTTGTCCTTTGATTCTCAAGAATCTCATTACATTCAAAGAAACTATTTAGGGAATCCACCCAATCAACTGCAACATCAGGGTTCATTCTCCCATCATAAGTTGGTAAGTTTGATTTGGTATCCATGGTTCTTCTTTCCATGGACTTAAGAGTGCTCACAAGTAGCCTCTAATCTGGAGGTATTTGTTCTTCTTCCTCCAAAGTGATTTCTTCATCACTCCCTTCATCAAATTCTTTAGAGTTATTGCTTTTGGCAAGCTCTTCTCTAAGCCTTTCCAACTTATATTTCATATGCTGCATCTCAACGTTTCTAAGTTCATCTCTATTCCTTCGTGCATCTTCCTTTATCTTTTGCTCCTTCAAGTATTTCACTATGTCTGCATTAGACATCTTGGATGATAATCCATCATTCTCTCCATCTAAGATTTTGACAAATTTTTTAGAAGCCCAAAGACCTAGATGGGCTCTGATACCACTTTGATGCAAGTGGTAGGGTAGAGATACTATAAGTTGGGAGAGATCAACCCACAAACAAACCTTAAAAAGGTTTGAGAGCCAAAACTGACCCTAGAACCCCACACTTGCACCTTTTCATAGAATTATTTAGTACATGAAACTTGCTCAAAACTTTTAATCATCAAACAATTCTTAGAGGATGTTGTTTTTACATCAATATGGTCATATTGACTAAATTTGAGGACCCCAAAACAAAGAAATTGCATAGTTCTTTCAATACACCCTTGGATTGCTAGTAGCCCAGAAAAATAGATTTTGACTTGCAACTTGAAGAATTTAGATTGAAAAAAGGAAAATAATCATTGAAATGGTTACTATTTATAATTTAATACAAGACCTCCAAGTGTTGAGACCCTATTAACAAGGGTGCTATCAAAACCCTGGTAATAACAATTAGGCTTAAAGGGCTAATTAGGGAATTTTGCAAAGGAAGTGCCAATTAGACATGTGAAAAAAACATAAAAAAAATTAGGTTGGTTATAAAACATCCCAAATAGACTAAATCTAGATTTTTAGGCTATGGAATTGATTTTTGGAGTCCCAAACATTCGCTATCATAAAACAGTGCATTAGTGCATACATGAGATATACACCTAGGGCATCATTTTTCTCCCTTGTCCCTAAATCTTAGCAACTGAAACTAAAATAATATTAAGGAGGACTAATAGTACAAGTATTCCACCAGAGGCCATTAATTTCCCATGGTGGAATCTAGAGTTATGAGTCAATTTCTCCAGAAGCTCTAGAAACACTCAAAACTCGGGCTGTCTGCACTAAAATAATGATAACTTGAGTTGTATTGCATTTCATGAACTCAAACCAAATGCATGTGAAAGATAACTCAATTATGCATCCAACAGTCCTAGAATCAAATCCTATACATTTTTACAAGTCTATACCATGCAAAAAACTCACCTAGAATGTAGGAAAAAGGGTTATTCTTTATTGATTTCAAGGCAAAAATATACATCTTACCTTCCATCCACTTGAAAGGGCTATATGAAGGTCTTCCCAAACTTATCCAACCAATTTTCAAAGGTTGTGACCATTGGGGGACTAATTACAATCATTTTTCCTAATTATGCAAAAAGTTGCAAAGTTGCATAGCAACTTTTGCAACATTTGTTGCATGTTTACATTTTAAAGCTTCAAGGGCATTTTAACCATCCAAAATGAGTCCTAATTGACTCAATGCAACTAATAGACCATATATTACAAGTAAATGCATTCAATTTACATTAATTGTGCCCTTGTGACCTCATGGAGCAATGGGCTTATAAAAATACCCAAATTACTAAGGCCACACAAAAGGGTTAAGAGTAAACCTAGGAGTCTAGAATCATTGCCTTATTGAAAACATAAAAATTAAACTAAAACAAGGTCATAAATGACCCAAAAAACTTTATTTCATGGTTTCATGAGAGGGTGCTCTTGCACCACCAATCCTACATGAATCTCCTCTACTAGGTAAGATTCAAAATAAAAAATGATATCCACACCAAGAGAAGAGATCTGTGTCATCATATACATGAAATTTATGGGCATAAAATTTTGTTCATCCTCACCAAAAAACCTACATAAAGTCATATATATATCTATGGTCCTAGCAGTGAAATTTTTTTTCTTAAAAGGCTCTTTGATTGATGTTGTAACAAAGATCAAATTTCCAATTGTGGCCAAGTGTTCTTTCAATGCACCTTGCCTGACCTGATCCTTTTTGGACAAATATTCCTTCTCTAAATCCTAAAAAATCAATGGGTTCATGGTAATCTATATTTGGCTCCAACCCAAAAACCTCTGAAATTTCTTCAGCATTAATTCTCACTAGGCATTCCCCATCTACTCTTTGCACTATCTTGGCTACTGGGTCATAATTTTGGGCTATGGTTATAAGAAGGTCTAAATCCATGAAAATCCTAAGAACTACTAGTTTATCAAAATCAAAATTCCTAACATTTCCATGGGGGGCAAACAAATTCCTCTCTAAGAATCATTTCTTAAAAAGCTGGGGCCCTATTTTTGGAGCAATAACATCCCTAACCCAATTCCCTTTATCATATAAACCATCTACAATCTTGAGCCTAGGATTTACAAGAATTATCTTTTTAATTTGAGCTAACTCATTTGTGGACTCAAATAACTGTTCTAGAAAAATGATCATGTATATTCCTACTGGCACATTCTACTTTCCTTGAAAAACCCTTCTTTGGAGGCATATTTGATGATAATAATGCAAAAAAACTAGAATTCTTTGAGTGATATGTGAGCTAAGATACTTACTTGACTCTCTGCTATTTCTTCTTTGAAATTCTGCAATAGATAGTGGATACATCTCTTTCACAATTCAACCGGTCGAGAAAAGTTCTTCAACAAGTTCTTGGCTCTCAAAAAATTAGAAACTCATTTGTGTGAAGAAGAATTCTAAATTCCTACACTATATCTCTAGTTTTAATTTGCACGGGGAGCCTTAATTCTCATAAATGGATTTTAGGGAAAAATAGGGTGGCATCACCTTCCAATTAAAAAAAAGCTATCAATTTGTGAAAAATTCAATGATTGAGGGATTAAAACTTTAATGACTTAGCTTTTACCTTCCAAGTTGGTGGTCAAACCAATTAAATCCATCCACATAAGCTTTTCTTTTCATTGTTGGCAAATTATATTGCACCCACTTGTGCTTTTGGACATGTGTCACACTCTCGCTATATCACTAAGAATAAACATTGAGCAACTTCTCATGGTGACACATCAACCATCATTGATGATGCCTTGATTGGATGGTTAAAACTTTATGACTAATCCATTGTAAATGTGGTGGGCCCTCATAACTTCCCTTTGGTTGTTGTGTCACAAATGGTAAAGTTCGAGCAAGTTTTCATATCAACATAGAGACCACCATCAATCTTAAAGAGATTTGATGACACATATTAGTACTTGTACATTTCCTTGAGTGAAAATCCTCAGTATCATTTTACATCACACCATTCTGACATGCTGATGTGGCCATTAATGATATGTAATCTTTATGACACCGCTTTTAACTTTGGTCCTGTTGTATTCTCTTTTTGTGGGCAGTCGCTATCGATAAAGTTCATACAACTTCTGGTAGTGACAAAGCAACCACTGTCAATCTTGGAGAGATTTGATAGTGTAGGTAATTCACCTTGAAACATCATTCATTTATTGATTTGGTCCCACATGCAACCATGCTTTGGTCGCCATGTCACTAGCAGTAAGAAGTACACTATTTCTTATGTCAACATAGCGACTACCATTGATCTTCAGGAGATCTGACGGTTAAAGATCATTTCGAGAGCTTTAGGAAACTATGAGAATAATCATATAAAAGGTTCCTAGAAACATAGATGCATATTTTAAAAGATTTTTCTGCTTGAAATAAAAAGAAGATGCACTTAACCCAAAATATTTTCTAGGGCAAAATATTTCTATTGAACAAAATTAGGGTTTTTCTAGGGTTAAGAAAATTTAGAACACCAAACCCTAATTTTGCAAAGAAAAATTGGAACATTCACTTTGGTATATATTCAAAAAGGCACAAAGTGAAAAGATGACCAACACAATCTTTGGGTAATCAATGACTTGTAACAATACTAGACTGGTGCTGGGTAGAGATGTGCCAAGCTCAACATTTTGCATGTCTTCATCTGTTAGCACATTATAACCATGCGATGATGAATTAGGAATGTCTTCTATGGTGACAACATCTTGTTGTTCATACCCTTCCATCAATTACCTCATTTCCTCAGCAAGTTTGACAATTTCTTCTGGTTCATCCTCTTCTACTCTATCTTCTCCATCTCCTTCCTCTTCCTCTTCATCTTCTTTATTATCTGATGGATTGAGCAAATCAAATTCTTCTCTCCATGCACTTAGGCTCTCTTTCTCAAATTCAAGAGCTTTATTTATCAAAATTTAATATGCCCTTACTTTTGGCATGAACTTCTTCATGCAAAATATTTTAAGGCAATATACATGTTTCTTCCCTAAATCTGGCAGTGTTTGTGCTAAGGCGGTCTCCCTAATTTGTCATTCAGTAGATGATTCCCACTTCCACTTAGCATCAACCTTTTTATAAAGGTTTCTTGGAATGCCTTCTCTCAACTCTATAGGTACAGTCTTAAATTGTATCATCATTTCAATCAAAGATTTTTCAAGTTTATTGTGATCTTCTTCATTTGAGGAATAAAAAATAATATCTTTGAATCCTGCCAAGCTTGCTTGTTTAGTGATTTCTTGAAACACCTTATCAAAAATTAAGGGAGGTGTTCTTGGCACAATATGCAATTTACTCAGATCATCAAACTCAGTTTCTTCATCATCTTCTTCCTCCTTAGCTATAACTAGCTTTCTCTGTGGCCTCTTAAGAATGCTCTACTCGAGTGCACTGGCCTATTTCCTCTTTGTTTGACTTCCTTTAGTTTTGACAGCTACTGGCTGGGCTATTTTTGATATCATTATAATTTTCCTTTTAGGCTCCTACAGTGTAGTAACCTTCTGCACATTGTTCTTGAGATGAACTTTAACCTTAGGGTCAACAATTATCACTTTCTTTTGTTTGGTTGCTCTAGGCTCGCCAAAATCTAGCTCTTTTCCTTTTCCTTCCTCAACTTTAGTTGTATGTTCTAATTCTTCTTCTTCTTCATCATCCTTGTCCTCAATACTCTTCTTCCTTTTCTTTTCTATCTTGGGCTTACTAGACTCTATAATCATCCAATCCCTAACTATGTCATATGTGTCAAATGACTTGATATTTACATCAATAGCTTCTAATAATAGTGTAGTCACTAATGCTACAACCTCATCGACATTAACCTCATAAGGCATAGGCCTTAACCATGCAATTCTAGGTTGCACTACTTGTGCATAAACAAAATTTGTGTCTACCATGAAACATATCTCATCAAAATATCTATCTACAACAGATTTAGAAATCCTTATTCAAATTTTCATCTTGTTTTTGAGTCCCTCAAAGTAGTTATCCATGATTGCTTCAAAATTCTCTCCCAACTAACTTATCAATTCATTTATCTATTCCATAGCTGGCTTGTGCCTATCCCATACTATTGTACCAAAGAGAGGAAAACAATTTTTTACATAAAAGAATATACAAACTAACAAGGATCTAAACATACATGATGTGTTCTTTGCTTTCTTGATTGCTGCCAAATTCTTTGTCAGTTGTTACAGTTGCAACTCGGTAAGATCATAAGTATGATCCTTTTTAACAATTTTGTAACCTAGGTCCATTGCAATGCATGACACATTGTTCAATCTGCTAGATTGGTAGAATTTGTGTGCTATCACACATACTAAAAATTCAATCATAGGATCTTCAATCCCATCAATTGACATCCCTTGAGCATTCCACTTTTCTTTGGTAGATTTTTCAATCTCATTCTATGTTGTGCTCCATATGCACTTTGGTCTATCCAAGGTAGGGTATCTAGTAACTTGACATATTATGGCTTTGATAATATTTATTGGACCTCCTTCTAACCATACCTTCATATCATGAACACAACTTAGGACAATCTTTATCCATTCAACCTTAAAAACCTTAGGAAAACCTAGGGCATAGGTAAGCCCTTTCTCAACAATGATCTTGTGTTCATCCTTTAGTACCCCATTGTTTCATAGCTGCTCATAAGATGTTCTAATCTCAAAATCTCCAATTTCACCTCCTTTTCACATATAATAGGATCCCATGTCTCGTATAGTCAAAACTCTAGGTCAAATTAATGATAGGGTGCCAATATTATCTTGAGTCTCTTCAAAATTCACACTGTTGCTGAAATTTTGTGGGAGATACTAGTTGTTCCTCACGATTTGAGCATTGATCATTTTCAACATATCACTTGATAATGCCATTTTAATCTAGTGTTCTTGTAAACAAATTCTTCTATAATTTTTTTCAAAAAATAATTAACTCAACACTAAAATTAAAACTTACTCACTTCGCCAATGCTTCACTATGATTTGCTTGCTTTGTTGCTAAATTTGCCTTGTTTGCCTTTGAATCTCTTGTGAACTCTAAAATTGCTTGGTAAATAGAAATGTATTCCTAAGTTTAATAAATATCTTTAATTTTCCATTTTAGGTCTTGAATAAATGTTCTCATACTTAGTAGGTGTATGACAACTGGCTCGGTCTCCATGCTTACTTATAAGCACTCGAATATTGTTACCTTACTTGGTCAACACTAATTCATTCCTTCAACACTTTAATTTAGTTGATTATTCATTCCATGCTATAATGCTCAGTCAATACATACTAGATCACTAATGCTTGTTACTCATGTTACAAATAATTCTTTTTCACTTTCCTTTCTATAGATTTGTTCTTGATGCATCTATTATATCCAAGATTGCTCAAAAATGAGGTCTCGAATGGTGGCTCATAGCTCTCTATTCATGGAGTGCAAGGGTTTGTAATGGAGGCCCTCAGTTTGACCTAGTTTGTGCCCATGCAAGTACACCATGAAACAAGAGATTCAAGGATCCAAAATGCATGCAAATGGAGATGGAAACTAATCTATATGATAACAATGCAAAATAATGCAAGAAAGGAAATGTAATAACAATGCAATACTAATCTATGAAAACAAATATGGATCTAAGCTAATATGAAAATGCAAGGATGAAACCTCATGATGGAAGCCATGGATGCATGAGAGAAGAAGACAAGAAGATAGAAGTTCTCCACAAAAAGTTTTAGCATTCAAACTCCTTCAAAAATCGCTCTCCAAACCTGCAGCATAAAAATAGCATAATAATGGATGTCAAAAATGAGGAGAGGGCTCTCCCTTATAAAGAAAAATGTGGAAGTGGGAAGCTTCTCACAACCAATATGAGATAATAGAGTTTGATCCATGTGAGACAAAAATCCACCAATGAGAAAAAAGGAGGAAAATTAAATGAGGGAAGGAGAAAATAATTTATTTAATTTTCATTTGTTTCATTTCCTTTTCTACATGGAATTTTATTTAATTAAAAGAGAGAAAGTTCTTTTAATTAAATAGGAAATATTTAATTAAATTAAAAGAAAGGTTTTTCTCTTAATTAATTATTTGTGGATGAATTTAATTGAAAGAGAGATTTTCTTTTAATTAAATGGGGACTTATTTAATTTAATTAAAAGGGAGATTTTATTTTAATTAAACAAGACTTAGGATAAAATGATCAACCATAGAAATGAAATAATAGAATTTGATCAAGGAAAATGATTTAAATTGATTTAATAAAATATTGCAAACTATTGATCTAGGAAATTTAATAAATTGAATAGTTGGGGCCCATAGTCTAGGTGACCATTTTAGGGTGCATACATTTTCCCCTCTTTGACTAATGTGTGATCTATTTGGGAACACATGTAGTCAAAGAAAGAAATTGAAGTGTGAGATTGATTTGGGATCACAAAACAACCCAGATGTGTGGTTGATTCAAGAACACATTAGAACAAAGAATACAAATAAAATTTTGACTTGAAAAAGTCAAGAATAAAATTTATAAAATTGAATCAAGGATTGAAGTTGATAGGTACTGCCCCCTCATGTTCAAAATCGAAATGAGATAGAGGAGAAATAACAAATTGATATATTTGATCAAATCAAACAAAAGATAAAGTTCTTGATGTAAGATGAAAGATATACGAATCATAGAACCAAGGTAGATCATCAAGCATGAAATATGATGCCCCAAAGTTGAATTAGAAGAAAAGAAGTGGGGTAAAAGAAAATAGAAGATAGAAGTTTGGAAGAGATGAAAAGAAACAAAAAGAAGAAAATAATTTTTTTCATAAGAAATAGAATGCCCCAAAATTAATCAACTGTTTAAGATAGAAATTTCAATTGACATCATGAAAGAAGATAAGGAAATGAATATCAAAACATGAGCATAGTTGATTACAAATCCACAAGAAAGATGAAGGAAGAACCCTCTAAAACTCATAATGTGGCCTAAAAATGCAAACTAACATGAAATCTAATAATGCAGCTACATGAAAATGCAAAGGTGTATTTGCAAAAGAGCAACTATAACATAGGATTTTGTGTTCATCATTCATTAGAGAATGTAAAAGAACTTATTTTCACCATTGGGCCATTATTAACGGACATTGGAAAATCACACAATTATCACTAGTCACAAGCGCAACTATGAAAATATGAATGTGATTTATATTAGATTGGAATGTGGAAAGATTCTTACATAAGCATCAAAGACATAAAGGTCAAGACGACTTCATTGTTAGCTTACCCAATTTAATGTAGCAAAACCATTCTTGCATTAAGGCATAGATGCCAGGATGACTAGAATAACAGTTGTGCAAAAATAGTCAAGGATGATGCCTCAAATCTCCTAAGTGTTTCAAGGGGACAACAAGAGACACTCTAGAGTTTTAAGACCACACCCACAAGCAGAAAACAAATAAAAACATGCCTCATGCCCCAAGTCCTCTAGCTATGCATCCCAGAGAGACTTAGTAGACAAGGACACTCAACAAAAATCAATAACAATTAGCACACAAAGAAAAGGTCACGACATAATTCAAGCATTAAGTGTTTGTGTTTAAAAATTTAAATGTGTTAATTGATATTGAGTTCTGAGGATAAGGATCGAATTCTTGCAAGTAGATAAGATCACATGACAGAACTAGGAAAGACCAAATCGATAAGTGTTCAAAAACACTCGATGTCAGGGGTTGTATTGAAAAATACAATTGGGATGGTGTTGAAAAACACCATTTGCAAGGTGTCCTAAAGAATAACGCATCCAAGAGACCAAAGCTAACATAGTTGTGCCCCCTAGACAAAGACCAATACCAAACCAAGGCAACAAGGACAAGGAATGATGGAGAAAGGCTAAGTGTCAAGGATGCATGCTAAAAAATAGGGGTGCAAAGGCCTCAAGTAGTGCTTGTTTCTAGGTTTGCAACACTTGGATTTTTTTTTCTAGGACTTTTTATAATTTTTTAGCATTTTTGCTACCAAGGCACTTGTTTCCATGTTTTCACCAAGGCACTTTTTCTATTTTTTTGAATTTTTGAATTTTTAGATTTTTTTTTGTATTTTTGGAATATATAATTTTTTTGGAGATACATCAAAGCACTTATTACTAGGATGATGATTTTTTTAGGAAATTTTCCAATTTTTAGAATTTTCACAATATATCATTTTTTTGGATTTTTGAAATATATCATTTTTTTGAATTTTTGAAATATATTATTTTTTTGTATTTTTAAAAATATATCATTTTTTTGTATTTTTCAGGATTGATAAATATATACAAATAATATACAATGCCTCTAGATAGAAACAAGGACCAAACTCTCAAGCAAGAGCACATCATTTAATTCCAATGTCTAGCAAGGTGAAGGACAAGAGTGATTAGCAAGCTGGTGGAAGAAATGAAAGACAAGAGAATGAAGGAGAATAAAGGGAAGAAATTCTCAAGAGAAAACTCCTCAACAGTACCCAAGCTAGGGAGAAATTTTCATGTAAAGCACATTTGGACAAGAAATGAAAGGCCAAAATAAGATAATTCATGAAAGCATAATTTAAAAGTGGGAAAGATGCAATCCAGAGGAGTAGACATGTTAAGAGGCTTCATAGCATCATATTTTACTCTTTTTATTAGATCAAGACCAAAGGGGTAAATGGGAACAGTATAGTGAAAGACTAGAATGAATGGAGGAAAGTAGATATAAAGGCTAAACTTGAAAGGAATGAAAACAAGATCATCATAAGATAGCTCATACGATAGCCAAATGTTTGTGTATAGGTCAACATTGTCAAGATCAAAGAGAGAAGACATAATGAATGAAAGATGAAGAAGAACTATGCATGATGCCTAATTGTTAGGTTTTCATCACGGTACTTATCCAAGGCACCACAAGGGAGTGGTTTTCACCATAGGACGAATTTATTTCTCTTTACATTTGGTACCAAGGTGGTGCCTGATTACTAGATTTTTACAAAGGCACATTTTCAAATTTTTCATTTAAAATTTTTTTTTTTTTGAATTTTTTTGGAAGAAGTCAAGCTTTTAGATAATGCTCCTTGAAATTGTAAACCATGACATGCAAAGGAGTTGAAATGATATGCTCAAAGATGCTGATAGGGAAAGGAAGATGGAAGACAAAAATGAAGGATATGGATTTATTGAAAGAAAGTAAGATTGGAAGATGGAAATGAAGGCAAGATCAATGTCAACACACACCTTGAAGGTTGGCGAGAGGATGGAGAAAATGTGAATGAAGAAATATGTGAAGGAATATGGTGAGTGGATAGAAGAGGTTGCAGTTTAGGTGCATGGAATAGAAGAATGCTTTTGGAAGAAGATGAAGTGGAATTGTTTGGAAGCTTTAATGTCAACTTCAATTGTTGTTCAACATTAGACTCTCTCAAGAGAGACTTTGGAATCCATATAGCCGTAGGTTTCTTTTCATTTCTTTTTGATGATTTAGAGATAATATCTTCAATGCTAGATTTTGGAACCCGTACTTGTCTTATATTTTTTTTCTGAGATATCTCTTTTGACTTTATACCCCCATGTTGATTATAGGAGACATGGTGGTCTTCTTTTTTATATGGATTTTTGAATTGCTTCTTTTTCTTGTATTGAACATTTAGGTTACATCCAAAAGACTTGGGACATGTGGAAGAAGAAGGATGATATGACTGATTTAGGTGAGTGGGTGGATGAAAAGGATTCAAGGATATGCATCTACATTGATCTTGAGGAAAGATATGAGAGGGAGGGATGTAAGGACCCAAGATGGATGATGAAATATGAGAGTTGGGAGGGGAATGTGAAGGGACATAAGGACCCAAGATAGAAGGAAGATGTGAAGCATTTAGTATTGGTGGAGGAGGTCTAAGGATGAATGTAGAAGATGCAAAAGGGTAATCAATAAGTTCATCAAAATCTATATGACAATCAAGGACATCAACATCTTTAGAGTGAACATTAGGATTTTCAATAGGATCATGAAAATCTTGAATAGGAGCAAATTTTTTGATAGGAGTACTTGAAGCTTGAGAAGACTTAGGAAGAGTAGAAAGTGGAACAGAACATGGAGTGGTAGAACAAGAAGATGGAAGACTTTGATCTTGACAAGGATCTTTGGATAGAATAAGTGTAGAGTTTTTCTCTTGATTTTAATAGGATCAACATTGGAAGTAACAATACTATTTTTAATAACCTTAATGGAAGTATCATCTTTGGAAGGTCCAACTGTATTAAGGTCATTTTGATTGTCAATAAGCTTAGTGGCATAAGTAGTAGCTTGATCTTTCTTAGGAGAAGACTTAAGACATGGTGGAATGAATGAGGAATGGCATAGAGGATCAAAAGAACCATGAAATAGACCAAAGACATTGTGAAAATAATTGGATGACATGGAGAGTTCTTGATCTTGATCTTTCTTTATATTATCTTCTTTATCATTTTTAGAGTCCTCTTGACATGAAGCCACTCCTAAGGAAAATGGAGTATGTTGGAATTGTATGGAAGACTTTGGAATAGATGATGAAGGACTAGGTGAAGTAGGCATTATAGTGCATGAAGGTAGGCTCTTTAGGTTTAGCATTATGAAAAGTATTTGTAGCCAAGTGAAGGTTAGCTTGAGTTTCTTTAAGAGGTAGCCTTTAAAGATAACTATAGGGAACCACATGAAAAGCATTAGGATTTTTTTTGGATGAGGGATTAGTGTAAGATTTGAGACTCAAAATCTTTAGGGGATGTATGGATAGTGGAGAAAGTAGAAGATGGAAGGGGAGCATCAAAAGACAAAGATTCAACATTAACATGATCTTGCTCAAGAGTGTAATCTTTATTTTCAGCATGACGGTTCTTAGAAGAGGAACTCTTATGCCATTGATGTTTTATTTCAATGGAAAAAAATGCTTTCTCTTCCTCAAAAAATGCAGATTTATCATTTAAGTATTGTTCAAAAAAATCATCAATGTTGTTTTCAAGATTTGAGTCATATGGATTACCATCAATATCTATTCGTGACTCATCCCCTTTAAGCACAAGCATAGGACTAGGAGGACTTATAGTCATCATCATCATAATCATTGTCACTATAGTCATTATAGATAGGTATATCGCAAGACTTTTCATGTTGTTCATTATGGTATATCTCAATACTAGGAATAAGACTCTTGGTAGAAGTACAAGAAGAATGATATTGTGAAGAAGAGGTAGGTGAAGACATACATGAATGATATTTAGAAGAATCGTGGTAAGACTTGGAATATGAATGATATTTAGAAGAATCATGATAAGACTTAAAAGATGAAGAATGTGAATGATATTTAGAAGAATCATGATAAGATTTAGAAGATGAAGAATCTAAATGATATTTAGAAGAATCATGATAAGACTTAGAAGATGAAGAATGTGAATGATATTTAGAAGAATCTTGATAGGACTTAGAAGATGAAGAATGTGAATGATATCTAGAAGAATCATGATGAGACTTGGAAGATAAGGAATATTTGGAAGAAGGATATTGTGATATGATCTTTTGTATGATCTTAGCAAGAAAGTATAATTTCTTCCCCTTTTCAATCATTTCTGTCACAAGGTTAGCATCCATATATATCTATTATAGTAACAAAACTTTTCAAATTTAAGAAGGAGATCGAGTTCATTTGAGCTCAAATGAGGATCCCTAACAAGATATTCAAGACCCATGGTTCTAGAAGAAGAAGAATCAATCATGGAAGAAGAGAAAGGGTGAATAGAAGAAGGTAGACTATATGATAATAGGAGGAAAGAAAGAAGAAGAAATAAAGAAAAGGAAGAATGGAAATGGGAGATTAGAAATACCTGGTAGATGAAGAAGAAAGAAGACCAAGAGTCATTTTGGGAAATTTGATACCATTTGAGTTCATTTGAATGTTGAGCAACATGTAATAGCACTTGTAACTAACATGAAAGAAAATGTACTAGTTGATAGGATGACCCTAAGAAATGTTGGTGCTAAACTAGGATAGAAAAAGCACTCACTTGTCCAAAAGAGAAATAATAAGATAAAATATTGCAATAGGCATAAACCAACACTGCCACAGAGGTTCCCACAACTTTGGGTGAATACCCTAGCACATATGGACTAGGAGGATGATTTACTCAAATTATAAATAATTAAAATTGAATTTTGATGAAAGTGGATGGACAAGAAATTACTAAGACTCTCCAAGCATAATATCAAAGAATCCAAGGTATATCTTTCTCAACAAGGACATTTTCTAACTCACCAACTCCAAATAAGGTCACTTGTGAAATCAATGATTACTAATTCAAGAGGTAAAATCATAATAACCCAAGGTGCAAAAAAGCTTCTAACAATTGGGTAAGTAGCCTAATCTGAACTGAATCAACCTAGGTAGATTGGAAATAATAGGACAATAAAGCAGTTTGATCTTAACGTCTTGACTCATGAACTCAAATTTTGTTCATTTTAAATGTCCAACTAGGTGTATCAATAGATTTTAATCATGAACCAAGCACACAAGACAACAATAAGAAATTTCAAGCAAATGTCTTCAAATAATGAGCGAGAGACAAAGCAACCTTGCACATGAACAAGAATAGTGTTGTAGTATCAATCTAATCCCTAGAACCACTACTATGTATGTTCTCAAAATGTTTTCCAATCATGCATATAGTCCTAAAAAAGAAAATTTGGCAGCACTATGGTTCTTAGTAATGTTCAATTCTACAACTTTTGCAATCTAGAGTAGGCAAAATCCAATCCTGGCGGACTAGGGTTTTGACATATTCTAAGAATTTAATCAATTAGAGATACTGAGGAGATCTAACAGCCCAACAAAAGACTACACTCGTAAGTATTTTTTCCACAAGGATATTTATATAGTAGTTGCTACTACCATGTAAAAAATGGCTATTACTGCTTGAGGTACCGTCCATGTGGTTGACCCAATAAAGGGAATTTTCACTATGGTTTAACCCTCTCTAATCAAGAAAGACTCACAAAGTTGTACCACATGGGGACTTGGTTTGGATTCAAGGGTTCCAAGTTTCTGATGTGCCCAAAAAAGAACAGAGCATACTCCTCTAGCCTCTTCACTTACCCAAAGATAGCAAACAAGATTCTTTGATATGCTAATTTGAAATCACCTCACCAAATTTTTGAAAAATTCAACAACAAACACCACCAATCTCAAAAGAGAAAGTACTAATGGATGTTGAGGACAAATCCAAGCAGAATAGTGAGATAATAACAAATATCCTTCCCTACTTACAAGGGGATCCGTCATCAAGAGGAGCTTCACATGTAAAGCAAGCAAATGAAGCTCAGTCTCTCAAGATCTCCCAAATAGTGTTCATAAGGCCTAATTACTATGTGAAACATAGATGCCTGAAAGCAAATCTAGATCTAATTTTAGAGCACCAAATGAATTGTGAATTTATGAAAGCATGTAAAAACACTCAAGCCAAACACATGAGAGGGTTCATTTTACTTCCAAATCCAAATGTTATAGAGATCCAAAAAAATACCTAGTAATCCTTGCAACGCATCTTTTCTCTTTTGTACCTTTCATTTATGCTTGAACGCTCACTCGCAATGAACAAAGCAACAAACAAAACAAGAAAACACAAGATATGCAATGTATATCCAACTAATGTAAAAATAGGGTTAAATCTGAAAATATAATTTTTAAAAGTGATAATAATCAACAAATAACCCAAATGAAAGCTCACATCATGCATTGATCCATTGTAAAAATTAAATGCAAGTTATTCATTAAATGCCCTTTTTATTGATTTTTTTGACCTAGTCATCAAGATTGGACCTATATGATATGAATTTGGATCCAAAACCCTAAATGCAAAAAAGTGACCCCTATAAAAAATTAAAGAGATTTCCAAAAATGTCAGAATTTTGAAAATATCTTTTCATTTGTGCCCTAGGGAACCATTTTGTCAAAACAGACCAGTTTGTACAAATCAAATTATTGAGCCCTAATATGATCTCTAAAATCAAAACACAAAGAACCAATTCTATTCAAAATTTAAAGAGCTTTCCAAAAATGTAGACTTTTCCCAAAAAAATCACTAATGTGCTCCTTAAAACAAATTTTCATTAAAAATAAAGTAAAAATTATAAAAAATCAAAATACCTTAAAAAAATCTAAAAATTGGACTGAAGCTTGTCTAATATGTTGCCACCTTGCAAATTTTTTTTTTAGATCAAAATACCTAGCCGTTTGGGAGATATGATCAGATCTTTTAGATCTAGGGTTTTTTTGTCTCCAAACAAATTTGCACAAGGGGGTTAACTCCAAAAATATCCAAAGCTAGCAAGACAAAGGTGGGTTGCCCCATGGTGGGTGCCAAAGATGTATGCCTAAAATGTGGGCACACTTCTATGAGTCATTAAATCCAAGATTGCTCAAAAATGAGGTCTCGAATGGTGGCTCATAACTCTCTATTCATGGAGTGCAAGGGTTTGTAATGGAGGCCCTCAATTTGACCTAGTTTGTGCCTATGCAAGTACACCATGAAACAAGAGATTCAAGGATCCAAAATGCATGCAAATGGAGATGGAAACTAATCTATATAATAACAATGCAAAATAATGCAATAAAGGAAATGTAATAACAATGCAATACTAATCTATGAAAACAAATATGGATCTAAGCTAATATACAAATGCAAGGATAAAACCTCATGATGGAAGCCATGGATGCATGAGAGAAGAAGACAAGAAGATAGAAGTTCTCCACAAAAAGCTTTAGTATTCAAACTCCTTCTTCAAAAATCACTCTCCAAACCTGCAACATAACAATAAAATAATAATGGATGTCAAAAATGAGGAGAGGGCTCTCCCTTATAAAGAAAAATGTGAAAGTGGGAAGCTTCTCACAACCAATATGGGATAATAGAGTTTGATCCATGTGAGACAAAAATCCACCAATGAGAAAAGAGGAGGAAAATTAAATGAGAGAAGGAAAAAAGAATTTATTTAATTTTCATTTGTTTCATTTCTTTTTTTACATGGGATTTTATTTAATTAAAAGGGAGCAAGTTCTTTTAATTAAATAAGAAATATTTAATTGAATTAAAAGAGGGGTTTTTCTCTTAATTAATTAAATGTGGATGAAGTTAATTAAAAGAGGGGTTTTCTTTTAATTAAATGGGGACTTATTTTATTTAATTAAAAGGGAGATTTTCTTTTAATTAAACAAGAATTAGGATAAAATGATCAACCGTAGAAATGAAATAATCAAATTTGATCAAGGAAAATGATTTAAATTGATTTAATAAAATATTGCAAACCATTCATTCAGGAAATTTGATAAATTGAATAATGGGGGCTCATAGTCTAGGCGACCATTTTAGGGTGCATACAAGTACTACCTTTTCTTGGTGCATGTGTTTTTTTTAGATGTCTAGTTAGATTTCATCTTGGATCTTTACTCATGAGATCTATGTCCATATTTCTAACAATTATAGAAATGTCCTTCAAATCTAGATGTAGTGGGTGAATCACCTTTCTTTGATCTGCATTCATTTTGTAATTAAAGCAATTACCAATAGATTTAGGTTTAGAATGCATACTATTATTGTTTTTGTTGATGTTTGTTGTGGGTCCAAGTTTTCCACAATGATGACATGTAGGCTTGTCTTTGGATTTTGCATTTATTTGTTCTCCACTCTTTGATGATTCTCCTTCTTTAATAGATGAAAAGTGTTTGTTGTATCCTAGTCTAGAAGTATCTCTTGTTTATCTAGGTGATTTCATATGTTATTCAAAGTATTTTATGGATTCATTTGGTTAGTGTTGGAATTACAATAGGAAAGACAAACTTTTGAGGGGGGGGGGGGGGGGGAGTGGGGTGGGGGTGTGAATCAGTGCTGTAAACTTTGACCCATTAAATATTCACCACACATCCATCTCATACATTCAAAAAATAAACTGAAATACCATGTAAAGAATATACATTTGAAATATGTAAGTAAGTAAGTATTCACACATATATAACACAAGATATGATTACCCAAAAACCCTCCAATGAGAAGGTAAAACTGGGGTGGGGATGACACCCACAAATCTTCACTATTGCAACAATAAAGTGTATCTAATGAAGGTTTCAATGTTTGACCATGAAACATGATCTACCTTGTGAAAGGGCTACCCTATTAAAGGCTTACAAAGACTTTCAGGTCTTACCTTGTTAAAGGATTTCAACACCCTGTTAGAAGTGTGCCTTGTTAAAAGACTTAAACTCACAATTAAGTAAGTACCTTGTTAGAGGATTTCAATATAGCTTGTTAGGATTACTCTGTTAAGAGATTTAATTGATTCACCTATTAGAATGTTTCAACATTATGTAGTGCCTACCCCTAGTTCACATTTTGTTTTAATTGCCAAACTCTTTTAGGCCAGTTTTATACTTGATGTTTAGTAGCATTACTTTCAGATTATCAGATGTTGTTTTACACTCAATTTATTATATGATGAGATTACTTGGTACTCTATATTTCATGCATGTATGATGATTATTCAATGTTTTCAATTATCGATGATGATTAGTTAGATGGTTTATTATCACATGTGCTTTTTTTATGGATACTTACTCCATACTGCATGTGTATGGTGTGCGTGTTTGTTTTCTTTATGTATGGTGTTTCTGATGTGGTTAAGGAAGGGAGTCATAGTCACTTGCTAGTCGGGATCTACACGATGCACCACTTCCTGCCATTGTCTGTTTAGCTTAGAATATTGTGTCTGTACATGCGTGGATTTTATGCAGGTTGCAGGTACCGGGTATCGACTTCCCTGAATTGCCAGGATGAGCGTACCCTATCGCATTATCTCAATGGTAAGAGAGGGGAGATAAACTCTTAAGTCCAATTCCTAAACCCTTTAGCCAATTGTCCTAATTGATAATTAGGGCAAGTATCTGAGTTAAGTACCCTCTGAATGCATCAAATGATGTTATTTCGTGATTATAACCCTTTTGTTTGATTTAGTATGTATTTTTCTATGATGGGTTTTCGTATGTTGCTTTATGAGTCCTTGATGTATTTTCTATTAATTAAGTTTAATTAAAAGGATTAATTAATGATTTAATTTAATAGAAAATTATTATGATATTTTAATATTTAATTATATTTAATTAATTGAGAAATTAATTAAATAAAAAGGAATTAAATTTGGAAATAAAAATTTTAAGTATAATTTTAGAATGTGATAATATTTATTTAATTTAATAATAATATATATTTAGAGTTCATTTTTAAATAAATGCTAAATATTATTATTAATTGAATTAATAAATATTTTATCAATTAAGTTTCTTAAATAAATTAAAAGTGGAAAAGATATTAAATTATTAAAGGTTTCTAGATCACATGATCTAAGCATGAGTTTAAATATAAAAGAAATTAATTAAAACGATTAGTTAATGATTTAATTTAATAGAAAATTATTATGATATTTTAATAATTGATTATATTTAATTAATTGAGAAATTAATTAAATAAAAAGAATTAAATTTGGAAATATAAATTTTAAGTATAATTTTAGAATGTAATAATATTTATTTAATTTAATAATAATATATATTTAGAGTTCGTTTTTAAATAAATGATAAATATTATTATAAATTGAATTAATAAATATTTTATCAATTAAAGTTTCTTAAATAAATTAAAAGTGGGAAAGATATTAAATTATTAAAGGTTTCTAGATCGCATGATCTAAGCATGAGTTTAAATATAAAAGAAATTAATTAAAAAGATAAAATAAGAGGAAATTATAATATTATTTTAATCTCATAAAGTGCGCATGGGATTAAAAGTAATAAAGATTAAAAATAGAAGTCAAGTGGAATATTAAATAAAGTTATTTAATGATTCATTTAATATGCATTAAAAAGATAAAGCAAAGATTAATAAAAGATAATTTTTGAGTTAACTCAGTTGAGCAAAGAGTCCTCTCGGGTGAACGCACAATTAGTGCCCCGATTTGAGGAAAAAAAACTCCTTATCACAGCTTTGGGGTTCATTTTTGGGACACACGAATTTGGAACGGGAATTTTGGGGAGACAGGAATTTTGGAGAGAGTTTTTGGAAGCAAATTTCAGAAGGAGAATTCTAGGAAAGATTTTCAGAAGAAAGTTATTGAAGAGAAGCGAGTCCTCTTACAGTTTTTGGAGATTGCATAATAGCATCAGGTTGAGGTAGGATCTTGTGTTTGATCACGGGTTGAATTATGCAATTTGATAATCCTGTCTTCTTCGTGTCTGTGGATTGTAAATCCGAATTCTTTGTGATGGAAGTTTAAGCATTTCAAATATTGTGAATTTTTAAATGCTTGTCAATTAACTACTCTATACATAAGGATTAGAAAAGAAAAATGGGAAAACCCTCGTTTCTAGATTAAAGTATTATTGTATTCAATTGGGTGGAATCTGAAATTAAAAGGAAATTCGTAGGGTTGGAATTACTTTCTCTATCAGAATATATTTACAATTGTTATTATATATATATATATATAAAATTGGAAAAGAATATTGTTTGTAAAATTATATTAAAAGAAATTAATTAAAAAATATATATATAAATAAATAAATAAATTATATATATATATATATAAAATTTAAATATTTATAAATTGCATGAAATAAATAAAATTAGATTTAAAAGAAATTGCATGTTGTAAAAGTTTTGTTTTTATAATAAACTTGTTTTAAAAAAATAAAATAAAAATAAATAAATAAATAATAACAAATAAGGGAGGGGCGGCCTAACCACCCCCTTCCCTTTGTTTTTCATTGACCGACGGCTATAAAAGCCGGCGGCTGCTGTGCAGTCGTACCTGCGATAGCAGTTCGCACGATTTCGGGGCCAGCGATTATAATCGCTTAAACGTATTTAATTCGTGCCATTCCAATATATTTGGAATTCGACTTTGTTTTGTAATGATATAAATTTGCATTCATTTTTATAAAAAAAAAAATGAATTGTTATTATATATAATTTTTAAAATATTAATTATTATTTAATAATGTTTTATTATTAGTTTTATCAATATTTAATAATTGAAGTATTAATGCATTTTAAATGTTAAACTATTAATGCATTTTAAATGTTTAACTATTAATGCATTTTAAATATAGTTATGTAAATACTAATTTATAAATAATTTTTGATTAAATATTAATAAATTGATAATAATGAAAATATTAATATGAGCGTTTAGATCTTTAATTATTAATTAATTTATTTAAAAATAAAAAAATAAAAAAAATAAAAAATTAATTTAATTAAAGTTATTTAATGATGAATTCTATTTGGAAATAAATTGTAGAATTATTGTTTTAAAATATGATGGGAGGGTAATTCTAGTTTCATTCGAACAAGTAAATGGGTCAACCTGTAGGGTAATCTAGAAATCTTTTGAACTAGAATCATACCTTGAAACTAAAACTGAAACGTTACATTAACTCAATAGTATATTATCAATCAAACCAAAACTTTGATATTTTCTATGTCTGTCTATGTTCTTTTGGGGTTTCGGGGTTGACTTAGTGCTGGCCAGTCTTAGGTTGTTACCAGAGGCTCGGGGGTTTGTGAATGTGAGGTTATGATGATTTGTTCTTGATCTTTTATACCCGACCTTGGTAATGTGATGGTATGCTCTATGACATGTTTGTGATTACTGTTTGTTATTGCTTTCCAGTTTCCTGGTGTGAAGCTGAAGTGTATGTATATAAGATACCTGACTTAACCATTTTTGAGTCATCGATCAGTTATATTTGATAACCATTTTTGAGTCTCGATCAGTTACACTTGGTTTGCTTTCGGTCGCTTGAGAGGACTGAAGTGTTTGTTAAGTTCTTGATGATGTCATGTGTTGACTTGACCATTTTGGAGTCTTTGATCAGTATTTTGATTTATCATTGATACCTTCAGTTGCTGATAGAGAACTGTTGTGATCATATGATTATTATTTGATGCTTATCTGTTGCTCATGAAGATCTGATGTGAATTTGGTGTCTTATCTTTATGATGTTTTTCAGTTGCTTGTATAGGACTGAGATGATTTTATTATGATTCTTTGATTTGTGATTTCATGAGCCTAGGGTAGGTTATCTATGTGTAGTGTCGGGAAGTGGCTTGCAATGGGGATCGGGGCCCTAAGAGGCTGCCTGGAGTAACCCATTGTAAGTTGTGTTAACAAGTGAAAACATCTCACCTAAATACTGACTTAAATGAACCTAATAAGATAATTGTATGTTCTCTCCCATGCCATGAGTGCTAGTACAGGTTAGGATGGGGTAGAGAGAACGCTTGGTTACGACCTTGCATTCTGCAGTATGCCTCGTCAGTACGAGAGGATACTAGTGGCCGCAGGAATCACTAGGGACCCGAGATTCCTAAGGGATTGCTCGGGTAACTTCTACGTGACTTTTGCGATGACACTTTCCCGCTTGCATAGCAGGTTTCCTATGTGTCTTTGTGGTGCCTCTGGGTCTAGATGTCTTTCTATGTTGGAACCTTTGAGTTAGTATACTTTTAGGATTTCCTAGACTTAGAGAGTACTTGTGTTTTGTGTTTGATACCTTGTTTGGGACTTGAGACTATCTCCTCAGCGCAGTGGGAGTGGACCATTTAGGTTCCACGCGGTCGGGTGGTAGTGCTTTTTACTCTTACCATTGAGATCCATCCGTGGTCACCGTGGCTGGAGCTTTCTTGGTTGGCATTTACCTTCACTATGTTCTTGGATTACTATGATGGATGGTTAGATTTTATGATAGATGTTTTATCATTATGGATGTATGGATGTATCAGGTATGTTATTAGTTCCATTTATTTTACTGTACTTTGTATCATGGATTTGAGGATGATGTATCTTTATCTTTACATATGTATATTCTTTTAAGCCTTCCATACCCTGTGACATGTACAGTGGATGATTGAGCATTCCGAATTAAATTGCCAAGAGGCATTCGGAGCAAATGTATATTATGGATATTGGACTTTCTGATTATTCTTTCATATGTATGTGGTAGTTGTTAGACTTAGAATTAATTAAATTTAAATGTGACTCAACGTCTTGGGATCCTTAAGGAATGTAGCTTGTGATGTATTTTTGTTGATGATTACATGTAATTGCTTCCGCTACTATGTGTTTGATGTGTATGTTATACATTCTTACTTTAAAAAAAAAAAAATGTTTAGCAAACTTAGTGAAACTTTAGGTTAATTCTTTTGGATCCCTTGGCGGGGCGTTACACATTAATCCTATGGTTAGCACTTTGTTGCTTGATGTTAGATCACCTCTAAACTGATGTATACTTGATTCTTCTTAATCAGGTGTCTCTATGCTATTCACTATTTCCTTCTTCTATTCTCCTTTAATTGATTTTGCAATAGAATTCAGATCATAATTCCTTGGTCACCATTAATGTCCTACTTTGTGTATTCAAATCTCTCCTTGAGCATTCATTCATTCCCTTTCACACTCATATAAATTTTAGGGTTTGTCTTCCTTAAGAAGACCTAGGTGACTTAGGGTTAGGTATGAATCAATGGTTGTGATTCATCCATATTACCACTTAAACCTTCCTTTTACCTGATTGGGTGCATGTAATGCCTAGGAATTCCATCTTAAGATTTGTCCTTATCACAAAAATATCATAATTCAATCTTTAAGTTGGCTCAAAAATGGTTTATATAGTAGTTTGTGCCAATACAAACAACTATGACAAAACTGTGTTACTCAGCAACTAAAGTCCCTAGTGCTCGACACATACTAACTTCAATACTATTACTCGACATCTGAATGACTCAATATGCATTTCTTACAAAACCAAACTACTAATTTCACACCTAATACATCTTATATCTTAGATTTAACATCAAAACTATAATGCTAAATTGTTAATGAAAATATCACATCCATAAAAGATTCAACATATAACACAAATGATCTAGTTACCCAAGAACACTTCAATGTGAAGGTAAAACAGGGGTGGGGATGAAACCCACAAATCTTCACTATTGCAACAATAAAGTTAACCTGTTAGGGTTACAGTTTTTGATCATAATGTATGATCTATCCTATGAGGGGTCTACCCTGTTAAAAGCTTTAAAATTGTCAAGTCTTACCCTGTTAAATGATTTTACACTTACAATCAAGTAAGGACCCTATTAGGAAATTTACATAGATATATTTATATCAAGGTTTTCCCTAACTCAGTCCTATTATAAAATTGATTTAATACTTGACCCTTGGTTTTCTCTATAAGCTGATTTCAAATCTCCTTTGTACAATGTCTCAATTTGATCTCTTAATCTGATATCTTTGTTCTATCCTTCACAACTTGGATTGCTCTTTTTGATCTCTTTTTAGACTTAGCCTTGCATGCTCTATTCTACCCTTGTTTTGACACTCAATCATAATGTTTTGTCCTTCTCTATTCATCCATTCATTCATACAAATGCTTCTTTTTCACTTGTTCTCTTCACACACTATCCTAGGGTAACATTCCTCCTTAAATAAATAATCTTTGAAAGTTCTGGATCATAATCAATAGTTCATAATTCATCTCCTTTTTCCATTTCCCTTCTGATTTTTTGATTGGTCAATTTTCTTTCTTTGGGATTGTTACCTTCTATAAAGATGTGTAAACTCTATCTTAACCATCTCTACAATCATTAAATGTATACAAAGGTTAGTCAAAGATAGTTTACATAGGTGTCTGTGTGATTAAAAACTCATATGACACAACTAATTTACTTGGCATCTGAATGTTTTGATGCTTAGTCATTACTAATGTTTATGCTGGAGCTCAGATTCTACATGATTGATATTTTCTATTTACTCAAAAAATTTGTCTTCTAGTTTACTCAACTTCAACTATAATATCTTGGCTTATATATGCACTTGGTCTCAACTGGGGTGCTCAAAAATCTCTAACTTGCTTGACATGAACAAAAAAAAAAAACAAGTCCTCGGCCTTTACTAGATGACTCGGTCATAATGATGACCTTTCATCCTTGCCTAGTAAATGACTAAGTGTTTGGAAACTAATATGTAACTTAGGTGTAGGGATCAACAATTCGTATCCTCATAGTTATACTAGTGATGATTGTATGATCTTTCGATGTCCCTAATAAGGCTCGATGATAAAAACTAGGACCTACTTATATAACCCTTTCAATTGCATCTTTTTGTATATTAGCTTGTGTTTTAGGGTTCATTTTAGCTTATCTTTTAATTTTTAAATGTTGAGAGAGTCATATTTATCTTTCATGGATGTATCAGCTAACTGTGTTCATCTTCTCTCACTTCTTCTCAATCATACCTTGTCATATTCTCTTGGCTTTCGCTCATCTCTTTGCTATCCTGTCATTACAAGGGGTTAATCTTATCATCACATATATCTAACCTTTTGTATCTCTTATTTATCCCTTTTGACCTTACTTAATATTGACATCCTGAATCCATTTTCAAGATCAAACTCAAAATTTAGGTTCATCTCGCTAGTCAAATTTGTATTTTAAATTTTTGCTTCTTCTACGCAGTTGGATGACTTTTCAAGGCTTAATTTTTGAATCTTGCTAGGGCATCCATTGGTTCTTTATTTCTTCATTTATACCATCTTCACCTCTTCTTTTCATTCCTTTTATTTTATTTTACATTTCTTCTTATTTTCACCTAATTTTGATGCTTTATCATTTTTAGTCACACTCGGTCAAATTGGAGCATATTGTCATTGCTTGGTGGTCACTCTTTGAAATTAATCACTTATCTATCATTATGGGCCTTAATTTTCTTGATTTGATCATATTTAGCTCATTTCAACATCTTCCCTACCTCATTTCAATTTTGATCCCGAGGGGGTAGGAATATCCTATTATTTTTGCAAACTGCTTTTCTATGGCTATCTTTTTCTTAGGAGCATATTCTTGACCTTTCCATTATCTCTTTATCTATCTACTTTCTTTGGATACTTGGTTTGACATATTAGTTTTCTTCTTGAGTATTTATACTTTTTATCTTTCTTCTAATGTTTAGTCCTACCGCTAATAGACTGAGCATTCAGGATTTTCTATCTCTCTATGCTTCGTTCTTCTAAGTCAAATCTCTTTATCTCTTGCTTACTTGGCTTCTTCATTCTTTGACATAATGTGTTACCTAATCAGTCACACATTAGTCAAAGAGGGAAAAATATAATCATCCAAAAATTATCATCTAGACTATGGATCCCCTTTCTAGCAATTTTTCATAATTTATCCATTGTGTATCTTTGATCTAATCATCAAAAATATATTTATTCAATTATAACCTATGGTTTGACCACTTTATCTTAAGCTGTTTATTTAATTGAAAGAACATTCTCCCTTTTAATTAAGTATAAAACCCCACTTCCCACTTATCCTAAGTGTGCACACATAAAGCATTATTATTATCTTAAAAATAAGAAGAAAAGGCATTTTGTCTACACATGAATGCACAATTTTCTATGTGAGAGGAATCTTCTATTTTTAAAATATATTTAATTCTCCTCCAAAAATTTCTTTCCCTCTCAAAAGTCAACTATTGATTGTGATTGTTGGAGATGCATGTGCACTTGGATCACTCAAGATGCATTCTCCTCCCTTGATTAAGCCTCTCTTAGATTTTAATCTCAATCATCTATTTATCTTTAAAAGGAGAGCTCTCTCCTCATTCTCTCAATCTTAGAATCCCATGCTAGCATTATGGTACATGATTTCTAGGTGCTTTTGGAGCTTTTGGAGACTTGGAGCATTCTTGTATTTTGGCATTTTAGCTTAGCTCACATTCTAATTGCATTATGGCATTATGTTTAGATTAGTTTCATTTATGCTTTAGCTTAGTTATTTTTGTTAGCTCTTGCATTTCATTTAGTTTAGATCTTGAATTTGCATTGCATTCATTGTGATTCTTGGATGCTAGCACTCTTGCTCTCATCTTTGATTCTCTCATTCTTGCACCTTGCAAGGGTTGCATAGCTTGGTTCATTTGAGAAACACTATATCATAGCCTTTGCACATCATCAATAGAGAGCTATAAGCCACCTCTTGAGATGCCCTCTTTCATGGGTACTCTTGAGTATAATGGTTTATATAAGTGTGACACATTTTGTACACACAAGGACCAATTAACAAAGACAACTCAACTTTCTCTTCTTTGAACTCTGCAAGGTTCAAGCAGGTGTACCTAGGATTAATATCACTTTTTACACAAAAAATAATGACTCTTAATCCCAAATAAAGTAGATGATAGCCCCTAATTATCCTAACTTAGGAAAAAGAAAGGAATTAAAGATAGCTAATAATACATATCCCATGGTTTCCTAGCCATGTGTATATATTCTTTTTAGTCCACAATACAACATAAAGTAAAAGATTTTTATTAAAAGTTTATAACTATGAAAGTTTCAATAGATTCTCAAAATGATACTATGATTAGTGCCTTTATCCATTTGGGATTCACTCACTAATCTAATACTACAACCCAAGACCTACTCCTTTACTTTGTAAATAAGATAATCTCTTTAGTTAGCCTTATATCTATATCTATATTAAAAAAGTTCTTATATATTAATAGCTCTCTCTAAAAAATTATTTCAAAGTGTTATGAAGTACTCTCAGGGATTCTGTGCAACTTTGAGTAGACATTAACAATTGCCTTCACTGTTTGTTCCTTTTATTTAATACATGGCAATACATATCATATTTAATCTTCTTTGATACAAGAAATTAAATAATATTTCCTTGTACCTATGGTTCCCTAAATAATTATGTGTAGTCATTTATTAGAGCAAGTCCTACTATGATTATTAGTTATTTGGAGTGTGAGCCATTTTCCCTGTGACAACATAGAGACATCATACTTGGAGCTTGTTGGGATGTTTTCATTATAGTCATACACTTACTTGATAATTATAAAAGAGGGATTTCATGTACATGTAACAAGATTGTTATATGGTCTCATTTGATGCTTGTATTAAACTCACACTTTGAGCATGTCAAGGACATGTAGCGACACAATACTTTTTGGGCACATCTTAGAAAATAGTTCCCATTTGTTGATGTCTATTTTTCTATTTGTACTATTGTAAAATTTTTGTTTCTCTTCATTCTTTTCTTCTTGTGTAGATTTATTTTTCTGATCAATGATGTGGTTATGTACCATACATCATATCTCGTTGCATGCATTTGTGTCCAATTTGTGATTATCATGTCTTTAGTGAGCCCTATATCTATGTCTATATTACAAAAGTTCTTATATAATAATAAATCTCTCAAAAAATTTGTTTGAAAGTGTTATGAAGTACACTCAGGGATTCTATACAACTTTGGGTAGACATTAACAACTGCCTTCACTATTTGTTCCTTCTATTTAATGCATGGTAATATAGATCATATTTAATTTATATTGCAATGCATCTCCAACATGACTTTTGTTCACATAAAAATCATAAGGGATTTCTTCTGTGTGCACTCTTCATACTATTAATATGTCAAGATTCTTCAATTCATTGTGGTAGCACATTTGCAATAACCTTTATATCTTGTGGAAAGCTTATTATATGTTTTTTATATTTGTATCGTCTTCCAAAAGCATTGGTTACTTATAACACTAAAATTAATAGGTCTTTGCATATTCAAGTAGTGCTGTATAGTTTCTAACTCTAAATGTTTGTCTTTATAAGAATGTAGGTAGTTGGGTTGTATCTAATTGCTTTCTAGTGTTTTAATTATTCAATAAAGCACTTTTCATCCAATATTCAAAGAGATGAAATGTCTACTACAAACAACAAGTGGTAGCTTTGTAGCATGTGACATGTTTCTTATGCTCATGTATCACACTCTATAATAATCTCAAACAAGAATTTTTGGCATGTCATGAGGGTTGGGTCATTTTATTTTTGTGCTAGAGCTATTTTTTTTAGCATGTCATATCTCAAATCATTTCTTTACTTTTTCTATGTACTTGGCAATGTATTTAAGGATAAGCAACTGGGAAATAGGAGGTTGGCAATCGACGTTGGCTCTCCAAATTGAAAATATCTCTAGATTATGGATATTTACTCTATCATAATTTCTCTCAAGTTCATATTGCATCTCCTTGGTACTACTATAGGACAATACATGTGTTTGTTATTATTTCAAAGGGCTTTGTACCTTCATGTTAATTTGTCCCCCTTTTTGCTTAGGCATGTATGCTTACTACATTTGGTATGTCTTTGGACTTGATTGACCAAACTCCTCACAATCACAAGCAAGGTCTACAACAAAAATTGCATGTGTATCTAGTTAGCAAGGACTGTCCAATGGGGATTGATACACCATGTTACCTCTATGTGATGCATCATGAGGATGTCATGCAATGACATAGTTATGAAAATATCGTCTTGCATGTTTGACTTTTGCATTGTTATGTTGGTCAAGTTTATCCATGTCTGGTGCATTATGGAGCCAAATAAATCAGTGCACATGCCCAGTTCCTTGATGTTTCCCTTTAGTTATGTACTACCAATCTATTGCACCAAGGAGCTTCTCAATTACTTATTCACAAAATATTGTGAACTGCTAAAAGATTAATGTTTTAGTATTAGGATTATTAATGGAATTATCTAAATGTTGCTTTCTTATTTTCATTTCCACTATGGTATTTTTCAATAATCTTTATTGATCTGGTCATTTCATATCGATTACACTTAATGTAAAGAAGAAGGTAGGTTTTTTGAGTTGGTTGATCATGTCCATTAGTTTAGCATGATGATTATTCTAGAATGACCATGTGCCTCATATTGTAGAGCCAAACTATATTAGTTCTTTAGCTAATTGGGTTAATACACCAAGTTGTGGAGACAAAAAAATGACACACAAATTTTAATTTTCAAATTTACAATAGTGTGTGCATGCTTTTTGAAAGTAATATTAATGGGCTGCATAACTCAACCCATATCATTTTTTTTGTTTCTTCTTTCTTGTTGCCTTCTCTTCCTCCCAACAACACACACACATTTTGTAGAAGGTCCAATATTCTCTCTCTCTCTCTCTCTCTCTCTCTCTCTCTCTCTCTCTCTCTCTCTCTCTCTCTCTCTCTCTCTCTCTCTCTCTCTCTCTCTCTCTCTCTCTCTCTCTCTCTCTCTCTCTCTCTATCTCTCTCTCTCTCTCTCCTCAAAATGCCTCCTCGTTTCCAGAGATCAAGATCAAGATCATCAAGTATGTTTTCTACTCTTGTTTTTGCATTTTTAAATTTTTTTTAAAGTATTATTTCAAATTTGTTTATTTATTTAAGAAACAATTGATTTCTTATAAGGAAATGTGAATAATCAACCACCAAATCCCTAGCTTGATCAACAAAATGAAAATGAAAACTCTCGTGAGAAAGAGCAAGACCTTCTATAACCTCCACTAATTGAAAGACCTCCTCTTAGCACCTAAGACAATATAATGAATGAAATAGAAAGAGGGAAAAATGAATTAGAAGCAATCATTGGTAGGTTGAAAGCTTGCAAGAAAACTAATCTTATGAGAGCACAATTGAGATCCTCCCTTGAGTCCATTATGAGCCATATAGCTTATGTTAGTGGTCAATTAGATATTTGGCATGTTAAGAGAGAAGAACAAAGAAGATATTATAAAAAATAATTATCCTATAAAGATGTAAGAAAAAAGGACATAGTGAAAGGTAATATATGTGCATTGTTTAAAAAGCTAGGAGAAAAGACACTATTAAACATACAACTAAAATGTTCCCCATCCACTGGTGCATACATGATGGTATTAGAAATAACTTTGGGATAGATGGTGGATGGTATTTGATTCCCCTCCCTATAATAATCATGAGGTTCCAAAGTATTTCTTAAAGAAATTGTATTGTGAATTTGTCCTTGGGGAGATTCCCAATTATTTTGACATGTTAGATTCTTAGGGTAGAGGTGGGGAAGTTGTCATTTGAGAGGCTAGAGGCATGTCATGACCCTAATATAGTTAGGGTTCCTTTTGTCAAGCCATAGGGTGAGCATGTCATTATTCCTTTAGTTGTGAAGGAACACGTAGAAACCAATACTCTAGGGACTATCAATGCTTTGATATAGACCCTCATTCATTGTGCCAATCCATTAGTTGAGGAAGAGCCTTCTTCACACTATGGTAACATGTGCATGTCATGTGGATCCTTATGCACATTTGGTTGTCATGTTTTAGGTACTATGGATTATGAGCTAGTCACTGATGAGTTCCTCATTGATACATTTGGCATTGACACATAGGTAAATTACAATTATAATAAACTAATTTGATCACATTTTGTATGTACAGTGGATAACTAATTAATTAGCATGTCTTGATAATGTTCACAATTCAAGGTAAGAGTGTTGATGACCCTAGTATAGATTCCCCAACCCAATTTTTTTTAGCTCTTGCATTTCATTTAGTTTAGATCTTGAATTTGCATTGCATTCATTGTGATTCTTGGATGCTAGCACTCTTGTTCTCATCTTTGATTCTCTCATTCTCGCACCTTGCAAGGGTTGTATCACTTGGTCCATTTGAGAGACACCATCTCATAGCCTTTTCACATCATCAATAGAGAGATATAAGCCACCTCTTGAAATACCCTCTTTCATGGGTACTCTTGAGTATAATGGTTTACATAAGTGTGCCACATTTTGTACACACAAGGAACAACTAACAAAGACAACTCAACTTTCTCCTCTTTGAACTCTGCAAGGTTTAGGTGGGTGTACCTAGGATTAATATCACTTTTACACAAAAAATAATGACTCTTAATCTAAATAAGGTAGATGATAGCCCCTAATTATCCTGACTTAGGAAAAAGAAAGGAATTAAAGATAGCTAATAATGCATATCCCATGGTTTGCTAGCCAAGTGTGGATAGATTCTTTTTAGTCCACAATACAACATAAAATAAAAGATTTTTATTAAAAGTTTATAACTATGAAAGCTCCAATAGATTCTCAAAATGATAGTATGATAATTGCCTTTATCCATTGGGGCTTCACTCACTAATCTAATACTACAACCCAAGATCTACTCCTTTACTTTGTAAATGAGATCAATACACATTTAGTACCTCATGCTTATCAAAATGTCTTCATAAAATCCTATGATTTCCTTGTATCATATCAATAATTTACATAATCCATTAGATTAAAAATAAAATAAAATAGGACATAATTCTAATTGAATTACAACTAAGGTTCAATTCACTTATAATTGAATCATAGAAAATCAAAGAACAACACAAAAAGAGACAAGATCCAAAATGTGCAACTCAAGTAGTCCCTCCATTTGTATTGGTTTTCTTGAAACCATACATGTAAAGTATTATATATATGAATTAAAGTAACCTAGAATGGATTTAGACTATTTTAACTCTATTTTTTCTCCATTCATGAAAAAATCAAAACTTAGCCATATAGTACTGGACCAAATGAAATTGAAATTATTACAAATTTCCAATCAAAATTTGGACCCTTCTCCAAGTCTTAGTATTCCACTTATGGTAATGGATTGGAACAAGCTTTAGAATAGAGGAAAAATGACAAATCACATTTTTATTTGATAAAAATACTTGGTTACAACAAAGCATTTGATTTGATTAAAAAAAGTATGTAGTTAGTCTTTCCAAAGTTTGATGTAACATCTCTGTGATCATGTGACCTTTGGCTTCTTCCTTCTAATTGCATGTCATCACCAAAAGATAAGATCCATTATTGTTATTCATGTGGGCCCTTGACATTAGAGCCATCAAACATAATATATTTCTTTACCCACTCCTCATAGTTACCATCACTCAGCTAGGAGTGTGTAAGAAGATAATATCCATAAGCTTATTATTGTTTAGGTGGGCCCTCAACATTAGAGTCATCAACCATAATAGATTTATTTACCCACTCCTCATACTCATCATCGCTTGGCCATGAGTGTGTAAGAATTTGATCTACCAACTGTCTGTAAGGATTATATTTGACTATTTCTTGGATAAATTCCTTTCAAAATTCTCATAAAACACCCTAGAATTAATCATCTTTGTAATACACTTTTTAAAAAGTGTCATGTTCATATCTCAAGCTTTTCCTTTGCCAGCTCATGTACCTTGTTTTTTGACTTATTTCTCCAATCAACAACTTGTGTTACCTTTTTTTCCTCACTCAAAATAGCTAGTACAAGTGTATCTTGATTTCCTTCTAGATTATTATTTAACTCCATCATTTTGGTTTCAATTTGTTCTCAAAATACTAAAAAACTTGCAAGCGATTTGACAATTTTAACAGTTGGTAGGGCTTTAGTAGGAGCATTCAGATCTATCCTTGCACACAATTCAATTTTCTTTATCTTATCAATTCTCTTTACCCATTTATGATAAATTGCCTTAAATGATGACCTATCCTCTTCAAATTTTCTTACACCTAAATAAAGTAAAGAGCATACTTGATGAATTCTAAACATTCTAACATTTATTTCTCATGTAAACACATCAATGTATTTTGAAGAACTATCTCCTTTTTGAATAAAAAATTGATCTTATCATTTTCAAATCCACCACCTCTTTGATCAAATAATCAACATCTCTACTTTCATTAATTGAATTGGCACTATGGTAATTGCTAGTGTAATTGGCACTGTACTCAATTACTTGGAAGACCTTGCCTCATCTATACCTATTGGTTAAGGTACCTCTAACTCAACTATTCTTTGATTCAAGAAGCTTACCTAAGTTTTCAAATTAATACTTAGCTTAGATTGAACTTCATAAGCATTAAAAACATGTTTGAACTTTGTTAGCAACTCCTTATGCTCTTTCTCATGCTCTTTAGCTACTTTGTCAACGTATGATACATGTTACTTCAAATCACTAGTTAATTATGTAAGTTTTTCATCCCCTTGTCTTTGTAAAACTATATTATCTCTAATACTAACACCTTCATCAATAATCTCTTTTCTAGAGCTAGTAGGATAAAAGGACCAAGTAGCCAGGTTACCAAGATCTTCATTGTAATACATGTCTGTCATAGCCCTATCTAATTGCTTGTTGTTGGGTCTATGTGACCTCATGCGTTACATGTTTTAATCAAAGGCTACTGCATCTTTGAGATCCAAATTTGGCAATAGTAAAACCACTTGCTCTTTTACGATATTCCTCCCTTCCTTTAGAGTGATACCTTCAAATTTGGTCACCATTTCACCCTTGATTTATTGTATGAGGTCATCATCATCAACCTCATGGATTTGTGCTTTCTTCTCCTCTATGTTTTCATGTAATTTTGGCTTCTAATGCTACTATAATAATTTCTTGAAGGCTATAGTTTTAAAAAATCCATCATAAAAAATAAAATCTCTATAAGCTTATGTACTCAAATCTCTAGGGAAAATTCCCTTTATTTCTGGGCGATAACATTTGAAATAGGTGCTCTAGGTCTATTGGGAGCCCCCCCTATGAACAACTCATTAGGAAAATATATGAAATCTTCCTCTTCTTTATTCTCAAGAATTTTCTCTTCTTATAATTGTTCCATAGTCCAAGTGGGTACCACACTCTTTGAAACTCCCTCTTTTTCAAGCACTTGGTCATGGTGCCTACCAAATGGTGAGGGTGGAGTGGGTGGTCTTGGAGATTACAGGGACGGAGTTCTCCTAGTTAGATCTTCTACTTATTGACCTTGAAAGGCCATTGATCCCCTTACAAATTTCTTCCTTTAAAAAACCTTCAAACCACCCTCAACCTTTTTCTTCTTGGCTAGCTCATCAACTTGAGGCCTTGACTCTTCTTTTGGTCTCTTTTGTTTGCTCCCCTCTTAGGGAATCATATCTAATAATTTCAATGAAAAATCTAAGCCTTTTGCATCTTCCACAAATTTGACCTTTTCCTTTTTGGCCTTGCCAAGTTTCTCATTCACAGTCTTGTATACTTTTGTGAAATTCTCAAGAATAACCCTCAATTTTTGAGCTCAAGTATTAGCATCTGAAAGTGGATCATATTGTGGATCCACTTCATGCACCTTATCCAACATATCTTTGTATGCATGCTAACATATTTTCTTTTTGTTATGAGCTACATTATCCTCTTCATTTCTGATTATGTCCTTAGGTAGATCAAACTCATGATCCTCTCTAGGTTTCAAATTTATTCTACACATTTGTGTTTGATAAAATCCTTCTATGTCATTCAGATTCTTAGTTCTAACACCAATCTTGTAGGGTCTAAGCAATTGAACAATGTCCTTGTGTCCCCTTTAATCATTGAAAAATGATGCTAAACTGTAAGGTCTAGAAAGAAAGATCCTTTTCCTAATGTATGTGGTAAATCAATATCCTATAGCATGTTGATTTGTTTGATAACCTCTAGAAATTAAACCATTAATGAAACATACCTTGGAAACATGAAATGTCTCCCTGGGAAACCATACATCCTTATAATAGTTGTGTGAGGATAGAACTAAATATCACCTCATTGACGATAAAACTTTGGAACAAAGTGGAAATCAATAGGCCTAAAGAATTAACAATAAGGGTGTGGAAAATATACAACAAATGACAATAGTATTTTCCTCAATGAAAAATTGAATTCATTTTTAAATAGTCTAAAATTAGGCTCATTCCAATTAATGAAAAATGAGAATTAGATCCTAGACCTATAGATAAAAATATAATAGGTGCTAAATGGGTCTTTATAAATAATATTTATGAAGATGGAAAGATATCAAGAAAAAAGATATATTACTTTGTAAGGTCTATTCTTAAATAGAAGTTGTGGATTTTGATGAGACCTTTGCATGAGTCACAAGAATTGAAGCAATTAGAATATATCTTACATTTTTAGCTTATAAAGGTTTTTAAAATGTATCAAATGAATGTTAAAATTGCATTTCTAATTGGATACATTAATAAATATGTTTATATGGATCAGGGAAGGGTTTTGAAAGCAAAATATTTCCTAATTATGTTTATAGGTTAAAGAAATCACTTGATGGTTTGAACCAAGGTCCTAGAGCTTGGTACTCTCTCTTGGATAAATGTCCCATTAATAATTGTTTCAAAAGAGGTGGTGCTAGCAATAACTTGTATGTTAATTTTAAAGATGGAAATGTTCTTGTGGTACTTGTTTATGTTGATGATATAGTGTTTGGATTAAATGATGACACTTTAAGTCAAGGATTTTAAAAGCTTAGGGAATCTGAATTTGAAATGTCTATTGCTAGGGAATTATCAAATTTAATTAGGATGTAGATCTATCAGTTAAAAATGGTGTATCCTTATCACAAATTAAGTATGCAAAATAAATGTTAAATAAATTTCACATGGAATTGTAAGCCTAGTAGAACACCAATGATAACATGTTCAAACTTACTAAAAATGATGATCCTCCTGATGTTGATCAAACCACTTATATATCCATGATTAGTATTTACTACACCTTACTAATTTAAGGTATGATATCATGTATGATGTTTATCTAGTTGCAAGATTTCAATCTTCACCTAAGGAATCTCATGTTATAGAAGTTAAATTCATTTTTAGATATATTAAAGGAAATTTAGATTATGAATTTTTTTATTTTAAACATGATGATTTCATATTTTTCACTTATATTGACTTATATTGGGAATTTTTTTTTGATGATATGAATACTTCAGTGGAAACATTCTTCTTGGATAACAATTTAGTGTGTTGGCATAGTAAGGAGCAAGACTCTAACACACTTTCTACTGCATAGACAAAATATATAGCTTTGTCTTCTTGTTGTCAATATGTTATTTGGATGGTTTAAAATTTATAATATATGAGAGTAACATTTCTAAGACAATTCATATATATTGTGATAATCAAAGTGAAATCAATCTTTTTAAGAATCTAGTTATGCATTTATGTACAAAGAACATTTATATATGTCATCATTTCATAAGGGAACGTGTGTTGAATGACAATGTTTCTTGAGAACATGTCGCTTCTACTAATAAATTAGGTGATATATTTACTAAGAATATACCAAGGGAAGTGTTCAAGAATGGTTAAGAATAATATTGGGGGCTCTATTCCTCTCTTCTCTTGCATAAGTTAATCGATGTGTGATAGGTTTCTGGGGGAGCATTTATGATCATTTTTCATTAAAACCTAAAGATATATCCTTTTTAATTGATGTCAAAGCGAGAGAAAAAGAATGAGGAAATCATGATCAATGAAGTTTAAATGTTGATAACTTTGACATGATATGTTGAAGTGAAGATGTAATGTTGATATGATATATTAATGGATTCTATACAAGTGTTCTTCACAAGTACATGATTTATAGGTGACACAGGTAATAGGCACATGAAAAAGTTGGTATTGACATCAATAACAAAGGGGGAGTATGTTCAACCTTTATTATTTTGTATTTGGTTTTTTCATTGATGTCAATAAGGAATATATGTCAAGTATCTTAGCCAATTTTGGTATGCAATATGCAATTTTAATCTTGGTACACAATTATGCAACTTCAATAATCATATTACAAGATCAAGTTGGTTTGATTATAATTTATTTAACATCATGTTAAATGTCCTAATACATTGGTAATTCATTAATAAATTGGTATATAAATTGTTAAGTATATAACGCTAAATGTTGATTATGTATGTTGAATTAGTTATAATTCCATAACTACCTAGTTATGCTTGAAATGAATTTGAACATAATAAGTGATAAACATAATCCAAACTATTATAACTTTTTGGAAGGGAAAAAAACATGTAGGCATCAATCATATTTTTTAGAACATGTGGTTGAAGAGAGAAAACCCACTTTAACCAAGACAATTTAGTTCAATTTTGATAGTTTTACATGGTTTTGGTCTACTTCATTTTTAACAATGTTTAGGGAAATTTGAAGATAAATAAATAAATAAATTTATAATTAGGGGAATCATTTTCCTATATTAGTTTATAGGAGCACCAATGTGTTGGAATTACAATATGAAAGGTAAACTTCTAAGTTGGGGGGGGGGGGGGGGGGGGGGGTGGGTTGGGGCGGGGTGAATCAATAGTTTAAAGTTGGAACCATAAAACTTTCACCACACATCCATCTCATACATTAAATGTATAAACTGAAACAACATGTAAAGCATGTATATCTAAAACATGTAAGCAAGTAAACATTCACACACATATAACACTAGATATGATTACCTAGAAACCCTCTAAGTGAGAAGGTAAAACTAGGGTGGGGATGCGTTGGAAATATTCAAGACTATGCTAAGTTATTGAGAGGGGAGGGGTGAATCAGTAACTTCTAAAACTTCAGTAAGTTCAAATCTTAATCCAAAAATCTAATTAGCATTTAATCCATTACATATAATCTGATCTAATTGCATGCATAAGAAACTAAAAATTTGAAAGCATTCATAACTCCATGACACAAAGATTTGGTGACCTAGAAACCTTCCAAATAGAAAGTAAAACTGGGGTGGGAATGATACCCACAAACTTTAGTACTATAGTATAAAGTTAGCCTATTAAAGCTTAAATTGATCACTTCTGATGATTTTCCTTGTTAAGAGCAATAAGGACCACTAGGTCCACCTTGTGAAAGGATTTACAAACATACAATTAAGTATGCACTTGGTAAAGAGATTTACAAAAGACCGTTAGGTCTACCTTGTGAGAGGATTTGACCGATTCACCTATTAGGACAAAATAGTAGATGATCTCTAATCAACAACTTGGTTTGCTGAATGAGATTCCTTTAAGTACTAATCACCTTGCTATGATAGATATGACTTTTTCACTCCTTATACTATAGTGGCCTTTGTAATTTGCTCCTTTTTCTTTTCTCTAATTTCATTCATATTCACATCTTCACCATACTCACACACTTTGGATATGATACAATACATTATATATATATATATATATATATATACCAATCAAATTATACAAATTACAAAGTCGGCACAATACAAGTTACCACAAATATTACAAAGTCAGCCCACATGAAGACGTTCGAGTTTTGAAGACTGACTTGGTGAGGTTTTGATACTTGGCATCCACTATCAATGCTTGACATTGTCATGCACTTGGTAGATGTAGAAGCTTGGTCCATACTGATCACTTCCAAGTAGTCTTGAACTTGGTCTACACTGGTGACTTTGTTGATACTGTAATACTCGTCATATAAATTGAGTCTCTTAATTTACATTGTATGACTCGGTAAACACTATCACCTTGAGGGTATAAACTGAGTCTCTTGTTTAACATTGAGTAGCTTTGTTAACACTAGAATCACATCACATACTTTGCAAACTCAATGAACACTGCACAACTTGAATTGCACTAGTAAACTTGACATACACTGAGATGCACAATTTACACTGCTAATAGTCACTGTAACTATGACTACTTGGTAACCATTGAGATTTTTCCAAAGGACTCGATAGCAACTGTAGAACTTGGTGACAACTAAAATACTTGGCAAATACTAATAGCTATACAAAGAGCTTGGTAGCTATATACAATCTGAATAACTGTGTGTCACTAATAACAAAAACACTCATAAGTCAAAACTGAATTCAAAATTTTTTTTGAATACCTTTTATCCATCACCTTGTTATTTTGGCTTGGTAGAGTATACTATTTTTGAGATTTTTCAAAATTGATTTTGTAAGGGATATATTTGTACATGATACAGTTCTTTCATAAATATACTATACATCTTCTTGCTATATACAACATATCTCTCTGTACATAACTTACTCCCCCATTGATTTTGCATGTTCTCCCACATAACATATGTCTTTGTCCATACATATATCTTTCTCTCCCTTTTTGACATTAATGCCAAAGATGTATTCTATTTATTTACATAGTAACACCAAAATGAGATTAAAAATTTGAATGTACCTTGAGAATGATCACCAAGGTGTTATCTCAACTGTCTTGCAGGACCTTGCATGTGTGAAGTGCAATTTGGACCTCTGCTAACAATTCTATCATATGACCCACAATGGAGAAATTATTGTCATGGACAAGAGTTTTTTAATGTACAATTTGTTTCTATAGTGCATCCTTGATGGGAAAAATCATATTTTGTATATCTATCAATGTGGATCTAATCCTTGCTTCTTCTCTAAGAATTTCTACTTACATGTCTAACAAAAATATTATCCTTTGAAAATGTGCAGAGCTTGAACTAGGGTCAAGTTGTAGCTGCTGAGCACTAGCCTTCAAATCTTTATCTATTTTGGACAAATTGTCCTTTATTTCTTTAGTAAACTCAAAAACATCACAAAGCTTTCCAAAAAGTGATGACACATTTGTACAAGATGCTTCTAAATTGCTCATAATTATAGAGAGTTCTACTTGATAAATGGCTATCTGCTGAGCAATGCACTCCAACACTTTATTATCAAACTTCTTTTCTACTTTTTGCACTAACTTATCTTGTCCCTCAGTGTCTTCATTAAATTTCTATACTACCTCTACTAGTTGATACAAAATTGGCTGAGAAGAGTCAACCTCAATACCTATGGCCTCTACCAAAATGTTCTTTACATCTTCAATTATTTTAAATTCTTTATGTCTCTCCTCTCTTAGTTTTTTCTGTTTAGCCTTCTTTCGAAGAAGTTCACCAAATAACTACATTTGGTCTGAAGTAAGCTTGGAAATGTCGCAGTTTGGGATTACAATTTCCTCATCTAAATCAATTTCTTCTTCCAACTCTTTAAATTTTCTCAAAAAATTTATGCTTGGTTGAACCTTGGGCTCAACTATCCTTACACTTATTGCTTTTATACCCAAAATAGAAACAATTGTAGACATGCTACGACTAGCTGTAAAAATTGATACTACGCTTATTGAACGAATATTTATAGAAATACTTGAAGAATCCAAAATTGGTGTGCTCAAAATTGAAGTGCTCAAAACTGATGTGGTCAAAATTGAAGTACTCAACTTAGTTGATGAAGGAAGAGTCTGCAGCTCGATAGATGAAGTGGAGGTCACTTCTATTAGTGATGTGCTAAGCTGAGTAGGAGCAAAGAGTGATTGGACATTTGGATTGGCACTGGTGGTCACAATCAAACTTTCGGGGGTTGTCTCCACACTTGATGTGGTTATTGGTTTTCTTGGAGAGTGAGGAAGTGAGATAATGACTGTTGTAGCTATCTTAACTAGATCGGTATTCTGATCATCTGTCTTTGCTTCCTTAGTAGCTTCTTGTCCTTGATCTTCTTCATCTTCTTTATTGTCAAAATGAGTTTCTTCTTCAACATTCTCTTTTTCATCTTTCTCCTTATCTTCTTCATCATCATCATCTTTAACATCAACTAGAAAATCATTTGGTTTATGTAATAGATAAATATTATTCCAAGTATTTGTTACATTCCTTACAACATGCTCAATGTCTTTAATCAAAACCAGACAAGTATTAAACTTCAGAGTCAATTTTTCTTCATTTGTCTTCAATGACTCTTTTACCTCATCATTTGATATGCTCGATAATAGCTGCCTCAAGGTTTTCTCATTCTTTTTTTTGATAGTTTCCATGGAAAAATGCCATCTTGGCTTTATCTTTTCCAACAAATCATTAGGAATTTGAGAAGCAAGCTAGTTTGGTGAGTATTTCCATTTTCCCATCTTATCCATCACCAGGTTTTCAATCTGCTTATACTCCTCTGTTGTCCTAATTTCATATTTTAATGATTTAAAATTTATTATTCCAGCTCCTACTTCTAAATCTTTTAATCTATCTTGGAAGGTGGATGGAGATTTTTTGAATACAATGTCTCCTCCTTCCTTGTCAAATTTCATCCTTGAGGATCTCCTAGTGAAAATAGTAGTGGATGGTTTTTGTGGCTTGGTGAGAATCACCTTGCCTTTCTTCCTAAATGACTCTTCATCCTTATATTCTACCTCATCCTCTACTTCTACATCCTTTGCTTCCTCATCTTCACCTTTTCCCTCGATTGACAAAAGGGTAGAATTGGTTTTCAATTTTGCAATCCTCTTCTTTCCTTTATTCACTACATGAGGGAGCTTTATTTCAAGTTCAATCCTAGCCTTTTCTTCATCATATGTTCCAAAATATGTAGCCTTAAGATCAACTAGCTCATTGACAAGAGCTTCAATGATGTCTTTACTTTCATCAATATTAACCTCATAACCAAGAGGGTTTACCCACACAATTCTAGGCTTAACTACCTAAATGTACACTTTGTCACAATCCACCATGAAACATACATCATCCTCATAATCTTCAACTAGTTTCTTAGGTATTCCAAACCTATTATTCATTCTCTCTTTGAATGCATCAAAATAATTATCCATAATAATATTGTAATTTTCACCCATTTCAGCAATAAACTCATTTATCTGGTAAAACACAGGCACATCTTTTCTCCAAAAAACAATGCCTTTTGAAGGGAAGAATTTATGGACATAAAAGAATAGAAAAGTTAACAAGGAACCAAACTTACATGGGTTATTCTTTGAAGTTCTTATACTGTCCATATTTTTGTTGAACTATTTCAACAATAATTTGACAAGGTCGAATGATAAGTTGTTCTTTACCACCTTGTATGCCAAGTCCACAGCTTCACATGACACACTATTCAACCTACTAGAGCTATATGTTTTTTGTGCAATGACGTGAATAGAAAACTTCAATTCCATATCAGAAACACTACTAATTTTCATTCATCTACCATCCCATTCTGCTAGGATTTTCTTTTCCAATTCTACCCAACCTAGGGTATTTGTTGTTTTGGCCTTGGATAGCATTAAGAGGCCAGTGATTTGATGAATCATCTTCTTTGTGATCAACACTAGTTGTTCCAACCACAACTAACCATTATGCACCTAGCTAAGGATAAACCTAATCCATTTAACTTGAAATTCACGGGGCATGTGTGGGATATGAGTTAACCCTTTGGTTTCCAAGTGTTGGTGCTCGAGTTTCAAAACTCCATTTACACATAGTTCACCTAGGGCATCATCTATTTCCAATGTACCAATCTCTTGAATAGCACATTTGAAACGAGTGCAAATATTGTTGATTAGAAGTACCTTTGGAGGGATTTGAGATTGCACTCCACTCAGATCTAGGGTTTCAGCGATCGTAGGAGTGAGCTTGAAATCTAGTGCTTTCCATTCCACTCCATGAACCAACATGTTAGATCATCACTTAACCTTTTTGTTGTTGGATGCCATCTTCACTCAGTAGGGTTTGAGGGAATTTGAACTAAAAATTTGCTCAAATTGGTTGGAAGCTCTGAAGATCACACTTTCGCAATAGAACTCAAAATTTCACAGTAAGAAATGACTTAGATTTCATGATTTTTGTTAAATTTTTTCCATAAATACTCAGTACGTAAGGTAGATCGACTGACATCATGTTGACAGATTGTCATCCACTATACTTGCATTGAACACTCGGCAAAGTCTTCATGACTCAGTAACCAAAATTTTTTTTATCACTCCCCACCTTGCTCGGTAGAGTTTGTGACCCAACCTCACTTGGTAGAGAAGATAACTTGGTAGACACTTGTACTCGGTGATCCCTTTGTATCCTAAATACTGATTTGAATCATTTGCACTTTCAATTTGGAACTGTTTTGGATGTCTTCTTTAATAACATAGTTCCAGTTTCTCCTTTGAGAACTCAAGTAGAAATGATAGAGTCACCCAATTCTTGAGTGACTTGATCATCATTACTTGGACTTGTGTCCTCGGTAGACTTAGAAACCCATTGCTATCTCATCTATTTTAAGATGTTATCACCTTTTGTCTTTTTCTCATCTTCAATTCTACTAGTATTCATGTAGTTCTTGGAAAGATGACCAAGTTTAGTACAAATGAAACATCTTTTAGTAGTGTCTCTTTTCCTCAAATTATGCTTTGCACAATTTATTCCAATGTGTCAAAATTCTCCACAATAATGACATCTACACTAGGTGTTGTAGTCCCAACCAAATATTGCTTTCACAATTTGCTCTGTTGGATTCAATACCTTGGTTTTGCATTTTGATGAATTGTGTCCATGTTTCTTACATTTGTGACATTTGCCTTCAAATCTTGGTTTCTCTTTGCATTCATTAGCCTTATGACCATGCTGATTGCAATTGTAGTATTTTCCATTAAATTTTGCTTTTCCATTGCTCAAACATTTGTTTGATGTATGACCTATCTTATCATAGTGATTTCAAGTAGGTCTTTTATTCTTTTTAGCTCTTTTCTTGGATGATTCTCCTTCTTTTGTATATCCAATTCCTAATTTTCCTTTTTGTCTATAAATATTTTGCTCATTTAATTGATTCATATCTTCTTGTAATTTCATCATTCTTTCATTAATTTGTCTCTCAGAGTTCAAATCATTCCGCAATCTTTCATTAATTTTCCTTTTAGAATTTAGATCATTCCTCATTCTTTCATTGATTTTCCTTTCATAATTTAGATCATTTCTCATTCTTTCATTTTCAAATTTTAGGCTCATGATTTCCTCATTTGCATTGAAGAGCCGATCAATAAGGTTTTCTTGTTGAAGGGATTGGTTTTAAATTTCATTGTTCCTTCCATCTATCTCTTCTTTTATCTTGTTTTTCTATTCCATGACTTCACATAACCTTACTACCTTAATTTCTTACTTTCTTTTAAGTTTTCTTACCTCTTCTTGTAGGGAAGCATTCTTTTCTAGGAGCTCTTTGATTGCTTCATTGGCTTCATCTGAATTGCTTGAATGAAGGTCTTCAATTCTTTCTTCAATGTAGAGATGATCACATTTGAATTGCAAGTTCTTTTCTTCTTTTCAAGAATTGAGAGAGTTTCTCCTTTTCTTTATTTAGTTGGGCAATGGCCATTTCCAAATCTAGCTTCTCATTATCAATAGATTTGTCAAGTCTAAATATCTCCATAGCCTTGATCTTTGTTCAGGTTGTTAAACTTTCTCCTGAGAACCACCAAGCTCTGATACCAATTGTTGGAAATATTCAAGACTATGCTAAGTTACTAAGAGGGGAGGGGTGAATCAATAACTTCTAAAACTTCAATACGTTCAACTCTTAATCCAACAATCCAATTAGCATTTAGTCCATCACATATAATCTAATCTAATTGCATGCATAAGAAACTAAAAATATGAAAGCATTCATAACACTATGACACAAAGATTTGGTGACCTAGAAACCTTCCAAATAGAAAGTAAAATTGGGGTGGGGATGATACCCACAAACTTTAGTATTGTAGTATAAAGTTAGCTTGTTAAAGCTTACATTGATCACTTCTGATGATCTACCTTGATAGGAGTGATAAGGGCTGCTAGGTCCACCTTGTGAAAGAATTTAAAAACACACAATTAAGTATGCACTCAGTAAAGAGATTTACAAAATACTATTATGTCTACCTTGTGAAAGGATTTGACTGATCCACCTGTTAGGATGAAATAGTAGATGATCTCTAATCTACAACTTGGTTTGCTAAATGAGATTCCTTTAAGTACTAATCACCTTGCTGTGATAGATATGACTTTTCTATTCCTTATACTACTATAGCCTTTGTAATTTGCTCCTTCTACTTTTCTCTAATTTCATTCATGTTCACATCTTCACCATACTCAAACACTTTAGATATGAGATAATACATTACATATATACCAATCAAATTATACAAATTACAAAGTTAGCCACAATACAAGTTACCACAAATATTCCAAAGTTGGCCCACATGATGACATTCAGGTTCTGAAGACTGACTTGGTGAGGTTTTGATACTTAGCATCCACTGTCAATGCTCATAATTGTCATGCACTTGGTAGACATAGAAGCTCAATCCATATTGATCACTTCCAAGCAGTCTTGAACTCAGTCTATACTGGTGACTTGGTAGATACTATGAAACTCATAATATAAACTGAGTCTCTTGATTTACATTGTATGAATCGATAAACACTATCACCTTGAGCTAGGTATAAACTGAGTCACTTGGTTAACACTTGGTGGCTCAGTTAATACTGGACTTGCATCACATACATTATGAACTCAATAAACACTGCATAGCTCAGTTTGCATTGGTAAACACTACATGCACTAACATGTATGGTTTACACCGCTGATCTTCATTGTAATTTTGACTGCTTGGTAACTGCTAAGATTTCTCTAAAGAACTCGGTAGCAATTGTAGAACTCAGTGATAACTAAAATACTTGGCAAACACTGATAGCTATAGAAAGATCTTGGTAGCTATATATAATTTGAATAAGTGTGTATCACTAATAACAAACTTGACTGATATGTCAATAGGATGACACCCAAATGTCTTCACTATTGTGGTAATAAAGTGTATCCAATGAAGGTTAGAATGTTTTGATCATGAGACATGATCAACTCTATGAAAGGTCTGCCATATTAAAGGCTTACAAAGACTATTAGGTCTCACCCTATTAAAGGATTTCAACAACCTATTAGAAGTGTGCCTTGCTAAAGGACTTTAACTCACAACTAAGTAAGCACCCTGTTAAAGGATTTCAACATAACCTATTAGGACTACTTTGTTAAGAGATTTGAGTGAAATCACTTGTTAAAATGTCTTAGCATTGATCCTATGGTTGGCACTTGATTTCTTGATAATAGATCACCTCTAAATTAATGTCTTCTTGATCCTTCTTGATTAGATGTCTCTTTGCTATATACTCTTCTTTCCTTTGTTATGCTCTAACTGGTTCTAAATTGCAATCTGACTTCATAACTCCTTAGCCACCATGAATACTCTATTTACACATGCAAACTTCTCTATACTCTACTTCAACACCTTATAAACTTGCTAGAGAGTTTAGGGTTTTTCCTCCTTAAGAAGACTTTGGTGACTTAGGGTTTTGTATGAATCTACGGTCGAGATTCATCCATTTTGCCACTTAATCCTTCCCATTTTCTGATTGGCTACACGTAATTGCATGGAATATCCAACTTAAGATTCATCCTTATCTCCAAAATATCTTAATTCATCCTTAAGTTGGCTAAAAAATGGTTTACATAGTTATTTGTGCCATTACAAACAAATATGTCAAAACTATCTCACTCGGCACCTGCAGTCTTTGATGCTCGACATATACTAATCTTGCTATTGTGGCTCAGCATCTATATCACTTGACATCCACTATTCACTTGGCTCTTGAATCACTCAACATACACTATCTGCTCGACACTTGAGTGACTTGGCACATGAGTGGCCCGACACTCACTGTGGACTTGACATGCTCTATAATATACATGTTGTGCTCGGCATATACTACTTGTTCGACATGAACTAAGTAAATAATTTAAGTGTGTTGACACTCACTTGTCAAAACCAATATGAGATTAACAATCTTCCCCTTTGATATGAGTGTAAAAAACACTTGAGATGCATTCACGAGCATAACATATCTATAACTTAGCTTATATACAAAACTTAAATATTGCAAAATTTTGTAACAACTTAGATACCTCAAAATTTGATAACTCCCCTTGAGTTAATAGGTCTATTTTGTATCAACATTTTTGTACTCCTATTGAGTAAATAAGCCTCAACTGATACTTTTTGACTTCATACTAACTTGTGCTTGCTCCCCCTTAGCTTAATCTATCTTTTATCTATTCCTTTTCCTTTCTCTACCTCCTATTTCTCTTATCTTTATGTCTCCCCCTTTGCTTATTCTCCTCAAAATTCTTATTCTCCCCCAAAATATTTCTCCCCCTTTTTGAAACTTATGCCAATGGGCTATACACTTATAGTGTGTTTGTCCAAAAAAGATTTATGGACATCTAGGATTATCTTGAGAGTTGCATCCCAGTTCTCACATGCTACATCCAGAGACTTTATTTGGATAGCTAGCTTGATAGCAAGGTGGAGTAGACCATCGAGTGTAGAAAGATTTGGGTCTTTCTTCATTAAGGTTTTGGCATAGTCTAGTTCCTTGTGCAAAATTTCCATATGAGGGGCCAGAGTTGTCTAGATTCTAATCAATTTGGCCCTTATATTGGTCTCATCTGTTAACAATGCAACTAATTGACTCTAGGTTTGAAGTAATGTCTTGAAGTGCTTTTCACTCTGAGCTAGTGTCAATGATAATTTTGAACCTGATGAACTAATCTGACTTTTCAAGCTTAAAATGTAACTTTTGGTTTCTTGGTTGAAGAGTGTTGGACTAAAAAAATTAGTGTACAATGAGGATATGTTCTCAAGTACTACAACTTTTGGTTTCTTGGATAAAGAGTGTTGGACTACACAATTTAGTGTACAATGAGATCAAGTACCTTCATCACATCCTCAACCTTAGTTTCCAATGCAACTTGTGTTAGTGATATGTCACTTGATATCTTTTCATTTACTTTGCTCTAAAATTTCTTTTTTGACCATTCTAATAACTTAGCATTTGTATCTAGGTCAGTATCACTGATCTTCTCCATTATGTTTGGTAGTTGTTCAATTAGTGGCTTGGTCTCATCTGAAGTTGGAAAACTAAATGCATGTAAGAAGATGTCTTTTATATCTTGCAATTCCTGATGCTTCTTCCTTGCTAGGGCTTATTGGAGTATGCCCATCCGTTCTATAGTCATTGCATCGTAATCATACTTAGGCAAAATGATTTCTTCTTCAAGGCTCACATCTCCATATTTTATGACTTCTTCTACCTTTGATGAACTCAGGCTCAACACTGAGATATGCAATGGTGTTGCATCTATGCTTGGCTTCTGAAGAGTGTTAGTGGAAGGAGTGCCAAATACTGGTAAGGTTACAAGGGGTTGTATGGAAACTTGCTCCTTCACCTTAGGTGTCACTTCTATCTCTTTAGGCCTACCATTGACTTCCACAATGATTTGTGATACACCTTGTACTTTTTCTATAGGTGCATATAAGTCTATCTGACATGTTTCTTGCTATTCTTGAGTAGTGACTTGTATTTCCACTATATCCTTTGTAATTTTATCAACTTTTTCATATGTAGCTTCTATTATTTTGTCCAAAGGTTGTGTATAAGTGAATTGAGGGATGATAGAAGGTGGTTCTTATGGATTCACCTCTACCTTTTCTATTTCAGTCATCAATTTCTATAATTCATACACACTCACCAATACAGGATTATCACAAAGTTTTTCCTATAGTGTGGATTGATCAAGTATCTTCTTGAGATCTTCTTCTGTAAGGGGATTGATGTTTTATGCTATGACATCATAAACATCCTTAATAGTTACTACTTCAATATTTGCATTTGTGACATGTTGAGGACTGACATTAGGCAATTGTGTGTCTTGCACACTTTGTTCTTCTTACTACTCCGTCTCAGCTATTGCCTTGTCATCTACTTGCATTTTTGTTCCTCCCTCAACTGTGTCATCATGATCATTTTATTCATCATCATTCTTTGCCTCTATGGGCTCTTCCTCATCTTCCTTCATTGTAGTTAACCCATATTTAAGATTCCACATTTGAGTGGTCTTCTTAACTATACCCTTAATGTTATTTTTCAAAATGCTAAAGGCTTTGTATTTAGGTACAAACCTAATTGAATATTTCTTTATATCCTTAGCAATTTGTGTCTTATTAAGTTTAGGCATCACTTATGCAAGTGAATTTTCTCTTATTTGTCTCTCCAAGTTTAGACAATAGTGTCATTTTTTATCAACTCTATCATATAAACTCTTTGGCATTGTGTTGGAAATCTCTAGTGGGGTAGTCTTGAATTTTTCCATCATAGCATATATGGCTTCCTCCACTTGATTCTTTTCAACTTTACCCAAATTGTCAAAATCAACATGTGTAAGTCCTAATAGATTTGCACTATTCTAAACATTTTCACATAAGTTTTCAAAATTTGATAGAGGATTGTGACTCGCCACCTTAAATTGGTTGTTGTCATTTGACTCTATTTTCTCCTCATTAGATTCTGCTTGTGCCACATATTTCCTTCTTGGCTTTTTTTGTAATTTACCTCCTTGCTCTATAGGTTTGGTCTTCTCTTTTTCCTTTTGTGAAGTTGCACGTGTAGTAGGCTTGGCTTGGTTTGAAAGTCTTCTTAGCCCTTGTCATAGGTTATGCCTTGACCTTCCTCTTCTTTTGTTATATGGGAGTAGGTGCTTCCTTAGCTTCTTATTCCTTGACACCTTCAGTGACTCCAATTTCCTCCTCTTCCTACTAGTCCTCTCCCATACCTTGTGTCAAAACTAGTGCTGCTTATGTTTGAGAATCTTCTTCCTCTTCATCCTCTTCTTCTTCTTCTTATTCTTCTTGGTCGGCACCCTCTCAAAATTTAGCTTTTAGCTTCTTCAAAAGCTTATCCTTCTTTTTAATAACAGAAGCTATCTTCAATTCCATGGTAATTTTGGACTTAGCCAACTCATAGTTTCCAAATGCCTTGGCATTTTTATCTACCTCTTCTACAAGTAAAGCTATTAGCTGCAGAGGCTTCATCCACATTTATTTCATATCTTAAGGGTCTCAATCATCTCACCCTTGGTGTAGCAACTTGTACAAAAGTATAGTCAACATCCACTAGGAAACAAATGTCATCATACTATTTCTCTACTAGTGATACTGGTATTCTCAATCTCTTCTTCATTGACTGCTTGAAGTCTTCAAAGTAGCTTGTTATCACAGATTCAAAATTTTCTCCTAATTGTTCAATGTATTCACCAATTTGCACTGCTACTAATTTTTTGGTTTCATATGCAATTATTCCAAATGTACGGAATGAGATTTTCACATAAAAGAATATACAAATAAATATAGAACCAAATTTACATTGTGCACTCTTAATCTTCCTTATTTCTCCTAGCTTCTCAATTAGTTGCTATAGTTGCAATTCTACAATATCATATGTGTGATCTTTCTTGACAATTTTATATCCAACATCCACTACTATATAGGACACACTGTTTAATTTGCTAGATTGGTAAAACTTGTGTGAAATAAACCTTATAGAAAACTCTATCAAAGGATCAGTAATTGTGTCAATTGTCATGCATCTCTTATTCCATATAGCTCTAGTGTTTTTCTCAATCACCTCCTTTGAGTCACTTCTCAATTTCTTAGGCCAATCTAGAGTTCAATAACCAATAACCCTATGGATTATCCTTTTGGTAATTTTGATAGGTCCATTATCTAGCCATAATGAACTATCATGAATTCAGCTAAACACTATCCTAATCCACTCGGTCTTGAATACATTTAGGAAATATAGGGCATGATTTAACCCTTTCCTCTCTACAATTTTGAATTCTTCTTTCAATACACCATTCTCACTCACATAATCTGTTGTATGCTTCCCTGATCTCCATATCATCAATGCTACCAATTTTATAGTTATAGCATTTCCTAACATCTTGCACCATTAGAACATTTGGTGGTATCATGGATAACACACCAGAGGGGTCTTACTTATAATAAATATCAAGAATAGCTTTGAAAATTGATTGCTTAACTTCATTACTCACTAATTGAACATTCAAAACTTTCTTTCCCTCCATATTCTTTGAACTAGAAACTATTGTGCGAAACTACAGTTTATAAAAATATGAACTATGTAGCTCAGCTCTTGATAAATACCTTATAAGATCTAATAAATTGGTGTAGAATCACTACTAAAATCTTATGTAATTTCTTTCAATGGATTTCTAGATCACATTCTACTCTCCTCACTCTTTCTCAAATTTAAAATGATGTAAAATGAGCTAAAATTAATCAAATACCCTTTGAAAACCCTGCAATAAATGTTGAGTGCTTACACAACTGTAAGCTTGACATCAACCAATTATAGACTCACTCAACATCCATTAACATTCCATTCACTCAACATCCATTATGAGCTTGACAACAACTAGCCAATCTGATAGCTTGCAATCTTCTAGCATTTCACTCGACACACATAGGAAATATTTCATTCTTGGTAGTAACATGAAAAACTTAAAGATTTTTCTTGAATTCCTAATAACATCTTGCATCTTTATTCATGCTAGTGTAATATTTTCAACACTAAATCCTTTGGAACTGATGAATGATATAACCTTATGAATATTAGTCTGACATACCTCTTGATTGCTTAGTTTGATGAGGTGTGATCACTTGACCCATTGGGTGAAGTGATCCCTTCTCCATTTTATGTACTACAACTATCCTTTTTCTTCCAAGTATTGTTCATCTCATCTCTGATGTGTTCAAAATCTACCTTTCCTTTTCCTTTATCAAACTCAAAACTTGGTGCCTTTGACCTTGTTGGGCAATACCTATTGATGTGACTAGTCTTCAAATAGCTAAAAAATGTGGTTTGACTCAACCACCTCTTGTAGTCATCTCTAAAGTGTGTCCTAATAAAATTCTCAAGAACATGTCCATATTCTTGACAATAATGATAACTATATCTTGTATTATAATCCCAATTATAAGAGTTGCCATTGTTCCTTACCTTTTTTTGCCTGTTTGATGACCACATGGGTTTGGATCTATACTCAAAAGATCTATGTACATACTTCTAACATTTATAGCAATATCCTTCAAATCTTTGTGTGTGCATGGTCTTGGTTCTACATTCATGTGCCTGATGACCTTGTTTGTTGCACTTATAGCTATGAACCATGCTCTTATGCTTGAAATTCTGATTGTGGTTTTGCTTCTACACACACTAGAAGTATATCCTTTCTTAGCACAATTATGAAAAGTAAGTTTTAAATCCTTACCTTTTTTGTTCCTTTCTTCAACACTTTTGGATGACTCTCCTTCTTCAGTGCTTATGTATCCTAGTCTAGATGTGTCATTATTGGATCTAGGGGATCTCAATAATTGCTCAAAATATTTGATGGCTTCATTAGGCTCATTGAAACTTTTAGCAAACTCCTTTTCCTTTTTTAGGTCACTTTGCAATTTTTCATTCTACAACTTCAATGTAGTTATCTCAATGTCCTTGACATTCAATTCATAGTTGGCATTCATCATTTGACTCAGTGTGTCCAGTTGCATGTTGGAAATCTTGGTTAGTTCTATTGACATCTCTTCCAGTCTATTGGCCAAAATTATTTTATCTTCTTCAATCATGGCTTTGTCTTCCATATCTTTCTTCTTCTATTCAGTCACCTCACATAGTAGTATGACTTGTGATTCTTGCTCTAACTTGAGATTTTTGATTTCCTTAGCTTGGGCACTATTCTTTTCCATTAGATCTACAACTGCTACATCAAATTCATTGGAGTCTCCATCTAAAAATAGTTTAGTAGTGTCTATCTCTTTGTATTGTGTGTCATTCACTGCAATAGCAATTTCCTTCCTTCTCTTCAAGGATTTCTTTAGTTCTTCTTTGGCTTCATTTAGTTGATGTAGAATGAGATGTATTTCAATCTCTTGATTCTCAATAGTCTTTCTAGACTTCCACTTCAAGATCTTTCCTCAAAGTTTCAAAGATTCTCTTTCAGAGAACAAGGCTCTGATACCAATTGTTGGAATTACAATAGGAAAGGTAAACTTCTAGGTTGGGTGGGGGGGGTGAATCAATAGTTTAAACTTGGACTCATAAAACTTTCACCACACATCCATCTCATACATTCAATGTATACACTAAAATTATATGTAAATCATGTATATCTAAAACATGTAAGCAAGTAAACATTCACACACATATAACACCAGATATGATTACGCATAAACCCTCCAAGTGAGAAGGTAAAATTGGGGTGGGTGGCACCCACAAATCTTCACTACCGTAGTAATAAAGTGTATCTAATGAAGGTTAAAATGTTTTGATCATGATAGATGATCTATCTTGTTAAAGGTCTTCCTTGTTAAAGGCTTACAAAGACTTTTAGGTCTCACCTTGTTAAACGATTTGAACACCCTATTAGAAGTGTGCCTTGCTAAAGGACTTTAACTCACAACTAAGTAAGAACCTTATTAAAGGATTTCAATACAACCTGTTAGGACTACTTTGATAAGAGATTTGACTAAATCACCTATTAAAATGTCTTAGCATTGATCTTGCAATTGGCACTTGATTTCCTAATAACTAATCACCTCTAAATTGATGTCTTCTTGATCCTTCTTGATCAGATGTTTCTTTGCTGAATACTCTTCTTTCCTCTATTATGATCTAACTAGTTTTGCAATGTAATATTACTTCATAACTATTTAGCCATCATGAATACTCTATTTACACATGCAAACTTCTCTATACTCTACTTCAACACCTTACAAACTTGCTAGAGAGTTTAGGGTTTGTCCTCCTTAAGAAGATTTTGGTGACTTAGGGTTAGGTATGAATCTATGACTAAGATTCATCCATTTTCTACTTAATCCTTCCCATTTTCTAATTGGCTACATGTAATTGCATTGGGAATCCAACTTAAGATTCATCTTTATCTCCAAAATATCATAATTCATCCTTAAGTTGGCTAAAAAATGGTTTACATAGTTGTTTGTGCCATTACAAACAAATATGTCAAAACTATCTTACTCGACACCTGAAGTCTCTGATGCTTGACATATACTAATCTTTCTACTGTAGCTCAACATCTGTATCACTTAGCACCCACTATTCACTTGACTCCTAAATCACTCAACATATGCTGTCTGCTCGACACTTGAGTGACTCGGCACATGAGTGGCTTGACACTCACTATGGACTCAACATGCTCTATAATATACATGTTGTGCTCAACATGTACTACTTGTTCAACATGAACTTGTACACTTGATTTGTGTCACGCTCTAAACCATTCTATCCAAATGATTCCATGAGTTGGAATGCTTAGATGCCGGCTTAGAGCTCCCTATCCATGGAGTGCAAGAAGCTAGTATTCAAGCATGAAGGCTCTCAGCCAAGCCTTAGAAATGTTCTTCTTGCTAGTAAACCATGCAACAAGAGGTTCTTTGAGACAAGAGAAAGAATGCAAGTGTCTACAATGAGTTCCTCAAAGATGCAATGCAAGATGAAAGACTAAACTTGAATGGAAATGCAAGATGCAATTATGCTAAACATGAATGAGAGTATTACAAAACCAAATATTTAAACTATGTGAGATTATTGCAAGAAATAAAAGCTAAACTAAAATGAAACTATGCTAAGAATGCCATATTATTTTATGCTAATATGATGGAATGAGAGAATGAGACAAGAAATGAGAAGTTCTCCACAAAGCTCCAAAGAAACCTATTAGAAAACCTGCAGCATGACAATATTCAAAAGATGGATTGGATCATTTGAGGGAGAAAGCTCTCTCCCTTTTAAAGTCATATGGATGGTAGAGATCAAGATGAAGATGGTGGATGATCAACGGTGGAATTTGAAAAGAGGAGTGATCCATGTGCACACACAAGTCAACCAATAGAATATAAGTTGACTTGTCATATAAGACAAAAGTCACAAAGCCTTTTCTTTTAATTGCAAAATAGAAAAAGGACTTTATGTGTGCACTTTAAGTGGGTTAGAAGAATGGGGTGTTTTATTTAATTAAAAGGGGACATGTTCTTTTAATAAAATAATGAACTTAGGATAGCATAGTCAAACTATAGGTTATAATCAAATAAATTGATTATTAGCAACTTGGTCTAGATAAATGATTAAATTAATTTAGCCAAAATGTTGAGAAGGGGGCTAATAGTCTAGATGACCATTTTTAGGTGGTTACATTTGCCCCTCTTTGACTAATGCGTGATCGATCTAGGAACACATTATGTCAAAGAAAATCGAAGCCAAGTAGGAGATAATAGATATAGATATCTGATTCCAAAGAATGAAATGCAAAAATAGATAGCAAGTCCTGAATGCACAGCCTGATAGCGGTAGTACTGAACATTAGGAAGATGATGTTAGGATCCAAAAAGAATTCTAACATCTAGCAAAGTGAATAGATTGAGAGCATGTGATAAGGTCAAACAAATGCTCCTAAGAAATAGATAGCTGTAACAATCAGCAATAGAGTATTTCTGCCCCCTCAAGATTGAAATCGAAATGAGGTAAGAGGAAGCAGAAACTAGCTAGACATGAGAAAATAAAGATATAGCAATGTCTGATATGACAGATAAATGATTAGAACCCAAGAATGACTATAAGAAACTGATGAAATGCCTCAGTTTGACTAGAGTTGACCTTGAAGGATATAGCATAAAAATTAGGTCAAATCTAGTAGAAAGATGATTTAGATGTGAAAAGGTGACTAGAAGTAGATATGAAGCATAAAAATGATGAAGACATGAAGAAATGAAGATGCCCCAACGATAATTCAAAGATTGGACCTCAAACGGTCAGCTAACTGCTTAGAAGAAGGTAAAATTTTAAAATGTGATTTTGACCATCAAGATGAACTCAAATTTTGATTTCGATCCTGAAAATGAATCTGGGACGTTGAAATTATTAAAGAGGTCAAAACTTTATATAATGTGATGATAAGATAGAAAAGAGATGAAGTGAAAGATTAAGAAGGTGAAAAGACATGACCAAAAGAAGAAAGTAAAGAAATATATGAAAGGAGTTAGCTGATATGTCCACAAAAAGATGAAGAGAGAGCTCTCCCCATATGAAAGAATGCAAGACTAAGCTAGAAAATGAACCTAAAATGCAAGCTAATATGCAAAGTGGTTTACCAGCAAGAAGCGCATAACATTTAGACTCTTAATTTCGTCATTGAGCATTGATTAGGGACATCATGAGATCATACAACCATCACTATTATAACTATGAGGATATGAATATGATCAATATCAGATAGGTATGTGGAAATTCAATCTAAGCATCAGAGACATGTAAGTCAAGATAACTACGCGATTAGATTCCCTAAGTTTAATTTTAGCAAAATTACACCTATATCAAGGCATAAGCGGTAGGATAAACCCCAAGTGTGGTCTTGAAAAATAGTCAAGGATGATACATTTATAAGTCAAAGTGTTGAATAGGACAAGCACAAATGCTTACAACACTATAGACAAAGAAAGTATACCCACAAGCAGAAATCAAGAAAACATGCCCCATGCCCCCAGTCTTCTAGTCAATGACATCCTTGAAAGATTATTAGGGATGGAACATATGGAAAAGAAATCATCATAGACAACACAAAAAGTAGATAAAGATCAACATAGCTAAGTCATTTAAGTGTTAAAGTGCGTGTGTGCAAGTCACTTGGCCACTTCTTCAAGACTTGATTCTAATAGTGAGAAATATCGCGACATCGGAGACCGTAGGTAAACTATCTAAAAAGTGTTGAAAAACACTTGATGTCAAGGTGGGGGAAGTATTGAGAAACACTATTTTGTGAGTTGTACAAGAAACCCTAATGCACAAGAATACCTCAAAAAGGCTAAGCAGTTGTGCCCCCAAGACGAGGACAAGAAACAATTCAAAGCTAGGAAATGTGTAGCAAAGTAGGTGATTGAGACTGATAGACATAGGTGCAAGGGTTTCAAGTAGTGCCTGTTTCTAGGTTTTCACCACTTGACAGGTTTTTTTTAGGACTTTTTTCAATTTTTTTAAGGATTTTTCAGCATCATATATGATTTTTTGGATTTTTTAGAAGGTTTTAGAGATCACTAGTTCTCAAGAAAGATCACATCATTTTCTCCCAAAGTCTAGCAAGGTATAGGATATGATGGAGCAACAAGCTAGTGGATAAGCAAAGATGGATGAAAAAGGAGTATGAAGCAAGTGAAAGTGATCCTAAAGGATTGACTCCTCAAGAGCACCCAAGCTAGGGAAAGAGGTGAAATAGTCATATGAAGCATATTTTGGATAAGCAATGGAAGAAATGAGCAAGATAGCATGTAGGATAAGCAGTGAAGCCAACAAGTGAGATAGCATGAAGCATGTAGTCCAAAAGAGTAGACATGTCAAGAGACCTAGGAACCATTTTTCATTTATTATGATCAAGAACAAGGGGTCAACTAGATAGGATAGTGATGGGATAGAGCAATAAGAATAAAGCTCAAGATGGAGGCTATGAGGGAATGAGAAAGCAAAAATAGAGATTCTCATGGATAAGATAGCCAATATGCAAAGATAGCTCAACATTGTAAAGATCAAAGAGAGAAGAGAGGATAGATGGATGATGGAAAAGTTACGCATGACACCTGTTTGCCAGGTTTTCATCATGGTACTTATCCAAGGTGCCACAAGAAGTAGTTTTCACCATAGGATAAATTTATTTCTCTTTACTTTTGCTACCAAAGTGCCACAAGAAGTGGTTTTCACTAAGACACATTTTCATTTTTTTTCATTTTTTCTATTTTTTTTTTTTTTTTGAATTTTAAGAAAGAGCTGAAGCTGTTTGAATGTAGATAATGCTCCTATAGAAAAGATAAGTCATGATAAGCCAAGACCATAGAAAGGTATGCTCAAAGATGTTGATAGGGTGATGAAAGAGAAATGGTAGTAGGAAGACTATATGGAGGATAATAGTTCATGTATAGAAAGTTAGTGTAAGCTTTAGAGGATTTCATGAGGGTAGCTGAAATATTGTACAAGATCAACATTGACACACACCTTGAAGGGTATTGGAATGATGGAGGAATCATGGATGAAGTAGCTTGAGGTTTAGATGTATGAGGTGGTAGAAGAGATTTGGAAAAAAGTGGAGTGGAAGGCTTTGGAATAATTTTAGGAAGATTTTTGGAAGAAGATGGAATGGAAGCCTTTGGAAGCTTGAATGTCAACTTTGAAATATTTTCAATATTCGAGTATTTTAAAAGAGACTTGGGAATCCACATAGCTTTAGATTTTCCTCGTTCTTTGGGTGCTTGAGAGTGCCTTTGTATAATGATGGATTTAGGAACCCATATTTTCTTTGGTTTAGCTCTTTGAGTAGTGGACTTTTGCGATCTCTTTTGTGCATTCTCCTTCTTAGCATTCACATGTCGATTAGATGAGACATAGTGATCTTCATTTTTCAATGGATTATTATGTTTATTCTCACTTCCAAAGGAATTGGGATTTGTGGATGAATAAGGATGATATGACTGGTTTAGATGTATAGATGGGTGAAAAGTCATCAAGGATGAGTGTCTTTGTTGATCTTGAGGTATTATAGGAGAGCTAGGGAATGATCTAGGAGTGAATGTAGGAGATGGAGGAACATAAGGCCCCAATATGGATGGAAGGTTTGAATGCTTTAGCTTAGATGGATAAGGACCAAGGATAGATTTAGAAGATGCAAAGGATAGTGGGAAGGGATATCAACATCTTTAGAGTGAGCAACATGGTCAAAGCCATCAATAGACTCATAAGTACCTTTGATAGGAACAACATTTTTAATAGAAGCACTTGAAGCTTGAGCATAATTTTGAAGTGGATGTGGAGAAGTAAAACATGTGGGGATGCTTTGATCTTGACAAGTAGCTTTGGATAGCATATGAAGAGAACTTTTCTCATAATTTTCAGTAAGCTCAAGGGAGATAATGGAAGTGGTATCTTCATCATACTTAGGGGATGGAAAAGACATAGGATATGGAGGGGAAAAATCTTGAAAGAGATGAAAGGGTGCCTGATCTTGATCTTTCTTGACATTTATAGCTTTTTCTTTTTGAAAGTCCTCTTGACATGGAGCCACTTCTAGGGACAAGGGAGAATGAAGAGTGAATGGAGTAGTGCTTGGATTAGGCATAGTAGTGCATGAAGGTTGAGGATGTTTAGGATTAGTAGCATGGAAAAGGTTTGCAACCAAGTGAAGGTTAGCTTGAGTTTCTTTTAGAGGTAGCCCTTGAGGATATGTGTGGTCAATGTGGAAAGCATTGGGTTCTTTATTTGATGGAGGCATGTTGGAAATCTTTGAAGTTTTGGGAGATGCACGAGTTTTGGAAGAAGTGGAGGTATCAAGGAAACCATCACTAGACATAGGCTCATTAATATGATCTTGCTCAAGAAAAGTATCCTCATCACATGAATCATTAGAGGTATCAATAATTCCATTATCAATAAGATCTTGGATTTTATGTTTTAGCTCAATGCAATCCGAAGTACTATGCTCATTATGTTGATGATAAGTGCAATAGATATCCAAGAATGAGTTTCCATATGAGCTAGACTTAGGTAACATGATGATCTTATTGCTAAGAAGTTTTTGCAAAGTGTCATCATAAGAATCTTCCAAGGGAGCAAAAGTTCTATCAAAAGTATGTCTAGAGTCCTTTTGTTGTTTCTCAAGTGAATGGTATGCATCCATGCCTTCATCATTATCTTGGTCAAAGTTAAGTCCATCATGAAATTTTAGCATAGGATCAAAGGAGGTATCACTTGCTTGTTCTCTAAAGAGGTCTTTAGATCTAGAAGATGAAGACATTTGATGTCTTGAAGTAGAGCATGTAGACCTAAAAGAAGAGGATGACCTCAAAGAAGGTGACTCACATGCATTGAAAGACCTTAAGGAAGATTCATGTAATGATGCAATCTTCTCCTCTAACCTTTTCTCAAGTTTAGACTTCATTTCTATCATGCACTTAGAGAGATGAAGGTAGGAAAGATCATTTGTCTCTTCTAGTTCTTTGTATTGTGCATATAGATCTTGAAACTCTTTAGTGACATGGAGGATATCATGATCATCTAGATTTGGTTGAGGTTTGGTAGCACAAGCTTTGAATTCCATAGTGGTAGATAGATAATCAAGCATGAAGGAGACTAGAGGAAGCTAACAAGGTGACACAAGATAACTTGATGTCCAAACTAGAGAGGTAGATTATTCACTTGCCAATATAGTAGAGAGAGATGAAAGTGACTTGTCAAACAATACGTCCAAGAAACTTACAACATGAATGACTCAAGTCAATAGCTAGGCAAGATGCCCAAATAGCCAAATAGATAGAGCAAGCTGGGTGACAAGTGAACAACTCTCCAACCCAAGAGTGTTCTCAAGAAATCAAGGTAACCATTTTAGCAAAAAGATAACTAGCAAGCAAACATAGACCATGAAGATAGGAAGACCAAGAGCACTAAGACCAAAGAGCCACTTTAAGCATGTTCAAAAATTAGAGACATAAAAAATAAAAATCAAATGATGAGACTCCCCTTAGCAAGCAACACAAGAAAATGTTTGCATTTGATGTTTTGACTTGGTTGACAAAGTTCGACAATAATTGATAGCATAGAAAGTTTGATGTTCACAAACAATTTCTTTCCAAGCAAGATAGTGACACATGGAGTAGTCTTCAAACAATCAAGCAAGGGACAAAGAAACCTTGCATGATACAAGCATATGTGAGGTCTTAAAAGAATTCCGTATAACTATCATCATGTGTATGTTCCAAAGATTTCCACAGGTCTAGCACATTCAAGAACACATCAAGCAATATCTAACTAAAGGACATGGTTCATTACTCAACAACTTGGCCCACGCTTGATGCTCCTTCACCTCACACCAAGTGGCTGCCCACAAGAGATATTGGCTTTGTCATGGAAATGCCATAAGCATAACCAAGGGAACACATATGGTGAGTGTAAATCTTGGGGTGATCCGGGTAGTCCACTAGGATCGATCCTTGCACCAAGAAGTTGAGCGACTAAAAAAGGTAGTTACTAACTTAGGGTGTTTAGATAGGGCTTTCGTTCATAGTGTTCATCTTGATCCCAATTACGGGACACCTCACCTTGCGATGAGTAAATGATCTCGCAACCACAAGAGTACCTTAAGCATTCTTGCCTAGTGATCTCCCTATGGTCGAAATCTCATAAGCGATCACACTAGGTGAAGATAAAAACTATGTCTACCAAGGTTTTGTGTCCTTGATAGCCTTGAGTTTATAGTGGGTTGGAAGAGCTGGGTAATTTTCTTGTCCCCACTTGGGTCGTTCCTCTTAGGTTGTCCAAGAGCAGACCCTCTAAAGGATTCTAAACTACACAAAGAGTGGATCAACTTGTGGAAGTCAAGATTTCTGATTCACCACAAGGGTGAAGAGCATACTCTCCTATTCCAATCATTTTCTCCCAAACACACCAAAAAGATTCAGTTACCCCTTACTTTTGAAACCAAATGGTAAGTCAAGATTTCTGATTCACCACAAGGGTGAAGAGCATACTCTCCTATTACCAAAAGACTCCAATCACAAGTTTTATGTGCCTATGAAAAATGAAAAATTAGTCAATGCCCCACACAAAAATAAAAAAGAAAGAAATTTTGGGTTTTTATGCTTTAGGCAGTCCTGCAAACAATGTTAGTAGCCCTTGCGCATTTGAAACTTTGACATGCGTTCTTTTTATGCAATGTTTCAATTTTTTTCATAAGGATGGCAACCTGTAATCACAACTTGTTAGCACAAAAAGTTAGTGTGAAATAACATAAAAATCTGCAATCAAAAGTGGTTAGTTGCCTCAAAAATCCAATTTATCTTCCAACCAAGTGCATGCAAAGAAAGTGCAAGTTAACCACAAATGCTCTCATTTTTACTCTTTGATTTTGACCTAGTCAGCAAGATTGGACTTGTGTGCTATGATTTCGTATCCAAAAATAAAAATGAAAAGAAGAGACCCCTATTAAAAATCAGAGATCTTTCCAAAAATGTAAGAAATTAAAAAAAATCTCTTTATTTGCGCTCTAGAGATCGATTTTGTCAAAACAGGCCAAATTTATCAAATCGAGTTTTTGATCCTTAATACGACCTCAAAATTCAAAACACAAAGAAAGAAACCCTATTAGAATTGAAAACTCTTTCTTAAAATGTAAGTTTTTTTGAAAAATTTGCTGATTTGTGATTAGAAATGGCTTTTTATAAAAAATAAATAAAAACTCATAACTCCCAAAAATCATGTCAAAATACTCTAAAAATTAGATTAAGACATTTTGAGCACATACCCAACTTGTAAAAAAAATTTTAGAACCAAACTCCAAGTGGTTTAAAAGATATGATCAAAGCTTTAAACCAACTAAGTTTTTGGCCTTGAAACCAATCTACTTATGGGTTGGCCTTAAAATCAAAGTGATAATTCTACAAAAGCATTTGATTAGATCCAATATGCTGCCATAAAAAACTAGAGATGAAAAATAAAAGAAAATGGAGCTAGAAACTTGATTCAAGCCCCACGGTGGGCGCCAAAAATGTACACTTGATTTGTGTCATGCTCTAAACCATTCTATCCAAACGATTCCATGAGTTGGAATGCTTAGATGCCAGCTTAGAGCTCCCTATCCATGGAGTGCAATAAGCTAGTATTCAAGCATGAAGGCTCTCAGACAAGCCTTAGAAATGTGCTTCTTGCTAGTAAACCATGCAACGGGAGGTTCTTTGAGACAAGAGCAAGAATGCAAGTGTCTACAATGAGTTCCTCAAAGATGCAATGCAAGATGGAAGACTAAACTTGAATGGAAATGCAAGATGCAACTATGCTAAACATGAATGAGAGTATTACAAAACCAAATATTTAAACTATGTGAGATTATTGCAAGAAATCAAAGCTAAACTAAAATGCAACTATGCTAAGAATGCCATATGATCTTATGCTAATATGATGGAATGAGAGAATGAGAAGTTCTCCACAAAGCTCCAAAGAAACCTGTTAGAAAACCTGTAGCATGACAATATTCAAAAGATGGATTGGATCATTTGAGGGGGAAAGCTCTCTCCCTTTTAAAGTCGTATGGACGGTAGAGATCAAGATGAAGATGGTGGATGATCAACGGTGGAATTTGAAAAGAGGAGTGATCCATGTGCACACACAAGTCAACCAATAGAATATAAGTTGACTTGTCATACAAGACAAAAGTCACAAAGCCTTTTCTTTTAATTGCAAAATAGAAAAAGGACTTTATGTGTGCACTTTAAGTGGGTTAGAAGAATGGGGTGTTTTATTTAATTAAAAGGGGACATATTCTTTTAATAAAATAATGAACTTAGGATAGCATAGTCAAACTATAGGTTATAATCAAATAAATTGATTATTAGCAATTTGGTCTAGATAAATGATTAAATTAATTTAGCCAAAATGTTGAGAAGGGGGCTAATAGTCTAGATGACCATTTCTAGGTGATTACAGAACTAAGTAAATAACTTAAGTGTGTTGATACTCACTCGTAAAAACCAATCTGAGATCAACACAATGGATTATTCAATTTGATCATGTTTATTGTAAAGTCTAATATTTTCTTATTGATAATAATGAATTTATTTTAAATGTTAATATATTTAAAAACACAAACTTGTAATTATAGATTTTGCAAGCTTTTGTAACTTGTAATTGGGGAATTTGAATAGTCATAGTTTTAACTGATAAGAAGTTAACAGGTTGTAACTATCAAGAGTTATAAAAAACCCAACATAGATCAAAGAAAGGACAATGTGGAGATGGATTTGGGGTAAGAACAGAGACCCCCAATTCCCACTCATTTCCTATAGGAGTAAATGATAGAATAAAGTACTAGTATAATATGGATAATTTTGGTACCTAATATTTTCTAACAGTTTATTATTTTTTAATGAAGTTTTCCTAGTTCTAAGAGATTTTAGTTATGCTTTGAATTGATTAGCTTAGGGCCCATTTGGTTGCATACATAGGAATTGAAGATTAGAATTGAAAATAGGAATGGGTATGGGAATGGAAAATATGTATTCTAGTCCTGTTTGGTTCACATGGAATTTGTTTGAGAATATGTTAATCCCTTGTTTGGCTGTACAAAATTGGAATTGGAATAAGGTTAAGTTTATATATTTATTCCTTTATTTTTATTTATTTTAGTTTATTATTATTTTTGGTTATTTTTTCAATAATTGTAAAGAAGTATGTATATTTATTTTTTATATATTCATTGAAATTAATGAGGAATTTTCCACCATCAGGTATACAAAGTCATAATAAAATTTACATCTCCAATATCTGTCTTTTAACCATATTTACACATTTGGTCCCAAACCACCATAACCACTACTACAATTATAGAAATTAGAACACAAATAACACATCATTCAAACATGATTTCAACTTTTTCCATGGAAGCAATTCCTTTGGTAGTAGTATCTTGAATTTTGCACAATTTGCAACTGTTCCTTTCATTTACTATATAGTTAGATGTAGTTGACGTAGATGGGCTATCATTGGCCCACTAAAATAAATTATAGCCATTGTCCCATTGCATTCCAAAACTACATAAGTTCTTGCCACAATAATTTAGTACATAAAAAGTAAACACTAAAAAAATAGTAACAACCTTTCGACTATTTGGACAACAAAAAAATTTATGCCTAGGATTATGCTCAGTGCATGAGGTCTTCATTAATATAGTGCCTGCGCCATAGTCACACAATGGAAAGTGTATCCAAATCCATCAACCCTATAAAGATAATGAACAAAAATAATGAGAACAAATGAACCAAGAGCTTATAAGTTTTAGCATTCATTATCAAATTTGTATAAGCAATATGCACTTTCCATAATGCAACTACACTTCTAAAGGTTTGTGTAATTTATCTAAGTGTATATGAATAATCGACAAGTCACAAGTATTCACAAATTCCAAAAGGGGAGATAATGAGTAATTACAAATTATAAACAAAATATTCTTATTTCTTAATGTAAATATATATGTAAAGCACGTTAAAAACATGCCAGAGAAAATAACTAATTACAATTCATTCTTCATATGTAATAATAATGCTTGAATAATTAAAAAGACAACAATCAAATATTATAAGTGACAACCCAAAATGAAACATAATAACTCATCATGGTAATGTAGAAGTAGCATATATATATATATATATATATATATATATATATATATATATATATATATATATATATATATATCGTAAGTATTTGTATATAAGATACTAAGAAATAATAAATATGAATTTTGTGGAACTTATTTTATGTCATAATAAACTCCAAGAAATGTATCATAGCAAAGATAACATGAATCGTTGGCCACACCATATTATTTCATCCCTAATCACAATGAATAATGATCCGATCAAATAAAAAATAACTTGGATAAAAAAGTGTTTGGCAATGTGTTTGACCAAATTCCTAGTACTAGCTCATGTATGCAGTCTGCAAAGAAATTATCTACCTTCAATAGTGACACTTGGATATTCAATCCTCTATCAAACTATCAAACCCCACACTTCACAAATACCACCCTCAAGAAGTAATGAGATTTAAATATGTATTGTGTAAATAAGGAATATATTTACAAATACTATTTTCATAACCTGTCTGATTTATGATGATCATTTTCTTGGATACAAGTTTCTATATTGTATCATAAAAATGGATCAATGATTGTAGTTGTATTGTTTGACATGGGCATTGCACATGTACTCGCTTGATCTAGAATATATACAAGAGATTTTCTCATTGGAGAGGATTCAAGAGACATTTATATACTTGCATGGTAGAGGAGATTTGATTACTTCTTGTCATTTGACAATTTCAAATAAATATGCCCACATCAACTGCTTGGTTTTGACATAAACAACAATCATTTGCATAACAAAATCCATTTAAAAGAGTTATTTTGTACATACAACAATGCATCACAATTAGGGGAATCTGGGGGTTATTTTATACATACAATAATACAAATAACATTGCATAGAATATTAAATGGTTTATCTGGGTTATGGTGACAGAGAGGGGAACCCAACAATTAGGTACATACAACCATACATCACATCAACATTTAACATAATTAAGGAAGTCAATACACTCAAAAGATAAAATATAATTTCGTGGAACTATAAACACATACAAACAACTATTGCAAGTAAGCCATAAAACATAATTTAGTGGAACTATAAATAATTATGTTGAACAAAATGAAACAACACGTATTGTTCATCCATTTCAGGAACAAATAGAACCAACAAAGCTAAGAATGATTTACATCCATCAAACTGTGACAAACATGAATAGGTTATCCATCTCTTGAAAAATATTGTAAGTTCATACATAGTCTTAAAGAAGATTATAAGTTGATAAAGATTTTAATTTATCACAAAAATCCTTCTAACATAAATCTAATGTACTCTTCCCTATCCTCTACACTCATCTCTAGGAACCCCTAGGTTTTTGTATGTTCAAAAGTAAAATAGTCATCTGCCAAAATTAAAGTCTCTCTACTAAGTTCAGGCATGGCCTTGAGGGAAACATATGCACTTGATATATCTTGCTTGATTTCCCTTTTAACAAGATTTATATTGTGAGCCTTAGTCATGCCCCGATCTATGTTTTGGATACTCTCACATATGACATCCAAACAAGTAGCCATGCTTGGATTCTGCATCTTTTGCCTACTTGTTGTTGGCATATAAGGATTTTGTCTTACAAATATAGTAGAATTATTTGATTGAAGAAACTCTTCATCAAAATTAGGAGTATTGAATCCCCCATCCATAGGCATATTGAGGCCCCCATCATCATCAAGATCAACAACCTCTTCAAATAGCTTCCGATCTTTAGTCTCTATAGCTATTGTTGTTACATTTCCTTAAGATATGTTGTTCCAATTTTTTTTTTCTAACTCACTGAAGTAGAAGAATAGTTGCCTCTTACATACTCAAGCATTTTTAAAGCAAGTTCTCTACATAATGGAAAAATGAAGGAATTAGATGTCTTTTGTAATAATTAACTGAGAGATATTTTATTGAAATAAAAATATTGTCTAAAAAATTACCTTCAACAACTCATCCCACTACAATATTTGGGGTCAAATTGCGATGATAATTTGTGATGATGGTTAATTTGTGGTCATTTTCATGTTTTTTTTTGCAATTGTCCTCGACAACATTGCAGTATTGATGTTGGCATTGTAATTGTGACACCCTCATGAGCATAAAACAAAATAAAAGAAACATGACAATTATTTTCCATTTATTTTGATTTTGGAGAGAGCTGTAGGTGAAAGAGGTGGAGGTTAATGAACGTTGTCATGGCACCCTTGTGATCAGTGCACTTGGTTGCTATGCCCTCATGATCTTTGTATTTTGTTGCCATGCCCTTGCTCTATAATTTCATTGTTGTGCCATGCCCTTGTGATCTACGTGCCCTTGCTCTATGATTTTCTTCTAGGGTGAGAAGAGGTATGCATGTAAATGTTCTTTTCCTCTCCTTCTAAACATGTATGTCTTTATATTTCCTTCTAAACATGTATCTCTTTATATATTCAGAGAGAACTTTTTAAAAGTGCTTATTACATATTATCTACACAATAGAAAAGTGATATAGCTGCATACATATTCCAAAATCCAAATAATAAAACAACAAAACTCACTCAACCCATGCAAAGTGACTTACCTCAAGATCCAACACAAAAATAAAGAAAACCAGGAAAAATGGGCAGAGTTCACAATAAATTTTACAAAAATATATCATAGCAGATATCTTTATATATTCAGAGAGAACTTTTTAAAGGTGCTTATTACATATTGTCTACACAATAGAAAAAATGATCCAACTACATATATATTCCAAACTCCAAATAATAAAATAACAAAACTCATTGAACCTATGCTAAGTGACTTACTTCAAGATCCTGCACAAAAATAATGTAGACTAGGAAAAATGGGTAGAGTTCGCAAGAAATTTTACAAAAAACATATCATAGCAGATATCTTTATATATTCAGAGAGAACTTTTTAAAGGTGCTTATTACATATTATCTACACAATAGAAAAAATGATCTAGCTACATACATATTCCAAAATCCAAATAGTAAAATAATAAAACTCACTCAACCCATGCTAAGTGACTTACCTCAAAATCTTGCACAAAAATAATGTAGACCATGAGAAATGGGTAGAGTTCATGAGAAATTTTACAAAAACATATCATAGCAAATATTAAAAAATACACAGAATAATAATTTTTACTATACAAACTCTTCCTATTTTGTTGAATAGAAAAATAAATAGAGTTGAAAGCATGAGCTATGCAATATTAGTTCAATTTTATCAACCCTATACTCTTTTGTTAGCTCCACCAAATGCTAGGTGATCTTCTACTTCTAAGATATAATCCATTTTTTGTTTTCTTAAGCCTTTGATTTTCTCAGTCATTTTGGGGTATGGATGAGTTTTTACTCTCTAGGTTATTGATGCTGATCAAGAAACACATTCACTCCAATAGTTTCCTTTGTAATCATAAAACTAGATTCCATCATTAATAAAAAGAATTGCAATGATCTCAACATTGAAAGTAATTGATTCTTGAAAGGCATGTAGGGATTAAGTCTTTTTGCTTATTTAATCAAAGGAGAAATAGAATGTACTTGGCTGACATCTAGGATAAGACAAGGCTTAGTGTGCTCATGGGTTGAGCACCATAACCCAAATTCTTATATGATTATGTGAAACAAAGAGATCTAATGATAGAAAATTTTGGATTGGGTGTGCATGAATATCCACTGGGTCTATGAACAACAATTCTAGGAGCTATTTGTGCTTGCTATGATACTACATGGATAGAAAACATGGTATGTCCAATTCAAGGGGATTACTTCCCAAATTAAAAAAAGAAAAAGGTTATTGACTAAAAAAAGTTTTGCATAGTGAAAATAAGGTTATTGATTTTAGCGTGGACTAAAAAAATACATAGAATTATATTACATTGTAAATAGGGTTGTATTTGATATTATGTTTAATTCATAATTATAGTTAGATACTATATGACTCCCTATTTGAATTTTGTTCTCTTTATTTTTTGCTGAAATCTTATGTACCAAGATCTTACTTTGTGCATACTTTGATCGTTATAGATATATCATTATTAGCTAGTTTAGTATTTCATTAAATAGCATTAGACACATGTATTATTTATTTAATTAAACTCCATTTTGAGTTCTTTACTCATATATTTACAACCACTTTCCTTAGTGTTATCCTTAGATGATATGGGCTTTTCTATGCATCATAAAAACATGGAGAAAGAGATTGAAAATCTATTTTAGAATATATAACAAGAGATAGACAATATAGCTGGGAGAAGCAAGGATTTAGGTTACTTCACTAATACATTTGGTACCAAATTGTAACGGCAGTGCCGTTGTAGTTTTTCTGTCACAACCTTGTCATTGTCGCAATTGCGATGGTAGACCGTCACAATTGCGACGATGACAAGGTTGTGGCGGAAAAATTGCAACGGAATTGTCGTTGCAATTTGGTACCAAATGTATTAGTGCTTGAAGATGGAGAAATAATTTTTCAATTGAAAATAATTTAAGTAGTTGGCTATTCCTAGCTAGTAGGATCAAATACAATTTTTCAAGGTGATAAAATTGCATATGCAGATGCATCACTTGCATGCCAGATATGAAGTGCATTCCCCAACTTATAATGAATGGTTGGTTATAAAGGCTCCATACATTGGCCCAACAATGGAAGCCAAAGATGTAACCATGCATGTATTGGCACAATCTCCTTGCGAGGATCCCAAGTGTCTATTGCTATTGTTAATTTGGGCATCACTATATGATCCAAAATGTTATGAAGTACTGAATATGGTAGTAACTTCTCCCATATCTCCAGAAAATGTAGCATAGGTTTAGGGTCCCTTAGCTTGTAGAAATTTGTAGCAGTTATTCTCACTGCTAGAAGAATGACTTCAGTGAAGAGTTGAGTGAAAGGAGTTGAAGAAGAAAGTTTCACTTCTGTGTAAATTCCATAATCACGAGGCTCATTCCCTTGCAAAAGCCTCTACCACAATGACATTACCTCTAAAACATGAAAAGGATGTTAAAGGGGTTGCCAACCTTGAAACACTCTTATAAGAAAAGAAAAAGAAAATGTAGATGCAATACATGACAAATTCCAAGGTGATCATAAAAAATCCTAATATCTTACTTAAATGCAATAAATTGGAGGGTAAGAATCTTGTGAGAATTTTTTTTTCTTTAAAGATCCCATGCGCACAAACTTTGAAAGGAGAAAGAAAATAAATAATATACATAGAAACTAAAAAAATGTTTCAAATGAACAAATTTGAGAAACCAACATTTAAGATATTAGGATATGCTAGTTTAAGCAAATGCAAATATTATTTCCAAGGTGGTCATGATAGAACAAGAAAGAATGTAATTCTTGCTATAGTTTGGTCAAACAAAGATGAAGTTTTGACACAATAATGATTCATGGCTAACACCATTCACTTGCACATGGATAAACCAATAGATGGCTAAGTTAAAGAAAAAAACAATTCAATTGAAATATGAACTAATGAGTAATCATGTAAACAACTCCTTGAATGTTCAAGAAAACAATAGGAATAAAGAGGAAGGTAATAGAGGACAAGGGACATAGGTGTTTGATCCTCGATAAATTTTATTTCAACAATCAAGTTTTCAAGATTGGTAAACACCCTCACTTGCAAACCTCTCATGTCAAAAACTTTATGTACTATTTCAACACCATGTTCTTGCTTCTGAGCTAATAGTTCTTCAGGTGCATTTTCTTATTAAAAATTAATTTTGTAAAACTTTCTATACTATTTCAACACCAAATATTTCTTTCAAAACCTTATGTGTAGATATAAACATTAAGTACAACATGTCCAATATTTTTGCAGATATACACATTAATTACACCAAATATTTCTTTCAAAACCATATGTGTAGATATAAACATTAAGTACAACCAACTCAATAAGGGTATATGAATAAGTTATTCCTGTGAAGAAGGACAATGTTAGATAATACAAGGAAGTTTGATCAAAATAGGGAGACAATCACTAGATTATTGTCTAACTTTTAAAGACCAGGCGATGATAAAAGTTATTATCTTTGCAAGCATTGTAATGACTTAAAGACAAGAAGAATCAAAATCAAAACAACTAAGAGACATTTTTGGGAGAATGGTCACACTGAAGGGGGGTTTAATTATCATTAATTGGTAATTTTCTTGTTATATTATTTTTACAATTAATATACTTATGAACCATAGAATGGGGGTTTGATTGTCATCATTTTTATATAGGTTGATCTCCCTAGGGTAGTACGTGATATGGACCAACACATCTCAGAGGAACATGAAGGTGTGAATATGGAGGAACATGGAGGTGTGAGTATTGAAGGAGAAGATCATGGTTCCATGGAAGATAACGATCATGTGCTAGAAAACACATTTGAAGATGATGGTACAAATGCATTGGTCCATGACACATTTGGTACTAGTGTTTTTGTTGCTACTGATGATGATGATGATGATGAGGATGACATTGAGGCCATCCATGATATACCTCTACTTGAGAAGGAAAACACAACCGTTTACAAAGGATTTGAATCAACTCTTCTGTCTGCTATATTGTTGTTGGTGAATTTGAAGGTTATGAATGGTTTATCCAACATAACAATATCATGTATGCTAAGGCTTGTGATATACATCATTATAGTCTACAAAAGGTGAAATATGTACCATTAAAATTGTTTATACTAATGAATAATATTTTTTGCTATAGATTGATAGGTGACTATTTGTTACCACCATCAAATTTTCTCCCTCTCTCGTACCAAGAATTATGTGACACTATGAAACATACTAGAATGGAGTATCAATCAATAGATGCTTGTCCTCGAGATCATGTAATTTATCATAAAGAACACAAAAATGCAACATTATTCCCTGAATGCCATACAAATAGATATCAAGATGATCAAATGCAAAAAAAGTGCCTCACAAGGTTCTTTCTTACATCCCTATTATTTTGTGTCTTAAATAGTTATTTAGGTGCAGTAGCTTGGCACAATTTATGGATTACCACACACACAATAGAAGTTAAGATGACATTATTTAAATGCCTATGGATGGTTCAATATTTAAGGACATAGAGGAAAAGTGGCCACACTTTAAAGAACCTTGAAATCTCAGGCTTTCTTTGACAACTAATGTTGTCAATCCATATGGAGAGATGAGGTCCATTTACTCAGTCTGGCTTGTTTTTTTAATAAAAAATAACCTTCCTCCATGGATGTCAATAAAGAGGGAGCACATTATGTTGGAAACAATTGTTCTAAGTCTTTACATGTGATTATAAGTCTTGGAGTGAAATGACAAGATAATTATCTAATGTTGTTCATTCAACTAGGTAAGTACCAAGTGAAAGATATGGATGTATATATTGCATCTCTTATTGATGAGTTGTTAGTGTTATGGAATGGTTTAACTATTTATGATATCTCTAGACCAATTGGACAAAAAAAATTTCAATTCCATGCAATGCTTGTGTGGACAATTCATGATGCCCTAGGGTTGACACATTTCTGTGGTATGTTATACTGAAATCTAGTTGTACGCAATAATACTAATTCCAAAAAATGAATATATTTAATCTAATTGTATCATTATCTTGTAGGTCTTCAAACAAAGGGAAAATTTTCATGTCCAATGTGTGGTCCAAAGATGAAATCTTGTCATTCCAAAAGTTTAAGAAAGTAGGCGTTTGATGAGAATAGACACTTCCTCCACAAAAAACATAAGTTTTGAAGTGCCGAAAAATATCTTTTCAATGGGAAAGAAGAGACTACATCAAAGAAACAAAGTATTACACCTCACCTATGGTGGTTGGAATATAATAGAATTCAAGGTCATCAAGACATTAGTACTGACCACCTTCCAAAGGGACTAAAATGTTATTCTAGAGAATTTAGTAGGTTTCCCTACTACAAGCAGCTAAAAATTGTGCATTTGTTTGATACCATGCATATTGGAAAGAATATAATAGAGACACTGTGGAAAATATTGGATGGAAGGCGTGACAAAGAAAAACTTGCCAATATTTGTAGTGACATTCATGATTCCAATCATGAAATGAAAAATATCTTTGAATCAAATAGCAATGAAGATCAGATTAATGCAAGTGCCCTTCCTTGGTTATTAACGGAGAAACAAAGTAATACCATAAAAGAAGTCATATGAAAAAATGAGATTTCCTACATGATTTGATAGGGTTATAAGCAATCTCATATCAAAGAAAAGTGAATTTGGCCCAGGGCTGAAAACACATGATTGGCATACCTTCATCAAGGTAAGTCACGATCTTTTGTATTTACAATATATTTATCAAACTACATTCAATTTTCACTGTATTACATTACAAATGAATGAAATTATAATTTATACTTTAGTTAAATTATGATTTATACGTGAAAATTGTAGTTACTATTTCCAAATGCCAAGTTCACCTTTTCCTTGTAATAGTTTATGATATTTCATGCTTTTCTGCTAGTCAATTTGCAGGCCATTCTCAAATACAGATTAATATCATTGAAATTTCTGCTATCCTTACACAATAGTCAAAATCACAATCTTCTATAGATTTGAAACCTCACATTTAATGCATTATTATGGATGGAGACACTTTTACCATCCTTTCTGTTCTTCTCGTCATCAAATTTATCACAATGGTACAATCTGACACCTATCTTTAATATATTAAAGTATAGTATGGTCTCTTCTCTTTATCCATACATTCATTTCTTTTAAAAGGGTTTGAATTTTGTTCAGTTTAAGGAAATCTGAGGGAGAGCACAAACTACTACCAACTAACATGGATGATGTAGAAAGAAGACATTTCTTCTTTGGTCTTCTAGGGGCACTAAGGAATCAATAAGTTCTATGAATTCTTCACTTCATCAAGTATCATTATAAGATTAGTTTAAGATTTAGTTGTGTACATTCAATAATTTATGATTTTTTTTTTTCATTAATGATCTGATACAAAAGAGATTGATTTTCAATTCATAGTGTTGACTTTCTAATCAACATGATTCTAGATGAACACCATGTTGCTTTTTTAACCCTCCCTCAAGTTTTCTAAGCAATATCTTAGATCACTTTCAATGAACAAAGATCATATTTCAATCTTTGATTTTTCTAAAGGGTTTTTAATCAAGATTTTATATCATTTTCAATGAACAAAGATCATGTTTACATCTTTTTTCTTTTCCTGAAGTGCCTATTGCTTTTCATCAAGACCATGTTCGCGGAGTGTCCGCTGTTCTTTAATTTTGTATCTGTAATATAGGAAGAAGAGGGGCTAAAAAAAGACACACACACAATTATATATCAAAATACAACATTACATTGATTGAATATATGACTGAGCTTCAACTCTTACATTCTATAACTCTATCACAGATTGCTACATTCAATTTACAAACTTTTGTTCATAGCTTCTGTTTGGAGAGTACATAAGAAATATTATATAGAAACTATGGAGATTATATTCCCATAAATTATACACCATGTTTTTTTCATCTTTCTTCTCCACAACTCATCTCTCTATATCTTCTACCTGAGATTACACTATTTTATACAAAAACATGACCTTTCACCTCCTCTAAGGGCTTGTCCAAGATGGATGAACTTCCGTCTCCCCAAAACTTGTCATTTTGCAAAAATGCCGACAACAACTTTTTTTTGACAATTTTACATTTTTTTTTGCATATTTTGCATTTTATGCTTTCACATGCCTTCTTGGAACCCTAAATAGGCTCAAAAGCTTATTATGACCTTTTAACACTACACTTATGGCCTTACATGACATTTTCCACATTTATACTCTCTTTGATCCACATTGCTTAAAACATGAACTTGGTCAACATGATCTTAATTGAACTCTTAATAACATGAATTGAAATAACTAATACACTAACCTATGAAGACTCAAAAGCATACTAATTATGACTCCAAATTCCAAGGAGATGATTAGGGTGCTCCTGCACCAAAGAAATAGAAAACTTAGCAAAACATGAAAAAAGGAAAGAAATGTCAGTCATAATAGAAACAAAGGCAAATGATAGGAGCAATAGAGGAAAATAATACGTTAACTAAAAATGAAAAGAAACAGGTCCATTGGGTACTGGAACTCATTAAGGAATATCAAAATTATTGAGTATCAAGTGTTTCTAATTCAAAGGTAGCTTTTGGAGGGTATAATTTGGATGGCAGTCAGGGAAACTCAAGGAAGTAGGTAACTCTTTGCCATTACTAGTATATCCAACCATGAAGACCATAGATGATACAAAAATGGTAAATAGTAAAGTGGATTTTGATGACAACATGGCTATCACCAATACTAGCTTAGTCATAGCTAAAAAGAGGATTGGGACAAAAGAGGGTGCTAGATGCAAAAAGTATATGACATCTAATGAGACATAAATAACCAAATGGTTCTTAAAATAGTAGGTGGTAATGCATTAGAGAGCACATGCTACCTTACTCATAGTTCCAATAAAATACATGAAATTAATGATGATAAAGAAACACTTGAAGACATTGGTGCTCCTACTAACAATGCTAGTAGTAGTTTTGGCTCACCACATACTTCAAATAAGCCTTAGGTTCCTTGTTTCAAAAGGAAAGTCAAACCTCATTCACAGAAGCTGAATTACATGACTATTTCAATAATATAGGTGGCAAATGGGCATCTAATATGATTACTACAGAGACATGAAGAGCCATTACCCAGTTTGTATATAAATTTACCATTTTCTAGAACTAAATTTATAGAATACAGAGCCTATCAAAACAAAATTTCTAGTTTCATCATTATTGGAGGTTTGTGCTTCATAATCATATAATCAGAATTAGATTTGTGAATTGGCTACTACTGTAGGTATGTTCAAATATATTATTTCTGGAAGTGTTCTTAACATCTCATTGTCTACAAAAGATTGAAGGTGTTCAATACATTCGAACAAATGTTAAGGTATTCTACAATATGTGAATTTATTATTTCATTGTTACACTTTATTGCTTGATGCACAATAAAAAATGTATCTGACTTGTCCATGTTTCATCTTTTATTTATGATTGTGAGATTATTCAATATGCCCATTTTAAGCTTCTACTTATAGTGTTAGGGAAAATCCATTAATTTTAGTAACCTCTTAGCATGATGGGAGCCTTTTAGCTATTCCATTGAACATGAACTTGATATCACAAATTACTTGATATTAATAACCTAGATTTGTCACATGATTCAATGTGAAGTATTCCTCAACTATATGGACTTAACATGTATCAAAATTTTAGACTAAAAGTCACTCCAAAAAAATTAGACACTCTGTTGCCAAACATTTGTTATACGAATGATGACCATCATTCCATGTTTAATATTATTTCAAAAATGCATATTGGTAAAAGAAGACATTTCATACTCAACAAATGAAGAACGAGAAGTTTCCCAATATCCCATCCCTCCATAGCAGAAGTTGGGAACTACAAGATGCTCTTTTATATTTTGAAAAACAAACACATATCCCTCATGGTAGTGGAAAATGTTACAACATCGTCTAGCCACCTTCCAAAAATTGTATGGTCCCCTTTGAATTCAGTGGTAGAGAATGTTACCTCAATTCTATATATTTGTTATTTACAATGTCACTGGAGATTATAAAGTGTGCAGACCTATATTTGCAATTATTGACAATGTATGCAATTTGAATCATGAATTTAGAGTCAAGAAAGCATGAATGGATGGTATAGGTGTCATGGTGTTTGATAGATGGCTATTTGGGAGGTGTCTGAAATATATTGTCTCTGCTTTCTTTAAAATTTTGAATGCATGTACCAGGTGTTGGAAATATTACACCATTCTCATAGTTGTTTTAAGGTTAAATAAAATTATTTCTTTGATTTGTTTAAATAGTTCATATATTAGGGAGTCCTTTTAGGGTGGTTCCTAAAATATAGGATCTAAAAAAGAAAAGCATTATGTTTATTCTTATTAAGCAGCGATGAAGAATCAAAGTGCAATATTATTTGTGTAAAATCCTTGCACACTTCCATAATATTGCCCAAACTCTCACATGTAAAATTTTCTCATTTTATTTTTTTACTATATCTTAATTATTTTTTGCGATTTGATTTCAATTAACCTTTGTTGAATATTAGCTTGATCTGTGTTCTATTTAATGAGCCTTGTCACAACATACTAATTGAAAGATGGAATATACGCGCTTGCAAAGTTCAAATCTTGGCAACCACAAGGAGAACCACACCAATAGAAGTTGCAACCAAAACTATATGAGAAATAGGAACCTCCAAGAAAGAGATGAGAAAGGAAGACACAAATCCTCCATTGAAATACTAATAGACAAAGTGGATCAACAAAAGAAAAGGAGCTCTAGCAACACTATCAACAACAAGAGGAACTTGAACCATGATAGAAACAACTAGAACCATCAAAATAGGTTCTTGAATCATGTGATCTTCTACATAATGTTGTGAGTTATTAAACATGATTTTAAGATCATACTTTCAATATTTTAGTATACATTATTTAGAGGTAAGTGATTCTTGGCAAACACTCCACAAAATCACATTCATTGCTGATTGATTTTAGGGGATACTTATATAATGCTATGTATTAAATATTTTCTATTGAAATCAGCTATTATAGAAAGATAATAAAAGAAAAATAGAGTTAGAAGAAAATAGTTAAAGTAGACCTTGTGCAATTGAGGATGTTTGCAATATTAGGTAGACCTACAACAGAGAAAATGAAGTGTGCTTTAGAAGGAGGAAATTTGTGCTACATGATTGAAGCTCCACCACATTGAAAAGACCTTATACAAGTAATATTAAGTAATAAAAAGGCATGATAAATCCCTTGGGAGATGTGTAGATAAGTAAATACAACACAATATCTCATCATGTTTCATGACATGGCATATAACATTGAATGATACCACAAGGAAAACATCTGAAGAACATGTTAATAAATAATAATTTGTTCTTCTTTGTTAGAAATACATTTTACTATGTTGATCACACATGTATGCTATTTAGCTTAGGTCATGCAATTTACTCTTTGGCCCCTCTCACAAAGATTATGTTTGACATTCTTCTAATTTGTCTAATTGATAATGCTTCTACTCAAGCCTTTCATCGATAGTGTTGCATTTCCATTTCCTTTTTATATTACTATAGATAAGAAGCCCAATGTTGTGATTATTTCTCCATGTAGGAAGCCATGGATTCAACATACATTGTGTGTGCAACATTGATTTATTGAGGACTTGACATGAAAAAAGGTGGACCACCACCAAAAGGTCACTTGGAAACATTTGGCAGTGCTCCACTTGTTTTCATGTCAAGTCCTCAATAAACTAATGTTGCACACAAAATGAATGTTGAATCCACAACTTCCTGTATGGAGAAATAATCATGATGTTGGGCTTCTTATATATAGTAATATAAAAAGGAAATGGAAATGCAACACTATCTATGAAATACTTGAGTAAGAGCAGTATCAATTAGACAACTTAGAAGAATATCAATCATAATCTCTGTGATAGGAGCCAAAAAGGAAACTGCATGACTTGTACTATACAATGTACATGTGTGATCAACATAGTAAAATGTATTTATAACAAAGAAGAACAAATGGTTTTTTTTAATATATCAACAGGCCCTCACAATTGCAATGGACCATTTGATAGAAAGCCATTGGAACAAGAGCATTACTGTCACATATCCATCACACTTGTGACATACAAAGTTGACAGAGAGCTATTACACCCATAACACTATTGTCACCTGCCGTCATGGTTGTGACAATCATTCCAACACTTGACTGTCAGTCATACAACATAATCATCATTATTACTATGGAAAATTGAAATTGTTTGATGTCGTAACTATGACATCAACTTGTGGAAATTATGAAAATATCACAATGATCTATTTTCCTTTCCTTCTGCCAAATAGTGATGACTTTTAGTGATGTAATTACGATGAATGAGGTTGACATTGCAATGTCTGACACTTATCTGATGGGAGCCAATTATCGATACTATCGCTTGGGCGATGATTAGCCATTGCAATTGTGACATCTTGCAATTAGAATTTAGGTCTAAATGTAGTAGTGTCCCATACACTATCCTTAGCATCTACATTTTGAGTTGCCTCATTCCATGCAAAATCGCTCATGTTTCATAACTCTTTCATGATTCTAAAACCTTGCTCCATGTTTTCAACTCTTTTTAAAAGTTATCCTTTCCAAGATTCATATGCATATTGATGAGGTCAATTATTGCCTCTATTTTATGTTAATTTTAATATTCTATTTTTAATACTGCTAAGACATTTGTGAACTTATAACTAATTGAACTTATGATAAAGTCTAGATAGAATCATTAACCCATCGGTAGATAGTTATGTCATATTTTGCCAATATTATACATATAATGTAGTATTTCATATAAACATCAGAGTGTGTGTTCTAATATTTGGATTTAATTTGATTATTCTTATTTGCATAAATATTTCTGCATCACAACTAACTTGTTAGGGAAGAAGCTGGAGAATGGTCAATAAAATTCAAGGAGGAGCATTAAGGCCCAACCACAGTGGAAGAATCATAATGGTACCAGGAGACATGGCTACTACAAAGGAGGACCTATTATTCTAGGAATGTAGGGATGAAGTTTTTCTATAGTATCTCTATTTTTACTATTGTGCTAAATTGGTTACCCAAACTTTACTGTTTGTACTGTGAGTTGTTATATTTCCTTCTTCTCTAGTGGATTTATACTCAATTTATTTTCTTTCCTATTTTAGAATAAGTGTCGATCCTCTATTTATAGGGATTGGATCGATAGTTTTGGTGTTAGAGAAAATTTTATAGAAAAATGTTGTTGACTCTTGTAGTGAGTTTTGCAGTTCTATGTATTGTTCTTATGAAGGAGTTTTGGAAAATAATGAAGTAATTCTTGCTTTATATTTTGTGTTAGTAGATTAGTAGAAGCAAACCAAGGGGGGCTACTAGGGAGGTGGATTAAATAGAGTAGTGTATATTTACTTCCAAAATTTCTAGTATTTTAAGTAGAAGTTATAAGTTTCTTCCTGTAGCATCATACTTTGTGAATGTTCTTCAAACACCTACAAAAGTAGTTATAGTGGATGGTCTGAGTTGAAATATAAGTTAGCATATAGTTGTATTTCCAACATTTACTTTATTAAAGAGTTAAGTGTGTTACTTTCCTATAGTACTAGTGTAGTTTCTTTGTTTGCATTTTACTTTCTTGTAGCATAAGCATAATGACTCCTTAAGTAACCTAGTGCACATACCATGCTAACTATTTCAAGTATACATCCCTGGGTTGAAAAATTAAATGTACCTCATGGTAGGAGAAGTAATCCTTAGATTGAATAAACTATTCCTAAGTAAAGCCTTGGGCATGATTATCACACACCTATTGTGAGGCAAACCATTTTTGGCACCGTTGCCCAGGATGGTGTCAAGCTAGGAACATCTTTTTGGGTCATAGTTTTCAGAGATTTGCAGTCCTAAAAGTTGCTTCATAAGTGTGAAGAATTCAATTACATGAATTGAAGAGGAAGACGATGAGATGAATATGGAAAATTTATTCCATGAGAGTCTATTAATTGGAATGAAAAAATTAAAGAAGTTGAGTTGCTTTTTGAGGATGCAAGCCCTAATTTTCTTGCAACATCTTGCTCTAGAGCAGAACCTTTGGATATAAGTGGTCTTTAGCCCTTTGCTAAAATCTTGGCCAGCTTTCTTGATAGTTTTGGTCCAAATCCAGCTATTATTAACAATCCCATAGCCAATGCTCCTTTTCAACAACAACCCCATAATCAAATACCTCTAGTGATGGCACACCCTACTTTTCCATTTCCTCTCCCGAGCCTCATAACCAATGCTAATCTCAAAAATATACCTGCAGCTACTCTTCCAAAGTTTTATGGACTTGTAACTAAGGATCTTGATACTTTCTTATTTGAGTTTGACATAATCTGTCATAGATTTGACTACAACACTGATGCCCACAAGCCCTAGTTGTTTCCAAAAAATCTAAAAGAATTAGCCTTACGATGGTTCATGGGCTTAGGAGCTAATGTAACATGTACTTGGGATGAAATGCAAACTTTGTTTCTAGAAAAATACAAAGATTACTACAAGGGGAGTGATCCAAGAGTAGATGATATTTTTAGAATATCACAAAAGGAGGACAAAACATTGGAAGACTATGTTTCACATTTTTTGTACACAATGCAAAAGAACCCCTAGTATGTACTAGTAGAGGATTCACAGAAACTAGTCTTCTTGAGAGGGGTAAATGATAATTGTCTGGAAGTAGTAGACCTGATGGCTGGTGGTGATGTGTACAAATCTTCTTGGGATGACCTCAATAAAATCTGTCTTAACTACTCAAGGTTAACTGTGAAGAAAGGTAGAGGATACTAGTCCACAACCACTAAAGGGATTAGTAAGGGCATTTCAAAGCTTGAGATATCTAATTTACTCTTAGATTTCAAGTAGGGCATCATAAATAATGTTGCTACACATCTCGACATAATGACTACAAATAAGAAGCATGCAAAAGTTGAATCATGATTGGCAGAGTACTATCCTCATTGCTTCAAATAGAAGCAAGACTATACATGTAAGCTAGTAGCCAACCTAGAGAATCAACATTTTCTAACTGAGTACATGAAGATAGATAGGGACAATGATCAAGTGTTCTTTGTTGCTCAACATCGACCATGGGCTTCAAGACAAGGTCTCAAGAACATTTATAATTTTTAAATCCTTACAATAATCAGTGGCAAAACCAAAGTTATCAGAATCCTTTTTAGTACTCCCAACTTCCTTGGAAAAACTAGCAAGATAGCCAGTGGCTAAATCAACAAAATAACCTATGGCAAAACTAGCAAAACAACTAGTAGAAAAATTAGCAAAATCAATGGCAACCACCACAATGAAATTGGTAACTACCAATGGAGGGGCCCTCCATAATGAACTAACCAAAATCATGGTAACCCACAACTATCACTTCCAGTCTAACATCTTGCAATAATGCCACCTCCTGCAACAAATAAGACTAATCCTAAGCCAACCTAATTTCCTATTCAGTCTCAGCCAAATCCAAACAACAAGCAATAGAAATAGTAAATGTACACTACTAATACTCAGCAGTGCCCTACATATTCACTAGAGGTATTTGATATCCATTTGAGATAGGGTACAACTTTACCTACACTAGAATACCCTATTATCACGAAAGTTGTAGATACTCTTGCAACACCACTTCTAGAAGCTACATTGCCAAATACCAACCCACCAACTGATGTACCCAGTAGGACTACTAACCATACCTCTATGAATCCTCCCTTTCCACATAGGTTAAATAAAGATAAATCTATATTCCAAGAGGAAGTGACATTTGACATTATTAAGCGACTGAAAAACATGCACATCCAAATTCCTTTGTTCTAAGCTATCAAGGATGTCCCTCTTTATGGAAAGGCTATCGAGGAAGCATGCCTTAAGAAACTAGGGCAGAAGAAGAAAGATCCTCAAGTAGTCCATGTTGTCAGGAAATTAGCAGATATCATCTTAGGAAAGGTAGTGATACCAAAGTATTCAGATCCTAGTAGTCTTGTAGTTAATATGATCATAAACATACAGGTTGTGAAAAATGCTTTAGTTGATCTAGGAGAAGTAATAAATGTGATGAGTAAGGATACAATGCATAGGTTATGTATGGAAGGCTTAATAACAACTCCCACAGTGTTACAACTTGCATATAGTTCAACTATCACTCTAGATGGTCTTATAGAAGATGTTATAGTGACTTTAGATTCATGGGAATACCCTGCTAAATTTCTTATCCTATCATCCAAAGTAAAACTTGCTGGCTATCCTATCATATTAGGAAGACCCTGGTTAGCCACCATTGATGCTAAAATTAGTTGTAGATTAGGTAATAAGACAATTTCAAATGGTCAAACCATAAGGAAGCTAGAGCTATATTCACCCGCCCAACCCCAACCATACTTGGGAGAACCTATTTGGCTTGATTTAGAAGATGAAGATGAAGAACTAAATTTGATAGCTTAACTCATGATCTTGCATAGGAAATCTTTTCTAAAAATGTAGGAGGAAGATAACGTAGTACAAAGCATTCTTACCAATGAGTGTATAGTGGCCAAAGATATTGCTGAAAGTTCTAACTTAAAGCTATGTACCTATGAAAACTGTGTCTACCCAAAAAGCCCTAAGATAATTGACCAATTATTGCCAAGTGAAGTAGCTACAAGTCCAATACCAAAAGTGTCAATGGTAGAATTAACAACTATAGTGGAACTTTCTCTTGGTCATAATCTCCATGTGAATAACAAGTTGTCCCTATCACAACTGGAATTGATAACTAAGCTCCTAAATTAGCATGAAAAAGCCTTTTCTTGGGATTATAAGGATATGGTAGGACTGAGCCCTAAAATTTGCACCCATAGGATATACATCAATGATGGAAGCTTGCCACTTTGTCAGTCTCAGAGGAGAATAAATCTAGTATTGCATGGAATAGTTAAGACTGAGTCACAAAAGTTGTTGGATGCTGGATTCATCTATCAAATATTTGATAGAAAATGGGTATCACCATTAGTTATTGCACCTAAGAAAGGAGGAAAGTGGTAGATATGTGTAGACTACAAACAATTAAATAATGCCACAAAGAAGGATCACTTTCCTTTATCCTTTATTGATCAAGGTTTGAATACTTTGGCTAGAAAGAAATACTTCTCATTTCTAGATGGATATAGTGGATACAATTAGATTATTATTGCTCTAGAAGATCAAGAGAAGACCACATTTACATGTCCTTGGGGTACCTATGCCTATTCTAAATTACCATTTGGCTTATGCAATGCACCTGCTACTTTCCAAAGAGTTGTAATCAACATCTTTGCTGACATATCACATGATTACATGGAGATATACATGGACAACTTCACTACATTTGGTGTCACATTTGAGGAAGCCTTAGAGAATTTGGATAAAGTACTAATTTGATGTGAAGAAAGCAACCTATGTCTTAAATAGTGAGAAATTCTTTTTGATGATGCAGGAAGGGGTGGTATTGGGACATTTTATCTCCGAAGCTGGAATCCAGGTAGACGCTACAAAAGTAGAGGTAATTCTCACACTCCCTACTTGCACAAAGCAAAAAGAAGTTAGATCTTTCCTAGGACATACTAGCTATTATAAAAATTTTATCAATTTTTTTAGTTAGATAGCTAGTCCTTTGTATACTTTGCTTACTAAAGAGGCCGAATTTTCCTAGAGAAAGGAATGTAATGACTCCTTCCAATAGCTCAAGTCACTGTTGACAACTACACCAGTACTTAGGGGTCCTGATTGGACTTTTCCCTTTCAAATACATACATATTCTTTTGACTATGCCATAGGTGCTATCCTAGGACAAAAATCTCAACATCTTGAAAATGCAATCTACTATATCAATAAGAGCCTTCATGGATTAGTGTTGAACTATACAGTGACTGAAAAAGAATTGTTAGCAGTAGTTTATGCTCTAAATTTTTTTTGACATTATATAACTGGTTATACCATATCTATTCATACTGACCATGCAAAAATTAAGTATCTCATGAACAAACTTGCCATTACAGGAATGTTGGTAAACAGATTATTCTTTTTATTTAACTCTTGGGTGCCCAAATTTTATGAACAATATCTAGTTACAACAGTTGGAAAGTTGCTTCTAAAAAGACTAACTTTGCTTTGAACTATTAGGTACAACTCCCACCTTCATAGGAAACTCATACCCTTTCTTCTTCAAACTCCCACTCAACATGTTCACTTGGATTGCTTGCTACATGATCTTGATCAACACAATCATATGACTAGGATATCTCAACAACTTCAAGGGAAAGCCATCAAAAGCTGTAAGATGCAAATATGAAAAGGATGAGAACTAGATGAAATAATTCCCAAATTGGCTAATGGCTGCCATGGCTTCAGGGTTGAATCTCCTCCCTGGACATCCCTGTAGCTCCCTAAAAATTCTCATGGTGAATGCATTGTTAACTCTTATATACTCTGCATAGCTATTTTCCAATTGTAAACATGGGTATAATTCATAAGACTTCACATCATTAAGAAAATTTTCCACCCTTGGTAGGCCTGGCCATAATTGTAAAGAAGCTAACATGTAGATGAGGAAGGAGGAATGTAGAATGCATTGTAGAATTTTGTAGCACTAAGAGCATTGGATAGAATCTCACGTACCTCATGAGCCTAATCAATATATTGGGTATAAGAGAAGATGACTTGAACCAAAAATAAATATTGCTCAACAAAGCTTAAAGCTTCAACCTCACCTTTCAATCTACGTAAAAGGACCATGATGTCGACAATCTCAAGTTTGAGATTAGTTCCAAATAGAGTCTTAAGAACCTTACTCTTGGTGTTCTGTGGTTTTTGAAACCATGACTGCATGATCTCTTTTCTCCAAATCATCTTCTTCACAAAGAATTCAAAAATGACTCCTCTAAATGTCAAATCTAAAAATTCTTCCCATTCTAGAACTCAAAGGCAATTCACCATAGTTTTCCTATGAATGGGGATCAACACTATGTCATTTGGCAATACAATTTGTCTGGTGTCTGGGTTGTAATAATTTATGTATTTAGAGATTAATTCTAGAGCCTAGACTGCAATAGGAAAACCAGATGCCTTGATAAGCCCACATCCTTGGAGCTTCTCAGTAATGGGATGGATTGGCTCCAATCTCAATATCTTCTAAAAATATTGCATATCATAGAAATAGAGAGAAGTATCCATGCAATTTTGTAGTAAAGACTCAATTCTGTTCAACCCATCGAAACTTGCAAATCTAGTTGCCATTTCTATTTGAGAATGAATTTTGAATCCAGAAAAGTAAAAGAATAGCAAATGTATAGAGACTAGCTTTTTGAAAAAGTTGTACAAATTAATAGGATAGCAGTTCAAGAAAGAGTGGTAGTTTTTGTATATGTTCATGTTTCCATCTATATAGGAGTTGCAATTCATCTGTTGATCTTCTAATTCATGCCACATGAATGAATTGAAGGGGAGATCCATTGGAATAGTAAATGCATCATTTTAATAGATATCTCGATTTCTTTTCACCATTTCATTGGCCCACTCGTAACTTTCTATCTTCCCATACTTACTTTCCTATTTTCCTTTAAGTTTCAAGAAGTTACAAATAGAGTACTCCATGAGAAAATATCCACTGAGTTGAATTCTTCTTAATAACTCTTTTCTAAAATAGTTAGAATATTTCCTATCATCATCTTGAGCACACAAATTATGGGTCCATTCCACTTACAAACTTGATTTTCTTTAAAATCTAGAAAATTGTCCTCATGGGTTGAAAACCCGTCAAGGAGAAGACAATTTCCATTTATCCACCTAGGCTTCCTTTTTACTTTACCTTTTGACTATTTTTTCCTTTGGGTTTAGAGATATTCAAAAGGAGTGAAAAAATTCATTAGGGACCCACCTTTTGTTTCCTTTCCTTCAAAATTACCTTTTGCGAAGTTAGTTTTGAGTTTTCCACTTGGAATGATTATAAGAGTTGTGACAAATCTTGAACATTCCCTAAGGTAAATAATCATAAAGGAACATGAATTCGCCATAGGGCACCTTATTATTTTCTTATTTTGATCCAACTGCATCATTTGGTCCTCTTCATGGGAAATCACCTTCAAGGGTTGTAAACTCGCCAAGGAGAAGATGAAGTCTGGATTTTCGCAAATCTATTCTAATTTGAGAAAATGAAAGTCCACAAATAGATATAACTCCATAAATAATATTTGTATGAGAAATGTGATTCTCCATAAGATTAGGCACTAAGCTACCCACACAATCCTTGTACATACAAGAAAAATCACTTGGTTATGAAATGTGGAGAAGAGGAAAATGAAAAATTTGATGAAGACTCTTTCCAGCTAAGTAGGCTTAGACCTAGTCTTGAACACACCTAGGAAATTACTAAGACACAAGAAATAACTTTTACTACTTGGGTATAGGATGAAAAGTAGGGTAATAGTTGGCTCTATCTAGGGACTTGGGTAAACCATACCCAAGCAAGGAACTTAAAATATCTAGTTTCAAAAAATTAAAAGGTGGCTGCACAACAAAACTAAAGCAAGGAAAAATAAGGGAAAGGAGAAAGAAAAAGAAACCTATCGAGTAAAACACAAAAAGGAACTAAATGTAACTATAGTACAATACAAGAGTTACCTGTTCTCAATGTAAAATCTAGTAGAGCTTCAAATTCTAACCATTATTAGTCAGGGGTAGCACTTCGCCATCTGGATATGCCAATTTAAATGAGTTTTTCTCAAAAGCCTAATGAATACTGAAGGGGCCCTTCCACAAGGTATCAAATTTCTTATGCATAACTTTTGGTGCTCCTTGATTAGCGCATAGTAACACATTATCTCCTACCATGAATTTCTGCAGTCTTTTCCTTTTATGCACATTTGGTGTTGTGTGATATGATCTATGATTTATTCTCTTTTCTCTTTGAGTTTGCTCAAGTACAAAATCCTCTTTTCTAAACCATTTCTATAAATGTTATCTTCAATTACTATTCTTAGTTTTCTTGTAGCTAATTCCAAGGGTAATGGGAGATTAGCTTCAGTCCCATAGACCAATTTGAAAGGGGGTATACTGATTGCTCTTTTAGGTGTCACCCTATCTGCCCATAGTGCCTCATGAATTTTGTTATGCCAAGTTTTCTGATTATTTGACACCAATTTCTTGACAATATTCATCAAATTTTTTGTTAGTAGATTCTGCTTGACCATTTCCTTACAGGAAATAGTTAGATGAATGATTAGCTGTGATGCCATGCTCAAATTTTTTTTTGATGATCTCAATATCCATCACTAGTTTGATGGGGACACCAAATCTAACCAATATATTTTCCTTAAGGAATTCAAAAACTACTTCAAAAGTGGTCTTCTTGGTTGCTTTGGCCTTCACCCACTTGGTGAAGTAACCAGTCATAGTTATAACATACTGCTAACTAGCACTGGATGCTGGGTTGATAAGACCAGTGAAATCAAAGCCCCATTTTTGGAAAGGACCTTCAAAGATGATAGGTCTAAGAGGTAGAGTAGCTAGCTAAGATCTCCCAGTGAACATCTTACATTTTTCACATTTTGACACCCAGGAGTAGGCATCCCTAAACATTTCGGGCTAGTAGTAACACTGTCTCAATATTTTGAGAGCTATGACTGAAGATGAGAAATGTCCACCACATGCTTGATCATGAAAGGTTCTCAAAAACTTTTTTTGTTGTTGTTTGTCTACACATCTGAGAAAAGTACCATCTATAGCTTTCTTAAACAATTTGTCATCCCAAATTACATATTTGGTCGCTTTCAACTTGAGATCTCTTCTTTTTTTTACTGCCATTCCTTTGGGGCATTCTCCATACGTTAGCAGATAAGTAATATTCTTGAACCACAAATCTTGTAGACCTACAACCAAAACTAACTATTTCTCTCCCAATTCTTCTAGTTCTTCAACGATCTTATTTTTAGCAATTGCTTTGCATAGGGAATTACCTCTCACTAGCTTAGTAGGCTTGATTTTAGTATCATACTCTTGCATTTTTGCTATCCACATCCCTCTGGCATTATACCCTACATCCTATTGTATTAACACACTTTTTACTACTACATCTAAAATACAAACCACATAATGCGAGTGCAAGATGTAGAACCTAACATTCTTCAGTGCTTTAACTATTGCAAAGGCATGTTTTTCAATTTGTGAGTACTTCAACTCATGATTTTTCAAAGGTATACTCATGAAGGCTATAGGGGCTTATATCCCTTCTTTTTTGTCTTACATAGGGATAGTTGATAAGGTGTGTTAAGAGGCATAACAGTAAATGATGAAATCCACTTTATAATCTGGATGACATAGTATTGGAGCATTAGCAATAGAAATCTTTATATTCTGGAAGGTTTGTTTCCTAGCTTCATTCCATTTAAAATTTGAATTTCCTTTTATCATGTCTACAATACATTTAGTAGTTTCTACAAAATCTAGAACAAATCTTCTGAGGAAATTCACCTTCCTAAAGAATGATTTAACTCCTATTTTATTCAATGGTAGGCTTAACCTTCAAATGGCTTCAACTCACTCAAGGTTGATTCTGATACATTCGTGGGGAACTATATGACCAAGAAGCTTTCCCTTTGTCACACAAAAAATAAACTTTTTAGGATTAAGTGAGATTCCGTGTTCCTAGGATCTTCTATGTGGTTTTTTCTTTTCTTTGAAAATATAGTGAGGTCATCCAAGTATATAACGATAATCTGGTTCTTTAGATCAGCAAATGTTTTACTCATACACCTTTGAAATGTAGAACCAAAATTGATGAATCTGAAGGGCATTCTATGATATGTGAATGTAATCCAAGGAGTGGTGAAAGCCATTTTATGTTGATCTTTTTCTTCCACTTTGACTTGATAGTAACTTGAGAACCCAATCAAGCATGGACATCATTTCATCTCCAGCTACTATTTGTAGTAGGTAGTCCATGTTAGGAAGAGCAAAATTGTCTTTTAAAGATGTCTGATTCAAATTCCTAAAATCTATGCAGATTCTTATTTCTCCATTTTTCTTCCTAACTGGAACTATATTAGCTACCTAGGTGGAATGATGGATTGGATAAATGATCCTTGCTTTCAGCATCTTGTCTACTTCTCAAAATATAGCATTGCCACTTTTGGATTATAATTTCTTCTATTTCTGTTGGAAAGGGACTACATCAAGTTTCAATGGAATTTGATATTTTATTTTCCCGCCCCTATAGCTTTTCAAATCTTGATAAATCCAAGTGAATTCATCTTGATATTCTACAAATTTTTTTTGGGTAGCTTCCTTCTTTTTAGGTGAACAACACTTTCTAATGTTGATCATTTTGGGACTATGAGCATCTCCAACATTCACCCCTTCATATTTTCTAGTAGTAGGACCTTTTTCGTCCTCTTTTTCTTGATGTAGGCATCGTGTCTATTAATTTTTTTTCCAAAGATACAAAATATGGGGGAATGATATTACCTCACAATTGGACTTTGTTAGTTTGGTCTTTTTTTTCTCATGGTCAAGGTCTCCATGATTGTCTTCATTGGATGAGCATTTACAAGTAGCTTTGTCATTTTATAGGAATAATTGTAGACTCATCATCTTCAAAGACTTGATAGAACTTTGCATTGTCAAGAACAAAGGCTTAATATATAATCTTGACCTAGTATTTCTTATCTGCGAATTCTAGATGAGGAAGTAACAAGGGGAAACAACCAATGAATCTACTTTGGTATTCATATTAATTCAATAAAAAAAGCATAGAGGCCTTCTATTTTATCCCAAACTCTATTTCTATAATTTATTAACTTGTGATTCTTTACAGAGTATTGTCCTTTAATTTGTCTCACAATGAGTTCTACATCACCTTGAGCTTTCAGAACCTTTAATCCCTTTTCTTTTGCAACTATTGTTCCAAGTAGAGCTTCATACTCCACAATGTTATTTGTATTTCCAAACTCCAATTTGAAAGCCATGGGTTTGAGTTCTCCTTCAAGAGGTATTAACACTAAGCCTGCTTCAGATCCTTATGAGGAGTAGCTTCCATCAAACTCCAATGTCCATATAGATGATGACTCTTTTTCTTCACTAAGGATTTTTAGTTTCTTGCTCATTTAGAGTATCTTTAGTAAACAACATTTAATTTCCAAATTCTAGTTCTTGATAGAGAATTTTTGCTTTAGGATCGTCTGACTTTAAGACAGTAAATTTTTCCTTTTCCTTAGGCTCCAACATGTCTTTCTTACTCCCTATAGGTATAATTTCTTGAGACCAGTCAAGTTTTATTTCTCCCCCTAAATCTCTGCAAAAACTTCTACTTAAGAGTAGACCATAGCTTGCCAGAATATCTTCAACTAGAATAGTCAATAATAGTTTCTTTTCCAAATGGGAGGCTAGGGCTACTTGAGCATCTTTGATTTGTCCAAGTAATTGGACTTGCTTAGCATCCATTGAATAACATTTCCCATGAAATTTAGTGAGCGTAAGACCCAAAGCTTTAGCTATAGAAAAAGGCATCACATTGTCTAACACACCTGAATCTATTATACAATTACTTAATTTACATCCATTGATATATAGGGAGATGTAGAATGGGTTAGGTTTTTGCTCAGGAAAGCTGCCAAGATAGTGGAGTCTTCTTGATTAAACAGGTTAGATGTCAAAGGTTCATTGTCTTCCTTAGTGGTAACATTATGGTCTAAATTTGAAGCACCTTCTTTACAATGATCCACTAATCTCTTCTACTCAGAGGGATGGGATTTCAGATAGTCAATAGCAGAGATTTGAATCTTTGACTCCTTACAAAATTGGATAAAATCAAAAGGACTCTTGTCCTTACTTGTTTGAGATGTCGAAGCTCCTTGATCAATGTGTCATTTGATGAAGATGTGGGATCATTCCCTAGAACATGATTGAGGGATTTATTTTTTAGCTTTGGACTTAGGGTTAACACCGTGTATGAAGTTCCATCTATAGTTGCATAGAATTTTCCCTTTGACTTGGAGTCTGATTCATAGCTTAAAAATAAATTTCCAGAGTCACCACTTGAGTATTAATCTAACTCAAAGCAAGGAGCTACAATGTTCAACTCATTAGTGGATAACAACTGCATCATACGAGCAATTTCTGAATAGCTTTCACTATCATGATCTATTTTTTAATGAAACACACATATTTCCTTTCTTTGGTGCTGCTTCAATTGCCAACCTTGGTTGTGAACCTGTAAGTTGCAAAAATTTTCCATCATTATTCCTTCCTAGTGGACTTTGATAATTCTATTGTTAAGAGTGATTAAACCTAGGTAATTTCCTCTTTATTGCGACCAATTTGTTTGACAACTTTTGAATCATCTCATCTAATGAGGTAGTTTTACTAGAACTTCCTTTGGTTTGAAGTTCTTGTTTCCATTTTCCCGTGGAGATCAAGTCATCCTCAAATTCAACTGCCTTCGTTTGTGCATATGCTAAATCTATGGGATGAGCCTTCCTCAAATCATAATTAATAAATGGCAGCATCACACTTATGAAGAATATTTTTGGATTTCTAGTAGTAGGTCTATCAATTGTTGGGATCTTGCTAGTGATCTTATTAAAAGTTGCAATGAAATCCCTCATACTCATGGAAAGTTGTATTTTAATAGATGTCAATTGTGTAAATAGGAAGTGCTTATCTTCAACCACTTTGAATCTTATTTCAAAGGCCATCCTCATCTTGTCCCAACTTGTGATTGAACCATCATCTAAATGATAAAATAAATCTGCTACATTCTCTATCAGAGTTTTTACAAAAAGCCTTACAACTACATCTTCATGAGCTACTCATAAAATGTGAGTAGCTACAAAAAAGCTTTTAGTATGTTCATCAGTAGTTACTTTCCCATCACCTAAAAAATCTAGGAAAATTATTCCTTGAACTAGCTGAGAGTGGGTGATAAGCTGCCAATGCTAACAGACCTATTGCTTCAGCCTAGGGAGCAACCATGATTGTTCTAGAAAGGTATGGCAGGAAATTGATAACTAGAAGAGAAGTTACTATATGTAGGGCCAACACCTAGCAAGTAGTATGTGAAGAAATTTGATTTCTAATAGGTGAAGGTGGTTTGCTCTAACTTTTTTGATCACCTTTTTGCCTTGGAGGGTCTAGGATAGGGAAACTAAGTTCTCTGAGCTTTTAAAAAATAGGGTTTTGACCACCTTGCTCTTTGGTACTTCTGAGGAACTTGGCTTGTTCCAGCTTGCTAGGTTAATTTTTCCTCTAAGCTTTATGTTTCAACTGTCTTTTTTCTCTTTAGATTTCTCTTTATTGAACAACTCTTTCTAAGGCTTCAGCCCTAGATTCTTCTTCTTCCAATATGTGGCTTGTGTTTCTATAGTGCTCTGTGTTCCTCCTATTCTTCCAAAAAAATGTGTTAAGAGATGAGATTATATCTTCTTGGTCATCCTAAAATCCAAGATTAGGTTAGAGCACTAGAAATATGTTCTCATAGGGTAGTACCACTTTCCCTCATGTTATAAGTTTATTAATCAAGTGACTATTCATATCCCTAGTAGAGTCACCAAAAATCTATTGTTAAACAGATTGTTCTTTTTTATTTAACTCTTGGGTGCCCAAATTTTGTGAACAATATCTAGTTATAATAGTTGGAAAGTTTCTTCTAAAACTACTAACTTTCCTCTAAATTATTAGGTACAACTCCCACCTTCATAGGAAACTCGTATCCTTTCTTCTTCAAACTCTCACTCAACACATTCACTTGGATTGCCTGCCGCATGATCTCAATCAACATGATCATATCATTAGGATATCTTGATAGCTTCAAGGGAAAGGCATCAAAAGTTACAAGATGCAAATATGAAAAGGATGATAACTAGATGAAATAACTCACAAATTGGCTAATGGCTTCCATGGCTTTAGGGCTAAATATCCTCTCTGGAAATCCCTATAGCTCCTTGAAAATTCTCATGGTGAATGCATAGTTAACACTTATATACTATGCATAGCTATTTTCCAATTGTAAACATGGGTAGAATTCATAAGACTTCACATCATCAGGAAAATTTTCCACCATTGGTAGGCCTGGCCATAATTGTAAAGAAGCTAACATGTAAATGAGGAAGGAGGACATGTAGAATGCATTGTAGAATTTTGCAGCACTAAGAGCATTGAACAAAATCTCACTTATCTCGTGAGCCCAATCAATATATTAGGTATTAGAGCAGATGACTTGCACCAAAAAGAAATATTGCTCAACAAAGTTTAAATCTTCAACCTCACCTTTCAATCTATGTAAGAGGACCATGATGTTGATAATATTAGGTTTGATATTAGTCCCAAATAGAGTTTTAGGAACCTTACTCTTGGCACTCCATGGTTTTTGAAACCATGATTGCATGATCTCTTTTCTCCAAATCATCTTCTTTGCAGAGAATTTGGAAATGGCTCCTCCAAATGTCAAATCTAAAAATTCTTACCATTCTAGGACTCAAAGGCAATTCACCACAATTTTCCTATCAATGGAGATCAATACTATGTCATCTGGCAATACAATTTGTCTGGTGTCTGGGTTGTAATGATTTATGCATTCATAGATTAATTCTAGAGCCTAGATTGCAACAAGAAAACTAGTTGCCTTGATAAGCCCACACACTTGGAGCTTCTTAGTAATAGGATGGATTGGCTCCAATCTCAATCTCTTCTAAAAATCTTGTATATCATAGAAATAGAGAGAAGTATCCATGAAATTCTATAGTGAAGACTTAATTCCATCCAACCCATTGAAACCCGCAAATCTAGTTGCTATTTCTGTTTGAGAATGAATTTTGATTTCAAAAAAGGAAAAGAAAAACAAATGCATAGATAGTGGCTTTTTGAAAAAGTTGTGCAAATTAATAGGATAACAATTCAAAAAAGAGCAGTAGTTTTTGTAACTGTTCATGTTTCCATTTATATAGGAGTTGCGATTCATCTGTTGATCTTTAGAATTTGCACCACACAAATGAATTGAAGGAGAGATCTGTTGGAATAGGAAATTCATTGTTTTAATGGATATCTTGGTTTCTTTTCACTGTTCCATTGGCCCAATGGTAACTTTCTATCTTCCCATACTTACTTTCTTGTTTCTCTTTAAGTTTTATGAAGTTACAAATAGAGTACTCCATGAGAAAATATTTGCTGAGTTGAATTCTGCTTAATAACTCTTTCTTGCAATAGTTAGAATATTTCTTATCATCATCTTGAGAATTTTTGTGCTCAAATTATGGGTCCAATCGACTTACAAACTTGATTTTCTTTAAAATCCAAAAACTTTTCCTCATGGGTTGAAAATCCATTGAGGAGAAGACAATTTCCATTTCTCTGCCCAGGCTTCTCTTTTACTTTACCTTTTGACTATTGTCTCCTTTGGGTTCAGAGATGTCCAAAAGGAGTGCAAAAATTCATTAGGGACCCACCTTTTTTTTTTCTTTCCTTCAAAATTGCGTTTTGCAGAAAACTGACTTCATGGGTTCAAAACCTGCTGAGGAGAAGTTAGTTTTGAGTTTTCTACCTGGAATGATTATAAGAGTTGTGAAAAATCTTGAACATTCCTTAAGGTAGATAATCATAAAGGAACATTAATTTTCTATAGGGTGCCTTATTATTTTCTTATTTTGATCCAACTACATCATTTGGTGCTCTTCGCTAGAAATCACCTTCAGGGGTTGAAAACTCGTCAAGGAGAAGACGAAGTCTGGATTTCCACAAGATTCTATTCTTATTTGAGAAAATGATAGGCCACAAATAGATATAACTCTATAAATAATATTTTTATGAGAAACATGATTCTCCCTTAGATTAGGCACTAAGCTACCCACACAATCCCTCCACATAGAGGAAAAACCACCCAGCTATGAAATGCAGAGAAGAGGAAAATGAAAAATTTGATGAAGACTCTTTCCACCTAAGGGGGCTTAGAACTAGTCTTGAACACACCTAGGAAATTACTAAGAAACAAGAAAACACTTTTACTACTTAGGTATAGGATGAAAAGTGGGGCAACAAGGCAGGTTAGCAAGATGGCTACTTCTTTTGTAGGAATTTGATATCACAATTATTGACAAACCTAGGAGAGAAAATGTGATAGCTAATTATCTATCTCGAATCCACTATGATGAAGAAGATACTACTTTGATAGATCATACATTTCTAGATGAGAATTTTTTTCATCTTGCTATCCAAATCCCATGGTATGCAGACATAGCTAATTACATTGCAAGTAATAAAATGCCAACACATTTCTCTTACAAGGATAAGAAGCTTCTTGTAGAAAAAAGCTTCCATTTCTCTTGGATTGATAACACACTATTTTACATTAGACTTGATCAGGTTAATAGGAGATGTGTATGAGAAGATGAGACATATGAAATTCTACATGCACATCATAATGAACCATGTGGGGGGCACTTTACAGTAAAAAGAACAACATTGATGATTTTAACAACTAGTTACTATTGGCCTACACTTCATAATAATGCAACCAATTATACATAGAAGTGTGATAAATGTTAGAGGATGGGCTGACTAAAAAAGACAAATGAAATGCCTCTCAATCCACAAATTGTGTTAACACCATTTGACAAATATATGCACATCATAATGAACCATGCGTGGGGGGCACTTTGCAACAAAAAGAACAACATTGATGATTTTAACAACTAGTTACTATTGGCCTACACTTCATATTAATGCAACCAATTATACATAGAAGTGCAATAAATGTTAAAGGATGGGCTGACTAAAAAAGACAAATGAAATGCCTCTCAATCAATAAATGGTGTTAACACCATTTGACAAATGGGGCATGGACTTCATCAGTCCAATAGATCCTCCATCCAATGGGAAATTATATATCCTTGTATGCACTAACTATTGGAAATATAGGAGTAACTGAGGAGGGGGGGGTGTTGAATCAGTTACTACTAAAAATGAATCCTAGATCCCTTAGATGTCAACAATAAAATTTAGACTGAGAGAACTAATTGCTGCTGTTACTTGGTAAACACATAGAAAATACTGTAACTCAGTAAATGCAGAGTGTGAATTACTTTTAGTAGATCTTAAAACATTAACAATAATTAATTTGCAAGCATAAGAAAAGTAACATGAATACATGAGACACTAGGATTTAACGTGGAAACTCAATTTGGGAAAGACCACCAATGTAACTAGTTACTATTTTTCACTCTTCTGAAGTGAGCCCTATTAGGAGCCAACCTTATTAAAAGTTACAAAACAATGTTTAGGTTTGACCTTGTTAGAGGATTTAATCACCCTGCTAGGAGTGGCCTTACAAGAGGTCTTCAAACAATTCAATGGAATTTCCACCTTGTCAAAGGATTTACAACTGGTTGCTAAACCAACTCTATTAAGAGATTTTAGATCACTGCTACAATGGTTAGAGAGTAACAATGAAATGACTTGATTGTGATGCAACTAAATTGCTAAATCTAGATCTCTTTTTTGCTTAAACTTGATCCTTCTTGATCATATATTACTTTTTTGCTCCACAAGGATACCTACTTATCCTCCAAGTTTGCTTCCTCTCTTTTCTTCTCAATTCAATCAACACACTTGCACACACTAGAAATCTCAACTCGACCTTTTATTTATACCTTCTAGATTGTCACATTAGCCTAGATTCAAATTATAATCACAAATATTCATCATCATAGTCGACTAGAAATAATACATAAAGTAATTAAGCTTCATATACCAAAATAAGAAAAATCCTTTGTAAGCAGACCCTACTCAGTAGAAACTAACTTTAGAATGATTCTTTGTGTTAACCAACAGAGGCTAGGTTAACACTACAAACTTGCAGAAATCCTTTGGCAATTGAATGAACTCAGTGAATACTAACTCTATCAAAATTTCCCTTCATTAACTAACTGAGCTTGATTAACACTCTTTTTTGCCTCAATTCCTTTGACGCTCAAGTGAGCTCAGTAGACATTGTCATTTATTTAGAGTAAACTTGTGAACACTCAGTAATAAGGAAAACTTTCTTCATTAACCAAGTGAGCTTGGTAAGCACTATCTATCAACTGATATGATATTTATGTAACATCAAAGACAACACACAACTAATCAATTGTATCCAAAACTAACTACCTAACAAAATTGATCAAAGTAAAAACCATGAAGCATGCCTGTGACCATAAAGTTGCTAATTTTTTGTATGAGGAAATATTTACTTGATATGACATACCTAGAGAACTTGTTACTAACCAGGGTTCTCAATTTACTTCCAATCTAATCAGAGAGCTCATGAAGGAATATAATACCAAACATAAAAAATCAAGCCCTTATCACCCTCAAACTAATGGACAAGCAGAAGTTACAAATCAAGAGATAGAGGCCATCCTAACAAAGATAGTTCATTTGCACCACATAGATTGGAGCAACAGACTACTAGAAGCTATCTAAGCATACCAAAAAACATGGAAGACTACCATAGGGTTCACACTATTCAAATTATTGTATGGAAAAGTAGCAATTCTACCCATGAAATTTGAACACAAAACTTTAAGAACAACATTGGATTTAAACATTGATCTTCCTGCAACACAAAGAGAGCACTTACTACATCTTAATTCTTTGGATGAAATGTGTGAGTCTACCTTGGAACACACATAAATCATATAGAAGAAAAGGAAATAATGTCATGAATCCCACTTTAAGAGTAAGTAATTTCAAATTGGAGATTGGGCATTGCTTTATGATTCCAGATTTAAAGACATACTAGGCAAGCTGTAGACATGATGGATGGGTCCCTATGAAATAAGCCATGTATTTAAAAATGGATCCATCTAGTTAACCACAATTGATCCAGTACACTTCAAGTTATTAGTCAATGGACATCAGCTAAAGTTGTATAAATAACCCCAAATGAAAGATGACTTTCTGTAGCAATTTCAATAGCCAGTTTCAAATGCACCACAGGTAACACTTCCTACAACAGAAGGTGCCAACATTCTGCCTGCAACTCCTCAATAAGAATTCCTTTGATCATACCCATAATTAAAAATTCATGTTTCCATAAAGTTCAATTCTCCATTCACTTTCTAAATTCTTCTTTTTCAATTTATCTCATTTCTTTCTCTACCACCCACCCATCTTCCACATCATCATTTTCCTATGCTTTCAATAATATGATGAGTTTGCTGATGTATGTTGTCACTACCATCCTTTGACTCTCACCACCTTTATCTCACATGTACAATGATCAAATTGGTAGGTGTAATATTTTCAAGTTTTATTTATTTTTAGTGCATAGATTTAGTTGGTTTTATCTATTACTACATTAAATATATCGTTGCGGTGTTATGCGAGTTCTGTACCTCATGCCAAGTATGACAAGTGAGCACACTTGTCCATGTTTCTTAGAGGGTAGGAAAGGTTACTAATTCTCAATGATATTTCTATTTGTTCATTAAAGATCCTCAAATTTGTACTCTCTCTTTGTTTGATTAAAATCCAGTTGCCATAGTATGCAAGTGTCAAGTGTCATACCTTTATTCTCAAATAATTCCTCATTGTTAGACTAAGATGTGACCCAAATTAAATTTTGAGGTGATTCTCACATATCTATGATTTATTCCCATTAAAACCACATTATTATTGCTCATGATGTATTTTTCATGACAAAAATTCATAGAAATGAATGTGAAAAGGGTTTGTGGTTTTCAAAATACTAGTCATGTAAGGCCCAACCATGGTGGAAGAATCATAATGGTACCAAGAGACACAACTACTACAAAGGAGGAGCTATTATTCCAAGAATGCAAGGGTGAAGTGTTCCTATATTCTCTCTCTATTTACTATTGTTCTGAATTGGTTACCCAATCCTTATTGCTTGTACCATGAGCTATTGTATTTCCTTCGTATTTGGTGGATTTGTAGTCAGTTTGTTTTTTTTCCTATTTTAGAATAAGTGTTGATAGATCCTCAAATCTATACTCTCCATTTGTTTGATTAAAATCCAGTTGCCATTGTATGCAAGTGTCAAGTGTCATACCTTTATTCCTAAATAATTCCTCATTGTTAGACTAAGATATGACCCAAATTAAATGACGTGACCCAAATTAAATTTTGAGTTGATTCTTGCATATCTATGATTTATTCCCATTAAAAACATATTATTATTACTCATGATGTATTGTTCATGATGAAAATTCATAGAAAGGAAGGTGAAAAGGGTCTATGGTTTTCAAAAAAAGAAAGAGTCTAAAATTCACAGAAGGGAAGAAGGTAATTGTTGCAAATAGAGTAGAGGTTGAGATTAGTAAGCACAAATGGGATGATAGTTGCAACGATGTGAACTAGTAGAACATAGTGTTTTACTTTCTGATGTAGAAGTAGTAAGAAGATTTAATGCATGTGGCGAGCTAGGATATTTATTGAAACTAATGAAGTTTGATGAAGAAGCAACTACTGAATTTATACATACATTTGAGGAAGGTAAAGCAACAATATGGGTATTGATAGTTGTTGCCATAGAGGAATGAATAGTGGAAGTAACCAGGCTGCCAACAACAAGAGAACACTACCCCAATGCACATGATGCTAGATCAGCTAGGGCCTAGTTTTTCATACCAAGTGACCCTCCATTGGATATTACTAAGTAGGGATGCAAAAGAATGTCTCTTTTGCCACCATACAATGAGTTGTCTGTGCATATTATCAGGTATTTACCTGTGAAGGAAAATTTTCTAATTTTCATGCACGTCATTTTTAGTTGCTCAGTTATGTAAGGCATAATTTTCTAGTAAATGTACCCAATTTATTGTACAATATGTTATGCATTAGTGCTGAGGAAACCTAGAAAGGAAAGGACAATTTTGTTACTCACCATTCCCTAACCAAATTGCTCATATAAAGATCTATTAGGGATGTCTCTCCAATGTAATGGGTAGAATTTGTCCATTATAAAATCTTGCAATCTCAGAATACCCCTAATGTATAGTCCAACGAAGATAATGTAGTCCCCATTGACACAACTACTAAGCAAAGCACCCAAGGTGTGGAAATACAAAATGTGCAAGAAAATGTACCATTACCCACTCAAATAAGAAATGTATCTACTTCTGCCCGAGCAAAGAGAAAATAAAAGTTACAAAAAGAAACTTCAGCTGTAGCAATAGAAAAAATGAAACTGTATAGTCTCAAAACAAAAGAAAATAAAGTCAGTTCCTATAGAAGCTACTCCTACAGTAGAGACACCAAAAAGGGTTAGCAAGAAAAGGTTGTGGTTCTTGAAGAAACCCCTATGTGAAGAAGCCCTAGAATGAGAGGGAAAATTCATAAAGTGTTCGTAGAAACTCAATCCAGTTTACCCAAACAATCTAATGAAGAATCTCCAGTACAAGTTGTTCCGGATGATTCCCCCAATCAACCTAAAATTCCATACATTCCCCAAAACCTAATGAGTAATGTAAGGTTGAGATAAATGAAAGCCAAAATAATTTCCCAACAAGAAAATAGGATACCCTAGGCCATAAAGAAGAAAAAGCCCCAATAATGTTCTAGTTAGCCTATTTAAAAACTACCCTAGTTCCCTATAAGCAAACATGGCTTACAAGCTTCTTGGAATGGTCATGGAGGGAATAGAGGAACAAAAATAATTGGGAAGAGGAAAGTGGCCCAATTACCTTACAAATACTTCTTTTTTAGTTATATCATAAACATGTGTTAACAACAACCCTATGGGGAGAAGAGATAAAGGAAATGAAGAAGGTAATAACAGACCAAGGTGAAGAAATTGCAAACTTAAAAGAGCAGTTGGAAAGACAGAAGAAAAAGATGGATCATGCCCTTAAATTAGCTGACCAAATAATTACTTGTAGGCCCCCATCTAGGATCTATGCCATCTATTTAAAAGAAAAGTTCCTTTTATTCCAACTAATGATGACCCTCAAAGATATAAATACAGAATTTAGGCTAGTTTAGGAATTCTTTGTTTGTACCAAACTCTTCCATCATGGCAACAAAATTTACTTTGTGAATTGTATGTGCATAATTTCATTATCCCTAAAGAAACTCAATGGAACCCTTTACTTTACATAGGGGATATACACCTTAGGGCCCTAATGTCTTGGATGCACAGTGCGGCCAATTATGATAGACAACTAAACAATTACAGAGATGAGGAGAGAACATAACTCATGCCATTAAGAGCATAGATAAAATAAAACAAAAGAAATCCTTAGGGATTGGTTTAGGCTAACCTATGGAGATGTTCACAAGGAAATAAGGAAAATGATCTTCAAGGCTAGAACAAAAGTATATGCAGAATATGATAACATGCCTTACTTTTTCTTCCAAAGATCCATGGCTAGTGTTGAAAGTAGATGGGGTAGACTATCTAAGGGAGTCAAAAGGTTAAAGCCACACAACCCTATCAACCTAGAGGCAACTCTTTACTGAGCTCGAAAATACATATAGCTGGGAAGGCAAACTAGACTAGAACTTTGGTCTCCATTAATGATGCAACCACCTATACTCCTTTGGCCTTTGTATGACATCAAATCTGAATGACTTGACAGCTTGTAGGAGGATCATAGAAGGGAAGTCTAGGAAAGAACAAGAGGATTCTACTATTTAATTTGATTATGCTTATTTGCATAAATATTTTTGCATCACAACTAATTTGTTAGGAAAGAAGCTAGAGAATGGTCAACATCATTCAAGGAGGAGCGTTAAGGCCCAACCATGGTGGAAGAATCATAATGGTACTAGGAGACATGATTGCTACAAAGGAGGAGCTATTATTCCAGGAATGTAGGGATGAAGTGTTGCTATATTCTCTTTGCATTTACTATTGTGTTGAATTGGTTACCCAAACTTTATTGCTTGTACCATGAGCTGCTATATTTCTTTCTTCTTCTCTAGTGGATTTGTAGTCAATTTGTTTTCTTTCTTATTTTAGAATAAGTGTCAATCCTCTATTTATAGGAATTGGATTGATAGTTTTGGTGTTAGAGAAAAGTTTATGGAAAAACATTGTTGACTCTTGTAGTTAGTTATTTTGCAATTTTATGTATTGTTCTTATGTAAGGAGTTTTGAAATATAATGAAGTAATTCTTGGTTTACATTTTGTCTTAGTAGATTAGTAGAAGCCACAACCAAGAGGGCCCACTTGGGAGGTGGATTAAATAAGAGTAGTGTAGATTTACTTCTAACATTTCTATTATTTTAGGTAGAAGTTATAAATTTCTTCTTGCAGCATCATACTTTATAAATATTCTTGTAGCACCTACAAGAGCAGTTATAGTGGATGGTTTGAGTTGAAATGTAAGTTAGCATATAGTTGTATTTCCAAAAATATTTATTTTAGTAAAGAGTTAAGTGTGTTACTTTCCTGTAGCACTAGTGTAGGTTCTCTCTTTGCATTTTACTTTCCCTCAGCATAAGCATAATGACTCCTTAAGAAACCTAGTGCACATACTGTGCTAACCATTTCAAGTATACGTCCCTGGGTTGAAAAATTAAATGCAACTCATGGTGGGAGAAGTAATCCTTAGATTGAATAAACTATTCCTAAGTAAGGCCTTGGGCATGATTATCACACACCTATTGTGAGGTGAACCACATATCTTCATTGAACTTCTTTTGTATTAACAATATCAGATTTCCATAATCCATTTGTAAAATAAGTTGTTTTCTAGATTCGATTGTGTATTTTTTTATCATCAACATTTTAGATCAGACTACATGATCCATCATCAGTATGAGAAAGTGTAGGAAGTAAAGATATGTAGACTAAACCTTTCTCAAGAACTATAAGAAAAGAAGGGGAAAGCACACAAAAAAATGTAGAGAATAAAAGAACAAAGAGTGAAAAGTGCAACACCCAAAAACAAAAAAAAAGAAATAAAAGATAAAGGACAAAAAGAATTAAAATCAACAAAAATCAAACACAAGAAAAGAAAATAACATTTAATAAAAGAGGATATCGATGCATATGTGTGTGAGTATACATATATAAATATATATAAGTGCAATTGTATATATGTAGATATATATTTATATATATCTACATATATACACCTAGAAATCTATATGTATATATATGTATATATATACCTATATATACTTATACATATACCTATATATATAGAGAGAGACACCTATATATATGCATGTATATGTGTATATATGTATATATATATATATATTCATAGATATATACATATATACTATATGTACATATGTGTCTACTATAGAGTCAAGATTACAAATATATATTATATGCAAATCTATATTTTTATGTATATTATCTCCCTATATGTCTATAAATGTAAGAAAATATCCATGCGAGAAAGTAACATGAAAAATGAAAATAAATAGCAATAAAGGGAAAATAGAAGGAAACCACAACCCGACAAGGAACACACCCATTAGAAAAGAATTCCTAGTACACGAACAAAAATAAAAAGAAAGTAGACACACTAAATAAATGACTAACAAGATCAAGATACCACTTAACGAAATAAATAAATGAAAAATTCTAAGCATATATATATATATATATATATATATATATATATATGTATGTATGTATGTATGTATGTATGTATGTATGTATGTATGTATGTATGTATGTATGTATGTATGTATGTACTTACGTATGTATGTATACACATATACATACATATACACATACATATACACATACATATACATATACATATGCATACATATATATTTGTATGTATGTATATGTATATATATATATATGTATATATTTATAGATAGGAAGATTTATGAAGATATAGCTGTATATATGTGTGTGTGTGTGTGCATTTATTTATCTACATATGTATATATACATATACAAATCTGTGAAAGAAGTGAGTGCAAGAAATTATCAAAGCTATACTACACACAAAAATAAAAGAGAAAATAAAATGCAAAATCAATATAAAGGGAAACCATAAACCAACAAGGAAAAACACACAGACTAAAAAGGCCCTATACACACAAAAAAAATAAAAATAAAAAAATCTCAGAGCAAGTGGACTCCTAAAATAAAAATCAACAAGATCAAAAGACATAAGAAAGAAATACACTCAAATAAATAATGCATGATGTGTGTGTGTGTGTGTGTGTGTGTGAGAGAGAGAGAGAGAGAGAGAGAGAGAGAGAGAGAGAGAGAGAGAGAGAGAGAGAGAGATCAACATGGACCAAGAAAGAGACAAAAATCACCAAGAAAGAGAGAGGTGGATGTGAATAATTTCACCAACCAATAGGCAAACAAAAAGAGAAAGAAAGAGAGGGAAGAGCAAGAGAGAGGGGGAGGGAAAATTGGAAACCATACTACACAAGAAACTAAAGAAAGAGCAAGAAGGGAAGCCAAGAAAGCATCAAGGATGGTGGGGTTTGTCGAGCAAAAAAAAATGGAGGCTATCAAGTGTATCAAGTAGGGGGCACCACGAATGGTTAATGGACCACCCATCATCATGGTTGAGGTTAATGGGATGATAGCTAATGGAAATGGCCTCTTTCAACTTCCTCTTGAAACAATTGTCCTCCTTGGACAAGATTTTTGCATTCTCCAAACAAATGTGATGATTGATAGAAGATGAGTGCTTAGCTATGGTAGATTTTTGTACCCTTTCATGCTTGATGTCAGCACTGTGCTCTTGAATCCTAGTGATAATAGAGTGACCAGTTTCACCTATACAGGGCATGCCACACGAGCACTCAATCTTGTAGACTCCAGAGTCTAGAAGAGAGTTATGCAAATCCTTTAGTGGGGGGATACAATTTCTTAACTTAGAAAGGGGTTTGAAGGAAACATGAAGGCCCTTTTTGGTTAAGATTTTGCCAATTTTTTGGGAGATGCCTCTTTTGTATTATTTTCCAAGCTTCTTTTTAAAAGCCCCCATCACCTTTTCTTCCTAATTGAATTTGATCAAAAAGAAAATCTAGCAATTTGTATTCCATCTCTCTTGTCCACACCACTTCAACATTTTTAGCCTAAGTAGAAATTGTAGTCACACATACTTCCTCATCCATTCTTGTTAACAGATTGATGAATGACATTTGCAACTATCAATGCATAGCTGTAAAACTTCCAAAAAATAATCTGCATCTAACATAACTCTTAGCAACTATCACATCCAATATATAGCCTTGGCAGTATGCCAACATGGTAATGAAATGAATTGAACTGTGTCTACATACACCTCACACAATAAAGTGAAATAGTTTTATGGCACAATCTTGTGATTCTCCCTCACTCTTTTGACATAGTTTAAGTTTACAGTTACCATAATTTAAGTTTAACATAATAAGTTACAATAACATTGTTGCTAGATGGAATACTATATTGGAGATATCTTATCTTGGTATTGCTAGATCAGATGCTACACCTACAAATTTCCAACTAAAACACATACAAAGAAGGAAAATTATTGGATAGAAATAGAAAAGTAGAGAACATACAAAGAAGGCAAGTTGGTTGACAAAATGCCTCAAAAAGATTAGGTTGCACAGGCTGCAAGATTGCATAATATGTTTGAAATAGATTTTTTGAAAGGTCATTACAAACTTTCAAGCAAAGCCATACTTGGTAATCTTTGAAAACATTCCATCAAATAAGATGGAAGATTTGGAGTAGGTATTGACATCCATTAAAGCATCTAAATACAAATGTATGTTACAATGCGGTGATAATGAGATGAATTTTTTTCTTGAAATCAACTTTAATCTTCCTTAATATTTTGTACCGAATGCAGAGTATTTAGCCTATCTTGGCTAGTTGCACTCTACATCTATCATTAAAACTTTAGTGTTCAAGAAACTAATGGAAACTCATACAACAATAGTTACAAAAGAGGCAATATGCCTCTATTTAATATGGAGACTACACTTTATATTTTAGAAAAAAAGATTTCACTATGCATAAAATGATTATGTACACAACATGAAACGTAACATATCCTTACTTGAAAACTAGAAAAAATGTTGTAGAAATTGAAATGTTGACTTTATCCTAAAGTCTGAATGCAAGGAATAAGGAATCTATATCACACGAAAAAGTTCCAAGGCATAATGTTATGTATGTTATTAGAATTTGTAAAGAATAACCAAGTTCTAACCATGAAATGCAACACATGAATGATAGAAAGTCCAGTTGAAACAACAATGTAATTATCAACATAGAGCATGTGGGATGGGAATGAAAAAGTATTGATGTAGTAGTTGTGGTTTTTGTAAAAATACTTGACAATAAACTAAAAATGAAGGATGGGTTCCTTAGATTCTTTCTAAGATGCTTCATAAAGCCGAACCTTTTTGTCAACCTGTACCTATTTTTGACAATCAATAAATAATTATTCACACCATCATGAAAAAGAATAAGGTTTTTACTTTTGTTAAAATATATTTATTTGCTAGTAACATGCACATATGGTTATGTCTTGGAATTATTTTCACTCAAATGCTTTTTTCAAATACAAAGTCAATTTAAGTTGATTTAGATGAATTGACTTTTATTCAATGCATAAGCACACCTTCAAATTCTAATTTTTTTGTTCATGTATCTTTGTGAGTCTTTCAAGTTATGGAGAGATTGCAATACCAACACTAATCAATTATTGACCATTATATCTTTAGTAAGGCTTGTGTTTCTTCAAATAAGTCTATTTATATTCTGTGTAATTTTATGAATTCAAATTCTAATAAATGAATTCAAAATAAAATAATGTGTGACATAGCCCTTCATGTTAACCATGAATTTCCCATTTTAATCAACAATCTCAAAATAAATGAGATCAATCATAACAAATGTTCATATAAAGTCATATTGTTCTAGAAATGTACCAAAGGCACAATGCCATGTTCATAGAAATACCAAGTACATATACTATAGAAACCTCATTACTGTTATATAAGGAGCTATATACTAAAAAAAATTTGGACTATTAAAACTAATATTACCACAACAAAACTTGTTGAAGAGTGCAATACCCATATAATACAAAGTGCAATTCCTAATTACTACATAGTGAAAATAAATGTTAATGTTTTGCAATACAACTAAGTTTGAGAGTTGTAGTCTTCCCACATCCTTCAAGCTATTTCATCTTTAAATTTCACCTAGTCATCTCTATCTCTTTGATTCATCCCACAAGTCTTAAGAATTGGCACATTTATCCTAGCATGATCATCATCCTCTTCAATATCCACTTTGGGTGGAAGACCATTCTCTATGGTAATGAAGTTGTGTAGTATGCCGCATGCCAAAACAATCTTTCTTTGGGTAAATATACTATAAGATGTCACATGCTTTAGGATAGGAAAATGTTGCTCTAAAATATCAAATGTTGCTCTATCACATTCCTAACAAAGGAGTGTCAGTGGTTAAATAACTCTTTGGGAGTGCTGATTGGGTTTACTCTACAAAAATCTTTTAGGTGGTAATGTGTACATTGATAAGGAAAAAGAAAACCTGGTACATTTGGATACCTAACATCAACTATATAGAAACTGCCTACACAAATGGAAATAAAGTTATAATTGAAATAGAGCATACAAGTTTTGATTTAATATAATGACAATATTATCATATAAAATATAAATTAATATACCTAGAGGAACTACAAGTGGCTCTACTCTAGACAAAGTTGAAGCAAGCACCCGACTATTTGTATCAAACAATTCACAACTAGCAAGAATATATTGAAACTTATAGTAAAATTAACAAATATCCAAAATATTATGTGACAAATTGCCTTTTCTATCATAATATTTTGCTTGGATGTCCACATCGTCAGTAATAGGTATATGGGTTCCATTAATTGGACCAATAAAATCCTATAACAATAAATATTATTATCAAATACAAATCAATATAATTAAGTCTCTAGCATAGAAAAAAATGTCACTAGAAAATTTACCTTGAAATATAGATCAAAACAATCCTTCCCAATAATTTTTGGAGGAGTGGTTACAATAGGGGGTAAAAGATAATCGCTATGAACTACTAAGATAGCCTTCAACACCTTGTGGAAGTGTCTACTCACTATCTTTCCTAAGTGACCAAAGTTATGGCTAATCTTTCAATTCCTTAGATTGTGGCCAAGGGTGTGGAGGAACATCACTAGTTGTTCTTCCAATGTTATGTTTTTCATTTCTTGAATGCTCCCTTTTTGCCTTAGAATTTTGGCCAAGTGAAAGAAGGCTACTCTACTCATGTGTATTTTGTCATGGTAGTCTATGTTATTGGAATGGATAATACACTTATAAAAAGGACACATGACTCTTCTTTTCTTACGCGTATGTCTTCTAGCCTCTTGCAAAGATGCTACTATGAATACTACAAGTGTGGAAAACAAAACATCAAGTATTTGCATGACCTTAATCTTCCTAACTATGGCTTCTTGAACCACAATATAATCTATAAGATCAATCAAATGACCTACAACCACATAATGAGGTTATAGTTTGGCATAATTACATAAAAATAAATATTTACATTCCTATCAACAAATGGATTGTCTTAGTAGTGGAATGGCTATATGATGCAATGTAAGACTACTTTTGGGTCATCTATTTCTGAATACTAGGAAGGTGATAAATGGGTGGACCTTACTAGAGTGGATGATGCTTTGAGTGACCTTAATAAAATGTTGAATGCTGTCTTTTTAGTCTATGAGGAGGACTCTCTTATTTGGAAGTTTAATCCTAACAGACTATTTTCTGTCTCTTCTTTGTATGGTAATACCTTTGAAGACTATCATGAATCTTGCTAAGCTAAAGCCTAGTTCAAATGCATGCCACCTAAAGTTAACATCTATTTTTGGATCTTATTGCAGGATAAAATTCTTGCTACTAACAATTTAAAAAGAAAAGGACTTTGTCTTGTTAGAAGATGTTATCTCTACAAGGATGAGGAGGAGTTGGTCAATCATTTGACCATTCATTATTCCTACACTAGAAATTTATGGGAAAGGATATTTAGACTTGTAGAAATGGAGTCAGTCCTCCCTTACAATATTCAATATTTTTTAATAGCATGGACATTACCCTCTCATAATGCCTTGATTTATAACTTATGGAATTAAATTTTACCTTATTTATGTTGAGATATCTAGAAGGAAAGAAATGATAGGGCATTTAGGGGTAAGGAGTCAAATTCCAATTGCATCTTTCATAAGATCAAGAGGATGTTGATGGAGAATGTTAGGCTAAGTGGTAAATTCCAAGAGACTCAAGATGAGTGGGAAACCAAAGTCATTTAGGATTGGAATGTGGAAGGGACTAGTTATCCTCAAAATGAGAGAAGTCTTAGAAGCAATGCTAGATGAGATTGTCCACCCAAGGGCTTGTATAAGATAAATTTTGATGGGGCCTCAAAGGGCAACCCAAGGATTGTGAGCTATGATATTACTATCAAAAATGAAAATGGGTATAGTATTGGTGCAATGGAAATCTTTATTGGAAAGAAAATGAATCGCATTGTGGAAGCTAGTGCTTCCCTTTATGGACTTTTATATGTGAAGAGTATGAATATGGAGAAAATTTGGCTATAAGGGACTCTTTAAATATCATTAATTGTCTTAACAAGATCACTACCCCCTCATGTACTATTCATAATATTATATGAAAACCTATAAATTTGATCAATATATTTGTTGAATGCATTGTTACTCATAATTATAGAGAAACCAATAAAGTGGCTAACTAAGTAGCAAACATGGCTTGTAAAAGTCACATAAAGATGATATGGATTAATGGAAATAACATCCTAATTGATGGGCTATCTTTGATGGAGTATGATAGGATTGGAAGTAGACAACCTTGTCTTAATGATGAAGGTAATGATAATGAGAAGTAATTATGAGATTTATTGGAGAGGGGGTTTGTGGATTATGATTATGTATGATATGACTACTCACTTATTACCACATGGATTGTGGGTGCTTTTGTAAGAAAGAAAAGTTCATTGTGACTTTGAAGCTGAGAACTTGAACTTGCTCGAGCTCTTTGAAAAGATCATTTTTTTTGGTAGAACCAAGAACATGAGAGGCAAGAGAAAGAGGCGTGAGCTCGCGAACTATCAAGAATGGAAGAAAAAACTAGAGACATGGGATATTTTGGATCAAGGAAAGTTTATAGGATATTTGTAGATAATAAAGGGAAGTAACTTGTCTATTACCAGGAAGTTTCTCAAAATATAAAAGAACAACAATGTCTTGGTTAGAAATCAAAGAATGGAGGCCATGAAGGAAATCATTTCTAAAGCCATTGGCTTGGACATGGAAGGGGTTAACTTTGATAGGGACAAGAAGATGTCCGATCAAGCTGTAGATGAATTTGCAAAGTCGACCAAGGAGAGAAATAGGTTGGTTAAAGTTAGTAATTCTTACTTTTTCCCTAAATCTATTTCTAGACCTTTGATTGAGTATATTACTCTAGATGGCCACTTTACCAAGATTTATGGCCACCATTTCATTTTGGCTAATCACTTTAGGGATGGGATTAGGATAAACCTCCCTTTGATCTTTGAAAATCTTTGGATAATAGCATTTCAACCCTTCAGAATGACCAAGATGGGGATCATGCTTTTCATGAAGGACTGGTAGTTCTGATTATGAGCTTGTTAAAATCAAAGAAAGTGGACATACCCCATTTAAATGAAAAGATATTGGAATGTGATACTAAGGGGAGTGAATCTAAAGAGGCATATAAAGAGGAAACTAAGGAGTAAGAAGCTGAGTTGATGGAGAAAAAGAGAAAGAATCTAACCCATGGGGGCTCATACTCTAAGAGAAGGAAAAGAAATGAGGTGGAGTATGAAATAGAGAGTGGAACCAATGAGGAGACTATGGAGGAAAAAGGGAAGAAATGTAAGGGCAAAAATATTATCATAGGAACAATTGGTAGTAGAATGAAAACCAAAAATAAAATGAAGAAAACTAAGAGATGTATGAACATCCCCTTGGATGATGATTGATGAAAACTCAGGAAGAAAAAATTCACTCAACTGAGTTGCTTCAAGGGGCACATACACCCTCCAGGATCAAACTAAAACCAAACTCGACATTTGACTAACTGGTTCTCTGCATACATAATTAAAATGAGAACTTGTGACATGAACTTCATGGATGGTTAAAAACTCCTGTAGATTGTTAACAAACTAATTTTTTTCAATAACCAGTAAAAATTGGAATGCGATAGGAACTTTCTCAACCTCCTGTCGCACCATTTTTCTGCACCAAACTTAATGAAATCTGACCCAAATTTTCTGCAATGTATTTGTAATACATATTTAGGAAAATAAAACCTAAAATCAACCCGACCACAGACTGACTAGAAAATGACATTTACTAATCTTTAAATCTACACCATCTTTTCATGCATGGATTTTTTTAAAAAACTTGAGCACAAACCCGACCACCAATTTTGAGATGTTCAAGACACTCATAACTTTTGCATATTCGAAACATAAAACAAATTTTCCCTTTATCACATAACAACTATGTGATTTCAAAAATTTGGTGAATACATGAATATATTCACCACGAACATGAAATTCCTTTCCGTGCAGACATGGGCTGAATTGACCAAAAAAATAAAACAAATGAAAAATAAAAATGTATAATACATGGCTCTGCTGTGATCCTAGGAAATAGATCACAGAGAGTCTAATAGACCACCATCCGCTGATGTGACTCTCAAAACATCAAAAATTTACATTCAAATATTTTGAAAAAATGTGTTTCCTATAACAATTTCAAAATAACAAATTAAAATCTGATCCCAAAACTTAACTGATATGTTACTGTTCTAAAACACAAGCATCACTAAAATCTTGGAACTTCTGAATATTGTTTTAACCAAGGAAACAAAGAGAACCACACATCCAAACTAAAAAACTCAAAAAAATAAGAAAAACTTAAAAAAATTTCTATTCCATTCTCCTCAATCTGATCTCTCTTTCTTTACATTCAAAAATCTGCCATTTAAAATAATTTCCCTTCTTTTTCGGCTGGGAATCTAAAACATCCACCCAAAACAAGAAAAGAAAACTTTTTTAGAATCATGATTAATCAAAACTCAGAAATCTACTGCCAACTTCCTGTCACTGTCCAGTACTTGATTTGCTTAATTATTAAAACACTCAAAAAACTCTGACTAAAACTGAAAACTAACATAACTGAAAACAAACATATGTTGTCCTAGGTGGCTATAATTGGAGAGCTTATAAGAACATTATTCCATTTATGACACCACATTGTAGGACATTATTAAAAACATTAAAATTTAAAACATGACATTAATTTTCTGTAGAACTTCCTATAGCAGAAACTATTTGGTTTGCATTAACTTTCTGCATAACTTCCTGTCGCATTTTTAATCCCATTAGTTCCTGTAGCAGAAACTGTCAAGTCTACCACTGCAACATACTCCCACGTAGAATGAATCTCAAGTCCTCTTGAGATGAGGTGTTGTAGTAATGAGCCATGCTTGTTGCTTTGTTCCTTATCTATCCAAATATCTTCTATTGTAGGTTTGTTCTTCGATTTACTAGATACTAAGTATATTGTCTCCTTTGAGTCTCTTAGAAACACCTGCAAAAATAAATGTTAGAAAAGAAAAATATTTCTTCATCTTTACTTTAGGCTTATACTCATCTTCCTATTGCAATCTTTTATTTTCTTGTCCATGACTCCATTGTATTTTTCTTTCTTTCTTCATCTTAATCTTTGGTTTGTCTCTATTTTGTAACATAAAAACTATTTGTTGTTGATCATTCCTTTCCAGTAACAACTTTATCCCACGTAACACTTCCACTACTGCATACATTTGTGACTCCAACAAATACACTTTCCAATGAAATTCCTCTTTCTTGTCCTTACAAACATACCATGTCTCCATACATAGAGAATTCCCAAATACTAGATCCTTTTCATACCCATAACCAACTTTTCTATAGTCTCTTCTCTTGGAACCAAATCATATTTCTTAATCAGAATTTCTTCAGCCTTGTCATAAACATAATCAAAATTTATTACCTTGTCATAAACATATTCAAAATTTGTTACCTTGTTATAGACATATTCAGCCTCATCTTCTTTTTCCATAACATCATCAGATATCTCTTCCTTGGAAACTTCTTCATCTTGAGTCTCCATACTACCACCATTCCTTTGCCATTCTCCCATGATGGCTACAAAATCTTCCCATAAATTAGATTCTTCTTTAGAACTTGCTGCTACACATTCTTTATCTCCATCTTCATGCCATTCCTCTTGACATTTCACTTCATCATGCATATTTAAGGCTTCATCATTTGCCTCCAAAATCTTGTTCATAGGAGTACCATCTAGCATTGTACTCATCTCTACTTTTAAAAGACACATTACTATTCCAACCACAAATTTTTCACACTCAAATCCCATAGGACTTGTCTCATTACTCCTCTCATCAATAGTTACTTGCTGCACTTCTTCTTTCTACACTTCATGTTCTTTCCCTTCCAAAGGACAACTTAAATATATCATTGTTGATATTTCTATCCCAACTTCACATACATCTGCACTCTTTATGACTTCCTTCTCTGTAATTTCATTAGCCTCCACCAAAACTTCTTTCACTTCCTTTTTCTGCATTTTATTTTCTTCCAACTTAGCTTCATTCTCTTCAAGTTTCCTTCTCAAACTTTCTATCTCCTCTTGTATTTTGCTCATCTCTTCTCTTTGTTTTCTTATTTCTTCTTGTTTTTTATTCTTTTTCTCTCTCCTTAGCTCTGGATCCTTTCTCTATTGATACTTTCTAAATAGGTACAAGCCTGCTATTAAAGCTACATTCCTTTGCTCCATTGTGTCTCACCTAGGATATATTTTTTTTCTTGCCTAGTCTCTTGGACTTCTTCTTAGGTTCTTTTGTCAACTTGTTATAACTACACAAACACACAAAACCACTGTTTCCCAAACCTTTTGTTGAGCTATGATACCAAAAATGATGCAGAGCCTTACCTTGGAAAACTCTGGAAGAAAACAGTCACTCAACTAAGTTGCTTCAAGGGGCACATGCACCTTCCAAGAACTATTATAAACTCATTCAGACTATTAAACAACTAACTTTCTCAATACCCACTGAAAATTAACATGCGACATGAACTTTTTTGACCTCCTTTCACAACACAGAACTTCCTCTAGCCGAATCCCTAACAAATGTTAATGCATGTTTCGAATTTCCATACATTTTGACCTCTTTTTAACCCCATTTTGAAAACCCCTCATGTACAATAACAAGTTTCCAAGCTATTGATGAATACATAGAGATATTCACCATTTTCAAACACTTCCTCCCACGTGGGCACAAGCAAAATTAAAAGGAACAACAAAACAAACATAAAATAACAGACTGTAATACATGACTTTCTCTCATGATCTCAAGAACAGATCGTAGAGAGATTACAAGTGATTCATTCCCTATTTCAACTCTCAAAACAATGAATGCTTACATGCACAGTTTTCTAAAACTGAATTTATCATGATTAACATAGAAACTGCAAATTTTTAAAGGAAAAAAAAATGATATGGGATGTTATTCCTACTAATTATTCAATTGATTTCAAATCTTGCACACAGACTTTTCAGATTTACAAGTTTTGTAAAAGCAAATGAAAATCACACATTCCACTTAAAGTTTTTTTTTCAAGCAAATCAGTATATATCATAAAATGTGAACTTTATATATCTCTCCTCTACTCCATCCCCTCTGATTTCATATATATCCAACTTTTCAATTCTTTTTCCCTTTCTATTGGGAAGCTAAAACGTCATCTACTCAGTAAACAAAGAACCATTTCTTTGAAATCATTATGGGGAATCATAATCAGCAAAAAATTGCCACCAACCTCCTGTCACTGCAACTACAGACCTAAACTGAAACAAAACAACTCCACACAAAATCACTTTGTCCTAAGTGGCTATAACTGGGGAGTTTATTAATTCTCTCTGCCCATTATGCCACCACATTAAAGGACTTTATTATAACATAAAAATTTAAACCATGACATTAATTTTTTGTAGAACTTCTTGTAGCAGAAATTGTTTGGTTTGCATTAACTTTTTGCATAACTTCCTATCGCATTTTTAATCCTGTTAGTTCCTGTAGTAGAAACTGTCAAGTCTGCCACTTCAATAATGATCACTTGAATGATAAGGATTTGAGAGGTAAGAAGAATATTCCTTGAGGGGAGGCTAAGGAAAAAGATAATTATGATGTTGATGCCAAGAAAGATAGTCTAGACCTAGATGAGGATAATCTAAATCAAAGCTCTATCCTAGATGATCATATGTATATATATATATATATATATATATATATATATATATATATATATGAAGGGTGTCTTTGTCAACCCCAGTGTGATGAGGAGGGACATTAATAGTATAAAGGAGCAAATGAAGGATCTTAGGAGGGAGTTCAAGTATCTAAGAAAAATCAACAGGGGTGAGAAGAATTTAGGCTAGCTTTTGGATAGGCTTTTGGATGCGATTAGGAATGCTAAAGAAGTCACCAATATTATGAAGAGATTCTGACCTCTTGAACTTAAAACTAGAGCTATTGATCATATGGTGAAGGATATGAAGAAGAAGATTGATATTTTGGATAGAAAAGTTGAGGGCATTCAGAATCTTTTGAAAAATATTGTTGATTAGAGCTATTCCATTTTGAAAACCATTGCTGATAATATTAAGATTTTGCTAGATGAGCTGAAGCAGGGAATAAAGAACTAGGGTATAAAGGAGATGAAGGATGATCATGGACCCAGTAAATGCATAAGGGAAAATTTGAAGAAGATAGAGGTCATGGATGATAAAGCTATCAATGAGCTGAGGGCTTCTGCTATGAACATGAACATTTTGGCTGATCAGGCTACTAACCTACGAAAGACATTATAGCTGTCCTATTATTATCTTTCTACTATCATTTTTTTATCTTTATATCTACCTGCTATTTTGGGGTTTTCTTACCAGCTTATTTATCTTTTTTGGTGTTGTTACACAATTCCTCTTGGACTTTTATCGATACTTTTCTTTTCTCTATGTAAAAGGTCTTGGGTCCTTTCAAAACTTGTTTTTACTTAATAAAAACAAATGGATTGTCTCTATGAACACTATTTTTTGAAAATTAACTAATGTTTGACACAATCACATAAATCAAAATTATTATTAATATATATATTTTGATTGAGAGAATCCTGATAAAACCTTGCCAGGGTGGTAAATTACACTACAATCATAAAAGCAACTTAATGCCTGCAAAAATGGACATTAAAGGTTAGAGTCCCATTATTCTTCACAAGTGTCACCTGTAATCAAATAAATTTAGATGCAAAGCAATGATCAAATTTAATACACAAGCATAATGTCATTCAATATGTTATTCATGAGAATGATTACCTTATATGTATGGCTTTGTTGACCTAACAAAGAGAACTTTAGGCATCACCAAGTTTCTTGATGATGACCAATACTCAAACCTAGAATCTGCTAGGATAGCTCTTGATTATAGGGAATTCTTGTTAAATCTAAGTGGTAGAACTTCCACTGATAGTAAATTCTTGTATGATGTATAGACAAGTTGTATTGTTCCCTTAACTAAAAGGAAGAAATTTGATTTCAAGTATAGTGATGTTGATCAAGATCTTTGTCACTTTGCAAAAGGTTCAATTGAGTCATTGAAGGACATTGTTGAAAGTTTAGAGTCTACTAGGGGCCCTCCCCTCTTACAAAATTTTTCTTCTAGATGACAAAAATTACAAAAAAATTACCATTCAACATTATCACATAGGTAGTTTTATTCGGCTGGATGCTGCAAATTTACAAGCATTAAATGTTCTTGAAAGTGAAAAAGATGCAAACAAGAACTTTGGTTTATTTGGCTTGATGAACAAGACATGTAGTGCTAGCATGGGAAGAGGTTGTTCAATAGGTGACTCAACCAATCTCTCTTAGATGTAGAAGAGACCAAGTGTAGATTGGATATGGTGCAGACATTTGTTGAGGATGCAACATTGTGCCAAGATTTAAGATTCCATCTAAAAAGAATTATAGATATTGACCGACTTGTGTAGAAATTGGAGAAGGGTAGGGCCAATATACAAGATATTGTAAAGCTATATCAGGCAACGACCTTTAAATTATAATGTATATAATAGTTTATACTCTACTTTTGCAATAAATGTGCTTTTTATTTTTTTTCTTCTATGATCACATGGATAATTTTGCACTAAATTTATGTATTTCTTTCACAAAAATGACATTGTGCTTGTCAATGAAAGTTTATCATTTCTTTGTATCTAAATTTATTTGTGTGTTGTGCAATTGCACTTACATTATGTCATCTATGATTGTTATTAGCTATCATTCTATGCTTGGAGTTAGCATATATCACATGTTTTACAAGATGGGAACTATGGTTTCAAGAACTTAAACTATTTTTGGATTATTTTTGTTCACTATAGTTATTGTACATGTGATAAACAAGCATACAATTTCCTGTGATCAAAAGTTCACTCAAACAATATCAAGAGGACTTTTCTTTATTAATTAGGGAAATATATTTGGATGCCTTTGAACTTTGGACAGATGAAGAGCATTTGAAAAAGTTTGTAATACTTGTGGAGACTGTTGTTCATCTTGATCAACATGATAATAGAGAGTATGATATCTAGTTATTAACATGATAACATGACTCTACCATTACATTGAAACAACATATTGAACACAAGGACATAAAGCAAATGGATTTTTGCTAATTAAATACCTAAACTCATGAATAATCCACACTCTCAACCATGCTCTCACAACACCTCACATTATCTTATAATTAACAAAATTATGACTTATCATCTCACACTTTTTTTGACTTTGTTCCAGATCCAAGAAGGCATTAGTCTTCTCTAATGCTAATAATTTAATTTTTTGGTTTTCCTTCCAATCCATATTCAATGTTGTCTCACTTATGATGTCAAACTAACCCAATTTTGAAATAAAATATTGCTATTCATTTATCCTCAATTTTTTATAATTGTGTAAAGTTTGAAGTGAGATCCCATCTATAGAGGAGCACACAATATATTTTTTTGGAACTGTGCATCGAACAAGTTTGTACATATTTGTTGCTCAAGAAAAATCTTCTTATAATTCACTGATGGGGCATATTTCTTCACATAATAATATATTGGGCTTATATTTTCATTGAAGCTTTGATTTTAGCCATAAACATCATCATATATCATCTATAGCCAAATGATGCCTGGTTACATGTGTCTTGTGGTTGACACTTGATTATATTTATGAATGCTCATTGCGATTCCCTATACAATCAAATGACAACTATCCATACCTAATGATAGCTGGTGACATGATACATCGTGCACATCCACGCATGCCCAAAAATTGTCTTATCTCCAGATTAGACCAAGATAAATAAAAAAGAAAAGATTTTTCTAGTAATCTAACCCAACACAGATGCATAGGCTGATGTTTACACAATGACACTATACAAAGGCAAATGTAATTATTTTTGAGGAGTAAAGCCAAACATTGTAGCAATATCAATAGTAATAATTTTTTTTCACTAGATCAGTACTAGATATAGCGATGTAAATTTAATAATACAACCATCTTATGTTATAACAAGTATTTGGCAATGTCCAACGAAGACTTCTTCCCAAGAGAGGTTTTTAGCATATTATAGATGGGGGCCAGGACACCTGGAAAAAGAAGCCAAGTATGAATGCAATGTCTGATGAAGAAGCATGGGAGGAAGACATACTTGCAAGACATTAAGCCTCCTCATCATCATCTTCCATGGAGTAACTAAATGAGATGTAAGGACTAAGATTTTTTTATTAGAGCAAAGTAGATGTAAGGGCTAATAAACAAAAAAAAGTAGAGCAGATGATCATGCAAGCTTCACTTTAGAACTATAGACTATTTTAAGTTCTTTAATAACATCTGGCATTTTTTCCACACATTATCAAATGGTGATGTTTAAAAACCTCACTGCTATGAGAAGAATGAAAAGGTTTGAGCATAATAACATTAAAAAACAATAAGGAAGTCCAACATTTTTTATTAAATACCATGATTGATAGATTGTTTTTTGATATATACTAACATGAGCTAATCACTAAATGAACTAATGAAAAAATAATCTATTAAAAACCCTAGGCTTATTTACATACCTTTCATGGAAGATTAGAATCTATAGATGATATATCAATCATGGAAGAAGGTGAGATCATTCTTGCTGCTCACTAGATGAGATAGTAATTGAAGAAGAAACATTGCTCACAAGGAAAAACTACTAATTAAAAAAGAATTCCAACCACGCTCCCTAAATTACAAGTAAGAGTAATGCCTTTCTTGCACTCCCCAAGCAACTCCTCTAGTTAGAGCAATGACTTTGGTTTCTCATAACATCAAAATTTTTGACCCTCTATAGACTGCCAATTGGCGATGTGGAGCGATGATCTTCTATAGTCTCTCAATACACCATATCATCAAGTAAGATAGGTTTTATTTTTGCCTCAAGTCATAATATCCAAGCCTTTATCAGCCTCAACTTTTTCTATTTATGTTTGTAATTTTGCAGATAGTTTAAATATCACGTATTAAGACTTGATTCTAATGTTAAAAGTGTTAAATAGTCAAAATTGACTTATTTTTTCAAGCATAATTTCATTCTTAATGTGTGATATTTAAGGGTGACCATAATTTTTTTACAAGCTTCTTTGTACCAATAGTGGGAAGATAATCTTGTTGTAAAGGTAAAAGAAATGTTTAGGGCTCTTAAGGATGGGGAAATTAGTCCATTAGCTTATGAAACCACATGGGTTGAAATGGTTCCTACAAAGGATGGATCTCATACACCACATTTTCCTCAGGCCATAAGATGGCTTATCACCAACCAATTGGAGGATGGTTCATGGGGGTTTTTTTTCAATGTTTCTCTTATGCAATTGTTTTCTTTGTACTCTCACTTCTCTTGTTGCCCTTCTCACTTGGAATGCATGAAATACTAATGTAGAAAAAATGTTATATTTATGTTTAATTAAATTATTATTATAATGCCAAAGTTTTTAGTATTTCAATATTAATATTGAAGGTCTTAGTTTTCATCATGTGCAGATGTTTGTTTCATTCAAGATCATCTAAAGTCACTAGACAAAGAAGAAATCTCCTCTCTATATTTTGAAATAATCTTTTCCTACATTGATAAAAAAGGTTGAATCTCTAGGGCCGAGTATCTCATGTGATAATGCTTCTTTGATGTTCAAAAGTGAGCAATGCTTCTTATAACATAAGATATTTGTTAATACATTTTTAGATGGCTTAAACATTACACAATAAGACTTGATTCATAGATTAAAAGTATTAAATAGTCAAAATTAACTTCTTTCAAATTTAAATGTTGTATAAGAGTCTAATTCTATTTACACTTTCCTTTTTCTTATAATTCAATTTACTTGCATTATTTCCATAGAGCAAGATATTCTAGAAAGTATGCTGAATGTGCTGGAAGGGCTCAAAGAAATAATTGATTGGAAAAGATAATGATGTTCCAAAGCAAAGATGGATCTTTTCCTAGCTTTCCATCTTCCATTGCTTGGACACTATTTAATACTGGGGACAAGAGATGCTTTAACTTTTTGAATAATCTCATGGACAAATTAAGTGGGTGTGGCATGTTATATTTTCTAAATGTTTTGTTTTTCTTTCTCAAACATCATTTACTAGTGATTGATTCTTAGATTAAAAGTGAAAATCATCCTTTCCTGATAAACACTTTAGTAATTATTGTAAAATAGTGCCATGTTTATATCCAACCGATTTGCTCAAATGCCTTTCACTGGTTGACAATATTGAGTGTCATGGAATACGTAGTCATTTCAAAGAAGAAATCAAAGTATGTCTAGATTACATTTATGGGTAAGTATGTTCTTAATGGTAAGAGTGTGTTTATACTTATAGTCATATTGTTTTGATTAAAACAATCTTAATTTTATGGAGCAGATGAAAAGGGTATTGGGTGTGGTAGAGAGAGCCTATTTCTAGTTTTGAATACTATTGGAAATATAAGAGGAGTAATTGAAAGGGAAGGGGTGAATTAGTTACTATACAAATAATTCTTGGATCCCTTAGAAATCAATCAAAACACAAACTCTACTTAAACTCTATTACTACTATAACTCGATTAAAACATAGGCACTCAATTAACACTACTATTGTGGTTTCACAATGCATGCCCCTTTTCTCCTAGAAATGGGGAAACCCTATTTTTTTAAAGTTTTCCTAGACCCCTAATCTGGTGTTTGAGTGTTTTTTGGGACTCTACTTGGAGTCCAAGTCAAGCCCTCGTCCTAACTAAAATAACTCAGATCTTAGAAACTGAGAATTTTGAAGGAAAAATGAGTTTTCTGTGCCAAGGTGCGCACTAGCACACCTAGCACACATACACATTCATTCAATGTGTGCAAGTGTGCTAGATGCTCTAATGCACTCCTATCTCCCTTTGGAGATGTGCACCTACACACATGCATAGTTGCACACCTCCAAAGGGTGCACATCATCCTGGGCCTATAAAAGCCAAGGACCATCCTCCCCTCTTCTCATTATCTTTCTCCAAGCTTTTGTAAGCACACCTCCACACCTTTAGAGGTGCGCAAAACTACTCCGACCTGCACACACAAAGAAAACAAGTTAAACAACATGCACAACTATCCAAGGTGCACATGTGTACACCTTTCAAACAATCAACAAAAGAAACCTAAGTTGTCAAGGTGTGCATGTGAGCACCATTTTTTGACACTTAACACAAAACAAAAAGTAAGGGTGTGTACATGTGCACCCTTAGCCTTGTAAAACTACTTAGCCCTCTCTTTATACATGAAAGGTGCATGCATGCACTCCATAAGGGTATACACCTACATAGGTGCACAACTACATAATAAATAATCTCGCATGGTCTACTAAAAAATATAGTGCAGTAGAAGATTTGAAATTAACAAAGGCCAACATGTCCATGTTTGACATGCTAAAAAATTGTCCTAATCAGTTGGAAGTATTGATGAAAACTCTCCATCATATGAAGACACTCCATAGTGTGAATAATATTCCTCAAAAGATAATATTACAATAGGTAAATGCTTTGGAGGCCATGCCAACTATGTTTAAAGACAAGGTTGAGATGCCTCCCTTTTTTCTTAGCATCAAAATATATGGGAAGAATATTCACAGTTTCTTAATTGATTTAGGAGCTTCTTGTAATGTTATGCCTCTTTAGATAGCACAAAGGTTGGGAGTCACTCCTCATCCATCTAATCAAATAGTGATACAACTTGAAAAAATGGAAGTGAAGGTCATCAGTGTGTTAAAAGATGTTTGGATACAATTGATAGTTGACCCACAAATTCAAGACATTATAGATATACATGTGGCTGAAATTCCTAAAATATATGGATTTCTACTAAGTAGAGAGTGGACAAAATGCTTAAGAGGATGGTTTTCAATATATTTTACTCAACTGTGATTACCTTGGAAAGGGTTGACTAATTAGATCAAGATTGATGTAGATCCAAAATTGAAAACGATGATTTCATAATATAATGCACCAAACGAGGTGACATTTTTACAATATGGTTTAGGCTCTTACAAAGTGATGGCTTTTGATACAACTTCAACTAAAACATTAGATGATCAAAATGGAAGATCTATAATTTCAATCCCAAAAGAATAGATCATAACAAAGTTCATAGATAATATTGTGGCCAACTTAAAATGTTTAGGTGAAGAAGCAGACCCAAGTGTATTGCTCCTTCCTAGATTTTGTAGACTGCATAAAGTTAATCATTTAGAGTTTGAATGTTCACATTACCAACAAGTGGTTGCTTGGGTATTAACTTAGATAATGGAAATAAAGAGTGGCCATGTTCCAAAACAAGTACCTATGGAAAATCCAAATTCTACATACATATCTAAAGCCATGGAGAAGGATGGAGAAGAGGTAGAAGATCTCAATGCATCATATAGTAATACCTCTTCAGGTGGTGGAGGATTGTCTTCTCCTTCATTTGAAATGATTAAGATCCAAATAAGGAGATGTTTCATAAAAGGCCAAGGTTGGACTTCAGTAGTTGTTCACTCGAAGCCTAAAGTTGAAAAAATTTCAAAATTTAGTGGGGAAATTCAAGATCAACAAGAGAAACATACATTCCCCATATCCAAGATAAAAAATGAAAAATCATCAAGCCCACCATGGGAGAGATTACAATGGATCCCAAAGAAACAATCATTTAGGGTTCAAGTAAAAGAAAAGTTATAGATGAACAAGCATAAGTCCAAGAAGCCTAAAGAAGAACCAATCTAGACACTTTAGTTTGATAGCTCTAAATGCAAATTAGGAGCTAGTATAGGTATTGAACTAATTAACCCAAAAGGTAGGTCATTTTATGCAACATATCAATTACAACTTAGATGTACAAAAAATGTTGTAGAGTACAAAGCCTTGATTCATGGACTTCTCTTCACATTAGAGAAGGGATTCAAAGCTCTCATAATCAAAAGAGACTCCCAGTTGTTGACTAGACAAGTGAAATCAATTTATTCTTGCAATAATAGGAGACTACTCACTTACTGAAAGAGAGTATGGGATCTAATGGATGACTATGAAGCTTTGAACATAAGGTCCATCCCCAGAAGGAGAAACATTGTAGCAGATGCCTTGGCAATTTTAATTAGTGCATTACAACACATCAGGAGAACAAAATTGAAAAGATTTTCAATAAAATTTGTTGCTGCCCGATTTATCCTAGACAACATTATGAATTCCAAGTTTTCCAAGATGACCAACACATACTTGAGTTTATCATGTGCATGACCATTTCGAGGGACAAGAGATTGATGACACTTCAGATGGTAAACCTGAGGAGGAAGAACTTGAAGATGAAGATGAGATTCTCAATTTGAAAACCAACACTATCCCTAAGAGGATGGTTAAATTGGAGTGCATTTTTGATCATGATGAATCAACACTTAGCAAGAGAATAGTAAAATAAAAAGGGATCGAGGAATGTGATTCATTAATTTGGGTATAGACCAAGATCCTAGAATGGTAAGGGTTGGAAAGGTGTGCAATGCTCAATAAAGAGAAGATATTCTCTAATTACTTAGGGAGTAAAAAATGTCATTGCTTATAGTTATGAAGAACTCAAAATATATGATCTTGATATCATCACAGATGATATTCCATTGAAACCAGATGCCAAACCCTTTTGACAAAGGAAAAGATTTGTTAATCCCATTATTGAACCATTGATAACAAAGGAAGTTAAGAAATTGCTCTATGCTAAGATTATATTCCCCATTCTCCATTCTACATGGGTGGCTAACTTGGTTCCAATGAGGAAAAAGACCAGAGAGATCCACCTTTGCGTGGATTTTTGTAATTTGAACCTAGCATCTCAAAAGGATAACTACCCTTTTCCTTCACTTGATGAAGTGTTACAAATTGTCAATGGATCCAAAATGATGTCTTTCTTTGATGGATATTTGGGATATAATAAGGTGATGGTTGATGAAGAAGAGAGGTTGAAGACTACTTTCATGATAAAATGGGGGACTTTTTCCTAAAAAAGGATGCCCTTTGGGTTGATCAATGTAGGGGATACATTCCAACAAGCCATGGAAAAATATTTCAAGGGAATAATAAAAAAATGTATAGTTATCTACATGGATGGCTTAACTGTCTTTCAAAGGATCAAAGCACTCATATTGCTGATTTAAGACAAGTGTTCAATCGATGTCAAAAATATGACATATCACTTAATCCCAAGAGGTGTTTTTTTGGGGTCACTAAAGGAAAGATCCTAGGTCATATTATCTTTGAAGGTAGAATCTCCATTGATCCTAAGAGAATTGAAGCCATTCTAAAGTTGTCACCTCCATACAGTGATAAAGAACTCAAATCTTTCTTTGAGAAGATAATTTTTTTGCAAAAGTGTATAAGTGGATTTGTTGAGATAGTGCACCCCCTTAATGATTTGCTCAAGAAGGAAGAAAAAATAGAATGAGTTCCAAAAATTAAGAAATCATTTGAGGACATCAAAGTGGCTATTTCTATAGCTCCAGTACTTGTCAGTCTAGATTATGAGCTGCCATTTAAAATATACTCTTTTTCTTTAGAACATTCATGTGCTGGGATTATTACACAGAAGAAAGATAAAGAAGATGAAAGACCCATTGATTTCATGAGTTGTCCTCTAAAGAATGCTGAGTTGAACTATTCTAATATTGATAAACAATCTTTTTCTTTGATAAAGGAAGTCAAGAAATTCTACCATTATATTTTAAGGAGTAAGGTGTATGCAATTGTGCCTGATCCTATAGTTAAGACATTATTGATGCAAAATGAATTGGGTGAAAGACAAGGAAATGGATGATGATACTACAAGAGTTTGATTTAGAGATTCAATCAATGAAGTTGGTGAGAGGATAATTATTGACAAAGATAATAGGTGAGAGGAAAATGATTGACAAAGATAATAGCTGATAATGAGATCAACAATGAGAATAAATTCAGACTTGATGATGAAATCAACATAGAAGATCAACAAAAGAAGATTGTAGTATTTCAAGTTGATATTGGTCAAGGTATAATATTGGATGTTTGGTATCAGGATATTGTTTACTATCTTTTACAAAATCAACACCCCAATTGGATGAATAGTTCCTAGTGAAGAGGTCTTAAGATGAAGTGTCAATCTTACATGTTGCAAGATAGGAAACTATATAAAAGGAACTATGAAGGAATATAACTAAAGTATTTGGGATGACTAAAGTAAAAGAGGTTTTAGAGAAGTTTCATGATAAGTATGTCACAGGACATGGATTAACAAAAGCTACAACCCATATGATTTTAGGATCAGACCATTTTTAGCCTACAATCTTCAAGGATACTTTTGAACATGTGCCTACTTGTCACATTTGTGATATTAGTGCTAACAAAGAAAGACATTCGAAAATGCCATTACAACTAGTTTTTGAGGTATGACCTTTTATAAAGTGGGGGCTAGAATTTTATCAGTTTAATAAACCCATTATCATTGACAAGACATACATCATTCTCATAGCTAAAAATTATTGCATGCTCTGGATAGAAGCTGAGACTTTTAGAAATTGCATGGCAAAGGTGGTTACAAACTTCTTGGAAGAATGCATTGTTACTAGATTTGGGATTCCATTCTTTCTAGTTTGCAATTATGGATTAGACTTTGCATCAATATTCCTTACCCAGTGGGCGCTGGATAATTAGGTTGTAATCAAGTTCTCTTCAAATAACTATCTGCAAGGAAATGTGGTGGCTGAATCTACAAGTAAGAACTTGATCACAATGATAAGACATTTACTAAAAGAAAACCCTAAAGACTAGCATACTCAACTCACATATGCATTATGGACAGGCTGAGTTAGGGTCAAGAATGCTTTGTAAACATCCCCATATCTACTTGTCTATGGACAAGAGCTAGTATTCCCACTTAAACTCAGGATTCTTGTTTTGAAATTCATGAGTGGCTACATTGAAGATGCCGATAGGGTATAGATCAGACTAATGAATCTCTTGGAGATGGATGAGAAATTGATAGCTTCTTTAAAGGATATGGCTAAACATCATGTTGTCATTAAAAGGAGGTTCAAAAAGAGGGCCACAATTAACTCTTTTAGAATATTTGACCTTGTTCTTTTGTGGGACAAGGAAAAAGAAAAGTTGGGCAACCACACTAAGTTTTGATACTTGTGGATTGGCTCTTATCAAAATGTGGAAATTCTAGGAGAAAAAACTTTTAGGTTGAGTTCCCTACAAGGGTAATTGGTTCCATTACCAATCAATGGGTAGTTCCTAAAACATTACTTTGAGGCCTAAAAGTGAAAAAAAGAAAAGAATTATTTTTTCAAGTGTGTTTACTTTCAGCAAGTGTGTTTTCTTTCAGTTGTGTGTTTAGTTTTAGTTTCATGTTTGCTTTACAAGTTGTGTCAGTCTGGGGGTTAGGTGCTATCAAATTTTATCTTGATGCATCTCATAAACTACTTTTCTTGGTTTTGACTTTTGGGAAGAGGTATTTGTTTTTCAAAGCATTCAGATGATTTCATTTCCTATACTAACTGAAGAACAAATGTTACTTATAGCAATAGAGGACTTTCAGTCTTGAAATTAGAATTATAGATCAACAGTTCTCAACACTTTGTAAATTTAAAAGATTGACTATCTTGGTGTTTTCAAATCAAAGTTTATGGCAACAAGTGATAGTCTAAAGCCTATTGGTTCAAATAGAAGGTCTTTTCAAGGAATTTCTAAGGTCACTATTTGACATGAGAGTTTCCATAAAGTTCTTAAAAGAGGAATGCAAATCTTATCAACTAAAGAAAGAATATAAGAAATGACACTAATGCCTTGATTGCATAGTCTAAGTGAGGTTAGGGTATAGAAAAAAATGAAAAAAGAAAAGGTGGTGTTAAGCATGAAAGGTTTAGAATGGTCTAAGAAAGGTAATCTAACATTAGGGATATGCACTCCAAAATGGCTATCTCGTATCTATACAAATTGTTTCATCGAAGAATCAAATGGAAACATGTGAGCTACATGAAGCAAAATTTAGAATATTACCTAGGACCTAAAATGTAAAAGTGATAACCCATAAAGAACCCTCAAAATGGATTCTCTCATCTGGTCAGATAAAATACTGATAAACATGTTTTACAAGAATTCTTGATGAATGGACTAGTGGGATAAAAGATTTTCTCCAAGTTGCTATAAGCTCATGATCAACTGCATTTGAGACATCAAAGGAAATGAATACACTGAACATACACTAAATTTGAAGATTCAAGATTATGAAGTTTTGACTATGAAGCAACTCAAAATATGCTTGAAGTGTTTAGGATTCAGTTGGTATTCGACACGTGTTTGAAGAATGCTTACTGATGAAGTAATGCCTTTGTCATTTCTTCCCTTTTTTTGGGGCTATTTGTTGTGGTTTCACAATGCACACCCCATTTATCTTAAAAATGGGAACCCCCTAGTAATTTTTTTTGGATTTCCTATACCCCTACTCCAAGGTTTGAGTCTTTTTTAAGACTCTTCTTGGAGTCCAGGTCAAGCCCTAGTCCTAACTGAAAAAACCCAGATCTTAGAAACTAAGAATTTTGGAGGAGAAATGAATTTTCTATGCCAAGGTGCATACTAGCACACCTAGCACACATGCACACACAAAACAAACAAGTTAAACAACATGCACACCTATCTAAGGTGCACATGTATGCACCTTTCAAACAATCAACAAAAGAAACCTAAGGTAATGGTGCACACATATGCACCTTGTCAAGGTGTGTATGTGCGCACCATTTTTTGACTCTTTACACAAAACACAAAGTAAGGGTGCGCATATGTGCACCCCCATCAAGGTGCACATGTGTGCATCCTTAGCATTGTAAAACTACTTAGCCTCCCTCTTTGCACATGAAAAATGCATGTGCACACTCTACAAGGGTGTGCACCTATGTAGGTGCACAAGTGCACACTAAATAACCTTCCAAGGGTTATTTAGTACCTAGTGCACCTATCAAGGTGTGCAAGGTGCACTAAATTGCATACCAAAGCTAAAAAAGGGGGTTTTGAGTGGTTTCTCTAGGTTTTGGTGTTTTGGGTCTAGTTTTTTAGTAATTAAGGTTTGTTTAGGGTTTGAATTTTAACTTTATGGACTATTTTTTTTAATGTTTTGTATAGATAAAATGGCTTCCTCATTTCCCTCACTTGCAGAGAAGATTTCTCCAAAACTAGTTGTCTTCAAGTTTTAAGGTACACCAAAAAAATTATGCTTTTAAGATGGACATTTAGAGATTAGAGATACTGAGTTGGGACAGATAGACTGGAATGCATTCTTGGTACTCTGAAATAAACCTAAAGAGAGGTCTCCGATGGTCTTGACACTTATCAAATTAGGGTTGGTCAATGTGGCATCACATCCAACATTAATACAATCTTTAGAGCTTGTAATGACATTGGCAAAAAACAATTTGTTAGAAGAAAGAGTTGTCAAGAGTATCACACAGGGAGGTTGTCTTAGATGTAAGACCGAGGAACATTGATAAAGTTTTCCATCTCCCAAGGGCTTATCAATATGTGAAGATAATCTATTATCAAGAAGAAATATGGTATAGGGATGATAAAAATAAGGCTACATAGATCATACAATCATCATTTTTGATTGATAGGACACCCTTGGGATGAAGAGCAAGAAAGGTAGATATGAATAGAGGATATATGAAGGATGACATTAGATACTCCATTGTACTTCTAAGAAAAGTCATGGGTCTATCGATGACTGAGCATCTTAACATTTGGATGGTACATTTCATAGAGACCATCAGAACAACCAAACTACTAATTGATTGGGGCACAATACTAAGAGAAAACTTAGATGAGAAACTAGTAGGAGTCAAAGCTGACCCCAAGTTTTACATGAAATCATACATGGTGTATTTACTAGTAGAAAGGACAATCGACTATCCATGACTGTTCAAGAGGGGAAGCATTCAGGATGCTAATGCATGGCCTTATGTAGTATAGCCCAACTAGTAAAGAAGAAGCTCTCAGATCAGAGCAAGGAATACTAGAAAGTGAATGATGCATTCATTTTTGAAATCATCTAATTCATAGAGAGTGATTATTCCAAAAGAATGTCAGTAGAGGTAACAACAAGGATTGCAGAAATTAGTTCCTACTCCATCCAACTCAAGACATTCACTTACCTAAGGGTAGCTAGTACAACTATGAATTCAAAGGAACTCTCAAGATATCCATTGGATAGGCTCATCTTGTTGGAGATTGCAAGAAAATTCACATCTACATATGAAAGAGGGAGGAAAAAACATACGAAGACATGGGTATGGCCCATAACCATAGGTCCTTTTGAAGTAAAATAGAAGTAGGATACCATTTACTTTGACATAGAATGAGATCAATATCCCTAAGCAGATTACAACTCCCCTCACTCTCATTTTGATAATATTAGCAGAGTACAACATATGGTAGGAAAGAAATTTGTTCATTAAGATGTAGTAGAAGATGATTGGATGAATGTAATAGATGACTATGATATTTAAATAAGAGATTATTGTAGGATGACTCTATATCTGGTAGGAAGTGCCTTGAAAATAAAGGTCCTATTGGAGGCTGTCCAATAAGACACTCACGATGTCTTAGATCCCTTGTAAAACTATGACAAAATATTTGATAGACTAATCATGAAAGCAGAGATTGACAGGGGTGAAAATGCAGATATAAACCATAGGGTTAGGCATATAATTTAGTTGACAAGGGACTGGATCAAGAAGCCTTTTAACCTTGACCTAGTTCCATAGATTGTCACCTTCCAAGCCACAACACACCCTATAAAGGGTAAAGGTGCAAAAGTTATAGTACCAACATTCCCCACCCAATGTCTAGTTAGGCTAGAAATGATATATAAACATGACATGGATGTTGGGTACTTCAGGGTGGACAGAGAGAAAAATAAGAAAAAAATAGATTCTCCAAAGCAAGCTAAGCCTAAAGCTAAAGAACCTCAACCTCAAGAGGTGGCTCAAGCTCCCAAGAATCAAGAGCCTCAAAATGAAGAAGTAGCTCAAGCTTAGGATACTTTACAAGTGCCTCCAATGGAATAGGAACTAGAACAAGAACCAAAGTAAGAAGCACAAGAGGTTTCACCACCTATACAAGAGGAAGAAGCCTCTTCTTCACCTACTCAAAAAGCTAGCATGGGACCTAATTTTAGAAGGACTAGAAGAAAAAAGATACAGAAAAAGGTTATACCTATTCCTCTAGTCCCAGAAAAAATCCTTCAAGTGGATGAAGAAGATGAAGAAGACAACCTCCTTTTGAATCAAAGGACACACTTGGCTAGGGCTACCTAGGAAGAGAAAAGGAGAAGTTCCACCATTAAACCATTATCTATTCCTAGGAAACCTATTGATGTTACAACTTTAGAGGATGAGAAACAATAGTGGATGAATGAGTAATATGGGTAGGGAATAGATATTTTCAACATATCTAATTTTGACTTTATGCCCATGGGAACTGGAATAGTGGGTGATAAAATATGAGATACACCCATGAGCCAACCCTTGGGAGAGGATTGGAACTAAATTCCACCTCTACCACAAGGATCTCAAGGTACCTCACCACTATCATTTTAGGATTTTTTATTTTTTGACAAAGGATCAACAACTTTTCTTCCTGATATTATTGAAGAAGAATGAGTAGGGCATGAAGAAGAGCCAAAATAAAGGCCAACCAATGAAGTATCAAAGGAAGGATAAATACCTAAAGAACTTTAGCAAAATTCTCAAGATACAAAAGTTAGGACTTTTGATACTACAAATACAAGGACACTAAATCTAGATCTCTCTCTAAAGAAGAAGACTTTGAAAAGGAGGGATAAGGGAAAAGGGCCTGTAGGAAAAACCACCTCTTTAGCCCAATACATATCTCCTATGGGCACTACACCAACCTGGCTAAAGAGGGAGGTTATGGTTCAATAAAAGAGATAGCTGACCTAAATGAAGAGGACATTATGGATGTGCTAGTAGAAGCCATCGAGAGACCTGAGCCACCTATGGGTGATGTGCAACAATTGACCTTCATAATGTTACTTGCTCATATAGCCATTCCTCCTCTACATGCTAAGACCAAATATTTGACTCCTAATGACTATCTAATTAAAGAAGTCCTTTTAGGAAAGCCCACAATATAAATAGCTATAATAATTATCACTACGAGTGTCAAGGAGGAATTCAAGCATTTAGATGTAAATGAGAATGAATTGATAAATCTAAACAAAGAGAACAAGCTTCTAAGAGGCTATGTGCATGGATTATAGGTCCATTGGATTACAATAACCTAGAGGTTACTCTCACTATGACACTAGAAAGGAGAGATAAGGGGAGTGTCTAGGTTGATTCATTTTTGGGAGCATGTCAACAATGGCATGACAATTTTGAGTAGAAAGGTGTAGAGATAATATATGCTAATTTGAATCTATTACATAATGTTCACTCTAGTGTGGAGAAACTAGTATCTATAGTAGACTAGGATTTTGGGCTTATCGATGAGATACATGCCTGAGGAAAAGACCTTCAAGAACTCCAAACAATAAAAGGTCAAAGGTATTGTACACTCAAAAAAGTGTATATAATAGATGAGATTGTTAAACTTGAGGATTGGATTGAAAAGATAGTTGCCAAAATTAAGGTCATAGAAGAACTTCATGAAGATATTTAGAAGTTAAAAGGGAAGCCTCAAGAGAAAATTTTGGATGCAGATAGGTATTATGATGTTATTTCCCTTGAGATTTTTGAAGATGAGTCAAAGATGAAGCTCAAATTAGTGCAAGCAGTGGTTGAACAATTTCAAGGAACTTTCAAGGATGATTCATCTAATGAAGATATTAGGCAAGCATTCAAGATTGAAGATGTAAGTTGAAACTTGATAGTAGAATTGATGATTTTGAGGAAACTCGAATAGATATTAGTAATTATCAAAAAATAGTCATGCATAAATATAAGGCTTTAGATTTAATGGAAGCTTCCCAAGTGACAAATATTATAGAGAAATTCAAGAGCAAACATCTAGATATTGCTCTGGTATAAAAGGGAATAAAACTTGGAAGCTAGAAATTTAGTTTTGACACTTCAATTTTTTTTGGATTTTTTGAACCTACCATTAAGGTGTGCAAGGTGCACTACTCGAAAGGTGCATGAGAAATTTTGAAGAAGTCAGAGGTGCACCAATAGGCAATTACCAAATCCAAATTTAGATCTTTCTATGCACCAAAAATGCATTGTAATGGTAGTTTGACTCCTACAAACAACTAGAGAAGGTCAAGCTTCTATTTTTAGAGTTTCCAATGACTCTTAGATCCTCTTACAACTTCCTTCTTCTTATCCACTACTTCTTTCTATGTTTTAAGACATGTAAGGGATCACACACCCATTAATTGATAAAAACAAGGGTGGAGTCCTACATAGCACCATTTAGAGAGTCAACTTTTATATAATTAGATTAGATTTATTAGTTTAAAGCATACATTTTAATGTAGAGATCTCTCACTGTCAACAAAAATTGAGGAGATGATTTCTTATAAACTTAGGAATGTAACATGTATTTTAGGCTATTATTTTGATGCAATAATATATGCTATTGGTGCTCTCATTCTGAGTGTAGGTATTCTTGTTGAAGTGTGTTATTTTTGTGGATTATTGTTCATGATAATAATGGAGCCAATAGTTTTGTTGTGTTGATTTGATTGTGTGACATTTTAGTTCTGGCATTTTCCTCATTTTGATGAATTCTTCTGATGTACCTAGTTGTAGAAGACATCACCCTACTGTTCCTACATAACTTCTCATCTTGCATGAGTACACATTATATGGCCTTACAATTTGATAAGAAGTGAAACATCTTTTGGTTTTATTAAATTTTTATCGATGATTGCATCAGTGGATTTGAGGAAGCACAACTCCTACTTTCGTTGGTTTCCTACTTGATGTTTTAAAAATTTGACTCACAGATGTGTTGTTACTGTGGTTTATGTCTATTAGGAATTTCCCTTTCATGTTATTTTCTTTCATCTCTTATTACCTTATCTTTGTTATTTTCTTTGCTAACCCTTGGTTAAATTAGGAATTCATATAGTTGCATTGTTAGATTGCATTAATTGAAAAAACATAAAATGCTAATAACATATCTCTTTTGTGGTTAATTTTGAAACAACAAGAAGATTGAATATCTTATTTGAAATTGGTTTAAAAGAACAAAGGCCTCCCTATGAACAAATATATTTATCTTCAACTGAATGGATTCTAGTAGGTCACAAGATCACTTTGAACCTTAAAGTTGATCACAAATCAACTTTTCAAGAGAGGAGTTCAAAAGGATTCCTACCATTAAGCATCATGCAAAATAATAGCTCAACAAATACCAATTTACTGTAACTTAATAAACACTATAATATATACTGTTACTTGGAAAATACTTAACATATAGATCTTAAGATATTAAGTGTGATTAACCTTAATTAATTTAGTTGCATACACATAAAAGAAATAACATGAACACAAGAGACACCAAGATTTAATGTGGAAACCCAATTTAGGAAAACCACCAATTGCAACTAGTTACTATTTGGAGCTTTTGACCTTGCACTCCTTAGAGAAAAGATTATTGATGAAGCTAGACTTTTTGCTTCTAAGTATCTGAGAGAATCACTAAACATAGAGAATATCTTATGCAATGATAAGATTTCTAAAGAGGTTTGCAACATTATTATCTTTGAATATTTTTCTTTTTAAACCAGTTGTATACTTTTTCATCACATTATTATAAATTAGTATAACTATTGTTATCCTTTATCTTAGAAGTGAAGAAAAAAGAATGAAAGAGATTTTACTTGATTGAAATTTTGTGTTACATCTATTTTTAGATAAAAGCTTGATTGGAATATTTTTGTAATCTAAGTAAACCCATCTAAGAGGAAAGGAGTTCTACATTGATGCTTATGACAATAATCATGCACAACTTAGCGAAACCCTATTCAAGTATGTTTACAAACTTTTACCTTCTATTTTTATGAACATTGTCTCATTCATTGTCTCATATTTTAGCTTTGTTTTTTTATTTTGACAACATGTCATATATCCATAATTATTGTTACATTGGATTAGCCAAATTATATTTCAACATTGAACAATCTTTACATAAGGAAGAACTATAACTTCTCTCAAGGTCTATAATTTAAAACTCTACTATTTTAAATTTTTTTTTTACCACATGATAATTTTATTAAATTGTAACCACATTTACTATATGTTTTATGTTATAGTTGCTACAAAAAGTCACACATGATAGAAATGAACTTCGCTTGACAAAGGATTGTAGAGACATATTTTTCTATGGGAACATTTGAGCTAGAGTATTTAGTGTGTAGAATTAACTTCACCAAAATTGGTTCTTTAGTATTGGCGATGGATAAAATTTACTTATGGAACAATGGAAGAGTTGATGACTTTAAGAGAAGCAATAAAGAGGTAATTTCTTAATTGATTGTAACCAAGTTTACACAATATTTTTGATTGTAACCAAGTTGACTAAAGCTTTTTATTATGTTTAGATGTGATACCTCCTTGGTAGTTGAGCTTCCAGAATATGTGAAAATAATCTTCAAAGTATGGTCTAAAGTGGTGAATAAAATAAATAAGGAGCTATAAAGCAACAGGGAAAAGATATGCTCCATTACATTAGAAAAGATGTACGCAGTTAAATGACCATCTTTTTCAATTTTTTTTTCTAGTAGTATTATAAATTTATGTAACCATATTGCTTCTTGCTAGTGCAATGGGAGATTTTTGTTGATACCTTGATGAAGGAAAGAGAGTGGTTAGAAGTTGGGTACATACCAACAATGGAAGAGTACCTAAATACACATTGTGTATCTATGGGTCTCATTTCTTGTTCTTTACATCCAATATTTTTAATGGGTGAGGTTTTAACAAATAATGATCTTCTCATCATACATGAATCTTCAAATATTTTTCATCTTGTTGCCTTCGTATGGCAGCTAAAAAATGATACTGCAACTTATGAGGTATTTAACCTACCAAGTATAACATTTTAATTGTTATATTATATAGGTGACTCACTTGAAATATCACTTATAGATGGGTAGCACACTCTCAATTATGAATTTCATAGGTAGGTCAACTAAAATCAAATCTAGCATTTCAAATAGAATTCATCTATTAGGCCAAATTTAGATGACTAATCTTATAATATGTCAAAGATTAGAGTGTATTATTTAAGCCAATACTACTGGAACTATCCATGAATAAGGAGTTATTAAAATAAAAAAATAATGTGACCATTTTTATTTTTTTGTGTAGATTGAGGAGGCTTGAGGAAAAATAAACTCATGTATGGCATATTATATGAAGCAAAATCTAGGTTCTACAATATAGGTTACTCTACAATATTTTGAAGAAATTCTCAATCACACACTAAAACAATTGAACCATGACTATTTTAAGTTAATTGTTAAACCCCCAAAATATGGAATTAACCTTATTTTCAATATGAGTTGAAAGCTCCTCTACAAGTAAAATGATGGCTATGAAAGTCCCTCAAATGAGACTAAATAATATATAAGGAAATCACTCATCGACCGCATCAATCTACGGTGACAAATATATTATGTTTCTTGTCTCTCCATCTATGAAAATTATAAGGGCAATGTAGAAAATGTGAAAATATATTGTCCTTTAGATAATATTTAAAATTATTAAATCTAAAGATTGTATCATCAACAATGATCTCATTTAGCTAGTTTATGTTACCATTAACTATCGTGGTAACCATTTGATCCAATATCATTTTTATGCTTATGTCATATGTCTAATTTATAAATATGTGCCATTATTAATTATTAAAAAATGTTTTTTTTGTAACGATGACATGGTTGGGTTGATGAAGGGAATATGTTTTAACAAGGCTTTGAGCTTTGCTATATCTTTTATTTTATTTTATAATTTTATGTTTAAATGTTAATTATTGTCCTATAATAGATGAAAGAGGTTGTTTCTTTATTTTCACTCTTTAGTTATGTAAGAGAAAATAGTCTAAAGTTGCACAAGATAAAGTAGGCGAATATGTGAGATTTCTTAAGCAATATAGTTTTTTTAATAAAGAGAGACATCTAACATAAATATGAAAGTATTTGACACAATGAATTTGAAAGGAAACTTATGTTTTAATCTAAAATTATCAGGCATTAAGACAAAAAACACATATGTGAGGCATTAAGAAATATAACTATTATGAATCAATCTTGATACCATATATTCCAATTCCCTACATTCAAGTAAAATATTAAAATTCCTATTGTAATCACCTTTAGATCACCATGCATAAGGTGACACTTATAATTGATCTATAATGAATCAACAATCTAGATATGGTGAATGAGAAGGAAAAATGGATTCAAGCTTCAGTTTCCATAGAAGATTACAAGCAATATTTTTTTTGAATCAAGGATTCCTCATTGAGGTCTTCGAATTTAGGGTTAAGTTAGAGATCTGTAGGACATTGCTAGGATATTTAAAAAGGTTCCCATTATCCAAAAAAATACCCTTGATGATAACACAAATTGGTACACATGCCTCAACTAGAATTTGACATTTGTTAAAAAGCTTCAGACACCCAACAAACTCATCTTTCTTTGGACATGGAAAAACTAAATACTATCTTATAAAGGGCCACATGTAAGCCTACTAAATCACATAATATTGAGTCAAATCACATCATGAACAACATCTCTCCTCCTTCCTCTTCTTGTCCATGGGAAGGTATTTGGCCCTCCTCCAAGAATTGGTAGATATTTTCTTTAGGAAAATGTTCTTCTTTGATATGATTATACTCATTCAAAAGAAATTGGCCAATATTATAATATTTCAAAAGAAAAGGAGACTTATTTTCCCAGATCTCCCTTCAACCCAATCCCTAAACCATTATAGAAGAATCCTCAATGTCGAGTTGGTAATCCTCCTTTCATTGTTAATGAGCAAAAACTTCTCAAAACCAAGCTTATGTGGGTGCCAAAGAAAGGATTAGTGAGCATAAATGTGATTCATATTCTATAACTAGATATAGGGGGGTAAAAGCACAAATATGTGTCACCCTTTTGTAACGGAAAAGGCTAACAAAAGTATAGCTGTTCACTTTCAAATACATAAAACTGGTATTATTATTTAGAATTTGAAAATGAAGTAAAATAATAAAAGTTGTAGAAATGGATGAAGTTTAGGATTATCATTTTTTATAATTATTTCGAATAAGAATTTCTATATTTTCCTAATTTTTATGGATAATTTTTTAGTTGCTAAAAATTGGGGGTCTAGTTCCCACCACAAAACTATATGAAAACAAACTTATTTCCCTTTGACCTTAGACTATGTTCTAGATAACATATAGCTAGAACAATAAAAACAAAAACATGGCTTTAGACCTAGATTTTCTCTTTTATAATGATTCAAATTTCAACTCACCTAAAATTGATAGTTTTCATCTCCCACCACATTTTTCAAAATAAAACTATTCTAACTAGAAGAAAAATTAGACATTCTAAAAAATTACTCCCTCCTCTAGAATGTCATATAATTTTTAATTTTTTAAATATCATTTGATATATTTTTCTTTCTTGAAATTGACATATTTTTTAGTGTAAAAATATGTGCTTCTAGAATTTTTTAATTACAATATACCATATCCAATTAAAACACTATAAACTCTATATGAGAATAATATTATCTTTGAGCTCTATAAGATGGTCCTTATATGTTATTAAAAAGATATCTTAAAAAATAGTAAGAGTTATTGAAATGTCACTTTTTTGAAATAATTTTATTTCTTTAATAATTGCATACAAACTAGTATAAAACATGCATTTAATAGACATTTCCAATTGGAAAAGTGTGAGACCATATATAACTTAGCTAGAATGGATTTATCTAGATCATATGTTTGAACAAAATGTATTCTTAGATAGAAATACTCAAATTTAGTCATTCTAATAAGTCAGCTTGAAAGGTGACACAACTTTGTACTTTTACCTAGGGCTTTTCCCTAGGTGATTAGTAGAAATCATCTTCTCTCAAATATAACTTCTCACTTCAAAATAGGATCTTAGTCAAAGAGGTCTATTGAATAAGTTATAGAACAAGACATTTGATATTACTTATGACCAAGAAATTATGGTTGCCAAATGGGATGGTTTTTTAAAGTTTATTTACGTTGACAAAACCAATAGAATTTTCAAACTTATGTTTTGAAAAAATAATATGTTCTACTATGAAAGCTATATCATGCTAATCATTTGTATGACTATCATCCTCAACAAAACAATTGGGAACAACTTAGTAATGAGAAACTAGTAAATACTTTGAAGAATTTGGTTGATGAGAATCAAAGAGACTAGCATAAGAAACTTCATGATGCACACTAAGCTATTATAATTTCTTATTAGAGAGATATTGGTATGTACCCTTTTTAACTAGTGTATGGAATAGATGAAACCATTCTCCTACCTTTGGAGCTTACAAACTTGAATCTTCAAAGGAAAATTATAAATGTGTAGTTTTAGTTGAGCATCAGAAAAAGGATTATGTACCTAAACTTACTAAAAAAAAGCGAGAAAAAGTGGTGCATACAATTGAAAGACATGAGAGGAATGTGGAGATTTTTACAAAAGGTCTCGACAAAGATATTTTTTAGCTTGAGACACAGTGCTTCTGTGGCATAGAAGAAAAGAACCTAATGGATTTCATAATTTTTTTAATTATTTATGGAAAAGTCCTTTCAAGATCAAGAAAATTCTAGGTGATAAACCTTTCCTTCTAGATTATCTAGATGGTACTCCTTTTCTTCTTACCTATAATGCCCTAGGCAAGATCTCTTCTTTTCAAGAGCCTCTTTTCATTAGCAACATATCCTTTCATAATTTATCTATTTTCTTAGCTTATAAGATTTAAGGCTCTTTTCTAAGCTTATGGTATGCACTATTGTTAGGGGATATCTCATTGTTTCTAGAAGTAGTTATCCTTGATTCTATTCCTTATGATGTCTATGGCTACATAGTCATCATAAGGAGGGGGCATATATACACCCTCTTTGTACATAATTTTTGTTGATAACCATTGGGAAGAAAATATAGATTCTAAGTATAGCTTGGAGTACTTTAGCCTTGTTTGCTTGGTATGATTTCTAGGTCATCCTCAAAGATATGCATTATTGCTTCATCTTTTTTTCACACACAAGAACATATTCTAAAATTCATATATATGGGTAACTCATGACCATTTACTAAATACTCAATGGGTATTAGAGATACTTATCCATTCCAAGAAATACACCTTTTTTTTGCTAAACCTCTCCTAGGGTAACACATTCACATATGCACTCTATGGTGATACAAACAAATTATTCTAGGAGTGGACACATACACATGCATGTATAAACCACTGATGGACACACAAGATTGACTATCAGGCATGCAAACTTGCTAGATCATTTGATCCTAGTTTTTTGGTTTTTGGGATTGACTATCACAAGGCACATAGACCTATTAGACCATTCAATCCTTCCTTTCTGTGATTTATAGTAAGGCAAACAAACCTTACTAGGAAAGATAATCACTCTCCCTTTCCCTCTCTCTTTATGTTTTCATGTTGATGGGATAGAATCATGAGGAATGTAGTCCTTTGTGATTCTCTTGTCATTCCTATGTGATCTCTTATGCTTTGTAATGGAATTCTAAATATGATATTAAAGGGTGAGGCATTTCTTCAGCTGAGGTCTCTTTGACTAATTCATTTGGGCTTTTTTTATTCTTTTAGTTTATCTTTGTTTCCCCTTTTGTGTCTTTTGGGCTTTGTTTTCCTTTTGTTTTGTTTTCTTTATTTTCATGCTCTTATGCATGGGAATTAAGTTAGGATCCAAGGTTTGGGGCTTATTTCCTTAAGCTTAGTGATGTTCTTATTGAAAACAATTGATTAATTGTGTATTGTCTTTGATGTTAGAAAAAATGTCATATCACTCCCAATTAGTGTATGTCGAGCTCACTCGGGTGATGAAGATAATTTCCTATGTCTACCAAGAATTCTAGAGTTTTCTTAGTTCAGAAGACAGTGTCTACCAAGTTCACTGGGGTGACAAAGAAAAGTTTGCAGAAGTTGAGTGTTAACCAAGCTCACTCAATTAATGAAGGATATGTTGGACAGAACTAGTGTTAACTGAGATCACTAGGTTACCAAAGGAACTTTGTGAATATGTAGTGTTAACCATGTTCACTTGATTAACACAAGAAAATCATTTTTGAGTTAGTGTCTACCGAGCATGGTTGGCTAATGAAAGATTTTCTTGTTTTGACATATTGAGTTCAAGTGATTTAGTTGTTGGTTCTAGCTGATTGAAAAGATGAATATTAATTATTCTAAGTTGTATTCAAGATGATTTGATAATGTGTTAGATATAAATATAAGGTCAAGTTGAGGATTGAATGTGTGCAACATAATAAAAGATTTGATGATACTTAGAGGAAACAAATTAGAAGAATAAGCAAAATATCCTTGTTGAGCTGCAAAGATACATTCAATTAGGAAGGATCAAGTATACAAGATAGAATTGAGATTTGTAATTAACAAATCAGTTGCATCAAAAATTGGGTCATCTTAGTGTTACTTTCTAACCATTGTAGCAATGATCTAAATCTCTTAACTAAGTTGGCTTAACAATTATTTGTAAATCCTCTAACAAGGTGGCATTTATAATTGAATTTTCTAAAGACCTCTAACAAGGCCACTCCTAATAGGGTGATTAAATCTTCTAACAAGTTCACACCTAATAGTGTGTTTAATAACCTTTAACATGGTTGGCTCCTAACAAGGCTCACTTTAGAAGAGTGAAAATCAGTAACTAGTTACAATTGGTGGTTTTTCCCAAATTAGGTTTCCACGTTAAATCTTGGTGTCACTTGTGTTCATGCTATTTATTTTATGTGTATGAAACTACGTTAATAGTAAAGCTAATCATAGAAAATATCTTAAGTTCTATTATTTTCGATTTCTAGAATTTACTAATATAAACTGAGTGCATGTGTATTTGTTGAGTTACAATAGAATACAATTTAAGCAGATTTTTTATTGACATATAAGGGATCTTGGATTTATTTTTGTAGTAATTGATTCACCCACCCCCCTCTTAGTTACTCCTCTTATATTTCCAACAATTGGCATCAAAGCCTTTCGGTGCTTGTAGAAAAGGTTTCAAGGACCTAAGCTAAAGATTAGGATGTCTTACATAAGGGAGATCCCAAAGTTGAAAAAAGATAACTTTGTAGCATGGTAGGAACTTATGAAGCTACATCTGGCAACCATCATTTAAACACTACTTATAAGTCTCCTACTAGTACAATGTCTGTAGAAGAAATTGCTGAAAAGAAAAATCATAATATCATGATGATTGACATAGCAACATCGCTTAACTATTTAAAATTTGATGAAGTCAAAGGATGTGCTACTGCTTATGAAATATGGACCAAACTAAAGGATATCTATGGAGGTGATGATAATGTTAAAAAAGCCAAGGAAAAATTATTGAGAGACCAATTTGATCAAATGAAACTGAGAGGATGAAAACATTACAAAATATGTTGATAGAATCAAAGGTAGTGTTAGTATTATAAAAGCATCTGGAGGAACAATTGATGATGTAACAATGGTAACAAAGGTACTCAGAACCCTTCTTCCTATCTACGCAATCAGAGTGTCTATTATTTAAGAAATGAGTTGTGATCCAAATAACAAGATAATTTTGGATGCAGTAGTTGGAAGGTTGACAATATTTGAATTAGATAACTATGATAATTACATTCCTAGTTCTAGCAATCATGAGTCAACATTTGAAGCCAAGGTATCACTCAAGAAGAAATCCAAAAAGTCTAATAGTAAACAATCTAAAAGTGAAGAGGGAGATAGTTTTGACAGTGATCTTGAAGCCATTGAAACATTGCTTGCAATAAGGTATCCCAAAGGAAAATTAAAGTATAAAGGTAAAATTATTTTAATCTATTTCTCTTGTGAAGAAGTTGGAGACATTGTTGCTAGGTGCCTAAACAAAGAAGACAAATATGAAAATAAACACGTCAAGTTAAAAGGCAAGAAGGATTTAAAGAACTTCAAGAACTACAAGGACAAAGGTAAGAAATCTTATTTCATAGCAAAAGATTCAAATAGTAGTGAAGATGATGAAATGGTATATATTGTTGTAAAAGATGAATCTGATGATGAAGGAGATAATATGACACTTATCTCTCATGTTAAAAAAAATGACACATGGATTATTGATAGTGGTTGCTTATATCATATGAATGGTGATAAAACAAAATTTGAACACATGAAACATTATGATGCTGGTAGTGTGAGATTTGGAAACAATGAACCTTGTTTCATAAAGGGAAAAAGTTGTATCTCACTAACTAATGAACTTAGATGTGACAATGTTTACTAGGTTGAAGGACTAAAGCATAACCTACTAAGTGTGGCATACTTGAATAATATTAGATTCAAGGTGGAATTCATGAATGTGAAGGCCAAACTACTAAATGGAAAAATAAATCTAGTTGGGTCTATCAAACAAACAAAAGGTAACTTATTCTACCTAGATCTTAGTGAAAGTTCATGGTTTATTGCTCAAGTAGAAGAAAGTTGGTTATGGCATAAAAAGTTGTGTCATGTGAACTTTGATAATCTAGTGAAGATAAGAAAAAATAGAAGAGTAAGAGGCATTCCTAGTCTAAGGAAACTTGATATGGGTCTATGAAAAAATTGTCAAATTGGAAAGATGGGAAAGACTAGTTTCAAAAGCAAGAACTATCATTCAAAAGAAGTCTTAGAGTTGGTTCATATAGACCTATGCGGACCTATTGGATAGAGAGTTACAATGGAGATAAGTATTTTATTCTATTTATTGATGATTATTCTATAATAATGATTATGATATATCTAAAAAAAAAATTTGAAGCTTTTCAAAAGTTTAAATGGTATCTGGCAAGAGTAGAGAAAGAAACTAGAAAGAAATTGAAATGTTTGAGAATAGACAGAGGTGATGAATTCATTTCCAATGAATTAAATGAATTATACATTGAAAAAAGAATCAAGAGACAAGTATCAACCCCAGGTACACCTCAGCTAATGAAGGGTGCTCCCCTTAATACCATAAACTCATAACAAAAACAAAGAAATAATAGCAAATGTGAGAACAAAATATGGACTTCTTATTTGCACCACAAATGTGGAATTACATAATTCAAAAGTACAAAATGCTAACCCACATGGACACCTTCATTATTATAATCTACAAGACTAAGTTACAAACTACCACCCAAAGCTATCCTAGACAATGTTTGTGCCTTTCTTAAATAGGCAATTTTATGCCACCTAAGAAGGTTTTAGATGCTCAAACTTAATACCTAGGGCCAATAGACCCTAAAAATATATATAGAGTTGGCTAAATACATCGTTGACAAATTATTTTAGAAAATTTGGTAGCCTAACTTTGGAAAGCCATAACTCTCGAACCGTTGCTTCAATTGGCTATTATAACCACTTTTCAAAAATGCCAGATCCTAATCTACAAGATTGGAATCACACAAGTCCCCTTTTGTCAAGATTTTGGACCTCATCCGAGCACTCTAAGGCCTCCAACAGTGAGCCTAAAGATTTTTTTTCAAAATTTTCCACCAAAAATCTGCAATAACTTCTTCGATACTTAAGCTGGAACAATGAGATTTTTATGGTAGGCTTATAACTCTAAAATGAACATTTCTATAGAAAATGAGAATATTCCAAGCTTATATGACAAACTTACTAAAAATAGTAAGTTCTAATAAGTAGTAACCACCCTATCTACTAGTCCTTATTAAAATAGAAAAGATTGAAATAAAAATATTTTTGGTTGATGCATGATCTCTCTTACACCTAGGATGCTCTTGCCTTAGACACTTAGGGTAATTTGAGAAGTGACCTTGTCATGTCTTAGGTGTTCAGAGGAAATTGAGATAGTTAACCTCCTCTTTTGCTAGCCATGATGAATCCACAACTGGCCTCCCTTTCCATTTGACTAGATATTCCTCATTCTGGTACTTTTTCCAACACTACTATTCCATATCTCCTCAATCTCCTTTGTAGCCAAACTAGCTACTAGAATACTCCACTACGCTTTCTGCAACTTCATCTTCATCACCTCCTTCATAATACTTTGTCAAATCTGAAAAGTTAAATACTAGTAAAATGTTCAATTCAACAAGAAACTCCACTTCATATGAATTTCTAGAATCATGCCTTTTCACTATCTTGCATGGTCCAAACTTCTTCATCTTCAGCTTATTATATGTACCCATCAGAAAACACTCCTTTCTCAAATGAACCATGATTTCATCTCCAATCTAAAATTTATTATACCTCCTTTTCACATCTGCCTTAGCCTTATACTATGTATTCATCTTTATGATGTGCTTCTTCACCTCCTCATGGATGTGCTTCAATTGTTCAACAAAATCTTATGCTTTAGCACTACTTATCTCGCCTTTATGCAACTGCCGTAATTTAGAAGCATTTATAAGACTACTCCCATATACAATCTAGAATGGTGATTTACTAGTACTCCTATTGACATAATTATTATATGCAAATTCCACCCGTGGTAAAATCATATCCCATCCTTTTGGTTTATCTCCAACCAAGCATCTCAACAAGTTTCCCAAACTACGATTCACAACTTCTATCTATCCATCAGTATGTGGATGGTGTGATGAACTAATCTTCAAATCTATCTTCAACTTCTTCCATAATGTATGCCAAAAATGCCCAACAAATTTAGTATCTCGTTAAGAAACGATACTATTTGGTAGACCATGTAGTCTCACCACTTCTCTAAAAACCAACTCTGCAACATAAACAACATCACTAGTCTTCTTGCAAGGAATAAAATGAGCCATCATTAAAAACTTTTCAACCACCAAAAAAATAGAATCATGCCCGCATTGTCTCCCCAATAATCCAAGAGTAAAATCCATGCTGACATCCTCCCATGGCTTCTTTGATACAAGTAATGGCTGATATAACCCTATATTCTATTTTACTTCTTTAGCCATCTTGCATACTCTGCAACTCTGTACAAAATTATTCACATGTTGCTATAACTATGGCTAGTGATAATTCTCAGCAATGAAAGCTATGGTTTTATCTCTACCAAAATGTCCAACCAATCCTCCACTATGCTTCTCTTTGATGAGATTCTCTCTCATTGAACTTCTAGGAATGCACAACTAACTTTCTTTGAACACCATATTATCTTGGATCACGAAATCCAACCACTTCGACCTATCAAGTGTAATAGGTTCTGTACAAGCCTTCCATTCTTCACCAAAATTAGGATCATCTGGATACAAAGTATTGAGTTCCTTGAACCCAACCACCTCTATCTACATTTTTGTTAACAAAAGTTATCTTCTCCTAAGAGCATCTACAAATTTGTTAGACTTGCCACTCCTACATTTCAAAACAAATGTATAACTCTGTAAAAACTCAACCCACTTTAAATGCCTTTGGTTCAATTTTCCTTGACTATTCAAATATTACAAAGCTTGATGATCATTATACAAAGCAAACTCCTTAGGAAGGAGATAGTTTCTCCACTTCTTCAATGCTTGAACTATAACATAAAATTCCTAATCATAAATATTATATTTTCTTTTTGCATCATTCAACTTCTCACTAAAATAAGTAACATGTCTACCTTCTTGGCTCAAAATAACTCCTATTGCAGTACCACTAGCATTACAATCTACTTGAAACACCTTGTTCAAATTAGGAAGTGCTAAATCAAGCTACTTAGTAAAATTCTGTTTCAACAGATTAAAAATTTTATCTGCTCCTAAAGTCCACTTAAATTCCTTGCTATTCAATCTCATTTTTTTAGTCAAGGGTCCACAAATACTACTATATGTACCCCAAAATGGTCACCTAGAATATGGGCCCCCATTATTTAATTTGTCAATTTTCTGAATCAATGGTTTGGAATATTTTATTAAATCAATTCAAATCAATTTCCTTGATCAAATTTGATTATTTCATTTCTAAGGTTGATCATTTTATCCTAAGTCTTGTTTAATTAAAAGAAAATCTCCCTTTTAATTAAATAAAATAACTCCCCATTTAATTAAAAGAAAACCTCTCTTTTAATTAAATAATTCACCATAAGAGAAAATATCCTCTTTTAATTTTATTAAATATTTCCCATTTAATTAAAAGAACGTGGTCCCTTTTAATTAAATAAATTCCCACTTAAAGAAGAAATAAAATAAATAAAAATAAAAAATTCCTCTAAACTTAAATGCAAATATTTTAAAGTGGGATTCCATTTAATTCTTTCCTATTTTCTCATTGGTGGATCTTTATTTCACATAGATTATTCTTTCTCCACACTTGATTAAATCGTTTTGTCTCTTAACCTTGATTGTCCAATCTTCTTTATAAAGGAGAGCCCTCTCCTCATTTTACATACACACACTCTATGCTATTGTAAAACTATGAAGAAAGTTTCTACTGAGCTCACTCAGGCACTGAAGGTTTTTTTGGCAAAAGTCAATTTCTACCGAGCTCACAAGGTCAGCGAAGGAAAGTTAGTTCTTACCGAGTTCACTCGATCTCCAAAGGATTTTGTAGAATTCACAGTGTTTATTGAGCTTCACTTAGTTAACACTAGAAATCATTTCTGGAGTAGTGTTTACCAAGTAGGGTCAGCCAATGAAGGATTTCATCATTTTAGAAAATAAAGTTTATTTGTTTCATGTAATGTTTGTACTTGACTAATGTATTATTTATTGGTAAATTTAACTTGTAAATGAGCCAACTTGACAATCTGTAATGTATAAATAAAAGGTCAAGTTGTGATTTTGAATGAATGAATGGATGTATGAATGAATGAGTATGCAAGTGAGTTGATTGTGAAGAGGAAGTGTGAGCAAATTTTGAAGAAGGATCATATATCCTTGAGAAGCAGCAAAGTTGTATTTGATTAGTGAGGATCTATTGAAGCAAAACAGAAATCTATATTAAAAAAGTTTAGTTGCATCTCATTTAGGTCACTTTTTATTACTTTCTCACCATTGTAGCTGTAATCCTAAATCTCTTAATAGAGTTGGTCTAACAACCATTTTGTAAATCCTCAAACAAGGTGGACAGTTCTACTGAATTGTTCTAAAGTCCTCTAGCAAGGCCACTCCTAATAGGGTGATTAAATCCTCTACCAAGGTCACACCTAACAGTGTATTTTGTAACATTTAATAGGGTTGGCTCCTAACAGGGCTCACTTTAGAAGAGTGAAAATTGGTAGGTAGTTACTTGGTGGTTTTTCCCATATTGATTTTTCATGTTAAATCTGGTGTCTCTTGTGTTCATGTTATTTTCTTTTGCATGCATATTAATGATTGTGAATGCTTAACGATTAGTAAGAAATTAATCTATCGAGTTACAACATTTTTCTGTGTGGCTACTAAGTGACAACAATAATTAGTTATTTAAGACATCTAAAGGATCTGTAGATTTGTTTTTGTGGTAACTGATTCACAACCCCCCCCCCCCCCCCAACCACCACAACTCAGTTACTCCATCTATAATTCGAACAATTGGTATTAGAGCCTTTGGTGCTTACAGGATGGATTTCAAGGATCTAAGTTAAAGATTAGGATGTCTTACAAGAGGGAAATTCCAAGGCTTAATAGGGATAACTTTTTGGCATGGAAAGGTCTCATGAGACTCCATCTGACTTCCATTGGAGACACAAGATTGAAATATCTTGATGAAGCATATGTAACTCCTTGTGGTACATTATTTGCGAATGACATTGCTGAGAAGAAGACTCACAACACCATGATGATAGACATTTCATCTGCCCTCAGATATGAAGAAATTGATGATGTCAAGGACTGCAAAATTGCCTTTTGAAATGTGGAACAAACTGAAAGATATCTATGGAGGAGATGGTAATGTGAGAAGAGCCAAAGCATAAAGTTTAAGAGGACAATTTGATCAAATGAGGATGAGAGAGGATGAAAACATTGCAAAATATGTTGAAAGAGTCAAAGCAAGTATTAGTGCAATCAAAGCTTTTGGAGGAGATATCAAGGAGGAAATAGTTATAAGTAAAGCTCTTAGAAAATTACTTCCCATTTATGCAATTAGAGTTTCTGCAATTCAAGAAAGAAGATGTGAAGCAAATCATAAGATAAATTTAGTGGCCATAGTTGGAAGATTGACTACATTTGAGCTAGATAACTATGATAATTATGTACCAACTACCAAGAACATTGAATCAGCATTTGAAGCCAAGCTTTTACTCAAGGAGAAAGGCAAGAAGATAAAGGATTCTTAGTCAGAAAGTGAAGAAGAATCAAAATAGAGTTTTGACAATGATCTTGAGGTGGTTGAAGCTCTACTAGCTAGGAAATATTCTAGAGGTAGAGGAAAATACAAAGGTAAGATTCCTCTAATTTGTTTTTCATGTGAGAAAATTGGACATATTGCTGCTAGGTGCCCAAACAAGTAGAACAAGGATGAGAAGAAAGGTCACAAGTGCAATGGCAATAAAGACTTCAAATCATTCAAGGAAAAAGGTAAGAAAACATATTTCATGGCTAAAGATTCTAATGATTCTGATAATGAAGAAGATGAAACTGTGTACATTACTATGAAAGATGAGTCTTATAATGATGAGGAAATGACACTTATCTCTCATGTGAGAAAAAATGATACATGGATTATAGATAGTGGTTGCTCACATCATATGACTAGTGATAAAACTAAGTTTGAACATTTTGAAGACTATGATGGTGGTAGTGTGAGGTTTGGTAATAATGAACCTTGTTGCATAAAAGGAAGAGGAAGAATCTCACTAACCAAAGAGCTTGTATGCGATAATGCGTATTGGGTAGAAGGACTAAAACACAATCTATTGAGTGTGGCACAACTACTCAATAATGGATTCAAAGTGAAATTCATGCATGGAAAAGCAAGACTACTAGATGAAAAAACAAAACTGATTGGATCAAGCACATAGACAAAAGGTAACTTGTTCTATCTTGAACTTGAAGAATGTTCATATTTTATTGCTCAAGTTGAAGAAAGTTGGTTATGGCATAGGAGGTTGTGTCATGTGAACTTTGATAACTTGGTAAAAATAAGAAAATTTAGGAAAGTAAGAGGCATTCCTAATATAAAGAAAACTGAGGTTGGTCTATGCAAGAATTGTCAAATTGGTAAGATGGAAAAGACTAGCTTTAAAAGTAAATACTATCAGTCTGAGGAAGTTTTAGAAATTGTTCATATTGATTTGTGTGGACCTATTGGAATTGAAAGCTATACTGTTGAAAAGTTCTTCATTCTTTTTGTTGATGATTACTCAAGAATGATGACTATCATATAGCTAAGAGAAAAATTAGAAGCATTTGAGAAGCTCAAATGGTATTTGGCCAGAGTAGAGAAGGAAATAGGGAAAAGACTAAAATGCTTGAGGTCAAACAGAGGTGGTGAATTCATTTCACATGAGTTCAATAACTTTTGCATTGAAAGAGGGATCAAAAGACAATTATAAACCCTTAGAACTCCTGAGAAAAATAGAATAACTGAAAGGAGGAATAGATCTATCATGGACTATACAAGAACCTTAATGATTGAAAAGAGCATTGCTATCAAATACTGGAAGGAAGCTATCAACACTACAATTCATACCTTGAACCGAGTATAGCTAAAGAAGAATTCATTCAAAACCCCCTATGAGTTATGGTATGGCTATAAACCTAATGTAAGTTACTTAAAAGTATTTGGAAGCAAATGTTACATTTTGAAAGAATCCAAAAAAGGAAAATTTGATGTGAAGGGTGATGAAGGAATATTTTTGGGTTATTCTTGCAAGAGTAAAGCATATAAATGTTTGAATTTGTCTACTCACAAAGTCATAGAAAGTGCACATGTGAAAGTTGATGAGATTGCAGAAAGAATTGAAGAAGAAAGTAAAAGGGAACTAGATTACTATAGAAGATTTGTTTTCATTGAACCTAATACGATGCCAGATACACCTATCAATTAGGAATCTTCTACTCCTGAGTCTTCAGTAACCGAGTTGCAGGAAGATCAAATCAAGCTACAGGAACTTGAATCACATTCTAATGCTACTGAGCCAATACCTACCAAGTCTAAAGGACCCGAGTAGTAGACATAATAGCTAGAACCTAAAGTTGAAGTACAAGAGAATGAGAAAACAAAGCAATCAAAAGGCAAGGAACCTATATTAGCTAAGTATGTTAGGAGACATCATACACCAGAACAAATCATTGGAGACAAATTTGAAGGTACTATGACAAGAAGTAAGTTGAAAGGTACTTGTTTACTTGTTGATTTTGAACCTAGAAGTGTCAAAGATGCATTAGAAAATAAAAGTTGGATTGAGGCTATGAATTAAGAGATAGAGTAGATAGAGAAAAACAAAACATGGAGTCTTGTACCCAGGCCTAAAGACAAATATGTGATTGGAACTAAGTGGGTATTCAGAAATAAGTTGAATGAAGATGGTAAGGTGCCAAGGAAAAAAGTTAGACTGCTATGCAAAGGATACTCTCAAGAAGAAGGAATAGAATATGGAGAAACATTTGCTCCTATTGCAAGATTGGAAGGTGTCAGGACCTTACTTGCATATGTTGCATACAAAGGATTTAAAGTTTATCAGATGGATGTCAAGTTAGCATTTCTCAATGGTATACTAGATGAAGAGGTTTACATTGAGTAGCCTAAAGGTTTTGTTGATCTAGACAAGAAGGACATGGTTTGAAAATTACACAAAGCATTGTATGGTCTAAAACAAGCCCCTAGAGCATGGTATGAAAGATTGCATAACTATCTTATTTAGATTGGTTTTCAAAGAACTAATGATAATAGTAGCTTTTATATCAAGGAAGGACTAGATAATAAGATTATTTTGGCAGAAATATTCGTGGATGATACTTTGTTCACAATGAATGATGATCTTTGCAAATATTTTTCAGAGCAAATGAACAAGGAATTTGAAATGTCAATGTTTGGTAAAATTAAATTCTTTATTGATCTTCAAATTTAGCAAAGTAAGAATGGCATCTATATCACTCAATCTAAATATATCAAGGAGATACTGAAAATGTTTGGTATGGAAGACTGTAAACTAGTTGGGACTCCTATGTGTACTAGATTGAAACTTACCAAAGATGATGAATCAAAGGAGGTAGATTAGAGATTGTATAGATCTATGATTGAAAAGTTGCAATATGTAGTGCATACAAGTCTAGATATTGCCCTTGCAGTTGGTATTGTAGCAAGATTTTTAGCAAAAATAAGAGAAAAACACATGATGGCAATCAAAAAGATCATGAGATACTTGAAAGGCATTGAAGATTATGGATTATGGTACAAATTTGGAGGTAACCTAGATTTGAAAGTGTTTACTAATGCAGATTGGGCAGGAAATGTTGATGACAGAAAAAGCACAAGTGGAGGAGCTTTCTTTCTTGGAAAGAGGTTGGTTTCTTGGACAAGTAAAAAGCAAAATTGTACATCTCAATCCATAGTAGAAGTAGAGTATGTTGCAATAGCAATAAACTGTTCTAATATTGTTTGGTTCAAACAGTTATTAGAAGGTATGAAGGAAGAAATCAAAGAACGTATTGTTATGTTTTGTGAAAATACAAGTGCAATTAACATATCTAAAAATCTAGTGATGCATTCAAAAACCAAGCACATTGCAATAAAGTATCACTTTGTTAGAGAATTGGTGTAGGATAAGGAGATTAGATTGGAATATGTCCATAAAAAAAACAAATTGCTGACATATTCACAAAGCCTTTATCTAAGGATGCATTTTTGTATCTAAGAGGTAATCTAAAGCTTACTAAAATAAAGTTTTAGTGATGCATCAACAGGTATCAAGTTGACGATCTTTCAGTTGATGTAGAATAATCATGGAAATATTGCATATGAATTAGTACATAAGGTACATTGCAATTCATTTGGTTTGTGTTGTCTTTGGCATGTGTTGTCAAAGAGGGAGAGTATACTATCATATCTTTCTAAAATTTGAAATTTAATGTTTGTAAAGAAGTCATGTAATTTCTTCACAGAGGGATATTACTGTATTTGAGAAGTTTGTGGATTGAAATGTAAGAGGGAGAAATATTTTGTCAAGAAAAGACTTGTTTTCAAATTTCATTCTTCTATGACATGTTGTGTTGCCATCAATGCCAAAGAGGGAGATTTTTGGATACAATTATTTAATTGTGTGTTGTCTTTGATGTTAGAAAAATTTCATATTAGTTATCAGTCAGAGTCTACCAAGCTTAGTTGGTCAAAAAGGCAAAACATTGAGTCTACTGAGCTTAGAAGGTTAGCAAAGAGAATTACAGAGTCTACCAAGCATTTCTAGAGGTTACACTGTGAAGATAGTTTCTACCGAGCTCACTTGGGTGTGGAAGGTTTCTATGGCAGAAGTCAGTTTCTACCAGGCTCACAAGGTCAGCGAAGGAAAGTTAGTTCTTACTAAGTTATCTTGATCTCCAAATGATTTTGCAAAATTCATAGTGTTTATTGAGCTTCACTTGGTTAACACTGGAAATCATTTCTGGAGCAGTGTTTACCGAGCAGGGTCGACCAATGAAGGATTTCATTATTTTGGGAAATAAAGTTTATTTGTTTCATGTAATGTTTGTAGCTGACTGATGTATATTTTATTAGTAAATGTAACTTGTAAATGAGCTAACTTGAGAATCTATAATGTATAAATAAAAGGTCAAGTTGTGATTTTGAATGAATGAATAGATGTATGAATGAGTGAGTATGCAAGTGAGTTGATTGTGAAGAGGAATTGTGAGAAAATTTTGAAGAAGGATCATATATCCTTGAGAAGCAACAGAGTTGTATTCGATCAGTGAGGATCTATTGAAGCAGAAAAGAGATCTGTATTAGCAAAGTTTAGTTGCATCTCATTTAGGTCACTTATTGTTACTTTCTCACCATTGTAGTAGTAATTCCTAAATCTCTTAACAGAGTTGGTCTAACAGCCATTTTGTAAATCCTCTAACAAGGTGGATAGTTCTACTAAATTATTATAAAGTCCTAACAAGGCCACTCCTAATAGGGTGATTAAATCCTCTAACAAGGTCACACCTAACAGTGTGTTTTGTAGCCTTTAATAAGGTTGGCTCCTAATAGGGCTCACTTCAGAAGAGTGAAAATTAGTAGCTAGTTACTTGGTGGTTTTTTCCATATTAGATTTCCACCATTAAATCCAGTGTCTCTTGTATTCATGTTATTTTCCTTTGCATACATATTAATGATTGTGAATGCTTAAAGATTAGTAACAAGTTAATCTACCGAGTTACAACATTTTTTCAATGTGGCTACTGAGTGACAGTAATAATTAGTTATTTAAGACATCTAAAGGATCTATGGATTTTTTTTTGTTGTAACTGATTCACCCCCCCTCTCAGTTACTCCATCTATAATTCCAATAGATCCATCCTTGCATTTTCATGTTAGCTTAGATCCATGTTTGTTTTCATAGATTAATATAACATTGTTATTTTCTTTCATAGATTAGATTTCCTTTCTTGCATTTCTTTGCATTTAGATTAGTTTGCATCTCCATTTTCATGCATATTGGATCTTTGAATCTCTCATTTTAAGGTGTACTTGCATGGGCATAGACTAGGTCAAACTGAGGGCCTCCATCACAAACCCTTACACTCCATAAATAGAGAGCTATGAGTTTCCATTCAAGACCTCATTTTAGCCATACATTTTTGGCACCCAACATGGGGAAACCCACCTTTACTTGCTGGTTTTGGACATTTTTAGATCTAATCCCCTTGTACAGATTTGTTTGGAGACAAAAAACCCTAGATCTTAAAGATTTGATCATATCTCCTAAATGACTTGGTGTTTTGTTCTAAGTTTTTTTTGTAGGTTGGCAACACATTAGAGAAGCTTCAGTCCAATTTTTAGATTTTTCCAAGGGGTCACTTTTTTGCATTTAGGGCTTTGGATCTAAATTCATATCATATAGGTTCAATCTTGTTGACTAGGTTAAAAATCATGATTAAATTGCACTTTATTTGTACAAATTTAAATGCATGATATGAGTTGTCATTTTTCATGGAATCAAATAGTTCAATATATTTTCATGTGAATTTTCCTATTTATTCATGATTTCATGCACTTGATTGAAGTTTGTGAAGGTAACTTGGAGGTCTAAAGAGCAAAAAATGAAAAAAATGGAAAGTGTGAAATCAAGGTGCACACATTCTAAACCTTCTCATTTGAATTATAAAAAGTGATCATTGTTTTCTTTTTCATTGTGCAATAATTTTCTTTCTTTTTTCAAATTGTTTAATGTGTCTTCCCAACATTGAAAAAGGGCTTAAAATGAATCACTCACATTTGGATTTGAGCTTAACATAAGAAACCCCTTTTGTCTTTTAATCCCCAAGATTTTCTTATTAATGTTTTCTTCTTGCATCCTTGTTAAGGAGTTTGAGGGAAACCTAAATAAGGGATCTTGATTTTTATTTTTTTTAGGGGGCCCTACCTAGAGAAGTGATCACTCTAGGGGATGACCTCAACTCCCTTGTTTTGGTGGAGTATAAATAGCATGACTTGAATCTAAAGATAGGTCTCTTGGAAGTAGAAATATTATCAATCTTGGTTAAGCCTAAAAGAACTTTATACCTTTGGGAAGTGAAGGTGGAGATTGGGTTACCATTTCCTCTAGGTTGTTTGGTAATATTCTCTTTCATTTATGGATTTGGGCCTCACATACCTTGTGTATATCAAGGACATCCCCTAGCTGAGATTGTGCATCCTTATAGAAACCTAAACAAGTTGGTGTGTTTGATGTGCTTGAATGCTTAAAACCTTCCACAATTTGAACAAAAGGGGACACATCCATCAAATTGAGCCTTAAGGATTCATTCCTTTTATATTATTTCAAAACCACTATGGGCTTCAAACCCTATGCTACCAAACCTCAATACCAAACCTCAATCAAGTTTAGATGATTATGAGTTCTCCTTTGCCATTAAAAAATATCTAGACTTATTGGCTAGTTTCTCTTTTTCAAGGTCTACATCTTCTACTCTAAGACATCAACTATCTTCATCTTATACATCCAAAGACCTCTTGAGAGAGAATAACTTCTTTGAGAATATGTCAATATTTCATTGAGCCTATCTTTTATCGAGATGAGAATGACAAAAATGGTCCTAGACATAATTTTGAGAGAACTTTTACTCCTTTAGGATTTTCATATGACATGGTCCTTGAGACCTTAGTTGCAAAAATGATCATTACTTTACCATACAATTTTTTGACACCTTATGAACCTCAGGTAAAACCTTAATGGTGGAGAGATGATCATTATTCTGGCTACCATACATGCAAAGGTCATAAAATTGAAGATTGTACTACATTTGAATGTATAATTCAAGATCTTATCGACGATGAAATCATTGATGTTGAAATTTCTAAAGATCCATGTAATAAAGATGCTTCTCTTGAGCAAGATCATGTTGATGAACCTATGTCTAGTGATGGTTTCCTTGATTCCTCCATTTCTTCCAATACTTATGCATCTCCCAAAACTTCAAAGCTATCCAACATTCTTCCATCAAACGAAGGTCCTAATACTTTTCATGTAGTTCCCTATAGTTATCCTCAAGGGCTACCTCTTAAAGAAACCCAAGCTAATCTACACTTGGCTGAAAACCCTTTTCATATTTTTAAGACTAAACATCCTCAACCTTTATGCAACACTATGTCTACTATGCCCACTTCAGCTAGTCCTTCATTACCCCTTCAAGATCCTATCATGCAAACCTCATATACTCCCTTGTCCTTAGAAGTGGCTCTATGTCAAGAGGACTCAAAAAAAGATAAAAATAAATATGTCAAGAAAGATCAATATCAAGCACCCCTTCATCTCCTTCAATATGCAATCCCTCCATATCCTATGTCTTATCCACCTCCTAAGTATGATGAAGACACTAATTCCACTATTTCTCTCAAGCTTACTGAAAATTGTGAACAAATTTTTATGCCTATTTTATCCAAAGAAACTTGTCAAGATCAAAGAACCCCTTCTTTTTTTGCTTCTCCATATGCACTTCAAAACTATGCTCAAGCTTCAAATCCTCCTATTAAAGGTGTTTCTCCTATTAAAGACACTCATGAGTCTATTGATGGCCTTGGTCACACTGCTCACTCTAAAGATGCTAATATCCCTATTCACTATCCCTTTGCATCTCCTAAATCTATCCTTGGTCCTTATTCATCAAAGATAAAGACTTCAAGTCTTCCATCTATATTGGGACCTTATGTTCCTTCATATCCTACTTTCACTCCTACCCCATCTCCTAGCTCTCCTATCATACCTTGAGATCAACAAAGACACTTATCCTTGATGAATTGTCATTCATCTATCCATATTAACCACTCATGGAATCCTTATTCATTCACAAATCCCAAGTCTTTTGGAAGCAATTTGGATGATCAATTTAAGAACAAACACAAGAATCCATTTAAAAATGAATATCACTTTGTCCCATCTAATCAACATATGAATAAAAAGAAAGAAAAATTATTCAAGAGACCACAAAGGTCTCCTACCTAAAGAGCTAAATCAAAGAAAATGTGGGTTCCTAAATCTATCATTGAAGAAATGCATTCTAAAGCATCCAAAGGAAAAGAAAAATCTAAAGCCATATGGATTCCCAAGTCTCTTTTGAAAGTCTTGAATATTAAAAATATTTCAAAGTTGGCATTCAAGCTTCCAAAGGCTTCCACCCTAGCTTCTTTCAAAAATATTCCTAAGAAGCTTCCAAAGATTTCCACTCCATCTCCTTCCAAAATTCTCTTACTTCCTCATACATCTAAACCTCAAACTATTTTCCTCATGATTATTCCATCATTTCACAACCCTTCAAGTTGTGTTTTGATCTTGATCTTGCCTACTTTCTCACCTAACCTTATGCAATATTTTCAAGCCTACACATACCTACTATCCATATTCCTTCTATCTTTCCAAAGAATAAAATTTTATCCTCCATATACATTATCTACCATCTCCTTTCCATCAACCTATTAGCATCTTTGAGCATACCTTTCTATGGTTTTAGCTTATCATGACTCATATTTCCTATAGGAGCACTATTTAAATTGAAAAAAGATTGACTTCTTCCAAATTTTTTTAAAAAATTAGAAAAAAAAATTGAAAAGAAAAGAAAAAAAAAAGAAAAATTTGAAAATGTGCCTCGGTGAAAACTTGGTAATCAGGCACCTTGGTAGCAAAAGTAAAGAGAAATAAATTCATCCTATGGTGAAAGCCACTCCCTTGTGGTGCCTTGGATAAGTACCATGATGAAAACCTGACAATAAGGAATCTTGCATAGTTCTTCTACATCTTTCTTCCATTCTATCTTCTCTCTTTGATCTTGACAATGTTGACCTATACACAAACATTTGACTATCTTGTGAGCTATCTTATGATGATCTTGTTTTCATTATTTTCATGTTTAGCCTTCATATCTATTTTCCTCCATTCATTCTAGTCTTTTACTATCCTTTTCCTATTTACCCCTTTGGTCTTGACCTTAAAAAAGAGAGTAAAATACAATGCTATGAAGCCTCTTGACATGTCTATTCCTTTGGATTGCATCTTTCCCACTTTTACATTATGCTTTCATGAATTATCTTATGCTAGCCTTTCATTTCTTGTCCAAATGTTCTTTACATGACAATTTTTTCCTTAGCTTGGGTACTCTTGAGGAGTTAGTCCTTGAAGATCACTTTCACTTGCTTCACAAACTCCTTGCTTATCCATCATATCCACCAGCTTGTTGCTCCATAATGTCCTTTACCTTGCTAGACATTGGGACTAAATGATGTTCTCTTGCTTAGAAGGGATGCTCATTCTATTTCAAGGCATCTTTGTACATGTTTATTGATCTTGAAAAAATACAAAAAAAAATTCATATATTTCAAAAATCCAAAAAAAAAAAGATATATTGTGGAAATTCTAAAAATTGGAAAATGTCCTGAAAAAAATGATCATCTTAGTGAAAACCTAGCAAAAGGCACTTTGATGTATATCCAACAAAAATTATATATTCCAAAAATAAAAAAAAAATAAAAAAATTCAAAAATTCAAAAAAAATAGAAAAAGTGCCTTGGTGAAAACTTGGAAATAGACACCTTGGTAGCAAAAATAAAATTTTTTTAATATAAAAAGTCCTAAAAAATTTAAAAAATTTAAAAAATAAAATAAAATCCAAGTGGTGAAAACTTGGAGATGGGTGCTACTTGAGGCCTTTGCACCCCTATTTCTTAGCATGCATCCTCAACACTTAGCCTTTCTCCATCATGCCTTATCCTTGTCACCTTAGTTTGGAATTGGTCTTTGTCTAGGGGACATAACTATGTTAGCTTTGATCTCTTGGATGCGTTAATTTTTAGGATAGCTCACAAATGGTGTTTTTGAATGCCACCCAAATTGTATTTTTTAATATAACCTCTAAAATTGAGCATTTTTCAACACTTACTGGTTTGGTCTTACCCAGTTTTGTCATGTAATCTAACATGTTTGGAGGCATTCTGTCCTTATCCTCGGAACTCAATATCGGTTAACATACTTAAATTTTTAAACATAAACACTTAATGTTTTAGCTATGTCATAATCTTTTCTTTGTGTACTGACTGTTATTGATTTTCATTGAGTGTCATTGTTCCTAAGTCTCTCTGGGATGCATAGCTAGAGGACTTGGGGCATGAGGCATATGTCTTATTTGCTACATTAAATTGGGTAAGCTAACATCAAAGTCATCTTGACCTTTATGTCTTTGAAGCTTATGTTAAAATCTTTCCACATTTCAATCTGACATAAATCACATTCATAGCTTCATAGTTGTGCTTGTGACTAGTGATGATTGTGTGATTTTTTGATGTCCATTAATAATGGCCCAATGATGAAGATAAGTTTTTTAACATTCTCTAATGAATGATGAAAACAAAATTCTATATTAAAGTTGCTCTTTTGCAAGTACATCTTTGCATTTTCATGTAGCTTGCATTATTAGCCTTCATGTTAGTTTGGATTTTTAGGTTGCATTATGAGTTTGAGAGGGTTTTCCCTTCATCTTTCTTGTGGATTTTTAATCAACTATGGTCATGTTTTGATCTTCATATCCTTATCTTCTTTCATGATCTCAATCAAAATTTTCTATCTTAATGTTGATTGCTTTTGGAGTATTCCCTTTCTTAGGCAAATTTTATATTCTTCTTTCTATTTCTTTCCATATCTTCCAAAATTTTCCCTTCTATTCACTTTCACCCCACTCCTTTTCCTCTAATTCACCTTTGGGGCATAGTATTTCATACTTGATGATCTATCATGGTTTTGTGATTCTTATATCTTTCATCTTACATCAAGAACCTTATCCTTAGTTTGATTTGATCAATTTGATCAATTTGTTGTTTCTCCTCTATCTCATTTTGATTTCAATCACGAGGGGGTAGTTCTTATCAAACTTCAATCCTTGATTCAGTTTTATCAATTTTATCCTTGACTTTTTCTAATCAAAATTTATTTGTATTCTTTGTCGTGATGTGTTCCCAAATCAACCACACATCTGGGTTGTTTTGTGATCTCGAATTGACCTCACACTTCAATTTCTTTCTTTGACTACATGTGTTTCCAAATTGATCACACATTAGTCAAAGAGGGGAAAATGTATGCACCCTAAAATAGTCACCTAGACTATGGGCCCCCATTATTCAATTTATTAATTTCCTGAATCAATGGTTTGCAATATTTTATTAAATCAGTTCGAATCAATTTCTTTGATCAAATTCAATTATTTCATTTCTAAGGTTGATCATTTTATCCTAAGTATTATTTAATTAAAATAAAATCTCCATTTTAATTAAATAAAATAAGTGTCCATTTAATTAAAAGAAAACCTCTCTTTTAATTAAATAATTCATCCACATTTAATTAGTTAAGAGAAAAACCCCTCTTTTAATTTATTTAAATATTTTCTATTTAATTAAAAGAAATTGCTCCCTTTTAATTAAATAAATCTCCACTTAAAGAGGAAATAAAATAAATAAAAATTAAAAATTCCTCTACATTTAAATGCACATATTTCTAAGTGGGATTCCATTTAATTTTTTTCCTATTTTCTAATTGGTGGATCTTTATTTCACACGGATCATTCTTTATCCACCCTTAGTTAAATCTTTTTACCTCTTAATCTTGATCGTCCAATCTTCTTTATAAGAAAGAGCCCTCTCCTCATTTTACATACACACACTCTATGCTATTGTTATTCTATAAGTTTGGAGAGCAATTTTTCAAGGAGTTTACTAAAGCTTTTTGTGGAGAACTTCTATCTTTTTGTCTTCTTCTCTCATGCATCCATGGCTTCCATCATCATGATCCATCCTTGCATTTTCATGTTAGCATAGATCCATGTTTTTTTTCATAGATAAATATTGCATTGTTATTTTCTTTCATAGATTAAATTTCCTTTCTCGTATTGGTTTGCATTTAGATTAGTTTTCATATCCATTTGCATGCATATTGGATCTTTGAATCTCTCATTTTATGGTGTACTTGCATGGGCACAAATTAGGTGAAACTGAGAGCCTCCATTACAAACCCTTGCACTCCATGAATAGAGGGCCATGAGCTGCCATTCGAGACCTCATTCTTTAGCAATCTTGGATATAATGACTCATAGAAGTGTGCTCACATGTTAGGCATACAATTGCTAAAACCTCTTATGAACTTTCTGTAAAAACTAGCTAGTCCATGAAAATATCTTACGTCTATCGTACTCCTTGGAGTAGGCCATTCAAGGATAGCTTTCAATTTCTCTAGGTCCATTTTTAGACCTTCTGTTGAGACTACAAATCCCAGGTATACCAACTCCTTCTTTATAAAACTGCACTTCTTCAAGTTTATCAACAACTTTGTTTCACTCAACTTATCAAAAACCTTGCAAATATGAATCAAATGCTCCTCCAATGTCTTACTAAAGATCAATGTATCATCTAGGTAAAAAATGAAAAACTTACCCAGAAACTCCTTTAGTACCTCATTCATGAGCCTCATGAAAGTGCTCAGTGCATTGGTTAGCCCTAAAGGCATGACTAACCACTCATATAGTCCTTCTTTGGTCTTGAAAGTAGTCTTCCACTCATCAGCTTCTCAAATATGCATTTGATGGTACCCACTCTTCAGATCTATCTTTGTGAAATACTCAACTCTACTCAAATAGTCCATAATATCATCCATCCTTGGTAATAGAAATTTGTACTTAATTATGATCTTGTTGATAGTATAAGAATCTATGCACATCCTCTAGTCTCCATTCTTCTTTGGTGCTAATATTGTTAGTACAACACATGGACTCATAATCTCTTGAATCAACCCTTTCTACAATAACTCATGAACTTGTCTATTCAACTCTTCACTTTCTGCTGGTCTCATTCTACATGCTGCCTTATTTAGAAAATTGGCCCTTGGAACCAAATCCATCTAGTGACTGATCTTCCTCATTAGGGGAAATCCATTAGCTACATTATCTATTACAATATTAGAAAAATCTCCCAACATATCTGCAACTTCTATAGGCACCTCCTCTACTTCTTCTTTAATATATTTTGGAATTATAGAAAAACACATATGCTCATGCTTCATACCTTTGAGAAACTCTTTTCCATCAACAAAACATATTTTGACAACACTACATACCTTTTCTTCTTTCTCCTTCAATGACTTAAACTTATGTTTCACTCCATCCTTGGTCTAAGTGTAGGTATTTTTTTCCCCATTGTGTACAAGATGCTTATCAAAATACCATGACCTACCCAAAAACATATGAAATATGTCCATAGGTATGATATCACAAAGTACCACATCCTGGTAGCTTCCAATCTTGAACTTCACTAAGCACTGCTCATTGACATTGACCTTGTGGTTATCTTGTACCCAAGCAATATGGTATAGATACGGGTATTTCTACCACTTTAGCTTCAACTTGGTGACCATCATTTCTGCACCAAATTATTAGTACTTCCACCATCAATGATTACATCACAAAACTTATCTTCACATCTACATCTTGTGCAAAACAAGCTCCTTCTTTGATTAGGTTCATTCTCACCACTCAGTAGGACTCTTCTGTTAACTAGGACTTCTCCTCTTTTAGTATCTTCAAAATGTGATGATTTGAGATCTTCATCAACATGTGTAACTCTGGTCTGGCCTTCTATTCTTTGATCAATCCTTCCTTGGCACTGGGTACATTCAAATGCTCTATTCCCTTCTTCTTTTTAGTGAAAACATTTCCCACGAAAGCCTCCTCTTCAAGATCCTTGTCCTCTGCCTCTTCCTCTCTGATCTCTATTGTTCTAATCATAGAAATGATTGGAATTGTTTCCCCTTTGGTTTTGACTACTACTTCTAGCCTCATCTTTTTTCTTCTAGTCATCATTATGACGACCATAAGGTCATCTACTAGATCTTTTGCCATGGCCTCTTCCACTATTCTTATTGTCAAACTTCTTATTTAGTTTCTCCTCAACTCTTAGGTAATACTATTATGTGATGAGTGTGCAAATGTGCTTTGCTTTTGTACATTTTCTATGCATCTTTTCTTTTCTTTAAGCCTTTCCTAATCCCTATTTTGCCATTAATCATTAAAAAATATAATACATTTAATAAAATTTTAGGGTATGAAATATTTCCTGAAAAAGTAAATGATTAATTCAAAAATAATGATATCTTGATTTATTCTAGTATAGCAAACATAGGTGATCGATGAATAGATATGGGACCAGTCACACAAGTAAATGTATAGCTGGGAGCCATTGTTTTGTTATTACATTTTGAGAAAATATTTTTGTAAATGTTAAAAAAAATGGTTAAGCCCTCATGTTTGGTTATGTTTTGTTAAATACTTGAGGCCAGAAACCAAACCAAATTATTTACTTATCTATATTTAGGGAAGCGGCCATCGACCATAATAGTCTAGTTATTTGATCAGTTAGACGTTTCAAGGCTATATAAACAAGTATGTAATTTCAAGATGGGGAATCAAAAAAGGAATACATTAAACTCTATTGAAATTATTTGTTTGAATATTTTGGATTCATGAAGTAAAGCTTTTGTAGTAGTTTGTGTTGATCTCTCACATGTACCAGAGGAAGGGCCCCCTCTCGGGAAACTTGGTGAGATTGTATTATTGAGTTATGTGTACATTTACATTTTAGTTTGTTGAGTGATTAGTTTTCATGAATGCATGATTATAAATTGGTATAAAAACAAGTTAAGTTTGGAATTGAATAGTGTCTTTTATTCTAGAGGCAATTTTAATTAGTGGTGTTAGACTTTAGTTTTCACTTCTCCTAGTTCTTCTCTATTGACGAGTACATACTATGCATAATTCATCTGCCATACTCTATTTTTCAGCTCTATTACAAATCAATCAACCTCCTACTACAAACTCTCACTCACCTTACCAAATCGTCAAGTTCTTGTCGCATTTCCTCACAATATCATTTGACTTCCTGTTGCAAATCATTTCTTGAATCACTTCCTGTCACCATTCAATTTGCAAATAATTAAATTGAAGTCCTAATGCCTACAATGTTATTCAATGATACCTTTTAAAGAATATGAGTGTATTAATTAAGGAAAAATTGTGATTACTTTGTGAATGATTTGAGTGTGGGTAAGAATAATAATGTTTCCTAATTTTATAGGGTAAGGTTATGCTTTTATGTAATGTATGATTTTAATAAATGAACTTATAATTTCATGGACATTAATATAAGGATCTGATTTGTAGAATGCTTAATTTAAATTTTCTCTTCTCTTGTGACTTGCATTTCATACCCACTTAACATGTTATTTTCATCCCTTCGGTAAATTACCCCAATATATTTAAATAGTTTATGACCCCAGATTGACATTGATAGGAATAAACTAAACATTTGAAACAAAATTTTAATCAACATTTTTGGCACTATTGTAGGGAAAGATATCAAAGGCATGAAGTTGTAGCAAGTTAAGATAGGAATAGTGCGTCTGTGGGAGTGATTGATCAAGAGTCAAACTTTGTTAGCCTAATACCTAGGATTTGCACTACAATAATTCATTAGGTGCATGCATAGGCTTAGAGATAGTCAAGGTAGGTTTGTTAAGAAATAATCAATAGGTAGTTCAAAAATTCAAAAACCACAAAAAGATAAAAATCCATCAACCATCAAAAGCAAACCAAAGAAAAAAGTTAGAATCCAACCATCTTCTTAATCCACCTCGTACTATATCTTTTGAAATTTCTCAATAATTTACAAATTCATACGAAGCTAGTTGTAGTAAGCCTCCAAATTCTCTAGAACAAACCTTTAAGACATACTATACACCTTGGGCAACCAAAGTTTTGGAAGAAGCCATGGCTAATAATATAAAAAATAATAACACAGGAGGAAACAATACTAGAAACAATGGTAATGCAATTGTTTAACACAATATGACTTTGAGTTTCCTATTCACCCTCTTGAGGATAATGCCCCTATGAAAAATATCCCTCACTCAACACTTCCTATATTTAGAGGGTCAACCTCTGAGGATACTGATATGTTCCTATTCAAATTTGATGTCCTTTATAATAGCTAGGATTATCAAAGTAATGCACAAAAACTAAATCTATTTCTAGTTACCTTGAAAGATGCTACATTATGATGGTTTATGAGTCTTAGGGACATTAGAACATGGGACAAAATGAAAGATGCTTTTCTTGCAAAATATCAGGAGTATTGTAAGACCAAGGAAGTATGAGATGAAATCTTTCACATGACTCAATGGGAAGATGAGTCAATTGAAGATTTCTTAGAATGTTTTTCCTTTAGCTTATAGAGCTCAATGCGCCTTGATTTAACTATATACACTATCAAAATTATTTTCTTAAAGGGATTCATGATGAAACCATGGATGCATTAATTTTGATTGGAAAAGGTGATATTTCTAAAATGTCCTTTGAAGATATTTGTGATATATGTAGGAACTATTCGCGGTCTAATAGATCGGTTCATAGACATTCAAGTAAGTTTTCCACCATGGGTAATGCATTAGGTATTTCTAAGAGAGAAATTGGTAACCTACTTGATGACCTTAAAACTAATTTATTAAATCATATGGGTAAATAAATTGACACTTTGTATTCTCACAGGAAACATGAGGAAGCTGAAAAGGCCTTAGTAGTATATTGCCCAACTTGTCATAAGAAGCATGGACTGGAAGACTGCCCTTATAATCAAACTCATGTAGCATCACTTGAGGAAGGTAGAAAGACTTTGATACTATGACCTCTTCATGAAGGGATGATTCCTATGAAGTATACTAAAGAACTGGTTTACTATATGGCTCCATGACACCATTTTTTACCTAAAGGCTTCTCTAATGAATACTTTACTAGGCCATCTCACCAATTCTCTAACCAAAGTCCATGGTATGGAGGTTGGCAACAACCCCAACCTTATTAGCAATGGCCTCAATTTTTTTAGCATAATAGATAATCGTGGCATCAAACATGGAGGCCACAACCTTCGTATCCACCTCCACAACCTTATATACAACCTTATCTTCCACATCAACCATTTCCTCCACCACCATTGATAAGCCCCTATCAATGACCTCAACAATTTCTTCCTCCCATACTTCCATATTCTTTAAATCCACCTTCAAATCCACCACAACCACCTAAACCCACATTCGTGCCAACTCAACCAAATCCAAATCCTAATAATAAGCCTTCTCAATCACTATATAATAATGAGATGGCTGATTTTCCTACCTATCCTGTTAACACAGTTGAGATGGATGGTGTACACCTCAAATCTGGGAAGGCTCTTAAAGGACCTACTATCACAAAGGTCCTTGATGAACTTGAAGAAGAGTTAGAAAAAGAACCTCCCTTTCCTGATTGATTCATTCATAAACTAGAGCCTAAAGAACCAACACATTTAGAATTTGATATTTTAAATGAATTACACGATGTTAACATCAAAATTCCTCTTTTGTAGGCTCTTAAAGATATTTTGGTATACAATAAAATAGTATGTGAGTTATGCACTTGACGATAGAAAAAGAAGGCAGATCCAAATTTTGTTCAAGTTATTGAACAATTAGCAGAATTAGTGTTGGGGAATGTCACCATTTCAAAGTATGTAGATCCTAGCAGTCCTATCATCCAGGTAAGTATTGGTACAATTGTTATTCCTAACACACTTGTAAAATTATGTGCTGCTATAAACATGATGAAAAATGAAACAAAAATAAAATTATCCTTGGATGGACTTAGACATACTCCTACAATGCTTCAAATGGCTAACCGATCCTTAGTCAAACTAGAGGGGGTTATAGAAGATATTTTTCTTACCATTGATAATTGGGATTATCCAACCAATTTTATGATTTTGAAACCAAAATCTAAGTTGTGGGGTATCCTTTAATTCTAGGGAGAATTTGGTTGGCTTCTCTTAATGACTATATCAATTGTCAATCAAGGAACATGGTTATTTCTAATGAAGTACAAACAAAAATAATAACATTCTATCTTCCTGCTCAACCCTTGTTAGATACGAAAGATCATGTATAGGTTGAGAATGATCTAGAAGATTTTGCACCAGTCCTTACCATTGAACAAGAACAACATCTTGACAAACCTAATGATGACAACATTCTATTGAACTTTCTTCAGAATGTCTATGAGTCTACTAATATCCTAGAAACTATGGTTTTCCCTTCTAATACGATTGTTGATTGTCCTTTTGGGAATTTTCCTTTAGTTGGCAATCCTCAATCTATTCAACACTTTCTCATGTTACATCAACTTCTATCACATTAGCATTTTAATAGTCCATTATTATCTTTAGAAAACTAGAAACATCATCAAGACCTCTCCTTAGTGCTCCTACATCATTAGAACCTATATAGATCCTAGCTGGGTGTACCCTCAATATTAATCCATAATTAACACTAGCTTAGATTAAAGATCTCATAAGTGTTCTTAAAGAATATAAAGATGCATTTGCATGGGAATGTCAAGATATGTGAGGTATTCATCTGAACACTTTTACCCATCACATTTACATAGAAGAAGGTAGTCACTCAGTTTGACAACCACAATGAAGAATCAATCCCACCTTGCATGATATCATCAAATAAGAACTCCAAAAACTCTTGAATGTTGGTTTCATTTATCCAATGTCAGATAGTAGGTGGGTATCTCCTTTGGTTGTTGTGTCAAAGACAAATGGTAAGTAGTGTGTTTGTGTTGATTATCGAGCTTTAAATAAGGATACTAAGAAGGATAAATTTCCATTACATTATATTGATCAGGTATTGGATATTCTTGCAAGAAAATAATTATTCTCTTTCTTGGATGGATTCAGTGGGTACAATCAAGTCCACATTGCCCCAAAAGATTAGGACAAGAGTACCTTTACTTGTCCATGGGGAACCTTCACATATGACATTCTACCTTTTGGGCTATGTAATTCCCTTGCTACATTCCAATGTGCAATATTAAACATCTTTTCTAATCTAGTTCATGATTAAGTAGAAATTTATATGGATGATTTTACTATTCATGAAAATACCTTTGATGAAGCTAAAGATAACTTGGAGAAAGTATTAAAGAGATGTATTGACACTGACCTATCTCTGAGTCATGAGAAGTGTCATATGTTAATGACTAAGGGAATCATATTAGGCCATTTAATCTCCTCAAAATGTATACAATTTGATCCCAAAAAGATTCAAATAATTCAGAACCTCCCCACACCTTTGACCCAAAAAGATGGTCAGAGATGCCTTGGTCATGCTGGGTATTATAGGACATTTATTCAAGACTTTAGTAAGATTGCTTCTCCTTTGTTTTCTCTGTTAGCTAAAGATATTGTCTTCACTTGGACCCCTGAGTGTCAAGAAGCCTTTGAAACTATTAAGACCAAGCTTGTAACTACTCCTATTCTAAGAGGCCCTAACTGGGAATGACCATTCCATATTCATATTGATACTTCTAATTTTTCAATTGGAGTCGTACTTGGACAAAAGGAAGAAAACCTCTTTTATTCAATCTACTACATTAGCAAGAACTTCATTGGTTCCAATGTATACTATATATTAATTGAAAAAGAACTTTTAGCTGTTGTTTATGCTATTGATAAATTTTGGCACTACATTACTGGTTATAAAGTGTTTATTCATATTGATCACTCAACGATTTGATTTTTAATGAATAAACCCATAGTAATTGGTAGGGTTATTAGATGGTTGCTTTTATTACACAAATTTGATGTTACTATACTTGATAAGCCTAGTTAGGAAAATGTGGTTAAAAATTTCTTGTCCCGGTTACAACAGCTCAATAATGAACCTATTCTTGTTGATGACTCATTCCTTGATGAACGCCTCTTTGCCTTTCTTGCCAAGAGTTTGTGGTATGCTGACATCCCTAACTATTTGGTTACATGAAAGTTTTCACCACACTTCTCTCCTTGAAAATTCTATAAGTTGGTAGGCCTCAGTGGATAATATACTTGGATCAATGGTCTTCTATTTTGTACCAGCATTAATAACATCATGCGTTGGTGAATTCCTCAGGAGGATGTCTTTGATATTCTCCATGCCTATCATAATGAACCTTGTGGTGGACACTTTTCTACTCAATAAACTGCTCAAAATATTCTTACTACATGTTATTATTGGCCTACACTCCATAAGGATTGCAAGCATTATGTTCAACATTGTGTCCAGTGCTAGTGCATGGGTCATCCTACATGATCCAATGAAATTTCACTTCACCCTCAGCTCTCTATTAAAAATTTCAAAAAATGGGGTCTCGATTTCATTGGACCTATCAACCCACCTTCTAATATCAAAGAATATATTCTTGTTTGTACATATTATGTCACAAAATGGATTGAGGTGGTTGTGCTTAAGCATGCTTGAGATACCAAGGTTGTTGAATTCATATATTTTGAGACCTTCACTCATTTCAGTGTTCCCCATGAGATTACTACTGAGCAAAGGACCCCAATTCACTTTAGATCTCATTGACACATTAATCAAAGAATATGAAACTCACCATAGAAAATCACCACCTTATCATCTTCAAGCTAATGGACAAGTCAAAGTTTTTGATTAGATAAACAAGTTTTACAGGGATCCTAAAACCCAAAAGTTAAAACATATAAGGTTGATAATAAGCGTGAAAGCCCAACAAAAAAAGTATATGTTTAGAGGCTAATAATAAGCATAAAGCCCAGCCAAAAAGTAGAGTTCTAAGAAAAGACCAAGAAAAAAGACAAGTAATACCATGGCCTAAAGCCAAAACAAGAGCCAAAAGAAAAAGAAAAACAAAAGAACAGGTGAGAGTTATTCCTCGCTCTTTTGCTCCAGCTCTTGCATAACCTGAATAGCCTCAAATGCTAGTTGATTCTCCTCCACTTCCAGCTATTGTGCCCTTTGGTCCCCTTGGACCTAATTAGGAATGGTGTTTTCCTTTATAGAGTCATCCTCCGTTCTGGCTTCATCCCTATCTTTTCCTTCCTCATCATCCTACATTTCTCTATCTTTGATCCAGCCCATAAGAGAGATGATGTTGTTGTTAATGGAGCTTAACAAAGAGAACATCTAATTTTCAAGGTTGTGACTATAGTTCTCTAGGTTGTGTATCCTTCTTTCTGCTAGACTGAGCCTGTCAGCCGAATCCATCCTCCTGTTAGCATCCATCCCATTCCTTGTTGCCTCAATATGTCTCACCTATTCTTTGACCTTCTCCAGCTCGTGGAAAAGCCATTTGATTGATCTAAAATTTTCAATCATACTATTATGAGCATTATTCAAGAGGTTCATCCTTGTCTCCTTAGCTTTGTCCGAAATAGCCACTATCGCTGGGTCAATGAGTTCTTCTAGCCGTTGTTCCTCTTGATTTTCCACGAGGATTTGGGGATTCATAGCCTCCTTGAAGATGTCCATCTTTGAATTCTTGACATTAAATTTTATCCAAGCTTTCCTCCTATCATTGACCTACACTTCCCCTTCTAAATACCTTGCATTCTCCTCTTTCTGCTCCTCAGGTTGGGCTTGGAGGTGAACAAGAGATAGGGGCAGCACAGACACCTCCACAAACTGAGAGCGCACTTCCTCCAAACTCTCCCTCTTGTGTTTCATCCTTAATTTCCTCCTACATCTCCTTAACCATCTCCTCAGAATCTGGCTCCTCCTCATCATCACTGTCTCCCTCCTCATCCTTCTTAGGAGGCTTTTGCCCAAGATCTCTAGGGCTTTTTCTGCTAGGGGTTATGGGGGAGGACAATTTTTTAGCTTGGTGAGTCTCTAATTTCCCTGAAGAAGAGATCCCTCCTTCCTCAAAGCTAAGGCTCTAAATTTCATCTAAGTCAGAGGAGTAACTAGAACTACCAGACTCTACATTCTTTTCCTGAGGGGGAGTGATGCTTATAGTATGAGCCTTGAAGTGCTCATGGATAAGCAATAGTAGCCCCTCATGTAGAGCCAGGTTTGCGGTGGGCTTCTTTTTGAAGCTGTCCACCACCTTTCTCAAAGAGGTTAACAGATAATATGGAAAGGAAATATTAGCATTATGCCCGAAATGATTCAATATAACAAAGTGGTTGGTATGAGCTCTATCAAACCGAGGGTCCAATGTGATGTACTTGATAACAACTCTTAGAACATACCTCCACCACTTCTTCATGGAGTCGAGGACATAGTAGGTGTCAATCTTTCTCAGTGCCTTCAGTTTCTTCTCACTCTCCAGAAAGTCCCTAACCGCATTGGCCAAGAGCTTCTTATCCCTAAAGAATTTAAAACCCTCGATAGGGATTTTGGTGACAGTCGCAATCACCTCCTCCGTTATCCGAATGTAGACCCCATTCACCTTCACCCTTCCATCCTTCTAGGACCCCACCATACTTTTGGTCACCTCCTGATCGAATCCATGCAACTTCATGATATAATTGGTAACCCCACCCTCTTCTAGCTTTTCCCACACTTTCTCCCTACTTCTCCATTTCTCAAAATCTCCCACGGGCTCCTTTCTGCACCTTTTGCCTACCATTTTTGTACACTACACACCCTCTTTACTCATCTACTCCTCACTCTGTGACTGAAAGGGACCTCTGAGAGTAAGAAATAACTAGAGAAAAATAGCCCTGCTATTGCTGTAGAAGCGAGTGCAAAAAACAACCCAAAAAGCATTTCGATTAATCAATAATGAATCACTATAGTTACGATTTCTCATGCTTCCATTTTGAAAAGTACCCTTATTTCTTAAAACCTTCATAGTCATAATTATAGCTTTATTTTCTCCATACTTCCTTGGATTTTGTCCAAGTCGATGAAACTTTTAACGTTCGTTGGAAATTTTTTTTTGAGATGCCAAGTCATTTTTTGGTCTACGCTGACCCCAATGTTCACAAACCTGTCAGCAACCGGGTTTGTTTTTCAAAAAATATCAGTGATGTGGATTTTATTAAATTTGGTGAGGGTCTCACGTGTCTCATCAATCAGATTTGCAATTGTCCATGATGGATGTGAGTTGCCAGTGATGCACTTTATAATGTTATTTGAATCCCCTTCGAGCCATAAATTAGTAACACCAATTTCAAAAGCCAGTTTTACAACATTGCATGTGGTGTTTACTTTCGCAAAATGATTCATTTGGAATCCTAGTGGTAGAGAAAAAGCTGCAATACTATCTCCATTTTCATTCCTTATCACACCTCCACTATTCAAGGAGCTAGGCTTGCCCTTGGAGGCTCCATCGAAGTTGGCTTTATGCTAGCCTTCAGGGGGGAGGAGCCACTTGGCTTCTTATCTTTTCCTCGATCTGTCTTTTACCTTCTCCTTATTCCTGCCTCCTATCTCAAATACTCCCCCCTTCCTCATAGAAAAGTTTTCTTTTATGTTATTGAAAATATTTCTCCCAACAACTAAAGTCAGCTCCTCCCTATCTCTAAAAATTTGATTGTTTCTCTCCTTCCATATGCTCCAACAAAAATAGGGCAGGATCCAGGAGCTAATTTCCTTCAAGACAAACCCATTGAAAAAGCCATGCTATTGATAGAAAAAGTCCAAAAGGTTAGAAGGAAAGCACCAACTATGGCCTAAGTCCTGGGTGAGGATGCCCCAAATTGTCCTAGAGAAAGAACATTGAATGAACATATGGTTGCCTATCTCTGACTCTTCTTTGCACAAAACACATCTGCTGGGCATGATGTGACCTCTTTTGATGAGATTTTCCTAGGTTAGAGTTTTGTCCTGAAGAGTCAACCAAAAAAACATGTTGACTTTTGGCGTGAGGCCAGGTATCCAAGCCCTTGACCAAGGGGGAGACTCTTTTAAGCTCCATAAAGTAGAGTACCCGGAGGTAACTAAATAGAGCCCATTGGCATTATCCCTCAAAACTAGTTCATCCTTATTGTTGCTAAGGGACAAGGAATTAAGCATGATCATGATTGGTTGGAGGTCAACTAAGATAATGGAAAGGTCCCTCCAACCCTGTTTAGTCTTGTAATTGTTGACTTTGTGCCCATAAAGGTTGATGCAATCATTAACCCAAAACCCATAGCTAGGGTTGTTCATAAGGGGGCCCTGAGAAAGCCAATTGTTAGACTTGAACATAATGTCCTCCCCATTACCCAGCTTCTAGGAGACTTTTGAGTTAGCCAAGTCCCTGGCTTTTAAGAAACCATTCCAAACAACAGAACCTCTTGGGATATCCTCACTGAAGAGGGTGAACTGAATAGAGGGCCTCTTTATATACTTATTTACTATAGTGTCTCTCCATTCCCCCGTGCTACTAAAGATGTGCTAGATTTTCTTCGCTAGGATGGCCTTATTGAGGTGAATGAGCTTCTTGATTCCTAGACCTCCATTCTTCTTGGGGAGGCAAACTTTGTCCCATGCAACAAGGGGGTACCTTTTATTCCTTTTAGCTCTCGTCCACAAAAAATCCCTCTGGATTTTCTCCATCCTCTCAGCATATTTCACCAGTATGGTAAAAAAGCTTAGAGCATATATCGACAAGTTTTAAAGGATGGATTTAACTAGTTGACATTTTCTAGCTTGGCTAAGAATGGCTCCTTTCCAGCCTTCCTATTTCTTACTGAACCTTTCCATGATGCCATTCTAGAAGGAATCTAAAGGAGTCATTCCCAAGGGGAGACCAAGGTAGGTAGAAGGAAGATTCCCCACCTGACATCCCAGGATTCTAGAGATTCTCCTCTGTCTTTCCTCTAGAGTATTGATAAAGAAAACATAACTTTTGTCCCAATTGATGAGCTGCCCTAACCCTTTAGAATAGGTGTCCAAAGTGTCTTTCATAGCCTTTGCCTCCTTGACCAAGGCCTCTCCACCCATAATAGTGTCATCAAAAAATTGCTGATGCATAAAGGGGGTGCATTTGGAAGAAGGTTTAAAACCTTTGATCCTTCCTTCTTTCTTTTTCTTCTTCATGAGTCTGCCAATGCATTCTACCAGGATAATAAAGAGAATAGGTGATAGAGGATCCCCTTGACGTAGGCCTCTGGTAGGTTTGAAGAAATTAGAGGGGGATCCATTAACTAAAACAACTAGAGAGGGAGTGGTGACCAGCTGGGAGATTAGCTTACATGATTTGACATCAAAGCCAAAAGCCTTCAACACCAAATCCAAAAAAGACCAATCAACCCGATCGTAAGATTTGGACATGTTTAGTTTGAGTAACATCACTTCTCTCTTTCTAGCTTCCATAGAGTGAATCACTTCATGCACCATAATAATCAAATCTAAAATTTGTCTGCCTAGAATAAAACCAGATTGTTGCTAAGAAATAATTAGTAGGAGAAGCTTAAGTAGCCTCGAAGTGAGCACTTTTGAGATGACTTTATAAAAAGAGTTGCATAAACTAATGGGTCTAAACTTATCCAAAGTGTCTGCTCCTGGCACTTTGGGAATAAGAACTAAGAATGTAGAGTTTTTTTCCTTCAGAATACTTCTGGCTCCAAAGAATTCCTGAACCACCTTCACAACATCCTTCATAATGACAGGCCAGTACATTTGGAAAAAGAAGGTGGGAAAACTATCAGGGCTAGGCAATTTATCTGTCAAAAGAGAAAAAAGAGCTTCTCTTACTTCAGAATTAGAAGGAATGGCTTGGAGTAGATAATTATGGTGTGGTTGGAGGATCTGAGGAATACAAGAAACAATATTATCCTGGTCCACTTTAGAGAGCAAAGGATCCCAAGATAGCAGGGAGGAGAAAAAAGAAACAACTTCAGTAGATGTATCTTCTTCCTTTGTTAGCACACGCTGGTCTTTCTTCAAGCCAGAAATCCTATTATTTGCTCTATGTTTAAGAGTAGTTAAATAGAAAAACTTTGTGTTCTAGTCTCCTTCCTTGAGCCAGTTGATTCTAGATCTTTGCCTCTAGAACTTTTCCTCTTTGCTAATGATGTCAAGTAAATTAGATAGGATGGACAACTCTTCTTCCCTATTCGAGGCATCATACCCATTTTCTTGAATGGAGGCTTGGATAGAAGAGAGATTTACTAAGAGATCCTCTTTAAGAGAGAATATGTGACTAAAATCTGACTTATTCCAAGCTTTTACCATCTTTTTAACATTGTTGAGTTTTCTAGCAACCCTGAACATTGTAGTGCCTTCTACTTCTACACTCCACTAGACCTTAATTCTTTCTAGAATGTCAAGGTAGGAAGTCCACATTTTCTCAAAATGGAAGGGAAGAGGTCTAAAGGGATTAGAAGGAACAATCGAGAGGGAGATAGGGAGTGGTTAGACCCAACTCTAGGCAAAAGAGCTAACTTGCAAGAGGAAGACTATAGCCAATCAGGAGAAATGAGAGCTCTATCTAGTCTTACCTGAATACAATCCTTGCCTATGCCTTTATTGGACTAAGTGAAGTCACCTCCCATTAGGTCAAGATCCAGAAAAGCCAATCCATTGATGATGTTAGAAAGGTCATGCTTGCTGTCCCAGTCCTGAGGCAGACCACCCTTCTTCTCCTTGTCCAAAAGAGGGGTATTGAAGTCCCCCATAATGATTCCTTTCTTCATGTTGCTATTCTGTATTAGCCCTTTTGCTCTAGACTAGTAGGACTTTCTATCTCTTTTGTTATTGGGAGCATATATATTGAGCAAAAACCAAAATTCATTGGAATGGATATGGAACACTTTACAAAAAAGAATGTTACCTACATTGAAGATTGATCCACCCTAAAAATTTTGGTCTTGAATAATGTCAGCAGACCCCCAGAGGCTCCATCAGAGTCTGATGCCCCCCTGCTCATCAGGTTACTAAACTTAATATTTCTCAATGAATCCTTTTTCATTTTTGTTTCTTGGATCATCAAAATGTCAGGTCTCTGGTCTCTAATCAGATTCCTAATAATTTCCTATTTATGGGCACCATTTAGGCCCCTAATGTTCCATGAGATGATCTTCATTTTTTGTTCTTAGAAAAATCCTTTAGAGTGCTTTGGCACCCATTCGCCAAGCATCTTCTGGTCTCCCCCTCTCTGGACTCCCTCTCTAATTTTCTACCAATGGACAAGTCAAAGTTACTAATAAGGAACTAGAGAATATTCTTACCAGAACCATTGAATTTCATAAGTGTGATTGGGCCATATGACTTCCTAAAGTCATGTGGGCCTATCACACCATGTGGAAGAGTACCACTAGTCTAGCCCCTTATGAAATGGTTTATGGTAAGATGGTTGTCCTTCCTATTGAGTTTGAGATTAAGACTCTTTGAATTTCCCTTCAACTTGGATTGAGTCTATTTGATGCTCAAAAGGAATGCATAATGTAACTCCACTCCCTTGATGAGCTACGTCAAGAAACACTTCTTCACACTAAACTTGTTTAGAATCAACGAGCACTATGACATGGCAGACACATTCATTAATTTTCTTTCTAGCCTGGGGATTGGGTACTTCTATATTATTCCTAATTCTAGGATTTTAAAGGAAAAATTCATACAAGATGGCTTAGACCTTACAAAGTTGAGCATCTATATGAAAATGGTGTGGTTCAGCTCGACACGGTGGACTCTAAATGTCATAAGCTCCTCATTAATGGTCACCGATTGAAGCTATACAAGAAGCCTCTCTCTAAGGAAGCTTTCTTTTTGGAAATAGCAAAGGAACTCACCATGGTTTCCTTTAGTCTCTTCAACATTGCTAGAATATATATATATATAAATATTTAAAAAAAAAAAAATAGAAGATCCAACAATGAAAACCAGTTTCTGGCATTGTTAGCCAACTAGTTGTTGAAAACTAGTTTTTTCAGTGGCTTGTAGTTGTGAGACTCTTTGGTAGTGCTAACTGGTTCATCAGCGCTTCCAGGTGACACTTGATTGAAAAATGACTTCTTGGTGGTCTAGCATCATAACTAAATGAATAAAAATATTAAACTAAAAAAAAAAACAAAAACAAAAACAAATAAACCCTCAAGCAATAAACATTGGATGGATGCAAAACTAGTGATAGGAAGGTCTGTTTGTTCTTGTCGCCCTTCTCTCTATGTACCTTGCTCGTGACGCTCCTATCACTAAGGGTTGTTACTTGCATACATGCTACAAGTTTATGATCGCTATTTTCTACTACTTAGATTTGATGTTCCTATCACACATTCCTTCTCAACTTTCTTATTATGGGTCATTATTTTCTTCTGTCATGTGCCTGATGTCTTGGTGTTGGAAGCACTCTCCATTCCTTGATGGGAGATCTTGTTTTCCAACTATCCAATTGGATTTTGTTGCCATACTCAGTTCTACCTTCCTTGTTGTTGCCACATCAGGAAGTATCTTATTACCTTATGCTTTGTTTTATGTATTTTATTCTATTTTGATGATTATTTGGCATGACTAGGATGGATCAACCACTTAGGTGGGGGGTTCTATGCTAGGTCATTTCTTTCACGTATTTCCATGAGTCCTTTTGGGTCATGAGATTAATTGACTTTTCTATTATTATTGTTTGTGATGTGGTTCTACGTCAAGTCATTTCTTTCACATATTTTCATGAGTCCTTTTGGGTCATGAGATTAATTGTGATCACTTTGCCATTATTATCGTTTATGATGGTACCTTCCCCATTCATTCTATTCTCCATTGCTAAATGCATTTGTACTTCTTATCATTTTCTCCATTGCTTTCCTTCTTGTTTCCACTATCTTCATTTTTTTTTTCTTTGAACTCTCTCACTTGTCACCATGGGGGTAAACACCTTCGTTTTGGACTAGACTCCATGGATAGGTTGAATGCTGATGAGGAAGCATTAAAAATCTTCACTCATTCTAGATGAAAAAATTTATTTGAACATCTATGTGGGTTTTATGCTACCATAGCTATAGAGTTTGCTACGAGATTTCAAGGAGCTAATGCCACGGTTCGAGGACTACAATTTCTTGTGAATTTGTAGACCATTGCAATGGTGACTAGCCTACCCCAAATTGGTGACCATTTCTTTCCCAATTTCTCATCTAGGGTTATGGATTTGAAGCACCATAAGAAGTATTTCCTTCAATGGGGTGAGTTGGTTGAGAATGTCCAAGGGCAAGAAGTGGCATGAAAATATTTACCAATGCCATTGGATGTTGTTGCTAAATTCTTGATCAATTATATCACTTGTGAAGGATGCTACAAGTATGTATTTGCCCACCATTTCTATCTCATGTTACACTTACACCATGGTGTTCTTGTTAATCTTCCAAATTATCTATTTTGCTCCCTGAACCAGTCCTATGATTAGTATAATTGGGGTCATGTTGATTCTCTAGCTCACCATGGGTTAATTTTTAGCTAATTATTGTCCATAATCTCCATTTGACTCAACCTATTCTAGAGTAGGATGCCTTTTTCAACCAAACTAATACAAAAAACCCTAAATTCCATACCATTAATAATACCCTCAAAGCTAGTTCTTCTAAGAAATGACATTCAAAATCTCCATCTTTTCTAGGCCCAACAAAATGTAAAGTCCTAAAATCCAAAATTCCTAAAAATAAAATGGGAAATGAAAACAAAAACCCCAACCCACATCCTATGATTACTCATCTGAAAAAAAATACCCCTGATAGGTTACAAGAATTAGCTAAAATAGTTGGGTCTCTATGTGATATGGAAATTTTGGGTACAAGGCAACCTTAGACAAAGAATGACTATCTTTTAAGAAAATCAAGAAGCCAATAAAGTAGGAACAAAAAGAAACAACACCAAAAAAAGGACTTTATGACTAAGGGTCTAATTTAAGAAGAAGAGGAAGCACCTAAATATTTAGAAAAATCTCAGGATCAAAGAGTTAAGGAAGAAATTGAAGATAATGAGAATACTAGTTTGGTGAAGGAATTGATGAAGAGATTAGGGAAGAGGCTAGACAAAGTAATATGAATACTCAGGTTACTAAAGGTGAGGCCACTGTAGAAAATTAGCAAGAGAATCCTGAGATTGAGAAATTATAGGAAGATGTTCGACAAACAATAGAGGAGGTATGCCATGCTTCTCCTATGGAAAATACTCAACAAGATGAGGATATAATGAAGAAACATCCAACCACCAATACTAATATGATTCTTTACCAAGATACACAAATTGAGCATCCTCTTCATGAATCTGCTCTTGAAGTTAATCTCATTGGTCATACACACCCTGCTACTTTTACAATTCAGAATGATTTTAATCTAATTGCTACAATAATTGGTGGAATTTATGGAGTTCTTGAAGTAGAACAAGGTATTCCACTTTTGTCAAATAGATAGTTATGGAGAATTATCACTCAACTCCAACAATCCAATCAATAGCTACAATTGCAATTACAAGGACTTGTTTCTGAAAATAGGAGAGCCATTGATACAACTAGAGTTGAAGAGAATACAAAGATACTAAATGTCAAACCTATTGGGTCCAGCCAATCACCTCATTTTCATGAGGACATTCAAAGTCTTTAATTCTGGGGGAAATGATGAGTGTGCAAATGTGTTTTGTTTTTGTACATTCTCTATGCATCTTTGCTTTGCTTTAAGCCTTTCCTAATCCCTATTATGCCATTAGTCATTAAAGAATATAATACATTTAATAAATTTTTAGGGTATGAAATATATCTTTAAAAAGTAAATGATTAAAGTAGAAATAATGATATCTTGATTTATTTTGCTACATGAAATATAGGTGATGGACGAATAGATATGGGACTAGCTACACAAGTAAATGTATAGCTAGGAGTTGTTTTGTAATTACATTTTGAGCAAATAATTTTGTAATTGTTTAAACAAAATGGTTAAGACCTCATATTTGGTTATGTTTTGTTAAAGACTTGAGGCCAATGACCAAACCAAATTATTTACTTATTTATATTTAGGGAAGAGGCCATCAGCCATAATAGTCTAGTTGTTTGATTAGTTAGATGTTTCAAGGCTATATAAACAAGTATGTAATTGTAAGATGAGGAATTGAAAAAGGAATACATTAAACTCTGTTGAAATTATTTTTCTAAATATGTTGGATTGATGAAGTAAAGCTTCTATAGTAGTCTATGTTGATCTCTAATGTGTACCAGAGGAAGGGCTCCCTCTTGGGAAGCTTGGTGAAATTGTATTATTAAGTTATGTGTGCATTTACATTTTAGTCTGTTGATTGATTAGTTTTAATGAATGCATGATTATAAATTGGTATAAACACAAGTTAAATTTGGAATTGAATAACATCTTTTATTCTAGAGGCAATTTTAATTAGTGGTGTTAGACATCAAATTTCACTTCTCCTCATTCTTCTCTATTCACGATTGCATACGATGCATACTTCATCTACCACTCTTTTTTATTTGCCATACTCTATTTTTTGGCCTTGTTACAAATCAATCAACCTCCTATTGCAAGCTCTCATTCACCTTACCAAATCATCAAGTTCCTGTCGCATTTCCTCACAATATCATTTGACCAGTTGTCACAAATCATATCCTAAATCACTTCTTGTCACCATTCAATTTCTAAATTCTTAAATTGAAGTCTTGAAGTCGTGATGCCTACAATATTATTCAATGATATCTTCTAAATAATATGAGTGTATTAATTAAGGAAAAATTGTGATTACTTTGTGAATGATTTGAGTGTGGGTAAGAATAATAATGTTTCCTATTTTTATAGGGTAAGGTTATTCTTTTTATGTAATGTATGGTTTTAATAAATGAACTTATAATTTCATGGACATTAGTATAAGGATCTGATTTTTAGAATGCTTAATTAAAATTTTCTCCTCTTATGTTTTGTGTTTCATGCCCACTTAACATGTTATCTTCATCCCTTTAGTAAATTGCCCCAATATCTTTTAACGGTCTATGACCTTGGTTTGACATTGATAGGAATAAAATGAACGTCCAAAACAAGAACAAATCTTAAGTTGATTTGAAACATAGTTTTACCCAACAATATGCCTCGTCAATACTATTCATTCCAACTAGACTCAGCTCATCTTGAATGCTTGGCCTTAACCCATTAAGATAATGGGTGAATTTCTTCTTATCAACTTCTACATGGTTGGTTCTAATGAGAACTCAGTAGAACTCTTTGGTATACTCTTGAACATATTTTCCTTCTTGCTTCAACCCTTGCATTTTCTTCAACATATCAAGCTTATTGTCCATGAGAATGAATTGTCACTTTAGTTTAGCTATCATCTGATCCCATCTAGTGATTTTGTCCTTTCTCTTTCTATTTCACTCCAACTGAACCTCTTGCCACCAGATCTTTACATGTCCCTTCAGTTTCACCTTTAAAAACTTGACCCTATCAAGATCATCAATATATTCAAACTTAGAGTACTCCTCCAATTCATTGATCCAATTGATCAACTCTTCTGGGTTAAGATTTCTAAAAAATGTGGGAACTTCAAACTTAGGTTTTTTTCCAATCTTGGAGATGACCCTAAAAGCCTCTCTTCCTTTGGGTTTAGAACTACCTTTGCTTTGACATTTTCTTCTACATCATCCTCATCCTTTCTTTCATCTCTTACAAGAAGATTTATTCCTCTGCACATTTTTTCTTCCAATGCTTGCATTTGTCTTTGGAGGGCTAGAAAACCATTAGGTGTAACACCTATAGCTCTTTTGCCACACTCTCTTCGTGGAGGCATTATTGATTTTTTGCTAAAACCTTAGTGCAAACTACTTCACAATAGACGATCTATCTACACGCTCAACCCAATCCATGGTCCTGGTGCAAACTATCTCATAGTCAAGGATCTTTCCACACACTCAAGAACTCTAGCTCTGATACCACTTGATAAAGGGTGCTCCCCTTAATACCATAAACTCATAATATAAATAAAACAACAACAAAAATTTGATAAGAAAATATGGACTTCCTATTTGTGCAGCAAATGCAAAATTATAGAATTCACAAGTACAAAATGCTAATCCACATGGATGCCTTCATTATAGTAATTTGTAAGACTAAGCTGTGAACTACCAACTAGGGCTATCTTAGATAATATTTGGGCCTTTCTTAAATATGCAATTTTATGCTACTCAAGAAGGTTCTAGATGCTCAAAATTAATACCTATGGCCTATAGACCCTAACAATACATAGAGAATCAGGTAAATACATCTTTGATAAATTATTTTAGAAATTTTAATAGCCCAACTTCTGAAGGCCATAACTCTTGAACTATTGCTTCACTTTCCTATTATAAAAACTTTTCAAAAATGCTATCTTTTGATCTACAAGCTTGAAACTGTATATGTGCCCTTCCATTAAGTTTTTGGACCTCATTCGGCACTCTAAGGCTTGCAATGGTGAGCTTGAAGATTTTTCTGCAAAATTTTCCACCGAAAATCCATAATAACTTCTCTAATAGTTAGCTGGAACAATGCAATTTTTATGGTAGGCTTATCAGTCTAAAATGAATCTTTCTATAGAAAATGAGAACATTCTAAGCTCATATGAAAAACTTACTAAAAATAGCAAGTTCCCATAAATAGTAACCACACTGTCTACTAGTCCTTATTAAAATAGAAAAGATTGGAATGAAAATATTTTTGGGTGATGCAAGATTTCTCTTACACCTAGGATGCTTGTGTATCACCAATATAATGGTATAGTTGAAAGAAGGAACAAATCCATCACAGATTGTGTAAGAACATTGATGATAGAAAAAAGTGTTGCAATCAAATATTAGAAGGAAGAAATCAACATTGTAGTGCATACCTTGAACAAAGTACAGTTGAAGAAAGATTCAAATCAAACTCCTTATGAACTATGGTATGGCTATAAACCCAATGTAAGTTACATGAAAGTATTTGGTAGAAAATGTTATATCTTGAAGGAATCTAGGAAAGGTAAATTTGATGTCAAAGGTGATGAAGGCATATTCTTAGGATACTCCTACAAAAGTAAAGCATACAAGTTTTTGAATCTAACTACTCATAAGATCATAGAAAGTGCACATGTGAGAATTGATGAATTTGTAGAAAAGAGTGAAGAAGAAAGCAATAGAGAACTTGAGGATTACAAAAGATTTGTTTACTATGAACCCAATATAGTACCAAATCTATTTGAAAGTTAGGAGGCCTCACCTCTCAAGTACCCCAAACCTCCAAAAGCTATCAAGTTGCAACCAATGCAATGCAAGCAATAGTCTAAAGGGCCTAAGTCATAGTTAGAAGCTACTGAGCTAGTGCTAGAGAAAACTGAGTTTGATGAACCCGAGTCATAGATAGTGGGACTCGAGCTTGATATAGAAGATCATGAAGAGGTTAGTGGAATGAAATCTAAATCTAAAGTTCCTGTGTTAGCAAGATATGTTAGAAAACACCATGCACCTAATCAAATCATTGGAGACAAGTCAGATGGAACAATGACAAGAAACAAATTGAAAGGTACATGTTTTCTTGCTGAATTTGAACATAGAAATGTTAAAGATGCTTTTGATAATGAAAGTTGGATTGAAGCTATGAATGAAGAAATATAATAGATAGAGAAGAATAAGACTTGGATTCTTTTTCTAAGACCCAAGGATAAAAATTTAATTGGCACAAAGTGGGTATTCAAAAATAAGCTAAATGAAGATAGGAAAGTTCAAGAAACAAAATAAGGTTAGTATATAAAGGCTATTCTCAAGAAGGTACTGATTATGGTGAAACTTTTTATCCTTTTGCAAGATTAGAAGGTGTTAGAACTACACTAGCATATGAAGCACACTGAGGATTTAAAGTTTATCAAATGGATGTAAAATCTACATTCTTGATTAGAAAGTCTACATAGAACAACCTGAAGGTTTTGTAGATCCTAGAAAAATGGATATGGTCTGCAAATTACACACTGTTGTATGGTCTTAGGCAAGCTCCTAGAGCTTGGTATGAAAGACTTCATAGCTACTTGATAAAAATTAGTTTTCAAAGAACAAATAATAACAACAGTCTATATATCAAAGAAGGACCAGCCAAGAAGATTGTGTTGGCAGAAATATTTGTGGATGACACTTTATTTATAGGAAATGATGACTTATGCAAGAAATTTTCAAAAGAAATGAGTAAGTAATTTGAGATGTCTATGTTTGGAGAGATAAAATTCTTTGTTGGATTGTAGATCCAACAAAAGAAAGATGGTATCTATATTACTCAATCCAAATATATCAAGGAGATACTAAAGAAGTTTGGAATGGAAGATTCAAAACTTGTTGGAACACCTATGTTTACTAGACATAAGCTTTTGAAAAATGAAGATTCCAATGAAGTAGATCAAACCACATATAGATCAATGATTGGAAAATTGCAATATGTAGTGCACAGAAGGCTTGATATTGCATTAGTAGTTGGTATGGTGGCAAGATTCTTAGCAAATCTTAAAGAAAATTACATGATAGAAATCAAGAGAATCATGAGGTATCTGAAAGGTACTAAAGAATATGGTTTATGGTACAAAAATGGAGGCAACTTGGACTTAAAAACATTCACAAATGCTGATTGGGCAGGAAGTGGTGATGACAAAAAGAACACAAGTGGTGGAGCATTCTTTCTTAGTAAAAGACTATTGTCTTGGACAAGAAAGAAGAAAAATTATATTTCTTAGACCATAATAGAGGAAAAATATGTGAAAACAATAGCTAATTATTCAAATGTTGTTTGGTTCAAGCAATTATCGACAGGTATGAAGATAGAGGTCAAGGATCTAGTGGTTATCTTTTGTTATAACACTAGTGCAATTAATATATCTAAGAATCCTATGATGCATACCAAAACCAAGCACATTGCTATAAAATATCATTTTTCGAGAGAATTGGTACAAGATAAAGACGTAAGATTGGAATATGTGAATACTAAAGAGAAAATTGTAGATATATTCACTAAGCCATTACCTAAGGATGCATCTTTGTATCTAAGAGGTAAGTTAGGGGCCATTCCCCTATTTGAAGCTCACTAAAATAAGTTTAGTGATGCATCAACTATAGCATGTTGAAAATCAGTCAGTTGATGTAGTATTGACCAAAACACATTGCAAATGAATAAGTACATGAGGTACATTGATATTTAAAGAACATCGTCTTTGGCATGAGATGTGAAAGAGGCAGAAGTTTGATGTCATATCTCATAGAAAATTTATATCTTAAAGAAATGAAAAAGAGGGAGATATCAAGAAGGAGAACTTGGTCTAGTATCAAAGAAGGAAAGTTTTCTATTAGAAGAATATGTTGAAGATAGAGTTTTGCTGAGAGAGGGAGAAACTAAAGGTAGAGGGAGTTCACACTGATAGAGGGAGTTTTCATGGATGAGAATCATAATGAAACTAAGCATATGTTCCTTACTTTATTCTTGCTCTAAAATTTCATTATATTATGACATGTTGTGTTGCCATCAATGCCAAAAAGGGAAATTGTTGAAAATAATTGATTAAGTATATGTATTGTCTTTGATTCTACACAAAATGTCATATCATTTCTAGCTAGTGTATGCCAAGATCACTCGAGCAATGAAGATAGTTTCCTGTCTCTACCAAGAATTCTAGAGTTTTCCTAGTTCAAAAGAAAATGTCTACCAAGTTCACTTGAGAGACAAAGAAAAGTTTGCTAAAGTTAAGTGTTAACCAAGCTCACTCTACTAATGAAGGATATGTTGGATGGAACCAATGTTAACCGAGCTCACTTTGTTATCAAAAGAACTTTGTGAACATACAGTGTTAATCAAGTTCACTTGGTTAACATAGGAAAATCATTTTTGAGTTAGTGTCTACCGAGCATGGTTGGCTAGCGAAGGATTTTCTTGTTTTATCATATTGAGTTCAAGTGATTTAGTTGTTGGTTCTAATTGGTTGAGAAGATGAATATTAATTATTCTAAGTTGTATTCAAGCCAACTTGACAATGTGTTATATATAAATATAAGGTCAAGTTGAGGATTGAATATGTGGAACATAATAATAAGATTTGATGATGATTAGAGGAAGTGAATTAGAAGGATAAGAAAAATATCCTTGTTGAGCTACAATGATACATTCAGTCAAGAAGGATCAAGTATACAAGGTAGAATCGAGATATGCAATCGAAAAATTAGTTGCATCAGAAATCAAGTTATCTAAATGTTACTTTCTAACCATTGTATTAATAATCTAAATCTCTTAATTGAGTTGGCTTAGCAACTATTTGTAAATCCTCTAACAAGGTGGCATTGGTAATTGAATTGTCTAAAGACCTCTAAAAAGGCCACTCCTAACAAGGTGATTAAAAAATATCTAATAGGGTCACACCTAACAGTGTGTTTTGTAACCTTTAATAGGGTTGGTTCCTAATAGGGCTCATTTTAGAAGAGTGAATATCAGTAACTAGTTGCAATTGGTGGTTTTTCCCAAATTGGGTTTCCACATTAAGTCTTGGTGTCACTTGTGTTCATGCTATTTATTTTATGTGTATTCAACTAATTTAATCTTAAAGCTAATCACAAAATTATCTTAAGTTCTATTATTGTCGAGTTGCTACTATTATTGCTAAGTTACAAGTATTTACTAGTGTAAACTGAGTACATGTGTATTTGTCGAGTTACAAAAGAGTACAATTTAATTAGAGTTTGTATTGACATCTATGGGATCTTGGATTTATTTTTTTAGTATCTGATTCACCCCTTCCCTCTTAGTTATCCCTCTTATATTTCCAATAGTTCTACCTAGTTGTGATATTTTCCTTCTTTCTTCCTCTTTTATTGAAAGTATGACTTGCCTCATACTCCAATTAAAATGGAGGCTAAATGTACCATCTTAAAATGGAACCACATTATTTTGAGACCTTTTATCCCTCCTTATATTTATATCAATCTCTTTTTATCCTATCCCTTTCCATCTTGTGCTTCTTCATCATCTCTGGTCTTCTAACATGGTCTTCTAGGTGTTGCTTTGCTACCTTTTTGACCATATCTCTAGATTAAATTGTTATTTTCTAGTTTCACCTAGAACTCTTTTTGGACCTTTATGAGGCCTTCCTATTCCCTCCTTAGGACTAGGTTTACCTAGGTCAACCTAGTCCTTGATGGTTGCAAGGTTTAGGGCTCAAAAGTCCTCGAGTTTACCAATTAGTTTAATTTACGACTTGTGTTGTTTCCTTGCCAGAAAGCTAGAACATAAGGAGGCTTGGTGGCTCATTTTAATATCTCATATTCTCAAGTTATCTCATCTTCACAAGCTATCACTCCAAAAGAAAGTGAGCAAGGTTCTCTTCTTCAACCAAGCATCTTCAAGAATTCAAGTCTAGGCATCTCCTTTTTGCATCAGGCATCTTCCTTCAAGGTGGTAGTGGAGTTTGGCTCTAAGGAGAAGATCTATCACTCTAATTCATTAAATCTCTTCTATTATTCATCCATGACATCTCACATAAATTTACATACATGAGGTTTTGGTTTCTTTGATTTCCTCTTTGGGTTCTTTGAGTCAAGGCTATTACATATACATACTTGATCACATATCAAACATAGTTTCATCTTCGAATGTAATTTTATCCATCATTTGATATTATTTAGATCTACTACATGCAAGCATTGACCTTATCAATTATATTTTTATTTATGGTTAATTCCTTAATCTAGTGCTTTACCAAGGCAAGTCCTCATCCAATCCAAAAAATAAAGACTCTTAATTTTTGGTGACTAGAGACATGATAGCAAAATCTTCCATGAAAATATAATAATCTCTTTGAAATATTTTTTGGACAAGTTGTTTTGATTTTTTTATAGTGTCGTTGAACTATATCAACTTGCGGGAAGACATCCTTCTTTAGGTCGACCTCGTTCATTCTTCTTTCTTGAAAAACAATTTTTGTGTTTTGTTCCTTTTGTCATTTTAGCCTGGAATTTGTAGTTAGATATTCATAAATAGACTTGGATCCACAACTTTAAAAGTTGAAATACATCTTCCTCTACATATTTTAAGGCAAGTCCTTCATATTTCATTCCCTTTCATATCTTTACCTTAGATTTGTATCTTAATTAGGTTGATTATATACACATAACATCTAGATCTACATTACTTTAGCAATTGGTTTAATTTTATATGCACATCATTCTATTAGGGCCAAAGAGAGTATTTTTTTATATTGTATTTTTCTTTATCATTTGAATTTGGTACTGAGACCCTTCTTCTTTTGGGTTCTAGCTAATCTAATTTGGATTATAAGAGGAATCATATTTAGAAATTCCCCTCTTTCCCTCACATACATATTTGAATGGCTTAGTGGCCCAAAAAAGCAGAGATCTACAATCCTATTAAAGTGTCTCCCTTTTCCCACTAAACATTACCTTTCCAACACAAATTGTATGTTATAATGCAATGTATAAAATTCTTTAAAATTGCCATAATTTGTTTGATATATTACTTTGAATTATTTACACCAATCAAGAATTAAATATGAATACACAAGTGGAATCATGTGATTTAATTATAATCTCTCTTAAAATTTATAATTTAAGCTTTGCATTTTACAAATTACCAAAGTTGATTCTTGAGATAACTACATTAAAATCAACAAAAAATTGATTATCTAAGTCTAATTAAGTAGTTACATGTTAATTTGAAATCATACAATTTAATTTTTGTTCACTCAACATTCACCAATGTTTACATAAAATTGTAAACAAAAGTTTCAAAATTAATTGTATGCTTATTAATCATCAATGTTAAATTAACAAAGAATAGAAGATCACATGTAACAATAAAATACACTTTTTAATTTCAGGTTAACTGAATTGTGAACTTGAAACTTAAAAAATGATATGCATAAATGCAAATGTTGACTTTCACTATTAAATCTTTACCTTGGTATAATTTACAAATTTAGCAAGCCTACATGAAGAAAATGACAAGTTTTTTGGGATGAAATGAAAAATGCTTGACCATTTATTAATAATACTATAAAGAATACATAAAAATAGCCCAAATGAAAAATGGTTGGAGCAAGGTACCTAACATATCATACTTTGAGAACAAGGCAAAACCTTAGTGCTTTTCCTTGTAGAATTTAAGGCAAACGCATACAAAATTAAGATACCAAACTATATAATACTAATTGTAGTATCCACACCAAGTAAAAAACATCAAAATATACTATTTGCATCATCAAATCCCCAAGGCCTTCAAGTGGAGCTTGATTGCTTGCAACAAGAACTAGGGGATGATGACAAACATGAGGAAGTAAAAACTAATGGAAAAGTTCTTGTGTCCCAATAATCTCATATTCCACAAGGCAACCAATTAAATGATAAAAACATTAAAAATTCCTTTAGAGAGGTACAAAAGTGGAACTCAGTGGGGAAGAAGGAAAAGTACTTGAATAAAAACATCTCGTTAATCCTTCTTTCCTTACATGAGTGATAACGTTTTTCAAGATTTATATAAAATGAATGAAAGGTCAATATGTGTGGTGTTTCTTACATTGACATGTTGAGAAATTATATGCCAACCTCCACTCCCTACAAAAAATACAGGTCACACCTCCAAGATGTGCAACTTGATGAGAATTGTGATTATAGGATATGATAAATGGATCTTTTGAAAATATTTGTAACTCTATGTAATAAAAAAGAGAAGAGAAATTAGATAGGGTAGCCATGTATAGAAAAAGTGGAAGGAAAAGCACCAATGTGAGTCCTTGAAAAGTACCATACATGATATCTTTATCTTACATAGTTAGGTATAGTTTTTTTAAGTGGATTAGAAATTTTCAAGCAAATATCATTATTTATGAAGCTATGTTCTAAATCATTTACTAATATTATCTTTTGATCTAAGTCAGAATAATAGTTAGGGGCACAAAGGAAAAGGGGGATGCAAAAGAAAACAAGCGAAGATTAAAAAAAATGCTAGATGGTCTTTCAAAGGCTTGGATGCAAGTTGTATGTAAATTTGGTAAGAAAACAAAAGTCTGAAAATCTATAATGGAAGAAGGGAAAGAGGGTAAATAGGCTCCACAAGCAAGACTAAAAAGCTCTAAGATGGCCTATGCTTGAGACACGAGACATGATTTTTTATCTCCAATTCTACAAACTTTATTTGTTTTATAATACGCTTCCATTATTTACCTATATATATATATATATATATATATATATATATATATATATATATATATATATATATATATATATATATATATATATATATATATATATATATATATATATATATATATATATAGTAATTTAAAGTCTTTCTTATGTTTCGAGCCACATTAAGTAGAGGATTACGTGGACATGTCGTGATGTTTCCTCTTATACTAAGGTTTGCTTAGTTTTTCATTTCCATTCTTCATGCTTGAAAAATGATTAAACTCATATGTTGAAGTTAAAAAAAAGTACACTATGATCTTATTGAAAAATTGGTTAAAAATGCATAGAAGTCTACAAATCTTACCAATGATGAATGTGAAAATAATGATTAGACTATGTTGATATTGTCTTAGGAAACTATTCTTATGACACACTAGAAATCCAACTAATCTATGTACATAAATGGATTTATGAGAGAGAGAATAGGTGCATTTACAAGAAAACAAAATCCATCTTAAGCCTCTATGGTTATGTCTACCTAACATAGCTATTTGTGGAATACCAATTCTTTTGATTTTCCCTTGCTTAGTTTGCCATTTCCTTTTCCATATTTTAAAATGGTTAAAATATGTTAAAGTTAAAAAAATACTACAAAATGATCTTATTGACATACTTTAAAATGAATTAAATATATTAAAATTGAAAAAATTATTACAAAATAATCTTAAGACATACTTTAAAATGAGTTAAATATATTAAAATTGAGAAAAATATTACAAAATAATTTTATTGACAAATTAATTAAAAATGTGTATAATTCTTAGCAATGATGAATGTAAAAGAGATAATTAGACTATGTCAATATTGTATTTAAGAAATCTAACTAATCATATGCAAATTTAAATGAATTTATAAGAGGAAGATTCCATTTTAAACCTTAATTCATTGTTGCTTCATCTCACATTGCTATCAATGGAATACCACATCCTTCAATTTCCCCAATTCAAAATAAAAAAAACCTTCACGGTTAGATTCCTTCGGTTCCCCTATTCAAATTTAAAAACATGAACGGCTAGATTCCTTTGAGTTCTCCAATTTAAATTTATAAATGTAAACGGCTATATTACTTTGATTTCCCCAACACAAATTTGTAAATCCAAACGGCTAGATTCCTTTCCATTAATGCCGAAAATCGTTGCCCTTCTTTTGCAGGAAAATGTGAGCATAGAAACCTCAGAATGTGAATCGATTCATTAATACCTTCCCCTGCTTTTGCAGGAAAACGGGTAGGGTAAAAAATGTGAGCTCCTGATGCAATGCAATTTCTTACAGGTAAACTGGTAAGGACTAGGAGACGTCAGCTATGAAATTTGAATTGGTCAGGCCTAGGAGACGTCAGCTGTGAAATTTAAATTTCAAATTACATGATATCAATATCAGTTTTGTGGCTCAATGATACATAGCAATAGGGAAAAGCTATTTTATGTATTCAATATTTCATAGCAGTAGGAGAGTCGCTTTCTCAACTATTAAGCTTTTTTAGCTGTTACTCTTTTTGTAATTTTATTGGCCTGTTTTGAGACGTAGAAGCTTTAGCTCTTTTCTCACAAAAGAAATACATTAGTTTGGACTATTTTATCTCTAATTGTAAATCTTGATTATCTAGAATTGCAATTTAGATTTGTATTATCTAGTTTTAGATTCATAAATTGCTACACAGGACTATAGCAATTTTTGTAGCTTAGACAAATTACATTGAGACAAATTTTATAGTGGCAAGTTTCTGAAACAAATATCTTGAATAGATTGCTAATGACAACTCTGAAGTTTAGTGATTGGTTGTTTTCTAGTAACATAAACTGCTCTGCTGCCTTTTTGGTTGGGGTTTTTGATGTTTCAGTTATAGTTTTGCCGAATATCCCATTTGGTAACAGTGCTACTTTCTTACAGTTTCTTCAAACCCATTTAGCTTCATAAAAAGACAAATTAAATCAATGTAAGCTCTCTCAACTTATCTGGTTTTTATTTGTACTTTTTGCTTGATCTAGTAATGATTTAAAAGCAGCACGGGAGAGTTTAAAAAACAAAAGGAACACCAAACAAGCTAAAAATCAGGTTTTCTATTGTTATCGATTTCTCTTAACCAATTGCAATTGAGTATTTTTATTTTCTAAGTTTTTTTCAATAAATTCTGAAGTCTATATGTTAATTTTTTAAGTTTTAACATTATCAAAATTATTTTTCTTACATGCATTTAAATCTTATACACAATAGTCCTAATTATAGACCTTATCACTCTTAACTAATTCAGTAAACAAATATTATGATTAGTTTGAATTTTAAATCTAATTCACCTAAGTTAATATTCAACAATGTATAATTGTATTTATATTTAAATTGTTAAAATAGACTTACAAATATAAGAGTTATATATATATAGTTTTTGTTTGTTATGAAAAATATAAAGCTCTTTTTTACATATAGAGTTACTATATAAATATTTACACCATTTAATAGGTTATATAATTTCCTCTAAATATTTTAAACAATAATTATAACTAGTTTCAACTTATAAATAATTTTACAATAATTATTTTAATAAACAAATTTTCCCATATATTATCATTGTAGTAATATAGATATACAAATTTTATATTAAATAATTATATTTCATAATTACTAAAATTCGTATATAAATATTCATTTTGATTTAAATTAATTATGTAATGAGCTTTTTTGAATCAATGGAAAATTATTATTTTAATTATTAATTATTATTTTATCAATTTGTTCTTATGTTTTTTATACTTGTATTTTTTATTAAAAAATTAAAATTATAATGTATGTTTGTTCTTGTTAAAAAATTTATTTATGTTTGTTCTTATTTTAAAAATTATAGGTATTTTTTATACTTGTATTGCTTTCTAAATGTATTCTTTTTTTTTATTAATTCATTCTTAGGTTTCCATTTGGCACTAGAATGTTTAATTTTTTTAAGATTGTTTGTTTGTAAAGATTTTCCAATTCTTAATCATTTTTTCATAATTTGGATAAATAAATGTAGATGATTGTAATGTTTAATGTAGATGATAGATTATTGTGATATTTTCTATTGAACTTGGACTACTGTATAGCCTAAATTTAATATTTATGTCTTAAGCTAAATATCTTATCTAGGGAAAATTGCTAACAAAATTTAACTGGTCTCCATTCTTGGGACATCTTGGAAAGTGAATTTTTAAAAAATTTTCTAGACAATTAATGCTTTAGTTTTGATAATTTGTTTAGTGTCCACTCTCATGTTAACTCCAAAGTTAAATTATTTAACACGAACACCATATGTTAAGATTCTATAATTTATCAAAGCATGCTTTATTGATGTTTTTATGTGATTATATAAAAAAATTCTATATATTTTCAATTTTCCTTATATTTTATATACTTGTTTTGATTGTTGTCACCGGCTTCAAGAAAATAATTATCCTCAAAATCCATTTCCTTGTCCCTCATCCCAGAAACTTGGGGTAACACACACACACACACATATAGTACAATATGAATGATCTCGACTACATTATTATCTATATTACATAGAAATTCATATAGTATAATATAAGTTCTTGTGATTACATCAAAATATATATAGTATCAACTTCTTAGAGATTGATTGTGTGTGTGTGTGTGTGTGTGTGTGTGAGAGAGAGAGAGAGAGAGAGAGAGAGAGAGAGAGAGAGAGAGAGAGAGAGAGAGAGAGAGAGAGAGAGAGAATATTTGAATTTCTTCATAAATGTCAAGACTAGTCAACTATCAACTCTTTCTTGGAATAGACACGAGTTTTCAATAATTACACCTCATCACAATATTAGTTTACTATGTGAATCCCACCTCTTAGGCCAATGATTATTTATTCTTACTATTCACTTCCTTAGATGATAGTAATATTAATAACCATTGACTTCTTTAGCATCATGGTATTACTAAATTCTTGGACCAATATTCATTAAGATAGTGATATCTAATGGATGATTTCTACATTACCATATAAAAAGTCTTATATTAATATCTTCACTACACACATTGACTTAATTCATACTTAATCATTTTTTCATGTCACTTAACTATTTATCAACTTTAGTGAATCTTTTCTTACCATATGAGATTATTTTTATTTTGCATGGGGATGTTCACGTGACCTAGCCCAATGATGACCAATGACCGATGTGAGCTAGGGCATGACTAGTCCCCCCATGAGTGAGATCAACCACTCGCAAGATGTGTCTCACCTCTTAAAATCATGAGAGATTTGAACTTGAGACTATGAAGAACTACCACAACCTCAAGCTAACTCATCTACATGTGCGAGCTACCATACAAGATTGTGCTAAAGAAACCACATGAGATTATTTTAGCATAACAACATTTTTTAAAGAAATTATATTAATATTAAAATTTACATTAATATTAATAATCTATATTGATATCAAGGAGTGATATAATAAAGTAAAATAATAAAGCAAGAATTGATATAACATTAAAAATCTTTAGAAGATCTAAAGTCTTCAACACATGTGTGCACATTTTCCCTCTTTTTGTCATCACAAACATGCAAATTTGATTCAAATTTTCTAATGAGGTAGCTTTTTATTGGATCCATTTGCTCTCTTATCTTATATGTAGTAGGAAGAAGATCACATAGATAACAACTTGTATCGGTTATTACTTTTGTTCTCTCTAAAGTTTTTATGTAATATCTTTTCTTCTTTAAGTTTGTAAAAACATCAGATAACTATACATATCTTTTTTTAGTATGAATATATCTTATGAAAAATTGTATGAATTAACTAATTCATTTTATTTGTCAATTTCTTAATGACCCCTTACATAATGACTCTTAATATAAAAATTATATGACTCTACAACCAAATTAGTGTTAGGATTGACCACAAACAAAAATAATAGTTATATGCATATATAGCCAATATTAGAAAATAATATAATTGCACATAAGAGAGCACACGACACAAAGATTTAATGTGGTTCACCTAACCCGTGGGCTACGTCCACCAACAACAAGTCCAATATTAATATTATCCATTGATTACAATCCATAATCCCTTATAGCTCAATACCATTGCAAGAAGCTACAATATCACCATACATCATGAAATCTCTAACCCTAAGCCATTTTATACAAGTTTTTTTATGCTTACAAAATTAGGGCTAGATTAAGTCATCTAATAAAAAAATATTAGTCAACGCCTTTTACAATATAAGGTCATCTTATATATTGTAATTGAATTTTGACTTACCTATGCACATTCTTTAACCATGCTCTATGCACATTTCAAGTACATACAAGTATTCGACAAATAAAGATTGATCTACAACTTATATTATAAAAATTGGTATTAATGATTAAATTCGAACAAAATTGATTATTAAATAAATAAAAATTCTATTTTTGTCAATAAAATATTAGACAATTACACTTTCGGCAATCGAAAGTAAGGTTGATAAAATTTGATTGCTTCAATCTCAACACTAACATCATCTTTCATCATCATTGCATTAATATGTCAATCTTTATAATATTTCTCTCTTTAGTAAACCTCTATTAGTCATTCATTTATATCCCCAAACTTCTCATTCATCAAATACAAATAAGGTATATAACTCATACTATACATGAATAAATCAATGATATATTATTATTATTGGATTAATTAGACTAAAATTGAATTAAGACTGATGAATAAAATTGAGATTGTTTTACTTACACTATATTTATTTGTTGAGAATGTAGAATATATTATAATGATTGAGTCATGTGAATATTTCACCACCATCTCTCATATCTATAGTGTCTAAACATCTATGATAAATGAAATACTTTTCGTGTTATTTGATTTATTATACTAGAAGTACTTATCTTTCTCCTCTATGTACTATAAATGTGCACTTTTTTGCATCATTTTCATTTTTTGTGAATATAAGGAGTGTGTGTTTCCTATGTTCATAGAAAAATTAAGATGATGCAAAAAAGAAAGAAAATTTCTTTTAGTATTAAAAAATAAATAATTTGAAAATTATTTTATTTGTCATAGGCATGCAAATACCATAAATACAAAAGATAATTATGAAATATTTGCATGATTCAATTATTACAATAGATTCTACATTCTCAACAAATAAATATGGTGTAAGTAGAGAAATATTAATTCTATTTAAGAACCTTAATTTAATTTTTTGTCTAATTGATACAAAATTATTAATGTGTCACTGATTTATTCATATGAAGTATGAGTTGTATACCCTTGCTTGTATTTGATAAATAAGTTGGTCTACATCTTGCATGACTTATATTCTCAAGAAATAAAATTGAGGATATAAGTGAATGATTAACAAAGGTTTACAAAAGAGAAAAAATATATATAAAAAAGATTGGCATGTAAATAAATTTATGATAGATGATGCTAGTGCGAAACTTGAAACAATTAGGTGTTATAAACTCTACTTTATATTTATAAGAGTGTAATTATTTGATATTTTATTTACAAATAATATGTTTTATTTATATTTAGCAAAAAATATTTTATTATTATTTAATAATCATCTTTATTAGAATGCAATTGTTATTACCAACTCTTATAATGTAACATGCATATTGACCTTTGATTTTCAAGTGTCTTCATATATTTTGCATGTGCGTAAAGTGTAGCTGAAAAATATGTACAAGTAAATTAAAATTCAATTATAATATATAAGAAACATCACATGCTTAAACATCACAACTTGCCATAATCTTTATAATTTAGGTTTATGAGTAATGAGGATGTTGGAAAAAATATTTGATAGATTGAGTGTAATAATATATTATTATTATTTTAAGCTTTAACTCTACCTAGGGGGAAGTAGCTTTTATATTGCCAAAATAGAACTTACATATGATATTGGAGATATCTCTCTAGATACTAAATTAAAAAAAAAAACAAAAAAAAACAAACAAACAAACAACCAAAACAAGCTAAGCTACCCATCTTTAATAATACAAATAACCAATTTCTTTGTTGATAGAAATCAACCTAGCTCCAAATTGTGTTGGGAAGAGATTAACATTAGCTTGAAAAAAGACCCCAAATTTTCTCATATCATTCTCCTTTACTATGCACAACTTGAACAACGCCCAAGCCTTCCTTCATAATCTTTTTCTTCCCTTCAGCCTCAAAAAAATAAATTCCAACAAATCACCATCAGAGATATTAGTGTCTATAATATCCATAGCGTTGAACACCTCCAAGTATAACTCCTCACCAACCATTCTACGAATCATACCATAAGCTAATATTAGGTTTTCTGAGACTTGGACGATGAGTTGGAAAAGATCGAATACAAACTTCCCATCATGATTGTGGCCTCCTACCCAATATTTGACCCCTAGTAAAGTAATCATAGTCTCCTTCTCTTGTTCATTGATAAGTTTGAAAATCCTATTTATGTGCTCCTTAGGTGTCTCCTCCAACGACTCCACTTGAGTGCATTTGCAATTTATGCTGGAGGAGACACCAGAGGAGCAGATAAACATGATTTTTAAACTTGCCAATGGAGAAGAGAAGGAGACTATGATTACTTTATTGAGGGTTGAATATTGGGTAGGAGGCCAGATTCCTGACAAGAAGCTTGTATTTGATCTTTTCTAGCCCATAATCCAAGTCTTAGGAAATCTGATGTCATCTTATGGTATAATTTACAGAATGATTGGTAAGGAGTTATACTTAGAGGTGCTTGATATTATAGACATGATAGACACTAATATCTCTGATGGTGATTTGTTAGGATTTATTATTTGGAGGCTAAAGGGAAGAGGAGGATTATGAAGAAGGTCTGAGCGTTGTTCAAGTTGTGCATAGTAAAGGAGAACGATATGAGTGAATTTGAGGCCTTCTATTAGGCTAACGTTAATCTCTTCCTAGTAGAAGTTACTATTAGGCTAATTTCTATCGAAAAAGGAATTGATTATTTGTATCATTAAGGATGGGTTTCTTAGCTTGTTTTAGTTTGATTTTATTTGTAACTAGAGAGATATCTCCTATGTCATATGCAAATTCTATTTTTGCAATATAAAAGGTACTGCCCCCTAAGCAGAGCTTGCTTTATATATATAGTTTGATAATTATTTTATAGAGGAGCTTGAAGAAAAGACAAAATTTATTGTGTATTTTTTTTATAAAAATGGGGTCATAATGAGAGATGTTGGTAAGTTTATCAAAAATATCTATTATAGTTTATATGTACCTAAATCTTTTAAACTCATTTATAATATAAACATAGATGTCATACCATTGCTCGTATTTTATGAATAAGTTGGTGTACCTCTTGCATGGGCTATATCTTCAAGAAATAAAATTGAGGAAATAAATGAATGATTAACAAAGATTTACAAAAGAGGGAAAAAATATAAAAAGATTGACATGTCAACGATAGGTATTATCAATTTTATTTTATATTTATAAGTGTGCAATTGTTTGAAATTTTATTTACAAAAAAATATTTTCTAATTCTACCAATAGTTAATTTTTTATTTAATAATTAATTTTTTAGATTGTTATTGTTATTACCAACTCTTATAATGTAACATGCAGGTCAACATTTGCTTTTATCTGTCTTTAGATATTTGGCATGTGTGTAAACTATGGTTAAAAAATATTTACAAGTAAATACAAATTCAATTATAGTAAATAAGAAATGTCATATGCTTAAACGTCATAGTCTACAATAATCTTTATACTTCAGGTTTTTGAGTAATAGGGATGTTGGAAAAAAATGTTTGATCGATTGGGTGGAATTATGTATGCACTAAGTGACAACATCAACATCATTAGTCATTTGATAAAAAAATTATTATAGAGGAACATAAACAAAAGAAGAAATTTATTGAATATTTTTAGATAACTTGGGGTCATGATTAGAGATGTTGGTAAGTTCATTACAATATCTATTATAGTTTATATGCATTTACATCTTTTAACTCATTTATAATATAAACATAGACATCATATATTTTTGTATAGAGATGTGGACAATTTTTTTAAAAGTTTCTCTCATGCAAACTATGAAACTCATGTAGCTACAGAGTCATACTATTTTCATATTAAGAGTCACTATTCTTGACTCCCTGGTCAAGCCGATTGTCCTCTTTAGCTCTACTATTTGGGGCCCCTCCCTCTTGGAGTCTAACTGGGCCTCTGTTGAGAGAGTCCAAACTCTTTTCCTTTGATGCATTATCAAATGTCACTGGTCCTGATGCAGGAGCATCCTAGGTGTAAGTGCAATCTTGCATCACCAAAAAAAAAAATTATATTTCAGTCTTTTCTATTTTAATAAGGACTAGTAGACAGGGTGGTTATTATGTATGGAAACTTGTTGTTTTTAGTAAGTTTGTTGGATTCAAACCTTGTGGTTTCATACCCTATGACATGTATAGTGGATGATTGAGCATTCCACATTTAATTGCCAAGAGGCATTCAAAAAAAAAGTATATTATGGACATTGGACTTTTTAAATTATTCTTTCATATGGATGTGGTAGTTGTTAGACTTAGTATTAATTAGATTAGATGTAACTCAACATCTTGGGATCCTTAAGGAATGTAACATGTTATGTATGCTTACAGTTGATTGTATGTTATTGCTTCTTCTACTATGTGTACACTCGAAAGTGTCCCACTCTAAACCCTTCTATCCCAACGATTCCATGAGTTTGGAATGCTTGGATGCCGGCTTAGAGCTCCCTATCCACGGAGTGCAAGAGAGTATATTTCAAGAATAAGAAGGCTCTCAAATGAGCCTTAGAGATACTCTTCTTGCTAGTAAACCATGCAATGGGAGGTTCCAAAGACAAGATGCAAGAATGCAAATGTCCCAAGGAGTTCCTCAAGAATGCAATGCAACTAAAGATTAAACTAGAATGAATATGAAAAGTGCAGCTATGCTAAAGCATGTATGAGAGTGCTACAATCCAAATATTAAGCTATGTGAGATAGATTATTGCAAAATAGAAGCTAAACTAACATGCAACATGAATCTAAGCTAAAATGCTATGGTATGAGAGAATGTAGACAAGAAATAGAAGTTCTCCACAAAGCTCCAAAGAAACCTGTTAGAAAACCTGCAGCATAACAATATTCAAATGAGGATGGATTTGAGGGGGAAAGCTCTCTCCCTTTTAAAGTTGTATAGACGGTAGAGATGAAGATGAAGATGGTGGATGATCAACGGTGGAATTCAAAAAGAAGAGTGATCCATGTGCACACACAAGTCAACCAATAGAATATAAGTTGACTTGTCATATAAGACAAAAGTCTCACAAGCCTTTTCTTTTAATTGTAAAATAGAAAAAGGACTTTATGTGTGCACTTTAAGTGGGTTAGAAGAATGGGGTGTTTTATTTAATTAAAAGGGGACATGTTCTTTTAATCAAATAATGAACTTAGGATAGCATAGTCAAACTATAGGTTATAATCAAATAAATTGATTATTAGCAATTTGGTCTAGATAAATGATTAAATTAATTTAGCTAAAATGCTAAGAAGGGGGCTAATAGTCTAGATGACTATTTTTAGGTGATTACATTTGCCCCTCTTTGACTAGTGCATGATCGATTTGGGAACGCATTATGTCAAAGAAAATCGAAGCCAAGTAGGTAGTGGTAGATATAGATGTCTGATTCTGAAGAGTGAAATGCAGAAATAAATAGCAAGTCCTGAATGCATAGCTTGATAGCAGTAGTACTGAACACTAGAAAGATGATGTTAGGATCCGAAAATAATTCTAACACCTAGCAAAGCGAATAGATCGAGAGCAAGTGATAAGGTCAAACAAATGCTCCTAAGAAATAGATAGCTGTAACAATCAGCAATAGAGTATTTTTGCCCCCTCGAGATCGAAATTGAAATAAGGTAAGAGAATGCAGAAACTAGCTAGACATGAGAAAATTGAGATATAGCAATGTTCGATATGATAGATAAATGATTAGAGCCCAAGAATGACTATAAGAAAATGATAAAAATGCCCTAGTTTGACTAGAGTTGACCATGAAGGACACAATGTAAAATTAGGTCAAATCTAGTAGAAAGGTGATTTTAGACATGAAAAGGTTGAATTTAAGTAGATATGAAGTATGGAAATGATGAAGACATGAAGAAATGAAGATGCCCCAATGATGATTTGGAGATTAGACCTCAAAAGGTCAGCTAACTGCTCAGAAGAAGGAAAAATTTTAAAATGCAATTTTGACCATCAAGATGAACTCGAATTTCAATTTTGATCCCGAAAATGAATCCAGGATGTCAAAATTATTTAAGAGGTCAAAATGATGATAAGATAGAAAAGAGATGAAGTGAAAGATTAAGAAGGTGAAAAGACATGAACAAGAAGAAAGTAAAGAAATATATGAAAGGAGTTAGCTGATATGTCTGCGAAAAGATGAAGAGAGAGCTCTCCCCATATGCAAGAATGCAAGACTAAGCTAGAAAATGAACCTAAAATACAAGTTAATATGAAAAGTGGTTTACCAACAAGAAGTGCATAACATTTAGACTCTTAATTTCATCATTGAGCATTTATTAGGAACATCATGAGATCATACAACCATCACTAGTATAACTATGAGGATATGAATATGATCAATATCAGATAGGTATGTGGAAATCCAATCTAAGCATCAGAGACATGTAAGTCAAGATAACTACGGGATTAGATTTTGTAAGTTTAATTTAGCAAGATTACACCTGTATCAAGGCATAAGCGCTAGGATAAACCCCAAGCGTGGTCTTGCAAAACAATTAAAATGTTGAATAGGTCAAGAATAAATGCTTACAACACTATAGACAAACAAAGTATACCCACAAGCATAAATCAAGAAAATATGTCCCATGCCCCCAGTCTTCTAGTCAATAACATCCTTGAAAGACTATTAGGGAGGGAACATGTGGCAAAGAAATCTTCATAGATAGCACACAAAGTAGATAAAGATCAACATAGCTTAGTTTTTTAAGTGTTAAAGTGTGTGTGTGTAAGTCACTTGGCCATTTCTTCAAGACTTGATTCTGATAGTGAGAAATATTGAGACATCGAAGACCGTAGGTAAACTATTTGAAAAGTGTTAAAAACACTTGATGTCAAGGTGGGGGAAGTGTTGAGAAGTACTATTTTGTGAGTTGTCAAAGAAACCCTAATGCACAAGAATACCTCAATAGGTTAAGTAACTATGCCCTCGAGAAAAAGACAAGAAACAATTCCAAGCCAAGAAATGTGTAGTGAAGTGAGTGATTGAGGCTGATAGACATAGGTGCAAGGGTTTCAAGTAGTGCCTATTTCTAGGTTTTCACCACTTGACAGATTTTTTTAGGGCTTTTTTCAATTTTTTTGTATTTTTTATTTATTTTTATTTTTCTGGTGATACATCAAAGCACCTATTGCTATGTTTTCACTAAGATGATCATTTTTTCAGGACATTTTCTAATTTTTAGGATTTTTTAGAAGGTTTTTAGAGATTACTAGTTCTCAAGTAAGATCACATCATTTTCTCCCAATGTCTAGCAATGTATAGGATATGATGGAGCAACGAGCCAGTGGATAAGCAAAGATGGATGAAAAAGGAGTATGAAGCAAGTGAAAGTGATCCTCAAGGATTGACTCCTCAAGAGTACCCAAGCTAGGGAAAGATGTGAAATAGTCATATGAAGCATGTTTTGGATAAGCAATGGAAGTAATGAGAAAGATAGCATGTAGGATAAGTGGTGAAGCCAACAAGTGCGATAGCATATAAGATAAGCGATGGAAGCTAATGAGTAAGATAGCATGAAAACGTGCAGTACAAAAGAGTAGCCATGTCAAGAGACCTATGTGAACCATGTTTCATTTATTATGATCAAGACCAAGGGGTCAAATAGATAGGATAGTGATGAGATAGAGCAATAAAAATAAAGCTCAAGATGGAGGCTATGAGGGAACGAGAAAGCACAAATAGAGAATCTCATGGATAAGATAGCCAATATGCAAAGATAGCTCAACATTGTTAAGATCAAAGAGAGAAGAGGGGATAGATGGATGATGGAAGAATCACGCATGATGCCTATTTGCCAGGTTTTCATCATGGTACTTATCCAAGGTACCACAAGATGTAGTTTTCACCATAGGACACATTTATTTCTCTTTACTTTTGCTACCAAGGTGCCACAAGAAGTAGTTTTCACCAAGGCACATTTTATTTTTTCTTTTTTTTTTTCCTTTTCGTTCTTTTTCTTTTACTTTTTTGAATTTTTAGAAAGAGCTCAAGCTATTTGAATGTAGATAGTGCTCTGATAGAAAAGATAAGTCATGATAAGCCAAGACTATAGAAAGGTATGCTCAAAGATGTTGATAGGGTGATGAAAGAGAAATGGTAGTAGGAAGAATATATTGAGGATAAGAGTTCATGTATAGAAAGTAAGTGTAAGCTTTAGAGGATTTCATGAGGGTAGCTAAAATATTGGACAAGATCAACATTGACACACACCTTGAAGGGTATTGGAACAATGGAGGAATCATGGATGAAATAGCTTGAGATTTAGATGTATGAGGTGGTAGAAGAGATCTGGAAAAAAGTGGAGTGGAAGGCTTTGGAATATTTTTAGAAAGATTTTTGGAAGGAGATGGAATGGAAGCCTTTGGAAGCTTGAATGTCAACTTTGAAGTATTTTCAATATTCAAGTCTTTTAAAAGAGACTTGGGAATCCATATAGCTTTAGATTTTCCTTTGGATACTTCAAAACACATTTCTTCAATAATGGGTTTAGGAACCCATTTTTTTTTTGATTTAACTTTTTTAATAGTGGACCTTTGTGGTCTCTTTTGCACATTCTCCTTCTTAGCATTCACATGTCAATTAGATGGGACATAGTGATCTTTCTTTTTCAATGGATTCTTATGTTTATTCTCACTTCCAAAGGACTTGGGATTTGTGGATGAATAAGGATGATATGACTAGTTTAGATGTATAGATGGGTGAAAAGTCATCAAGGATGAGTGTCTTTGTTGATATTGAGGCAATATAGGAGAGCTAGGGAATGAGCTATGAGTGAATGTAGGAGATGGAGGAACATAAGGCCCCAATATGGATGGAAGGTTTGAATGCTTTAGCTTAGATGGATAAGGACCAAGGATAGATTTAGAAGATGCAAAGGGATAGTGGGAAGGGATATCAACATCTTTAGAATGAGCAACATGGTCAAAGCCATCAATAGACTCATAAGTACCTTTGATAGGAACAACATTTTTAATAGAAGCACTTGAAGCTTGAGCACAATTTTGAAGTGGATGTGGAGAAGTAGAACATGAGGCAATGCTTTGATCTTGACAAGTAGATTTGGATAGCATATGAAGAGAACTTTTCTCATAATTTTCAGTAAGCTCAAGGGAGATAATGGAAGTGGTATCTTGATCATACTTGGGGGGTGGACAAGATATAGGATATGGAGGGGGAAAATATTGAAAGAGATGAAAGGGTGCTTGATCTTGATCTTTCTTGAAATTTATAGCTTTTTCTTTTTGAGAGTCCTCTTGACATGGAGCCACTTCCAAGGACAAGGGAGAATGAAGAGTGAATGGAGTAGTGCTTGGATTAGGCATAGTAGTGCATGAAGGTTGAGGATGTTTAGGATTAGTAGCATGGAAAAGGTTTGCAGCCAAGTGAGGGTTAGCTTGAGTTTCTTTTAGAGGTAGCCCTTGAGGATACACATAGTCAATATGGAAAGCATTAGGTTCTTTATTGGATAGAGGCATGTTGGAAAGCTTTGAAGTGTTGGGAGATGCATGAGTGTTGGAAGAAGTGGAAGATGTAATGGAGCCACTACTAGACATAGGTTCATCAATGTAATCTTGCTCAAGAGAAGTATCCTCAGCACATGAGTCACTAGAGGTTCCAAGATCAAAAATCTCATCATTAATGAGATCTTGGATTTTATGTTTTAGCTCTATACAATCAGAAGTAGCATGGTCATTAGATTGATGATAGGCACAATAGGTATCCAAGATTGGATTTCCATAGGAGCTAGACTTAGGCAACATGATGAGCTTAGTTTCAAGAAGTGTTTTCAAAATGTCATCATAAGAATGTTCCAAGGGAGTAAAAGTCCTCTCAAAAATATGTCTAGGATCTTCTTGTTGTTTCTCAAGTGAATAGCATGTGTCCATGTCTTCATCATATTGTTCAAAGATAGGTTTTTCATGAAAACTTGGCATAGGATCAAAGGAGGTGTCACTTTCTTTCTCTCTAAGGAGGTCTTTAGATCTAGAAGATGAAGACATTTGATGTCTTGAGATAGAATATGCAGACCTATAAGAAGAGGATAACCTTAAATAAGGTGACTCACATGCATGTAAAGACCTTAAGGATGACTCATGTAGTGATGTAATCTTCTCCTCTAACCTTTTCTCAAGTTTAGACTTCATTTCCATCATGCGCTTAGAGAGATGAAGGTAAGAAAGATCACTTGTCTCTTCTAGTTCTTTGTATTGTGGATATAGATCTTGAAACTCTTTGGTGACATGGAGGATATCATGATCATCTAGATTCGGTTGAATTTTGGTAGCACAAGGTTTAGATCCCATAGTTTTAGATGCAAATCCAAGCATAAAAGAGCCTAGAAGATAACTTGATGTTGAAACTATAGGAGGTAGAGTGTTTACTTGCCAAGATAGTAGAGAGAGATGAAAGTGACTTGTCAAACAATATGTCCAATAAACTTATGACATGAATGACTCAAGTCAATAGCTAGACAAGATGCCCAAATAGCCAAATAGATAGAGCAAGCGAGGTGACAAGTGAACAACTTTCCCAACCCAAGAGTGTTGTCAAGAAATCAAGGTAACCATTTCAGCAAAAAGATAACTAGCAAGAAAACATAGACCATGAAGATAGGAAGACCATGAGCACTAAGACCAAAGAGTCACTTTAAGCATGTTCAAGAACTAGAGACATATAAAAGAAAATTCAAATTATGAGACTCCTCTTAGCAAGCAACATAAGAAAATGTTTGTTCTTGATGCTTTGACTTGGTTGACAAAGTTTGACAATAGTTGATAGCATAGCAAGTTTGATGTTCAAAAACAATTTCTTTCCAAGCAAGATAGTGACACATGGAGTATTCTTCAAACAATCAAGCAAGGGACAAAGCAACCTTGCATGATACAAGCATATGTGAGGTCTTAAAAGAAAGTTGTATAACTATCATCATGTGTATGTTCTAAAGATTCCCACAGGTCTAGCACATTCAAGAACACATAAAGCAATATCTACCTAAAAGTCATGGTTCATTACTCAAAAACTTGGCCCACAATTGATGCTCCTTTGCCTCACACCAAGTGGTTGCCCACAAGAGATATTAGCTTTGTCATGGAAATTCCATAAGCATAACCAAGGGAACACAGATGGTGAGTGTAAAATCTTGGGGTGATCCAGGTAGTCCACTAGGATTGATCCTTGCACCAAAAAGTTGAGTGGCTAAAAAAGGTAGTTACTAACTTAGGGTGTTTAGATAGGGCTTTTGTTCATAGTGTTCCTCTTGCTCCTAATTACGGGACACCTCACCTTGCGATGAGTAACCGATCTCACGATCACAAGAGTACCTTAAGCATTCTTGCCTAGTGATCTCCCTATGGTCAAAATCTCATAAGCGATCACACTAGGCGAAGATAAACACTACGTCTACCAAAGTTTTGTGTCCTTGATAGTCTTGAGTTTATAGTGGGTTGGAAGAGCCAGGTAATTTTTTTGTCCCCACTTGGGTTGTTCCTCTCAAGTTGTCCGAGAGCAGGCCCTCTAAAAGATTCTAAACTACACAAAGAGTGGATCAACTTTTGAAAGTCAAGATTTCGAATTCACCACAAGGGTGAAGAACATACTCTCCCATTCCAATCATTTTCTCTCAAACATACCAAGAAGATTCAATTTCCTCTTACTCTTGAAACCAAATGGTAATTCAAGATTTTTGATTCACCACAAGGGTGAAAAGCATACTATCCTATCACCAAAAGATCCCAATTGTAAGTTTTAATGTGCTTAAAAATAAACAACTAGTATATGCCCACATGTAAAAATAAAGAACAAGAAAAAATGGGTTTTTATGCATTGGGTAGCCCTACAAACAATTGTTAGTAGCCCTTGTGTATTTGAAGCTTTGACATGCATTCTTTTTATGCAATGTTTCAATTTTTTTCACAAGGATGGCAACCTGCAATCACAACTTGTTAGCACCACAAGTTAGTCTGAAATAACATAAAAAACTAAAATAAAAAGTGGTTAGTTGCCTCCAATATCCAAGCTATCTTCCAATCAAGTGTATGCAAAGAAAGGGCAAACTAATCACAAATGCTCTCATTTTTACTCTTTGCTTTTGATCTAGTCAACAAGATTAGACTTTTTTGCTATTATTTTGGATCCAAAAACAAAAATAAAAAGAAGATACCCCTATTAAAAATTAGAGAGCTTTTCAAAAATGCAAGAAATTCAAAAAAATCTCTTCATTTGCTATCTAGAGATCGATTTTGTCAAAATAGGCCAAATTTATCAAATAGGGTTTTTGATCCCTAATACAACTTCAAAAGTCAAAACACAAAGAGAGTACCCCTCTTAGAATTCAAAAATATTTTTGAAAATGTAAGTTTTTCTAAAAAATGCATTTATTTGTGATCAAAAATGACTTTTTATGAAAAACAAAAAAAAAAATCATAACTCTCGAAAATCATGTCAAAATGCTCCAAAAATTGGACTAAGACATACTAAAGACATACTAAACTTGAAAAAAAAAATTCAGAATGAAACTCTAAGCGGTTTAAAAGATATGATCAAATCTTTAAACCAACTAGATTTTTGGCCTTCAAACCAATCTACTTATGGGTTGGCCTTAAAACCAAAGTGATAATTCTACAAAATCACTTGATTAGATCCAATATGCTGCATTAAAAAATTAGAGATAAGAAATGAAAGCAAATGGAGCTAAAAATTTGATTCAAGCCCCACGGTGGGCGCCAAAAATGTACACTCGAAAGTGTCCCACTCTAAACCCTTCTATCCCAATGATTCCATGAGTTTTGAATGTTTGGATGCCGACTTAGAGCTCCCTATCCATGGAGTGCAAGAGAGTATATTTAAAAAATAAGAAGGCTCTTAGATGAGCCTTAGAGATACTCTTCTTGCTAGTAAACCATGCAATGGGAGGTTCCAAAGACAATATGCAAGAATGCAAATGTCCCAAGGAGTTTCTCAAGAATGCAATGCAACTAAAGATTAAACTAGAATGAATATGAAAAGTGCAGCTATCCCAAAGCATGCATGAGAGTGTTATAATTCAAATATTAAGCTATGTGAGATAGATTATTGTAAAATAGAAGCTAAACTAACATGCAACATGAATCTAAGCTGAAATGCTATGGTATGAGAGAATGTAGACAAGAAATAGAAGTTCTCCACAAAGCTCCAAAGAAACCTGTTAGAAAACTTGTAGCATAAAAATATTCAAATGAGGATGGATTTGAGGGGGAAAGCTCTCTCCCTTTTAAAGTTGTACAGACGGTAGAGATGAAGATGAAGATGGTGGATGATCAATGGTGGAATTCAAAAAGAAGAGTGATCCATGTGCACACACAAGTCAACCAATAGAATATAAGTTGACTTGTCATATAAGAAAAAAGTCTCTCAAGCCTTTTCTTTTAATTGTAAAATAGAAAAAGGACTTTATGTGTGCACTTTAAGTGGGTTAGAAGAATGGGGTGTTTTATTTAATTAAAAGGGGACATGTTCTTTTAATCAAATAATGAACTTAGGATAGCATAGTCAAACTATAGGTTATAATCAAACAAATTGATTATTAGCAATTTGGTCTAGATAAATGATTAAATTAATTTAGCCAAAATGTTGAGAAGGGGGCTAATAGTCTAGATGACTATTTTTAGGTGATTACACTATGTGTTTAATGTGAATGAGTTACCTTTCATGTTTCAAAAATAAATTGGTTGGCAAACTTAATAAAAATTTACGTTAATTCTTTTGGATCCCTTGGTGGGGTGTTACATCCCAAGTCACTGAAGAGATCATCAATATTATCATAGTAGGAATGTCACTCCTAAGACATACTACAACTTATGCAGAAAGAAATCTAACATGCTACAACATATGCATAAAAAAATCTAACATGCAAAAATTAAGCATAAGATGATCCTACAAATTAGATAACATCATCTATCACATGCTAATCATCAATATAAAGAAACATACCAATAAATAACATCCATCATAACATCCAAGAACTAAATGAAGATAAATATCAACAAAGAATGCTCCAACCACGGTGTTTACAGACGGATCTCAAATGGTAAGAGTGAAAAAACACTACCACTCAATTGCGTGGAACCTAAATCTCCCACTCCCACCGTGCTGAGGAGATAGTCTCAATTCCCAAATAGGATATCAAATCACACAACACAAGATAACAAATTACATAACACAAGTACTCTCTAAGTCTAGGAATCCTAAAAGTATACTATCTCAAGGTTCTAACATAGAATGACATCTAATTCTCAAAGGCACAACAAAGACATGTAGGAAACCTACTATGTAAGCAAGAAAGTGTCATCACACGAATCATGCTAGAGTTACCCTGGTAGTCTCTCAATAGACCCTAGCCCCCTAGTGATCCCTATGCGGCCACTAGTATCCTCTCGTACTGACGAGGCATACTATAGAATGCAAAGTAGCAACCAGGTGTTCTTTTTACTCCCATCCTAGTCTGTACTAGCACTTGAGGCATGGGCGAGAACATACAATTATCTTATTAGGTTCTTTTTAATCCCCATTTAGTGTAAATTTTTTCACTTATTAAATAACTTACAATGAGTTACCCTGGTAGCCACTTAGGGCCCCAGCCCCCATTGCAAGTCACTTTCTAACACTACAAGTAGATAACCTACCCTAGGCTCATAAAATCACAAATCACAAAATCAATTCAGTCCTATACAAGTGACTAGAAAGCATCATAAAGATAATCAAAATAATCATATCAGTTCTCCACGAGCAATTGAAAAGCATCCAATGATAATCATAATATCCATTGGTTCTCAATGAGCAATCAGAAAGTATCTCAAAGTAATACTGATCAAAGACTCCAAAATGGTCAAGTCAAAACATGTCACAACATGACATCATCAAGATCAAAACAAACACTTCAATCCCATGAAGGTGACTAGAAAGTAAACCAAGTATAATTGATCAATGACTCAAAAATGGTTAAGTCAAGTATCTCATATACATACACCTCAACTTCACACAAGAAGATCGGAAAGTAATAACAATCAGTAAATACAAATATCTCATAGAGCATACCATCACATTACCATGGTTGGGTTTTACAAAGATCGAGATCAACATCAGCATGACATCGCAAACACATAACCCCCAAGCCTTTGGTAACAACCTAAGACTGGTGAAAGCTAAGACAAACCCCAAAACCCCAAAACAAATATAGCATAGAGAAACAAGATACGAACACATGTTTTAGTTTGCTTTTGCAATCACAGGGTTAAGCCAAATATGAGGTTTCAGTTTTCATTCAAGTATATTTCAAGAGTATAAGATTCTTCTATAAGTCAACCAATTTATTTTTTCGAATAAATCATAGAATTATCCCTCCATTATTTTAAAACAATTTTCTAAAATAGTCAAAAGATAATTATTTACTTATTTAAAATATTAAACTAATTCCCATTGACTTTTAGATAAAATCATTTGCATTATTTCGCTAAAAATCGATGTTACTAATAATTCCAAGAAGCGTCACCCATTATTCAAATTATTAGAATAATACTTATCAACTTTCAAATAATTAGTTTACAATTTCCTTAAAACACTTCAAGGACAATCATTTATTTAAAATAATCTTCATTAATTTTAAGTGAAATCAATCTCATTAAACACTCATTAATCTCTCTTTTCTTTTAATTTTCCCTCATTTAAAAATCCATTTACTTAAATTGACTAATAATTAATTACACTTCTTCTACTATTAACTAATCTTAATTAAATTAAATTAAATTAGATTAGTTAATAAATTGTATAAAACTAATGCATAATAATAAGATTCTATTTTAATTTTAACCCAAACCCGAATCAATTTCCAAATCTTGATTCTACTAAGGGAAGATTGCGATAATACTTTAATTCTCATAATTGGATGAAACAATATGCATGTTCGAATTCCAAATTACAAAATTGAAGATTCATTCATAAAGAATTATTCAGACACACATAATAGACATGAAGAAGACAGGAAGAGAAAGAGTGTAATAAAAATGTGAAATATTCACTAGTGCCTACCTGGACACTGATGCTAATTCGCTACGCCTCAATAAATTGTAGAGAAGCTCCTCCTCGTAGAACCTTCTCCTTTCCAAAAATTCCTTCCTTCTCTAACTTTCACAATTACTCCAAGAACTGAACCCCCCCAAGTGACTAGGAGTGCTTGTAGAAGCATATGAGGATGTCCATACACACTAGGAGAGCCTGTATATAAAGGCCTCTAAGATGCATCTAGAATGTGTCTAGAAAGAAATAGGAGATAAGCATGATAGCTAAGCACATATCTTCCACAATAAGAAGATAAATAGGATGAGGTGTCTAGAATGTTGTAGACACCATGTGCTCAATTAATTTGCTAACTCCTAAGTGTAGACAACATGTGCATGATTAGAGCGCAAACTCCTGTGTTGTCAACATGACAACTCACAAGAGTTCGCATACTTCTATGTGGATAAATATTAAAATAATACACATTACTTTATTTAATATTCACTTTATTTTTAATTTAATTTATTAATTTTAAATCTCATGTACTTATCATGAAATTTTTAATAAATTAATTTCTTTTCTATTTTTAAATTTATTTTCAAAACTTAATTGATAAAATATTTATTAACTTAAATAATAATATTATTTAGCATTTATTTAAAAATGAACTCTAAATATATTATTATTAAATTAAATAAATATGATCACATTCCAACTTTAAACTTATAACTTTTATCTTCAAATTTAATTCTTTTTATTTAATTAATTTCTCAATTAATTAAATAAAATTAAATATTAAAATATCATAATAATTTTCCATTTACTTAAATCATTAATTAAATCTTGTAATTAGATTTAATTAATAGAAAATACATCAAAGACTCATAAAATAAAATATGAAAACCCATCATAAAAAAACACATACAAAATCAAACCAAGAGTTAATATCACGAATTATGTCATCCGATGCATTCGGAGGGTACTTGACTCAGATACTTTTCCTAATTGTCAATTAGGACAAATGGCTTAAGGGTTTAGGATTTGGACTTAAGAATTTATCTCCCCTCTCTTACTATTGAGATAATGTGATAGGATACGCTCATCTTGGCAATTCAAGGAAGGTGATACCTAGTAGATGCAACCTGCATAAAATCCACACATGTACATACACAATATATACCAAGCTAAATAGGCAATGGCAGGAAGTGGTGCATCATGTAGATCCTGACTAGCAGGTGACTATGAATCCCTTCATTAACCACATCAAAAATGCCATACATAAAGAAAACAAACACGCACACCATACACATGCGGTATGGGGTAAGTATCCATAAGAAAACACATGTGATAATAAACCATCTAATTAATCATCATTAATAATTGAAATCACTGAATAATCATCATGCATACATGAAATATAAAGTACCAAGTAATCTCATCATATAATAAGCTGTATCTGAAACAATATCTGATAATTCTCAAAATAATGTCACTAATAATCATCAACATAAAACTATCCTAAAAGAGTTTGATAATGATAGAGAAAATGTGAACTAGGGGTAGGCACTACATCCACCCCCCCTAGAATTAGGCTTACTCCTGGAAGCCTACAAGAATGATAAGGCTAAGGGATTTAATGTGCGAGCCCCATTGGACCCTTTCCCCTAGGAGGAGGATATGCCACTACTGAGGTCACTACAACACACTTAGAGCAATATGATTCTATTCTAATAAGAAACCAAAAACCATATTGATCCAACATTCATTCCTTTATCAACTACTAAAATAGATCTCTTAAACACTCTAAACAAGAGCAACATAATGCTCGCAAAGACAATCAAAGGCATACTACCTTAAATCATAGATGAAAGATACATGTTTTGAAAATAGAATAAGTTTCAATTTTTAGTTTTGCCCATGTTTATGTTTCAATATAATTTCAGGTTTGAAACCTAAGTGTTGAAGCATGAAAAATATGCAAGTAACAGTTTAAGTCTTGTTTCAACTCACCTAGTTTCAAGTTTCAGTTTGAAAGAGATACACATGATAATTCAAAGTTTTCATTTTGTTCAACTAGTTCACAACTAGTGGCGTTCCAATATACCCAGAGCTCCCAATGTCGAAACTCGAGCTCTGATACCAGATGTAATGCCCCGCCAAAGGATCCAAAAGAATTAACTTAAATTTTTACTAAGTTTTCCAACTAATTTTTTTGGATGTCTCTGAAGTTATGCGTGGAGGGATGGCTAGGGACCACAATGGTCTAATGATGCTATTGATGGTTGGGAGGAACTGCACACTTAGTTAGCTATCTTTTACGATGGTTGTTATATCTTTATTGATGGATGGATGTATCATGTATGTTATTGGTTTCATTTACTTTATTGCACTAGTATTATGAATTCAATGAGGATGATATATCTTTATTTTTACATATGTATATTCTTTTAAGCCTTTCATACCCTGTGACATGTATAGTGGGTGATTGAGCATTCCACATTTAATTGCCAAGAGGCACTCAAAAAAAATGTATATTATGGACATTGGACTTTTTAAATTATTCTTTCATATAGATGTGGTAGTTGTTAGACTTAGTATTAATTAGAATAAATGTGACTCAACATCTTGGAATCCTTAAGGAATGTAACCTGTTATGTATGCTTATAGTTGATTGTATGTTATTGCTTCTGCTACTATGTGTTTAATATGAATCAGTTACCTTTCATGTTTGAAAAAAAAATTGGTTGGCAAACTTAGTAAACATTTATGTTAATTCTTTTGAATCCCTTGGTGGGGCATTACATTTGGTATCAGAGCTTGAGTTTCTACATTGGGAGCTCTAGGTAGATTTTTTTCTGCATAAGTTGTAGTATGTCTTAGGAGTGACATTCCTACTATGATAATATCGATGATCTCTTTGGTGACTTGGGATGTGATTATTTTGATTATCTTTATGATACTTTCCAGTCGCTTGTATAGGACTGAGCTGATTTTGTGATTTGTGATTTCATGAGCCTAGGGTAGGTTATCTACTTGTAGTGTCAGGAAGTGGCTTGCAATGGGGGTCGAGGCCCTAAGTGGCTGCGAGGGTATCTCATTGTAAGTTATTTAATAAGCGAAAATATTTACACTAAATGAGGATTAAAATGAACCTAATAAGATAATTGTATGTTCTCACCCATGCCTCGAGTGTTGGTACAGACTAGGATGAGAGTAGAGAGAATGCTTGGTTGTGACCTTGCATTCCGTAGTATGCCTCGTCAATACGAGAGGATACTAGTGGCTACATAGGGATCACTAGGGGGCTGGGGTCTATTGAGAGACTACCAGGGTAACTCTAGCATGATTTCTGTGATGAGACTTTCTCCCTTACATAGTAGGTTTCCTACATGTCTTTGTTTTGCCTTTGGGAATTAGATGTCATTCTGTGTTAGAACCTTGAGATAGTATACTTTTAGGATTCCTAGACTTAGAGAGTACTTGTGTTATGTGATTTGTTATCTTGTGTTGTGTGATTTGATATCCTATTTGGGACTTGAGACTATCTCTCAGCATGGTCGGAGTGGGCCATTTAGGTTCCACGCGATCAGGTGGTAGTGTTTTTTCACTCTTACCATTTGAGATATGTCCGTAGACATTGTGGTTAGAGCATTCTTTGTTGGTATTTATCTTCATTTAGCTCTTGGATCTTATGATGGATGTTATTTAGTGGTATGTTTCTTTATTTTGATGATTAGCATGTGATAGATGATATTATCTAATTTGTTGGATCATCTTATGCTTAATTTTTGCATGTTAGATTTCTTTTTGCATAAGTTGTAGTATGTCTTAGGAGTGACATTCCTGCTATGATAATACGAATGATCTCTTTGGTGACTTGGGATGTTATGCATGGAGGGATGGCTAGGGCCCACGATGGTCTAATGATGCTATTGATGGTTGGGAGGAACTGCACACTTAGTTTGTTATCTTTTACGATGGTTGTTATATCTTTATTGATGGATGGATGTATCATCTATGTTATTGGTTTCATTTACTTTATTGCACTGGAATCATGGATTTGATGAGGATGATGTATTTTTATTTTTACATATGTATATTCTTTTAAGCCTTTCATACCCTATGACATGTATAGTGGATGATTGAGCATTTTGCATTTAATTGGCAAGATGCATTAAACAAAAAGTATATTATGGACATTGGACTTTTTAAATTATTCTTTCATATGGATGTGGTAGTTGTTAGACTTAGTATTAATTAGATTAAATGCGACTCAACATCTTGGGATCCTTAAGGAATGTAACCTGTTATGTATGCTTACAGTTGATTGTATGTTATTGCTTCTGCTACTATGTGTTTAATGTGAATGAGTTACCTTTCATGTTTCAAAAAAAAATTGGTTGGAAAACTTAGTAAATTTTTTTGGTTAATTCTTTTGGATCCCTTGGCAGGGCATTACACTTTTCCTTCGATGCATTATCAAATGTCACTGTTCCTAATGCAAGAGCATCCTGGGTGTAAGTGCAATCTTGCATCACCCAATTTTTTTTTTGTATTTTAGTCTTTTCTATTTTAATAAATACTAGTAGACAGGGTGGTTACTATGTATGGAAACTTGCTATTTTTAGTAAGTTTGTTATATGAGCTCAAAATGTTGTCATTTTCTACAACAAGGTTCATTTTAAAATTGTAAGCCTACTATAAAAATCTCATTGCTCAAGCATAAGTATCATAAAATTATTAAATATTTTTGATGGAAAAATTTTCTGAAAAATCTTTAGGCTCACTATTGGAGGCCTTAGAGTGCCCAGATGAGGTTTGAAAACTTGACAGAAAGATGCTAGCACAATTCCAAGTCTGTAGATCAGGAGCTGGCATTTTTGAAAAATAGTTATAATAGCCAATTGGAGCAAGAGTTCATGAGTTATGGCCTTTGGAAGTAGGGCTACCAAAATTTATAAAATAATTTGTCAAAGATGTATTTGGCCAACTCTATGTGTATTATTAGGGTCTATTAGCCCTAGGTATTAAGTTTGAGCATCTAGAACCTTCCTGGGCAACACACAACTACCTATTTAAGAAAGGCCCAAACATTGTCTAGGACAACTCTAGGTGATAGTTGGCAGCTTGTCTTACAGATTGTTGCAATGAAGGCGCCCATGTGGGTTAGCATATTGCACTTATGAATTCTATAATTTTGCATTTGTGGTGCAAATAAGAAGACCACATTTTGTTCTCATATTTTTTGTTACTTCTATGTTTTTGTTATAAGTTTATGGTATTAATGGGAGTTCCCTGCATTAAGTGGTATCAGAGCTAGAGTTCTTGAGTGTGTGGACAAATTGTCGACTGCAAGGTAGTTCGCACCAGGACCATTGTCTGGGCTGAGCATGTAGACAGATCACCAATTTGTGAAGTAGTTTGCAATAGGGTTTTAGCAGAAGTGTGAAAATGCCTCCACGAAGAGAGTGCGGTGAAAGATTTGTAGGTGTTACACCTGAGGGTTTTTGAGCCCTCCAAAGAAAAATGCAAGCATTGGAAGGATAAATGCATAGAAGAAAGAATCTTTCCATAAGAGATGAAAGCGAAGATGAGGATCAAGTAGAAGAAAATGCCAAAGTAGAGGCAGTTCTCAATCTAGAGGAAGAGAGGCTTTTTAGGGCCATCTCCAAGATTAGAAAAGGAAATCTTAACCTAGAGGAGTTCATTGATTAGATCAATGAACTAGAGGAGTACTTTGAGTAATATGTGAAGATCTGGTGGCAGGAGGTTTAGTTGGAGTGAAATAGAAAGGGAAAGGAAAAAATCACTTGATGGGATCAGAAGAAAGATAAATTGAATTGATAATTCATTCTCATGGATTGTGAGCTTGTTCTGTTGAAGAAAATGCAAGGGTTGAAGCAAGAAGGAAAATCTATTCAAGAGTATACCAAAGAGTTCTATCAAGTTCTCATTAGAACTAGCCATGCAGAAGATGATAAGGAGAAAGTCACCCGTTATCTTAATGGGTTAAGGCCAAGCATTTAGGATGAGCTAAGTTTGGTTTGAATGAGTAGTATTGAGGAGGCATACAAGTTTTTCCTGAGAGTTGAGGAGAAACTAAGCAAGAAGTTTGACAATAAGAATACTGGAAGAGGTCATGGTGGAAGATCTGGTGGACAATTTTACGGTGGTTGTAATGATGATCAAAAGAACAAGGATGAGGTTGAAAGAAGTAGTCAGAACCAAAGGAGAAACAATTTCAATAATTTCCATGATTAGAAGTAGAGACCAGAGAGGAAAAAGTAGAGGACAAGTATTTAGAAGAGGAGGCTTTTGTGGAAAATGTTTTCACTATGGAGAAGAAGGGCATAAAGCATTTGAATGTACCCAATAATAAGGAAGGATAGATCAAAGAATAGAAGGTCAGGTGAGAGTTGTACATGTTGATGAGCCAGATCCTCACATTTTGAAGATGTTGAAAGAGGAGAAGTCCTAGTTAACCAAAGAGTCTTACTGAGTGGTTAGAATGGACCTATACAAAGAAGGAGCTTGTTTCGCACAAGGTGTAGATGTGAAGATAAGTGTTGTGATGTGATCATTGATGGTGAAAGTACTAAAAATCTAGTGTAAAAAATGATGGTTACCAAGTTGAAGCTGAAAAGACAAAAACACCCGAATCCATACTGCATTGCTTGGGTGCAAGATGACCATAACGTCATGGTCAATGAGCAGTGCTTAGTGAAGTTCAAGATTGGAATCTACCAAGACAAGGTACTATGTGATATCATACCTATGGAAATATGTCATATGTTTTTGGGTAGGTCGTGGTAGTTTGACATGCATGCTATACATGATGGGTGAGCAAATACCTACACTCTAACTAAGGATGGAGTAAAACATAAGTTGAAGTCATTGAAGGATAAAGAAGAAAAGGTATGTAGTGCTTTTAGGATATGTTTTGTTGATGGAAAAGAGTTTCTTATAGGTATGAAACATGAGCATATGTGTTTTGCTATAATTCCTAAAGATAGTAAAGAAAAATTAGAAGAGGTACCTGTAGAAGTTGCAGATATGTTGAGAGTTTTTTGATATAGTATTAGATAATGTACTCGAAGGATTGCCCCTAGTGAGGAAAATTAGTCACCAAATAGATTTGGTTCTAGGAGCCAGTTTGCCAAACAAGGTAGCACACAAAATGACACCAGCAAAAAGTGAAGAGTTGAACAAGCAAGTTCATGAGTTGTTGCAGAAGGGGTTGATTCAAGAGAGTTTGAGTCTATGTGTTGTACCAATAGTATTAGCACCAAAGAAGAATGGAGAATGGAGGATGTGCAAAAATTCTTGCACTATCAACAAGATCACAATAAAGTATAGATTTCCATTCCCAAGGACAAATGATATTATGGACTATTTGAGTGGAGCTAATTATTTCACAAAGATAGATCTGAAGAGTGGGTACCATCAGATTCATATTATAGAAGGTAATGAGTGGAAGACTGCTTTCAAGAGAAGGAAGGACTATATGAGTGGTTAGTCATGACACTAGTACATTTGACCCCATTTTTAGACCAACATTTTTGATCATCTATTAAAATGGGGTCAAATTGGTCAGAATAGGGAAGGAAAAATGTCTTTTTAAAAAAAATCCATGCTTCATCTTTGGTTTGTCAAATGCTTAATCTCCCACCTGACCCTCAAACCTTCAAGCATGGTGAGCATTGTAGATCTCTCTTTTTATTTTCTTGTAAGTTTTCTCCTTTTTATGATGATTTCTTATGTTTTGTGTTCGTATTCTGTGTTTTACGTGTATTGCATGTTTGTTTAGTGTTTGTATTCTATGTTTTTTGTGCATTTTTGTTTGTGAAATGGAGGAGGTTTTAGTGAGCAGGGGTAGGACATGTGATTAGAGAATGTGTCAAGCTTGCTTTTGGTTAGTACCTTGAACCCCTTTTTTGTGCAATTTCATTTCACAGTATTTAGAAGTGTTTGCGAAACATTTCTTTGTAATGTAGTTTTGTTTTTCCTGTTAGAAGAATTCCATGGATCTTGCTTCTTTGGTGATGATATTAGGGAAATTTTCTTAGGTAGTAGGTGGGATTCACATTTCCCTTCATTATTAGTGTTGAGGGTTTTTTTAACCTTTCATCTTCTTCTTCTTTGCGATCTTCATGATTGCTGATGTTTGTTTCTATTATGTAAAGAAAATTAGCCATAATTAGACCTCAAAAATGATGGGAAATAAAGTAATATAATCTAATCCAAAACTTTTTACTCTACTTTCAAATGAGTGAAAATAATGTTTCAATTAAATTTGACTCAAGGTAGAGAAGGAAACAGTCGCTAACAATGCCATGAATGATATATAATTTTGATTGAGATTTCCAAATCATACTCAGAATTAGTTTTTGTTTGAGATTTCCCAAAAACACAAGAAAATTAATTATAAAATTTACATATGCTAGTGCATCTAATTTCAAAGGAAATACATTGCTTAGTGTTTCTTGGAGTAAGACCTAATAATCATTTACTTGTAATAAGAATGTGTCATGCACCTGAAAACAAAGAGGGCTTCTAAAGCTATAAAAATAGAGGAAACAAGATAATGAGTTAATCATCATGCATCTGATATATGAATGTAAGAATGCAAGAATATTTTTTGTCCAATTTTTTCTCATGGTGTTTAAATGTGTATGCAACACACTTTTCTTTAGTATAGGGTTTTTCTATTAGAGGAATTCTATGGATCTTGTCCTTTTGATAATAATATTTGAGAAATTTTCAAGGAACACTAGCTAGATTAACCATTGAGAGAGTATTAGCAAAGTGTTTGAAGTAAACTATTTATATGATTTCTTTGAAGTGTTGGTTGGCTATAGTGCTTTTGTAGGTTTTTCTTGTTTTTACATCATCTACATCTCATTTGTGGGTTGTTCTGATTTATAGTTCCAGCTGAGGATGCAAACATTTTCTTTTGCAAAATTTAACTATAGTATATCGATTTGCTATTAAGGAGTGGTTAAAAGGCTTGGAAATGATTTGATTTTGATCAATCAAGTATGCTTCATGTGTCCAAACTTTTTCTACTTAGAATTTAGCTCTTGTTTATGGCCTATTATAATAATGAGCTTTATAAGTTTATATAGTTCATTTCTCTGTTAAAAATTGCTATTACATTTTGGTTTTCTTTGTGTTGTACATAATCTAAAGTAACCTCATTGTCTTGAACTTCAATTATTCATCTACAATAGTGCTTTAAATTTTTTAAACTTATCTCTCCCTTATATCACTTTGCATCTTCTAGATTGGTATGGGGTTTCTCCTTTTCTACTGTACCAACCATTCCAATTGCATTTGATGATGGTGATTATCTATGCTATGGCCCTTTTTGTATGTTCTTTTTTGGGCTTCTTTTATATAAAATATCTATGATTTGATTATGATCTATAAGAATGGGGATTTAGGCAAGCCTCTTTGACAAGTGCTCAAATTTTTTTAAACTGGAATCCATCTCTCTTCTTACTTGAGCTAAGCATAATTTATTAAGGTTTGAGAAGGATTGCGTGCAATAGCATTGTTTGTCAAGATAGTTGAATGGAATCTATCAATGTATGAACCAATGACCTTTTTTTAGAGAGCCATCATCATACTATTTGAGAGCATACAATGTTTAAATAGGCATGAGAAAAAAATTGTTATGGGGTGAAATCTTCTATTATGTTCTTTAGCTTATCTTCTTTTCTACTAGTCTTTATACGATCTCTTATTGTAACTGTAAAATTCTATTTAGTCTATTTTTTGTCACCATAAACATCATAAATAGAAGAGACATGTCACTTGGAGTTCCATCTAAACTCTACCAAATCTAAACAAACTTGCTATGGAGGGAGGACGTGGTCTTGCTTACCCATAAGAATATGTCTCAAGATTTTTAAGATTGGCAAAAGAGGTGCTCTAGTATGCTTAGATTTTGTTGCTTACTTGCAAGCCCTAGGCTCTGCAATTTTGCTACATAATTGAAGTTTATAGCTAGGAAAGATAGATATAGAAAACTTGCCAAACTCTAGTGAATTTCACCTTTCCAATTACTTGGAAGCTAAGCATATTATCTAGATTTCTTAGCTTATCAGGTGACTTTCTTTAGCAACTCTAGTAGGTTTTCTTGTTTCTTCTAGTTCCAAGAATACTATGGTTATTGACATAGGTATTGAGACCTGCCATGGCTTTTATGCTTTAGAATTATATGGGGCACAAACCTTACCAACACGTAAGGTTTAATGTTGCCATTTTTTTGTCTTTTTAATTGAACACTATATATATTGCTAATGAAAATGATATTTGTTACATATTAAAAAATCCAGTGAAAATAGTCATACTTAGAGAGTCCGAATAGAATAATGGTCCAGAATAGAAATTGTTATATTTTTTACAAATGTTGCAATGTGTTGGCTTATCATTTTCATTCACCTTTGGTGTTGTAGGCCTACATGTGCCCTGCTTTTCTTTAAAGTAACTCTCTACTATGTCTGACTGAGTGTTGTTTTAGTTATGTCAACATAGTTGTTGTTTCTCTAGCAGCGATTATAATTGACTTTAATGGGTTTCTTCTAGACATTTTACAGAGCAACCTTTAACTTGTAGCTCTTTGCAGTTTCTAATACAACATTTCTTTGTAACTACTGTTGTTATTTTTAAATGTCATCCAACTTAAATCCAATAAAAAACATACACTATGAGAATGTAATAATAAGGATCAATGCCTATTTTTTTCATACGCATCCTTTGTTTCCTTGAGATGCCTATCTAGTCATTCATCGAATAAAATTTGAAAGATTTGTCAAAGCCTAAGGAATTTCACTTTTCTAGTTAAGTAAAGAAAATAAGCCTCTTCAACTTTCCAATTTAGAAGGGATAATCTTTGCAAACAAATCCCATTGAGATTAAACATAGTAATTGGAGTTTGACTTTAGAAACCACCTAAAAAACAAGTTAAAAAGAGTAGCTTGAGCCTCGTCAACTCTCCAATATCAAATCACCATGACTAGGATCCCCTTGATAATCATCCAATGTTGTATCCAGACTAGCCATCTTGTCATAATCTAAGTTGACCCACTATTCATTAAGTCACATCTTTTCTTTATTCTGCAATTTGTGCATTGCTTCTCCAAAAACAAAAGCTCCAATTTTTCCTCTATTGGGAGTTGCCATTTCTCTTACCTTAGATATTTTTCCCCTATAAAAATTCCTTAAGTAAAGCTATAATTCTTGATTAGCAGATTATGCTTTTATTTAATTGGAGGTTGAAATTAGATGTTCAATGATAATGAGTGTTATTAGGTATGATTGGATAGAAATTCCTAGATATGAATGAAAGCTAAAAGAGTGATGTAGGATTTATTTGTTTTCCATGACTGAGAAGTATTTGCTATCTTATACAGAATATGAGATTTACTCCCCATAAGACTATGGTGCATCATTGCTTCTTCTTGCACTGGAAGCTTTGTGATGATATAAATCAAATTCTAATTAACAACTACTACCATAGCTGGATGTGAATAAGTTACATACTTCTCCTACATTGGTTTGTACTAGATCATTGCTAATATCAACCATGGTTTCATGTTCCCATTGCAATGCATGACAAATTCGCCATCTGTTAGCTACATATCAATGCTTGAGTAATAGATTTATCTTAGTAGATGCCACTAAGGATTAATTGGTTCAACTAGAATGTAAGCAAACCTAAAGGAAAAATGTCTAACCTCTAGAGAATTTGATCAACTTTCTCATGCTTTTGATCACACTTGGTAGCATCCCTCTAATAAATCTCAGAGGTAACCTTCTAGAGTACTTGATTGTTCTAATGTGTACTTTTCCATTCTAGACTACTTCTCACTTGTGAGGAGTTCTTAGCTATTGTTATTCTCTTTCTTGGTTCTTTTGTTGTTTTTCTTTCATGTTCTTTCTACGGACATCATTTGATGCTTCTCCCTGCTAGTGTTTTCCCTTTGTACTATTTCCAGCCCCTTAGACCCTGTTTGGTCTCCTGTTGGACATTAATAAATTTATCTTATCTTATCATATCTAAGAAATGCACAAGGAGAATAGATTGACTAGTTCATATGCATATCCATAGGGTAGAGACAGACTATAAAAATGAAAAATATCTAAAATTATTTGGATTCTTGATTAATTTTAAAAATGAAAGATATTATATAAATTCTTTGAAAAGATTAAAAAAATAGTTGATATAGATTATTATTTCCATAACCCTCTTCCTCATACATATGAGATAAGAAGTCAAATTTATCTTACAAAATGATACCTCATTATGATATTTGGATCAGATTTACATGCTTGTGATTATTAATGGGAAAAAAGAGGAAACAAATACAAAAAATGTGTTGAAGATTCTAGATCTTCTAAATATAAATAAGGGTAATTTTACAAAGATGTATTACTAAAAAGATCACAAGATCAAACTTTTTTCCCTATCAAAGATATAGTGCACAAAGATGATTCTTTTATTGGATTTCTAAAAATTTGGATTATGAACAATGCAACTAAGGATATGGGTATGCAATTTTTTTGTTTTGGATTATGGAACTAAGGGTGGGATATGGGTATGTAATTTTTTTTGGAATTTTTTGGTTTTGGATTATGAAACTAAAGGTATATATATGAAAATATACAAAAGGCTAATGATGTTTAGGATATGAAAAGTTTTAAATGTAATATGGGGTTATTCAAAGGTTAATTTATGCAAATTTTTATGCTAGGTTTGCAATGTTTGTGAATTTGGACAAAGTTGGTGTTGGAAATGCCCCTTATATTTTGGAGGCTTTTGATGTTTAGAAAATGCAAATGTATTGTGGTAAGGTTATGCAAAATGTAACTATATTTTTGCATTTTAAAGATAAATGAAAGAAATGTAAACCATTGTCTATTTAACCAATGTTTATCTAAGGTCAGGTTTATGCAAACTATGATTATGTAAACTAAGATTATGTAACCTAAGGTTATGCAAAATATGGATTATGCAACTAAGGTTAAGGATTATACAAACTAAGGTTATGAAAAATGAGGTTTATGTAGACTAAGGCATTGGTATCTCTAGCTATTCTTGTCTATTAGTGTCAAACACTTAGTCATTTACAAGCTAGAGTCAGATGGTCATCACTATGACTGTGCTACTCTATATAAGTTGATTCATGTACATAAGCAAGTATGTACCGAGCTCTATAGGAGTCGAGTAAGTGTATGATCACCAAGTATTTTCTATACGATCCAAGCTCAACATTGATCAAGAAGTTTTGAGCATACAAGTGTTGAGTTACATAGTATGTGTCGAGCACAGTACAAACTGAGCAATAACAATGCAAAATATTAGAAAATAGTAAAGGCTGAGCAATGTAGAGTTTATTTAAAAGTAAGGAATAGAATAGATTTTTAGGTAAAGCATTTTTTGGCTAACATGGAAGGAACATTTAATATTTTTAGAGGTTGTTACAGAGGGTTTTATGTTTTGTGATCAATGATTCAGATGGAGAGGCTATTATGGAAGCATCTATAAAAATCTTTACATAATTCTTTAAATAGAAGAGATCTTAACATAGATCATAGAGAGATGTGGCATGGAGATGAGAAGAGAAGTGTATGCATGTGAACAAGGAGTAATATGTGAATATTAAAGTGAAAGATCAAGATTATATTTGAAGTCAGTAAAGGTGTTTTGTTATCTCTTAATAGAGCAAGTGACCCAATCATAGCAGTAGAAGGGGAAGAAAAGTATTTTCATATCAGAGAAGAGGATCAGTTAACAAGGAGAAGACAAGGTGTTTGGTTATCTCTTAATAGAGCAACCTAATCATAGTAGTGGAAGTGGAAGACAAGTATTATTAGATCAAAGGAGAGGATCAATTAGCAAGGAGAAGACTTGGAATCATCTTATAGAGCATACCGAGAGTCAAATACTAAATTAGTTCTAACTGACTTGAGTTATGGTAAATTTCTTAATAGATATTTGTAAATCTCCTAATAGAGTCCTTACATTGTTGTAAGTGTTAAATCCTCTAACAAGGTGAGACCTAGGAGTCTTGTAAACTTATAATAGAGAAGACCCCTCATAGGGTAGATCATATTTTATGATCAAATATTGCAACCATAATAGGTTATCTTTATTACTACAATAGTGAAGATTGTGGATGTCATCCCCACCCCATTTTTACCTTCACCTTTGAGGGTTTTTAGGTAATAAATATTGTGTTATGTGTTTACATGCATGTGATAGATCATATTCACATGTTACAACAAGTTTATTGTTATAAGCTTTACATGCATAATTTAACTGGTGAATGAGTGAATGAAGTGGTGAAAAGTAAAAGTGCTTGGTGATTAGATCTTGGAGATGGAGGCTTTTGAACTAGACAAGGTTATTAACAATTAGGTCATTGACATCAAACTCATACCACAGAAACTTGAGAATGCAAGACAATATCTGAAGGATTCTCTAAAAAGGAGAAAGGAAATTGATATTTAGATAAAACAATTTTCCAATGAAGAAGTTAAAATTGAAGGATTGTTTGAATCAATCAATCAAAATGACAAGGCACTTGCAGATCTACTTGAAAAGAACAAACTCTTGAATGAATAAATTAGAGGACTTGAAAGAGAACATGAAATCCAATCAGTTAGATTATGTAAAGTGAATAAACAAAAGAATAAAGTTGAAAAGACATAAATATGACTAAGGAAGACAAAAGAGTAATGACTGCTAGATTCAAAGAAAGGACATCAGATGTGTAGAAGCTCACAAACACACAACTAGACATGATGAATCAACTAATACGTGCAAATTAAGAATTGAATCACAAAGATTTGGAAATTGCAATTCTCAAATCATAGAAGGATATACTAAAGAATGAACTAAATATTGAAAAAGAGATGACTCCTAAATGAAGAAATAAGAGGACTAGAAAGAAAGCATAAAATCCAGTCATAGTCTTGAAGAAGACAAGACTATGATTGAGGAAGATAAAAGAGTAATGGCTACTAGTTTCAGACAAAGGATATCAGATATGTAGAAGCTCACAAACACACAAGTGGACATGATGAATTAGCTAATGCTTGCAAATTAGGAATTGAATCACAAGGATGTGGAAATTGCTATTCTCAAATCATAGAAGGATATACTAAAGAATGAACTAAAAAATGAAAATAATCCATGGAGAGATTCGACAAACCTAAAGAGGTAATGAAGTACTTTATGAAGTCATCTATGTGTTCTAATGGGTCAGGACATTCATGCACTAATCAAGGGGAATCATTTAGGAAACATAAGGATACACTGAAGAATGAAAATGAATCTATGGAGAGACTTAACAAACCTAAAGAGGAAATGAGGTACTTTAAAGAACTTATGAAGTCATTTAGTTGTTTTGATGGATCTAGACATTCATGTATTCATCAAGGAGAATCATCTAGGAATGAAGAGTTGAGGAATGCAAAGTCAAAGGACAAAAAAACATGCTATGAGTATGGAAAACTTGGTCATACTACAAAAAAATTGTCAAAGCAAACACAACATACAAAATCATAAACATAAGTTTACTAGTTACTATTTTTACTACAAGAAACAAGGACATCAAATACATGAGTATAGGTCAAAAATGGGGAATGCATCTACTACACCTAGATTTGAAGGATATTTCTATAACTATTAGAAGTATGGGCATAGGGCATATGAATGCAAATCTCAGACAAAACCTTATTGGACAAATCAAAGGAAGAGTAATGCACCAAACAATGTATATTCCAAATGTCACTAGGTTGGACATCTATGTAAGACAAAGGCAAAGGCAAAGTCAAAGTAGACATTGAAAAAATTAAGGAGGCAATGAATCAAAATGAAAAAATAGAGCAAAAGATGGAAATAGTGGAGCAAATGGAGTTGAGGCCACCCAATCCAATGGAGAAGTTGATCATGTCATCTCAAACTAAGCAAGATAGGTATGTATCAAATTGTATATTTAATTGATATATCATACATCAGTTCCTTACATAAAAAAAGATTCATGAAGGATTGTCGAAAACCAGTAAAATTGTTTATGTTGACTGAGCATTTCAAATAGATTGAGCACTTCAGAAGTGAAATGGTAGAGACTAAATGAAATGATAGAGATGAAATGATATGAAAGAGACTAAGTTGTAAAGCAAAGATCTAGTTCAAAAGACACCAATATTGACTGAAACAACTAGCTTCCACCTATATGAGTATACAAGATTAATGGAGACCTTAAATTGATGAAAATAAGGTATATATCAAATTTTGAAGACATTATCTCATACCTTGCATACATATTTTAAGAGCATAGAGGGATTTGGCAATTTGGATGAGAAGCTCAAACAAGTGAATATTTGAACTATGTTGAGTAATTCAGAGGAGAAAGAAAAGACTTGAAATGCTAACAATGAATATGGAAGCTTCATTCACTATTGGAATGAGCCAAGAGGTTAGTAAAATTCAATTGGTGAAGAGTAAGACTTGTCCTCCACTAAACTTTCATGTTATTTGAGAAATGGCAATGAAGGGAGATTCAATGGGTGTATTATCTTCAATAGCACCCAATGTTATTATGATACATGATGTTAGGAGTTGTTACATGTGTAAGATCATAGAATTAGGTGACTATGTGATCAGAGAAGCATAATAGAAGTTATGCAATGGAGGAATCTTGAAGGATGAATATAAATTTATTGAGAGGAAAGGGCTAACTTGTGCACTAGAATTCCTAAAGAATTTCAAGATTGAATTGATTAAGATTGTTATGAGAAGAATCCATGATATGAAGTATTGGTTGTAGAATAGAACTATGGAAATTATAAAGAATATGATTCACTAAGTGATAGGCTATCTAACCCTAGATAAGAAGAAAACCATGTGATGCCCTAGTCATGAAGAAGTTGAGGCATACACTAAAGCTGAGTGTAATGAACAAGGTCTACCCATTACAAACATTTCTGATCCACTAATTGAATTTGTAGTGAGAGTTATTGCTCACAAATTTTACTAGTCAAGTAGATTGAATAATGTATCATGTATGATAGTAGATGAAGCATGGGAGATAGTGATGAAATGCCATTAATACGATCTTGCTAAGATGCAAAAATTGCAGCTAGCAGAGAACCTATCATCTATAAGGAAAGGAAAAAATTCAATGCAAAAGTTTGGTCCCCTTGTTGTATGTATTTTCTTTTATATCCAAAAATATTTTCTTGGTGTTGGTTATATTGTTTGTGAACAAGAAGAACTAGTGACTAAACAAATAAATGAATACATTACTCAATTAGGAACAAATTTTGAGAATGTTATGGATGCTTACTTTATGGAATTTAAGAAAAGATTGAAGATGAGGATGAGGATACCTAAATAATTGGTCACAAGGTATTATAGTGACATATGTTTTTTTATAGATACAAAAAACATATTTTTGCAGGTAGTGAAGCCAAGGAAGGCTTGATTACAAAGTTTTAACTATGAAATTGATAGTGATATGGTGAGTGCAAATATTGTTGCACTGTTAAAAAAGAGATAAACACTAAGGTTGAACCTTTTGGGAAATATGAGGAGGCCAAATCAAGAATAACCATAAATATCAAGATAGCTTTAGGAGAAGAAAATGAAGAGAATGATATTTGAAGACCTAGAAGCAAAATTGGGCACCCTAGTTAAGGGAAAGGAACCACTACAATTAACATAAGGTCTTAGAGAAGATGAAGACAAAGATAGTAGTTATGAGGAAGAGGAATAAGTAGAAGGAAACAAGGGTGAAGCCCTAGTTATTGTCACTCCACTGAGAAATAAGAATCAAGGAAATTGCTAGTGTTGAGAAGAATGCAGAACAAAGAGTAGCATAGACTACTAAGCCTAGTGCCCCTAAATCAAAGAGAAGGAGATTGCTCAGAGGACAACTTAAATGGCTACCTAAGTCTATTGAAGAGGTATGTGTAGATCTATGAAGATCTTTAGGATTATCCATCTATATATTTGTAAATTATGATACATTAGATAATACTTGACCAAACCAAAATTAAGGAGGCTATGGTGGATATGATTGCTAATCATAAACTAGCTACTAGTGAAATTGAGAAGAAGATACCTAAGGACTTATATCAGAGATTGGAGAGAAGATAGCAACAAATAGAAGTAGAAGAGAAATTGATAAGGATTGACACATTAGTTAGAGTTATGCCTAATTTATCCAAGAGAAAAAGAAAATAATTTTTGTAAATCATAGGAGCAAATTTGCTCCTAAATATAGAATGTTTTTGCTCTTACAAAATAAAATGGAAACTGTAGCACAACAGGATCAATTGCTTTGGAAAATCATTTTTAGGTTATCAAACAAGGAAGATATAGAGAAAGAAAATATAAACATGAAAGATGATTATAGTTGTGGATAAATTTTAGGTGTGTTGAGCTTTCAAGGAAGCATGTCACTAGTACACGCTGATACCCTTGACACTCAAAAGACCAAGCAATCAAGCCTAATAGATATAGAGGTAGGAACTAAGGCAAAAGAACACGTATAGATAGGAAGATTTTTTTCAGCACCTCAAATTGACACAAACAAAGGAATAAGTAATGTTGAACTAAGTGTGACTATTTTTGTCTCAAGCATCGATGCACTAGCACAAGCAACTAGTGAAACTCCATCACCAACTCCCAATGAAGCGTCAAGCACTAGCACTCCTTTGTTGAGTAGAAGATGAGAATCAATAAAGGATACTTCACTAGATATTAAATTCTATCTAGATAAAATAATTGAGATGCCACAATTAGACTTGGAAAATATCACCTTGGAGAAAATTTTTTTGCTACAAGAAGTTTTGACAAAGAAGAAATGACAAGAAGAACTAAGGAGGGAACAAAAGAAAAGGTAGGTACTCTATGATGTGAAAAACATTTTTGTTGATATTTTTAACTTTCAAAATTTTGATGAAGAAGCTCCAATCATTTACAAGCTTCTAAATATTGTTGAACATTTCAATGTTGGTAATATGGAGTCAAATGAAACATTGATGGATTGGTCTACAAGAAGATTCAAGAATAAGGTTGTGGACAAAGTTTCCATAACCATTGTTGAGTAGAAAGTGCAATTGCAAGAGAAAATGTAGGTTATGAAAGAACTAATATAGAAGGTACAACATTTGTAAAAAAATTTGTCTAGTGTGCCAAGATTCACAAGTGATCTTCATGTCACAAACAAACTAGATTCAATCTAAGATAAAGAGATCCACCAATATTATTTCACAGTCTGTAAGATCTAGCATAGATCATTACAATAATCTACTAAATGCTCAAGGAAAATTAGTTGAGCTTTAGTAAGTTGACAATAACATGAGATCTAAATTGATCTATATTCAAGCAATGATGATACCTCATTTGGAGGTCATGCAAAGGGAGCTACAAAAAACCTAGGATCTTATCAAAGAAGATCACAATATTTCTGTGGATGACAATTTAATTGATTTAGTCGCAAGAGTATAGTTGTAGAAAATGATTGCATTTGTTGGAGAAGACAAGTCATTCTTCTCATTGTGACCTAGTGCCATATTTGTGGAGTAATATTGAATGAATAAGTCAAATATTGCCACAATAATGCTACTATAGTTCCACTTCTACAATATCGTTGCTATAGTGTCATCACTGCTATAGAAACTCACTATAGCAAAACCTAGATTTTCTTAAATAGTTTCCAAGTTCTTATCCATTTCATTTTGTATTGCATGGAGGATAGATTTGAATATATTAGGACATGTGTAAGAATTTAGAAATTATTTGTAATTTAATTTATATTAGAGTTTTTCATCATAATTTGTTTCCCTAATGTATTATTAATGTAGATTCATATTTTCTCATTAATAATCAACACTCTATATTTCAAAAAAGTACAAAAACATTTGCATCTTCATTGTTATATGTTTTGGAGTTCTTTGCAAGCATAATTATTAAATTTTGGCATTTGGAAAGAAATCAAAATTTAGATCTACAATATGTCCCTTGTGTGCAAAGTGTTTGATGAAATTCTCAAGTTAGAAATCAGGAAATTAAAATTAGAATTACAAGGGATATTACATCCTTTCACCTCTTAAAGAAAGGTGCACATGAGAGGTTAATTCAAACATTCTTATAGAGTTCTTGTAATATAATTTCTAATGTAAGATTAGGAAAATGTAATTTGGAAAAAGCTATAATATAATAAAAGATTTATTAATTTTATGCAATATATAGTTTAGTATCAATATTGCTTTTTAAGATGCAGTGTTAATTTTTTTTTGTTAATATTTTGTGAAGATCACACTTTGTGATCTATTATAAAAATGCAAATGAGTACAAGGAGATGAAAAATGTAAAATCTCCTAGTACTCATTTGCTTTGTGATAGCAGGTCACAAAATGTGAATTGAAATGTTGATGAAAAACTTAACAGAAAAAAATCCAGAAATAAGATCAATATTATACTCTATAATTCAAAGTATTTATTGCACTAACATAAATCTTTTATTTTGGATTATATTTCAACATTTTTGAGAAGTGGATGGGGCACAAAATTGTTTGGATGGAAGGCTTTTGTTCATATCTCTTAGTGGGAATGAACAAATTGGATATGAAAGTCTTGTAAGAGATGGTTTTTATAGCGTTGAAGAGTAATATGACTACAAGTTGTATGATCAAATTTATAATGAAGAAATTATGTAATTTTCAACAAAAAAGTAGAATCAAGTTTTCTTAAATAGAGGAAGCCTACAAGAGAATGTGTCAGTGGATGATATTTTAAATATGACAACCCGCATACTCAACCATGATGGTATTTTTAATCCTCTCTAAAATAGTATGAAATAATGTGTGCACCCACCAATACCAACATCCTACTAGGAAAGGTTCAAATGTCAATTTTCAATAGACTATTGGTGGCAATTTGATTGATCTTGATTTGGACATCATTATGTACTTATTGGAACTTATGTTGATTTATCCTTTCTTATGCAGCATACTAGAAGTGGTGTTGAGTTGGGTAGATTCCTTTATTGTGTATTCCTAGAACCAAGTTCATACCATGCTTTGATTCTCAAATTTTTTATTAATCTTTAGTTGTTTCTAAGTGCTATAGATAGATTTTTCATCTAGTGTGATGTAATGTTCCTATTAGCTAGAATAAGAATACTTGCAAAATCAATGTTAGAATTTATACAATAATAAATTCTATTTCCCTATTCTACCATCTATCCTAAACCTAATGTTAAAGACATCTTCGTATTGATATTGATAACCCTCTTGAGGATTTCTAGGCCTTTGGTTACTTCTTCATCTTCTACGAAATGCTCCCTTTTAAGAGCCTTCCTTGAAGATACATTCTCTATCCAAGGCCCTTGACACATATGCATATGTTAACATCTATGAAATATTCTAGCCTTTATAACCATATTAAGATCACTCTCTTCCTAATGAGACTCTATTGATATTCAACTATTAAGTTCACTATCTCCCAAAAGCACTCTCTTGATGTTATCAATTAACTATATTAAACCATGTGTATTATTTTTTTAGTACTTCATATCAATAGATACATACATAATTTGTATATATATATATATATATATATATATATATATAAACATAAATTATCTAAAAAAATAGATTCATAATTATATTAAAAATATATTCATAATTACAATAAAAATATATTCATAATTAAAAGTAAATCATTAACATGGTACCTTCCTTACCTTTACTTATCCACTCCACTTTCCTCAATGGGTTGGAAAATATTCTTATTAATGTACCCACCCACTTATGTATCTTCTTCCTCAAGGTCTCTTCTTTTCATAATATTTGGGAGAGATAAATATATCAAACCAAAATTATTACTTGTCTCCTAAATTTCCATTGTAGCTTATTAAATACATGCCTTGGGGCCCCACTGAGCAGTATGACCTATGACATGCCTATTCACCCCACAATCAGCAACCATTTTTGCTAGGTCACATGCACAATTTTTTGGGGCTTGATCGGTAAAATTTCCTTTTTATATTCATTCCCTTATAATTTATTATCTACAATTTACATGTTATTCAGTTTTCTTGTAATATTTTTGTTGTTACTCCACCTGAATAAGTTGTTGGATATCTATTTTATTTTTGTGAAACATTATATTTATATTAATAATAACTGGTTCAAAATAGTTCTTGAGGAAAAGAACTAGAAAAGAAAAACATTGATCATTGCCTAATACAAAAATGATGCAGAAGAAGAAATATTGCATCAAGAGAGAGTATCTATCAACACTAATGAATCTTGTCCTTATGATTCCCAATTTAAGAATATTGTGATTAGAAAGAGGCCAAAACTCATATGAATACAATTCATTGTTTGGTGCCAGAGACAAAACCAAGAGCCAAGCCAAAAATTATCATAAATTTTTTTGTCATTGATCTTCATTAAAAACTCCAATTAAGACCATGATATTAAAAAGTCATTTGATGCTCTAATTTCTAACTCTTCTTTTCCTTCCTAGTCTTCATAAAACTCACTCACTTTTATTATCCACACACACAACTTTCATAAAAATCCATATTAACACATTTCAAACTTTGTAAAACTTTCTTTGAATGAAGTAATTTTATATCTTTCTCACTCATGTGCCCAAGTCTATTGTGCCATAGTGTTGTATTAGAATCTACAACAACTATATGTTCTCCCTTCTCAACTATAACAAGTGTTCCTGAGCATTCCTTTTTCTCTGAAACAAGTAAAGTAGAAGGAATAGTATGACCTGTACAAAGATATAAGGTGCCTACTTTCACACCTTTTCCTACTACAAGGGAACCTTTTGAAACCTTTCAATTTTTATCATTAAAAGTAACTACACAACCCTCATCATTGAGTTGCCCTACTAAAATTAAATTCCTACTCAGCCTTGGAACATGTCTTAACTCATGTAGTAGCCAATGATTCCCATTCTATAACTTAATCTTATTTTTTTTTTCTTTCCAACAATATGAAAAGGTTAATTATCCACCAAATAAACAAGCCCAAAATCCCCTTGGACATAATTAATAAAATAATCTCTATGGGGTGTTGATGGGGACACAACCCAACAACAGAATAGACACAATAGAAAGGGGAATTATATTAACTGAGAAAATAAGCTAGTACAAATAGTGCAGAGAAAATAAACTTCAAAACATGCCCTACGGGCTTACAATAGCAAAATCTAGAGAATATTTCTCCTTTTAGCACCTCCTCTCAAGCTCCAATCCGAACTGCCTTTTACAATGCCAAAATCTCCTTAAATAGACCCCGGAGGGTTAAGGACTAGGAGTACATTCTAGAAAGTGCTAGTAGGCATCCACTGACAAAACAGAAGGTTCTAGAAGCCGCGTTAGAAGTTGGTGCAAATCTAGAAGAATCCAGAAATGGTAGCCGAACTTCCGGGAGGCATAACTTTTGAACCGTAGCTCCGATTGACGAACCGTTTAAATTTTCAGAAAGCTCTCGAAGTGCTCTATAGCCCTATGGACTAGCTTTTCTCTTCCCCCATTTTTCAACCCTTTTCAAGGTCATTTAATGCCCCAAACCTGACTTCAAAGCATTCTTAGGAGGTCTCCAAAACTCGAAAAACTACAATAACTTTCAAACCGTGGGGCCTTTTGACCTGATTCTTTTTTTGGAATGCTCTAAATCTCAATTACATTCATCTGGCCAAGTCGCACCTTCTAGGTCACCAAAATGATGGTCAAATTGCATGCTCCTATTTTTTTGGGATTTTTAAATGCACTGATAGTTAAACTATGAGAGTTGGAACCTTTATTTGAGCCAAATGGGTATCCAAAAATGTAAAGACATAAAATAGAAACTAAGTCTAAGTACATTTTTTGGGTGACACAGGATTGCCCTTATACCTCTGGATGCTCCTGCATCAGGTGTAGCATGAAATGAAGCCCCAAAATCTAAAACCCAAGAATTCTCAATACTTTCTTAAGAGAGAATAAAATAATCCTCTTCAAATTTGTTACTTACTACATTTGCCTCCTTCATTGTTGTTTTGAGTCCAACAATATTTCTTCTTATGTCCTATTTTACCACAGTACTAGCAATCTCTCAGTCCTCTAGATTGAGACATCTTCCCCTTTGACTTTCCTCTTGATTTCCCATTATTTCTAGAATTACTTCCTCTCTCAACATTCTACCTCTTCTTTGTGTGTTCAAAGCACTTCCTAATGTAGATCCACCTGATGTTTTCCTACAAGTTTCCTCACTTAGAATAACACCAATCACATCATCATATTTTAGGGTATTAGATCCAAAAACAAAATTACTCACAGCCATTACCATGTCATTCCAACTTTTAGGAAAAGAACACAAAATCAAGAGTGACCTAATTCTTCATCAAAATTGATAGCCATCGAAGATAACTAACTAGTAACAATATTAAATTGATTTGAATGATCTACAACATATCCACCTTCTACCATCCTCTTATTAAATAAATACTTCATGTGAAATACCTTATTTGAGGTGAAGGGCTTTTCATATAACATTTCTATGATTTGCATCAACTCTTTTGTCATCTTTTCTTTTGTAATGTTAAATGTCATTGATGGTGCCAGGCATAATAGAATACTTCCAAGTGCCTTTCTGTCTTAAATTTACCATTCCTCTTTTCTCATAGTTCCTTGTTTCTATCTTTTCCTTCCAATGACTTCCATAAATCCTTTTGATAAAGATAGTCTTGCATTTATATTTTCCATAACTAAAATTTCTAGCCAACAAACTTGTCAACATTCAGCTTACCCTCATCTTCTATCACTCCCACTCAAGTGTGAGACATTCCTGCAGAGGATAGCTTTGAAAAACTAAATGATAATGGTTTGTCTAAAAAAATTTAAAAAAATGATGACAATCTAGCTCTGATACCACTTGATAGGATTAACCATGAACATAAATATTAATTATATGCAAATATAACAAATATCAAAAAATAATAGATCAGATAGAAGAGAATGCAAGACAAAAAGATTTAATGTGGTTCACCCTATCCCTAGGCTACATCCAACAAGTCCAATATTATTAGTATCTAGTGATTACAATCCACAATCCCTTACAGCTCAATACTATTGCAAGAAGCTACAACATCACCATACTTTATGAAATCCCTAACCCTAAGCTCTTTTATACAAGCTTTTGTTGCTTACAAAATTAGGGCTATAATAAGTCATCTAATAGAATAAATCCCTAAATCCCTAACCCCATCTTATCCCCACAGAGAAAATATGGAGAAAAAAATTGTCGAATAAACCTTTGAATCTGATTAGGATCCACATCACAACATGAATAACATAGCCATCCGAAGGAGAAAAAACATGTTTACCCTTATATTTACTTACTGAAGCATTAACAAGATCAACAATTGATCTCTCTTATCTTTCCAGAAATTAAGGGGTTGGAGATGATGTCTTTCTAAAATTCTTTTGTTTCTTTCCCACCAAATTGCCTATACTACATATGTAGGGATGCACTTCCAAAGACATGAAAACATTGATTCAAAATATAAGATTGGCCATGCCTAAAATAAATCCCAAAGAGAGTTAGGTAATGGCATATGGAAATTAAGCTTATTTAGAAAAAAATGCGCTCAATCTTGGGCAAAAGGACATTTTAAGAGGAGGTGATCTATTGTTTCTATAACTTGCAAGCATAACACACAATTAACAATATCAGAAATGTTCAATCTATAAATTTGATCACTAGTTAAAATTTAGTTCTTTAATACAAGCCATGCAAAGCATCCTACTTTTGGTAGAACTGAGCTATTCCAGCAAACTTTAAAAGAACGATATGTGGTTTGAATAAACTGGTTGTGTTGGAGAGCTAAGGATCCTTGTTTAACAGAGTATTTAAAATCTTTACCTGGAACTCAAAATAACATTCCTTTCAACTAATACTTGTTTGAAAGAAGCAGCCTAATTGTGGGATATAGGAAGAATTAAGGGGTCTTGATAGATGACTAGCCCTATGAATCTATGTATAGCTAAGAAATAATTAGAAAAATATGTCCCCCAAGCTTGAATCACTATGTTTGATAGATCCTTTAAAGAGTTAATAGTGGTAGGGGGGGGGGGAGTGGAGGTTAGGTGGGTGGGAACCATTCCATGAATCAAACAAAAAATTGACACTATCCCCATTGTTCATTTTCCATGATATGAATGGAGTAATAACTTCACAAAAAGCCATTAGGAAATCCCAAATGATGGAGCCCTTTGGTAGGTTGAGGACAGTAAGAACTCTAGAAGGTTCCAAGTTATCTAAATATTTCTCATGTAAAAGGTGACACCATTAGGCAGAGCTTCAAAATTTCTTTAACCCTTGGTTGTAAGCGCTATAGGCAAGAAGCCATACTATTTCACCAAGGGTCAAAGTTAGCAATTCTTAATTAAGAACCATAGTAGAGAGCGACCCTATGGAGACTTGAATAAAAATTTATTTAACGCTTGGTTGTAAGCATTATAGGCAAGAAGCCCCACTATTTCACTAAGGGTCAAAGTTAGCAACACTCAATTAAGAACCATAGTAGAGAGTGACCCTGTAGAGACTTGAACCTTGGTTGTAGGGAGGACCCATTCCATGAATCAAACCAAAAATTGACACTATCCCCATTGTTCATTTGTCATGATATGAATGAAGTAATAAATTCTCAAGAAGCCATCAAGAAATCCCAAATGATGGAGCCTTTTGGTGGGTCTAGCAAAGTAAGAACTCTAGAAGGTTTTTGGTTATCTAAATATTTCTCTTGTAAAAGGTGACACCATTAGGCAGAGCTTCAAAATTTCTTTAACCCTTGGTTGTAAGCTCTAGTGGAAAGAAGCCCCACTATTTCACCAAGGGTCAAAGTTATCAAATCTCAATTAAGAATCATAGTAGAGAGCGACCTTATGGAGACTTGAATTAAAATTTCTTTAACCCTTGGTTGTAAGCACTATAGGCAAGAAGCCCCACTATTTCACCAAGGGTCAAAGTTAGCAACTCTCAATTAAGAACCACAGTAGAGAGCAACTCTTTGGAGAATTGAACCTTGGTTGTAAGCACTACAAGTAAGAGTCCCACCATTTCACCTAAAATGTCTTTAACCCATTGTTGTAAGAACTATAGGAAAGAAGCCCCACTATTTCACCAAGGGTCAAAGTTAGCAACTCTCAATTAAGAACCATAGTAGAGAGCAACCATGTGGAGACTTGAACCTTGATCGTAGGTACTATATGCAAGAGGTACCACCATTTTTCCAAAGGCACAAGTCTCTTAAAATTTCTTTAACCCTTGGTTGTAAGCACTACATGCAATAAGCCCCACTATTTCACCAAGGGTCAAAGTTAGCAACTCTCAATCAAGAACCACAAAAGAGAGCAACCTCGTTGAGACTTGAACCTTGGTTGTAAGCACTACAAGAAAGAGGACCCACCATTTCATGAAATGAACAAGCTTCTACAAAAAATTCTTTAACCCTTGGTTGTAAGCACTACAGGCTAGAAGCCCTACTATTTCACCAAGGGTGAAAGTTAACAACTCTCAATTAAGAACCACAATTGAGAGAAACCCTATGGAGACTTTCTTAATATGATGGTAGAACTAAAAGGGTGTAACATTGGTATCATTGATCTATTTGATATTCATGAGCATGGAGCTCTTTTGTAATAAGGATGGTCAAGAGGACTTAGTCTAATCCATTCTTGGAGGCAATCTATGTCTTTAGACATTGTATCCTATCTGCTTAACTTCTTTTGTAATTTGGTTACATATGAATTGAGCATAACAAGGAGATTGACCCACCCATAAATATCAGCTTGTGTTGATTGCATAAGATATTATTCTACATGTTATGTTTGGATCCACTTATATTTAAATGGGAGTTGCTGGATCTAATTTTTAGCCTCCGCATAAGCGTAAATAAGGGGAAGGTGTAGTCTGATATTCTTTTGTTTGAGCTCAGCTTGTATAATTCTATAAGAATAGTTAGTACCACATGGGTCATTCTCCCAAGGTCTATGACAGGCGGAATAAGACCCAAGTTAAGAGGCTTGGCCTTAAGATGAAAGAAACATCAACTCACTTCAAACTAGTCACAACACCAACAAAGAAAGTTAGTGTAGACATCCAAAAGGAAATCATTTGAACTAGTTCTTGGCAGGGAATAGTGGACTTGGTTGCTACTGATATGGATGAGTTTGATTTTATCCTTGGGTAGGAGTTCCTAAGGATGATGTTAGTAGTAGTGGTGGCTCACTTGAACTATATTTTGGTACTTGATGCATAGAGACCTTGTTTGATACCTACAGTGAAGAGCAGGGATGGTGAAAGGGGCCTTAAAGTTTTGAGTGCAAAATAGATCTATAGAAGTGACTAGGATGAGTTGTACTAAGCCACTTTTATTGGAGGATGGGATGAAGGAGAGACATCATTGACTTCTGACACCTTGGCCATCCAAGATTTGTTGCTAGAATATATGGATCTCATGCCCGAGAGGTTGCCATGAATTTTTCCACCATAAAGACATGTTGATCATAGGATCAAGTTGGAGGAATGAGCTAGACCACCTACAAAAGCACCGTACCACCTTTCAAGACCAGAGATGGTCAAGCATAAGAAGTAGTTGCTGGATCTTGTTGAGACTGGTTATCTCTAACCATCAAGATCTCCCTATAAAACACCAATCATGTTTCAACAAAAGAAGGAAGGGACACTTTGACTTTGTGTGGACTACAAATTTTTGAACATATCAACAATAAAGAATAAGCATCCACCCCTTGATAGTGGAAAATTTTGACCATTTGGTGGATGCATGAGTGTTTAGTAAGTTGGACTTGAGGAAAAGTTATTATCAAATAAGGATCACACTGGACGATGAAGAGAAAATGACCATAAGAACTATGTATGGGAGTTATGAGTTTCTAGTTATGATTTTTGGTCTAACCAACACTCTTGCAACATTTAGTACATTGATGAATGATGTTTTCAAGCCTTTTTTGGATAAGTGTGTGGTTGTCTACTTGAATGATAATTTATCTATATAGAGGACTTAGATAACCACAAGGAATATCTACATGAGGTGTTTAAGTTGCTTAAGATGTATGATCTATATGTGTAGAAGGAAAAGTGCATGTTTACAAAAGAAGAGGTGTCATTTTTGGGACACATTGTTGGGTGTGGGTAGATCAAGCCAGTTATGAAGAATTTAATATGTATTCAAGATTGGGAGCCCTTGCACAATTCTCATGAGGTAAGGTAGTTCCTTAGCTTAGCCAACTACTATCAAAAGTTTGTGGAAGGCTACTCCAAGATCACGAGTCTATTGTTCAATTTATAGAAATAAGGAAAAAGGTTGGAAATGGGGCAATAAGCAATAGATTACATTTGATACCTTGAAGGAAAATTTGATTGAGGAAGCAGTTTCACTGATGCTGAGACTTGGTAGATCATTTGAGAAGGAAAATGATATGAACCTTGACATAACTACAAAGTTAGTCAAGAAGATCAGAGGGATAGGTCAGTGGGAAGACTTGGATAGAAATGATACCCAATCAAGTGTGAGTACATTTGATGGTGAATAGTTTGGTAACTATGAGTCTGATACCCATTCTACTTGCATCACTTTGAGATGGCAGAAAGGAGGTTCAGTCTATTTGTGTATCAATTTCAGAGCTGAATATCATCCATCTGATTCAGCTCACATCTATTTGGATGATGCCATTTTAGATCACCTTGAGTGATGTAGTTTAGTGTTGTTGATGAACTTAATGATACTAGGAAATGGTGTGGATGTGTTGATTGAGAATTGTGTTAGAGCCTTGACACTTTTGAGGAATTATACTAAAGCATTTGATGATTGGCTTTGGGATGGTCAAACAATTTTGGATCCTTAGGGAGGTAGACTATTGATACCGATCGAGCTACTCTCTTTTGAGTTTGTGCATAGTTGGTCAGACTTGATGGCAGAACATGGGATGTTATACTTAGACAATATTAAGATCGTTGAATGAAAAGAGCATGTAGTTCTAACTTAGCAGAGATAAGAGATCCTAGTGAGATCAAAATTATTAAGTGATAAGTTTGAGAGGTTGGCCAAGTTATCTTAGGATGATACCAAATTTGATGATGATTGCATCATGAAGAACGAGGAGGTCTCTTGAACCAATTTAGATATAGTGTGAACAAGAAATGATGTTAAACTTCATAAGACTGGTGTGACATAAAGATGGGAATGGTAGAGTCAATCTATTGGAGACTCCTACAAAACCTATGATGAGAGATTCACCATATGGAATAGTTCTAATAGACATTCTTCTATATCCTTACACAATTTTGATTACCCTAAGGCTACATGACGATGGAACCACCTAGCTCAACTTTGAAGACACCAACATCATTTACAATTTTTTGGAGTTGTGAGAATAATTTCACATGGAAAAAATTCTAAACACTTGGAATAGTTATAGAATGATTCACTTCGATGATGTATTTTATCTTGGAGATAGTTTGGATGTAGTCTATTTTGGAGGTACCTTGGAGACTTTAAATTTTTTTGGTCAGTGCTCACTTGCAAATTAAACAATTGGGCATGGGAGGATCAAGAAGAGATACCAATCAAATTCTTGCAAGACAAACTCATTCTTCTAGTAGGAGCAATCCGTGAGGTGGATTATTAGTATATTTGATACAAAGATTGGTTCTTTGTGGTAGTGATGTTAGAGGATGTGATAGAAAAAATGTTGAGTGACATACAGGGCTATACAAGTCAAAATACATTACCCTTGGAAAAGGCGAATAGTGTTGAGGTTGTAGTAGTGAACACGATAGAGACAATATATTCTAATGTGGTTCTAAATCCTACACCACTATGGATTGACATACTTTGGAGTGATCTAGTACATTACAAATTTGATGCAATAGACTTTGAGTTTGACTCGGGTGAAACTTATCCTTATTTTATTGACTTCCATAAAGAATGACACCAGGATTAGATTGTGACTATCTGGGATAGTCATACCCTGAAAAGTTAAGAAGATGTGGTATTCGATGAATAGAAAGTTGGTAGCTCAAATTATGAGAGGTATGAAAGAGATGTGGATTGAGTGGTACAGAACTAGTGATGAAGGGTGCTCCCCTTAATACCATAAACCATAACAAAAACAAAGAAACAACAAAAAATGTAAGAAAAAAATATGCAATTCTTATTTGCACCACAAATGTAGAATTATAAAATTCACAAGTAGAATATGCTAACCCACATGGGCACCTTCATCATAGTAATCTGCAAGACTAATCTGCTGATGCAGGAGCATCTTGCATGGAAAAAATTTAAAAAAAAAAAAAAAAAAAGAGGAGAAAGAAAGTGACGAAAATAGAAAAAAAAATAGAAAAAAAGGAAAAAAGAGGAATTTCTACTTTCAAGGTGCAAAGGTGGCATAAATAGAAAAATAGTTGTCATTCCATTAATCGGGGTGTGTAGGTGGCAACTTAGAAGTTTGTAGAAACTTCCTTAAATCATGCATTTAATATTTGTTGTGATCCATAAAGGAAATGTAATTTTCTAATTGGGCCACATGGTGGTACTTAGTTGTATTTAGGTGGAATTCTAGAAAGTTGTGGATATTGTAGAAGGTTTTGGATATTGTGTAGGTAGAATTCTAGAAGGTTGTGGATAAATCATGCATTGAGTGGTAAGTGCCTATTTAAGCAAGGCATATGAGCATTTCTAATCAAGCTTTAGAAGGAAAAGCTTCGAGGTGTGTGTTGTGGTCTCCACAACACACGCCCCATTCCTAGTGAGGAATGGGGACCCCCTACTTTTTTTGACTCTTGGACTCACAATTTGAGTCAGGAGAAGAAATTTTAGTTGAGTCCAAAAACAACCAAAAAATCAAAAAAATTGAAAATAAAAATAAAAATAAAAAAATTCTCGTGCGCGCATGCAAAGAAAGGAGGAAGGGAAATTATAAACCCCCCCCCCCACTTGTTTTTTTAATTTTTTGATGTTGAAGAAGTAGAGCTGAGGAGGGAAAGGTATGGAAACCTTCCCCCCTCCACTTTCCACATAGACCAAGCACTTGCACACGCGCGACTAGAAGAGGAAGTGCGTGGTATAGCACGACGCGCACCCTTTTGAACGCGTACGTGCCGTGCCACCGTAGCGCCCTTCTGGCTTGCATGACGGTCGCTATTGTCATGCCACTGTGCGCACCTTTTGGGTCCCATAGCAACCACTACTACTACACCCTTCTAGATGTGCGACGGCGCACTGCTGTGCGCGCCTTCAGGGCCGTGCGATGGCCGTTGCTGCCACGTGCACCTTTAGGGATGTGCGTAGGAGTAACGCCGCCGTGGTGCCCTTTTGGATGCGTGCACATGGCAATCGTCGCACCCTCTTGGGCCCACCATCATGCCCCTTTGGGACATACGTGCACGGCTGCTATCGCGCCTCTCTTAGATGTGCGCGCCATCGTGTTTCAAACCCCTTTTTTTTTGAAAATTATTTGTTTTGTTCTTTTTTAATATATTTAGTTAAAAACCCAAATAAAATTAAATAAATAAATAAATTTAAAAAAAAAATACAACAAATAAAATAAGTTCTAGAATATCATTTTAATGTTTTATATGTATCCAATAATTAATCGTTCTTTTTCTTTGTGATGTACAGGTAATATAATCAAATGGCATCCACATTCAGATCAACAACAAAGCCAGTTGTGTACAAGTTCCAAGGCGTAACCTCGAAGTTATGATTGCACAATGAACACTCTGAGATCAAAGACACAGAACTTGGACACACAAACTTGGGAGAATTTTTTAGGGTTTGTAACAACCCAACTAAAAGATCTTCTTTGAGATCCGCCTTAATCCGGTCTAGATTGGTAAATGCAGCATCACATCCTAGGACCGTTCAGTCACTTGAATTGATTATGACCTTATCTCGATATTTTTTTCCCGAGGAAAGGGTGGTAAAGAGCATCACTGGGGAAGTGGTTTTAGATCTACGAGCTGATAATATCAAGAGAGTTTTTCACTTACCTAGATTTGATCAATTTATCAGGCTTTCATATGAAGCAGCTGAGAGATGGCATAAAGATCATCACCAGGAGGCCATCAACATCATATATTCCTCATACTTCATTGAGAAGCCATCTCGAGAAAGATAATAAATAAAGTAGATATGGCTCGAGGATACATGAAGGATGACATTGGATATTTAATCATTCTCCTGAGAAAAGTTATGGGATTGCTTGCAGCAGGTCATCTTGCTCCATTCATGGTTAACTTCATTGAAACCATCAGACATGCAAAGATGCCACTGGATTGGGCCACCACACTTAGTGAGAATGTGTGTGATCAGTTGCGGACAGTAAAGGACAAGAAGAATTTTTATATGACTTCTTATGTGGTATATCTACTTGTAGCAAGAGCCACCGACTATCTCGGGTTGTACAAAAAGGGCAGTATGCAGGACCCTAACGCATGACCGTATATAGTTTATCCTCAGCTAGTTAAGAAGAAGCTCTTGCAGCAAAGAAAAAAGTACAAGATTGTGAATGATGCCTTTATCTTTTCCATCATTCGATTCATCGAAGATGATTATGGAAAGAGATTGTCTGATGAGGCCAAGGCATAGATCACAACTCTCAGTGCATATTTTATCTAGTTTTAGACATTCACATACATTTGGGTTGGTGGTGCATCTATCCATCCAAAGAAGCTCCCAAGGTACCCAAGTGACAAGTTGGTTCTAATGGAAATTTCTCAGTAGATTGAGTTAGCTTATGAGAGGATCAAGAAACAATGAAGGCCTCGTTGGGATTGGCCATTTGTAATAGGAGCATACCAGGTAAAGAGAAAGTAGGATATATTGACTTTCAAGTGGGAATGGGAGAACTATCCTCTCGAAGAATATAACTCTCCCCGGCCATTCGTTGACAATGTTGGTAAAGTGGAAAATCTAGCAAGAAAAGAGTTCTACCACAAGGATGCCATTGAAGATCACTGGATGAATGCCACAAATGACTATGATGTCCGTATCAGGGACTATTGTAGAATGACTTTGTATTTAGCAGAGAAGGCTCTCCATTTGACCATCCCAGGATAGATAAGGTTACAAGATTTGCAGGAGCTACTGGATCCCTTATTCAATACAGATAAGGTTGGTGAGAGGCCCATTCTGAATGCAAAAGTTGATAGGAAGGAAGGAGATGATATTAATCATCAAGCAAGACATGTCATCAGAATGACAAAGAGTTGGATCAAGAAACCCTTTCCACTTGATTTGATTTCGGACACAATGATATTCCATGCACATGCTCACCCAGAAAGGGTAAAGGGGAGGAATGTCACAATTCCTATCTTTGCACTCCAGTCTTCTATCAGGCCAGAAATAGTCTACCAGCTTGATCATCCAGTGGGATACTACCATCCTTCAAATAAAAAGAAAGAAAAGAGTAAGAGAGCCTCTCCTTAGAGGATCCAGATAGAGAATGTTGAAGAACATGCCCCTTTGCAACAACATGAATTTACTTCCCAAGACCCCCAAGACCCTAGAATTTCTCATATCTAGGTTGATTTTCCATTGCCTCCTATTTTGTCAAGCCAACAAGAAGAAGGAGAGATTCTAGAGACATCCATTCATTCGATGCATGAAGAACCTGCTTCTCCTATGGTTCCACAAAAGAAAAGGAGGGTTAAGGTTAGAATGAACAAGAGGTAGAGAGTTTGTAAAAGATTAGTGCCTAATCCATCTATTCCTGAAACCATTCCCAAGGAAGAATTAGATGAGGATGAGATAGAGTCAGATGGGGAGGAAGAACAAGTGCCTTTACAAGGGAGAACTCGACTTGCCAAAGCCACAAAAATTGGAAAAAAAGAAGAATGTCACAAATACCCCACCAGCCACCCAAGTTGAAATGGTAGAGCTCTCTTCTTTGAAAGATGAAGTATAATGATGGGTGAATGAGAAATGAGAGCTAGGTGATGATATTCTCCCCATTCCAAATTTTGATTTCATGCTAGTGGGTACAGAATTGGTTGGACATAAGATTAGAGATACTCCTACATGTGAATTTCAATAGCAAGATTGGACACAAATGCCACCTGAGACATAAGGACCTCATCCAGCACCCCCATCTTCACCTCAAGCTATGATGGTAGATAAGGTTTTAGTGACACCTCCACCTTCGAGTTCAGAGGAACATGTTAAAAAAGAATCATCATTACAAGGAGAACCAGAACCAAGGACTACTAATGAGCCATCAAAAGAGGCACATGTAATGGAATGTATACAATAGCCTTCCCAAGAAGTTGAGGATCAAACTATGGGATCTATAGAAATTGAGACTATAGAAGAAAAACCCTCACAATAGGAAACTCCAAGAAAAAAGAGACAGAGGGAAGGAGGTAGTTGAACACATCCCTTCATCATCTAGAGCTAAGGTTACAGAAGGACATATCCCGAGATGGTTCTGGAAGGAAATAATGAGAAGTGCTAAGCATCAATTCCTTGCTTCAAAGGATGATATTTGTGACATTGCAGAGATTTTGAACAAGCCTAACTCTCCATTATGGGATGCAACACCATTTGCATTCATTACCACTACTCAAAATCGGGACTTATTTGCACAAGTGGCTCATCCCCTGAAAGGTATAGATGAAGAAGCTATTAGCCTTCAGGATTATGAAGTAAAGGATATCATGTTAGGGAAACCTACATGGGATACTTCTCAACAGATGATGACTATGGGAGTCAAAGAGGTTCTTAACCATATGGAACGTGATGAGATTGAAATCAGAGTACTTCAAAGGCAAGTTGAGATCTTGAAAGGATATCTAGCTGAAGTTATTGGTCCTCTTGATTCTGAACGCCCTGAGGAGACTTTGACTACCATTCTTAAAGAAGGGGAAGGTGTACAACTAAATCCATTCTTGAGAGCTTGTTAAGATTGGCGAGACAACCTTGAGGATAGGGGTGTCACTATAATTATAGGAAGTCTGAAATTATTACATGCTACACAAGACAATGTTGATAAGATCGTGGCAATTTTGAGGTAGGACTTCAGCATTATGGATGAGGTACGGGTTTGGAGCAAGGATTTTCAAATTCTATAGGCCATAAAAGGACAAAGGTACCACATTCTAATTGATGTATATACCGAAGAAGAGCTAGACATGATAGATGATTGGATAGAAAAGATTGCAGAGGGAAATAAAGTGATGGAAACATTGCATGATGAGACACATAGGCTCAAGGACCAAGCTTGAGAGCGAATTTTGGAAGCAAAAAAGTTATATAGTGATGAATGCTTGGATATTTTTGAAGATGAAGAATGAGAGAAGCTTTTACCAGTTGAGGTAGTTGTAGAAAACTTTAGAGGAAGCATCTAGTGATGAAGACATCAGACAAGCCTTTAGGACAGAAGAAGCATTGTTAGAGTTGGATACCAAACTCAGGAATTTTGTAGAAACTTGAATTGAGGTGGAAAACTATAGGTAGAAAGTCAAAGATAAGTATGAGGCTTTGGATCTTCCCGATGCTACTAAGATTATTGAGATTATAGAAAAATTCAAGGGAAAGCATCCAAAAATATCTTTAGGATGAAGATGAGCAAAACCCAGATGATAGAATTTCAATTTTGACACTTAGAAAAATTTTGAGATTTTTGACTCAGTTGAGGTTCGTAGTTCCACAGGTTCGCAGCTTTGCAGGTCTGCAGCTCCACAATTCAAAGGTGCGCTGACAGTTGACTGCCAGTTCCAAAAATAGAACTTTCCATGCATTGGAAATGCATTTTGATGGCAAGTTAACTCTGACACACATCATGTGAAGGGCCAGCTTCTATTTTTGGTGTCTCCATGCACTTCTACTTCGATTGATGGCTTCCTCCTACTTTCTCTCTCATGCTTTCATTGTTTTTGACACATAAAGGGCTCATGCATCCAATTAATGAATAAAATATGGATGGAGTCCCTCTAAGCACAAGTTAGATTACCAGTTTGTATATATTTAGTTTGTTTTAATGTTTTAAAAGCATTTTATTGCATTAAGATATCTCTCACTCTCAACACAAATTGAGGAGACAATTTCTTATAAATACCCCATTATAAAATGTAAAAAAGGCCGCTGTTATTATGCAATAAAATTATGATTTTGGTGTTTGTATTTGGAGTGTAGTTATTCTTGCCTGAATGTGTCATTGTTTTGTGGATTTTATTCATGAGATTGTAATTGAGCCAAAGGTTTATTGTGTTGTTTCTGGTTGTGCGATCTTTTAGTTCTAGTGTTTGCTATAGATAAATGAATTCTATTAACGTAATGAGCTTGAGAAGAAATCACCCGATTGTGTCCACATAGATTTTTGTCTTGCATGAGCGCACTTTCAACGGCCTTGTGATTTGATGAAGAGTGAAACATCATTCGATTTGTTACAGATTCTCACCGACAATTGTATCAGTGGATTCTAGGAAGCGCTACTCCTATTTTCACTAGTTTCCTACTGATTTCTTCAAAGGTTTAACTCGCAGTGTGTTGTGTTCTGTAGCTTATGTCAATTTAGGAATTTCAATTTCAAGTTATTTGATTTCATGTTATTTGCTTTCAATTTTTTTATTTGCTTTGCTAACCCCCCTGTTAGAATAGGACCTCATAGTAGCTGCATTGTTAGAGTTGCATTCATTGAAAAATAAAAAATACAAAAAATATTGTTCTTTTGGTGTGATATTTTGAGACAGTGAATAGATTTTACTTGATTCCAAGGTAAAAGAGTTTTTGGAACCAGCAAAGGCCTCCTCATGAACATTCACATTTATCTTCTACTGAGCAAATTTTTGTACGTCGCAAGACAAACATTGAACCTTGGAGTGGATCCTTAAAAGGATTTTCTTTTCAAGAGAGGAATTACACTATGGATTCCTATCGTTGACCTCGTGCAAAATGAACACCCAACAATGTGAAAGATTTGGAAGGTCAAGCTTCAAGGTGAAAGCTATAAGGTGTGAAGACTTCAAGGTGTGAAAGCTCTAAAGGTGTGGCTCTTCAAGTAGAAGTTCTTGGTGAAGCTCTTGGTGTGAAGACTCTTATTTGGGATTTCTTTTATGTTGAAGAATTTGTAAACTTCTTTTTGAAGAGGTCATATCTATGATATCATCTTGTGGGTGTTGTAAGGATTTTCAAGTATAATAAAATTGCTTGTAAAGCATTTTTATTTCTCTTGGTCTCCATATTGTTGCATTCTTGGTTGTGAGTTGGTAAGGGTAGTGTGGCCTTTCATCAAGTGGTATCAGAGCATACCTTCATCATCTACGAACTACCACCTAGAGTTGTCCTAGATAATGTTTGGCCCTTTCTTAAATAGGAAATTTTATGCCACTTGAGAAGGTTCTAGACAACTTAATACCTAGGGCCAAAAGACACTAACAATACATATAGAGTTGGCCAAATACATCTTTGACAATTATTTTAGATATTTTGTGTAGCCCAACTTTGAAAGGCCATAACTCACAAACCGTTGCTCTGATTGGCTATTATAACCACTTTTCAAAAATGCCATCTTCTAGTCTATAGCCTTGGAATTGCATAAGCACCCTTTCATCCAATTTTTAGACCTCATCCAGACACTTTAAGGCCTCCAATGATGAGCATGATTATTGTTCTACGAATTTGTCCACTGAAAATCTAAAATAATTTCTTTGATACTTAAGCTAGAAAAATGAGATTTTTATTGTAGGCTTATAAGTCTAAAATGAACCTTCATGTAGAAAATGAGAACATTCCAAGCTTGTATGAAAAAATTACTAAAAATAGCAAGTTCCCATAAATAGTAGCCACCCTATCTACTAGTCCTTATTAAAATAGAAAAGTTTGAAAAGAAAATGTTTTTTGAGTGATGCAAGAGTTCTCTTACGCACAAGATAATCCTACATCAAACACTAAGGGTAATTTGAGAAGTGACTCTGTCACATCTCAGGTGTTTAGAGAAAAACCAAGATAGTTAACCTCCTCTTAACCTTCTCTATTGGCCTCCCTTTCCACTTGACCCTGTATTCTTCATAAGATTTATTTCTTTTTCTTTTTCCAATATGACTGTCTAGTATCTCCTCAATCTCCTTTGTAGCCAAACTAGTTGGTTGAATACTCCACTATGCTTCTGCAACCTCATCTCCATCACCTCCTTCATAATACTCTATCAAATCTAAAATGTTAAATACTAGTGAAATATTCAATTCAGCAGGCAAATCCACTTCATAAGCATTTTTGGAATCATGCCTTTTCACTATCTTGCACAGTCCAAACTTCTTCATCTTCACCTTATTATATGTATCCATTGGAAAATGCTCCTTTATCAAATGAACCATGATTTCATCTCAAATTTTAAATTCCTTATACCACATTTTTACATCTTTCTTAGCCTTATACTATGTGTTCATCTTTATGATGTGCTTCCTCACCTCCTCATGGATTCTTCAAATGTTCAACAAATTATTCTGCTTCAGCACTACTTATTTCTCCCTTATCCAACTACCTCAATTCAGAAGCATTTCTGGGACTACTCCCATATACTATATGGAATTGTGATTTACCAGTACTCCTATTGATAGAATATTTTGCTTTTGGTAAAATCATATCCCTTCCTTTTGGCTTATCTCCAACCAAACATCTCAGTAAGTTTCCCAAACTACAATTCACAACTTCTATCTATTGATCAGTTTGTGGATGATGTGATGACCTAAAGTTTAAATTTGTCTTCAACTTCTTTCATAATGTATGTCAAAAATACCCAAAAAATTTGATATCTCAATCTAACATTGTACTCTTTGGCAGACCATGTAGTCTTGCCACTTCTTTGAAAAACAACTCTGCTACATGAACAACATCACTAGTCTTCTTGTAAGGAATAAAATGTGCCATCTTTAAAAACTTGTCAACCACCACAAAAATAGAATCATGCCCATGGTATTGTCATCATCCCAAATGGATATATATATATATATATATATATATATATATATATATATATATATATATATATATATATATATATATATATATATATATATATATATATATATATATATATATATATATATATATATATATATATATATATATATATATATACTTTCTAAATACATCAATCTTTATGTAATTAATGAATTCAACTACATTATGGGAAATGAGAAATATAGAACATATACTTTATTAATAAACTAGTATAAAAATTCAGTAAATATTGATATTGTTGAGCATTAATATTCAACATAGATATTACTATTATAATAATTTAAATATTCATTAAGGCCAATCGATCTAATAAAAAATAGCATTTTAACATTAATATAAATTCACACAAATGGATGCAACCCATACAAGCCCTTTTCACGTGGCACAAATATTTAATTCCAAACATATGACTAGACATTGGGGATTATGGGAGGAAGCATTTGACAATCAAAGGAAAGGACATAAGAATCACCACTAAGGATTGAACCATGGAAGAGGGATCAACAATTACCAACAAGAAATCCACATCACTATCACCAAAGTGGAAGTGGACTGTACAACGAAGGAGGTAAGTAGACCACTGACTATCAATGACACACGTCATTCGATATTATGTTGATTGTGCCTCATAAGAAATCAAACCTAACTGAACTATGGAGTAAGGCATCCAATGATCATAATACATTTTCTCTACAAATCCACCAAGTATTGAGAAGGTAGAAAAGGTTGACTATCATAATACCAAGAACACCTTGCACAAAATAGAAGAGAAAATAACATTAGGGCCCATGTCATTATCGAGCCAAGTAATTAGGTAAAAGGTTAATGAGTAGGATATTATAATATCTTGTTATCATATGTATATAATGGTCATTTCATTCTTTAGGGGTAGTTATATTTAAAATTATTTAGTTTAAATGATCCGTAATATACTTAGATAATTATACTTGAAAGGACCAAAACTAGGATATATAACAAGATAAATAGATGTGATAACAAATGAAGATTATTCTAGATGTAGCGAATAACATTGAAATGATATTCATAGCATGAATGTATTCTAAAGATGTATAAGATATTTGTTAAACAAATCTTGTAGATCCTTAGGATGATCTTCAAAGATGTTGGCTAGCTAATCGAGGGTTGTTCTGAGGAACACAGAGGGTCTTCCCAGAGGATTATGAGGTCTAACTTGGAATGTAGTTTCAATAATGAAGGCTAAATCATGGAGGACCATTCCTTAGAACACATGGGAACACATGGGATTCCTTAGAACACAGAGGATTAGGAAGCATGATTGAAGGTATCCTTACAGAGCTGTAGTAGTAATGGCATTCTTAGATAGAAATAATTAAAATTGAATTCAATAATCTATATTGCTAATAATATATATTGGTAAAGTGTGCCAAGGAGTGGGGACATTATAGCTATGTTGGTAATCCAAGAACAAAATCCATGTTGTCATCCTCCCACGGCTTCTCTGGTATAGGTAATGGATGATACAATCTTGCATTCTAGATCACTCCTTTTGCCATCAAACATGTACTCTGCAACTTTGTACATGTTTCTTCACATCTTGTTGCAATTGTGGCTAGTAGTAATTCTCAACAATCAAAGAAATGGTTTTATCTCTGCAGAAACATCCAGCCAATACTCCACTATCCTTCTCCTTGATTAGATTCTCTCTCATTGAACTTCTAGGAATGCACAACTGGCTCCCTGTGAACAACATACTATCCTAGATTATAAAATCCAATCATTTTGTCTTGTCAAGTGTAATAGGTTTTGTACAAGCCTTCCATGCTTCACCAAGATCAGGATCATCTGGATACAAAGTATCGAGGTCCTTGAACCATCCACCTCTATCTACATTTCTGTCAATAAAAGTTGGACTTCTACTAAGAGAATCTACAACTTTGTTAGACTTCCCACTCTTGTGTTTCAAAACATATGTATAACTCTACAAAAACTCAAACCACTTCAAATACCTTTGCTTAAATTTTCCTTAACTATTTAAATATTGCAAAGCTTGATGATGAGTATATGAAACAAAATCCTTAGGAAGAAGATAGTGTCTCCACTTCTTCAATGCTTGAACTATAGCATAAAATTATAGATCATAAACATAATATTTTCTTTTTGCATCATTCAAATTCTCACAAAAATAAGCAACAGGTCTACCTTCTTGGCTCATAATAGCTCCTATTGTAGTACCACTAGCATCATAGTCTACTTGAAACACATTGTTAAAATCAAGAAGTGCTAAAATAGGATGCTCAATAACTTTCTATTTCAACAGATTAAAACTCTTATTTGTTTCTACAGTCCGCTTAAATTCTTTCCTATCCCCTTTCATTGTTTCAGTCAAGGCTCCACAAATACTGCTAAAACCTCTTATGAAATTTTTGTTAAAGCTAGCCAGTCCATGAAATGATCTTACATCTATCACACTCCTTTGGGTAGGCCATTCAAGGATAGCCTTCACTTTCTCTAGGTCCATTTTTAGACCTTTTGCTGAAACTTCAAAAACTAGGTACACCAACTCCTTCTTTACAAAATTGTACTTCTTCAAGTTTATAAGCAACTTTTCTTCCCTCAACTTATCAAACAGCTTGAGAATATGAATCAAATGCTCCTCCAATGTCTTACTAAAGATCAAAATATCATCTAGGTAAACGATAAAAAAATTACCCAAAAACTCCTTTAGTACCTCATTCATGAGCCTCATGAAAGTGCTTGGTGCAATGGTTAGCCAAAAAGGCATGACTACCATTCATACAGTCCTTTTTTTGTCTTGAAAGTAGTCTTCCACTCTTCACCTTCTTTGATGCGATTCTGATGGTACCCACTCTTTAGATCTATCTTTGTGAAATACTTAGCTCCACTCAAATAGTCCATAATATCATCCATCCTTGGCAATGGAAATTTGTACTTGATTGCAATTTTGTTGATAGCATGAGAATTTGTGCATATCCTCCATTCTCCATTCTTCTTTGGTGCTAATATGATTGGTACAACACATGGACTCAGACTCTCTCAAATCAACCCCTTCTACAAAAACTCATGAACTTGTCTATTCAACTCTTCACTTTCTACTAGTGTCATTCTATGTGCTACCTTGTTTGGCAAAATCACTCCTAGAACCAAATCCATTTGGTGACTGATCTTCCTCACTGGGGGAAATCCATTAGGTACATTATCTGATACAATATAAAAAAACTCTCCCAACATATCCACAAATTTTGTAGGTACCTCCTCTACTTCTTCTTTACTATCTTTTGGAATTATAGGAAAATACATATGCTCACACTTCATACCTTTGAGAAACTCTTTTCTATAAAAAAACATATTCTGGCAAGACTACATACCTTTTCTTCTTTGTCCTTCAATGGCTTCAACTTATGTTTCACTCCATCCTTGGTTAGAGTGCAGGTATTTTCTTGCCCATTGTGTACATCATGCTTGTCAAACTGCCATGGCCTACCCAAAAACATATGACATATTTCCATAGGTATGATATCACATAGTACCTCATCCTACTAGCTTCAATCTTGAAATTTATAGAGCACTGATCATTGACCATGACCTTGTGATCATCTTGCGCCCAAGCAATATGGTATGGATGTGGGTGTTTCTATATCTTTAGCTTCAACTTGGTGACCATCATTTCTAACACCAGATTGTTAGTAATTTCACCATCAATGATCACATCACAACACTTATCTTCACATCTTTACCTTGTGTGAAATAAAATCCTTCTTTGATAAGGTTCATTCTGAGCACTTAGCAAGACTCTTCTATTAACTAGGACATCCCCTCTTTTGGCATCTTTAGAATGTGAGGATCTAGCATCTTCATCCACATGTACAACTCTATCCTGGCCTTTTGTTCTTCTATCTATCCTTTCTTAGTGTTGGGAACATTCAAATGCTTTATGCCCTTCTTCTTTGTAGTGATAACATTTTCCACAAAAGCCTCCTCATCTAGATCCTTGTCCTTTGCCTCTTCCTCTCTGATCTCTATTATTCTGATCATGGAAATAATTGGAATTCCCCCCCCCCTAATTCTAGCCTCATCCTTTTTCTTCTAATCATCATTACGCCCACCATAAGATCATCTGCCAGAGCTTCCACTACAACCTCTTCCACTATTCTTGTTATCAAACTTTTTGCTTAGTTTCTCCTCAAATTTTAGGGTATACTGATATGCCTCCTCAATATTGGTCATTTGAACCAAACTTAGCTTTTCTTGAATGCTTGGCTTTAACCCATAAAGATAATGGGCCACTTTCTGCTTATCAGCTTCTACATGGCTAGTTCTAATGAGAACTTGGTAGAACTCTTTAATATACTCTTGAACAAATTTTGCCACTTGCTTCAACCCTTGCATTTTCTTCAACAAATCAAGCTCATAATCCATGGGAATGAATTTTCACTTTAGTTTAGCTATCAGTCATTTCCATTTGGTGATTTTTTCTTTTCCCTTTCAATTTTGCTCCACTTGAACCTCTTGCCACCAAATATTCACATCTCCCTTTAGTCTCACCTTCACAAACTTGACCCTATTAGAATCCTCAATATCTTCATACTCAAAATGCTCCTCCAATTCATTGATCCAATCAATCATCTCCTCTAGGTTAAGATTTAACAAAAATGTGGGAACTTCAAACTTAGGTCTTTTTCCAATAGTGGAGATGGCCCTAAAAAGGCTCTCTTCCTTTGGGTTTAGAACTGCCTCTACTTTGGCATTTTCTTCTACTTTGTCCTCATCCTTGCTTTCATCTCTTATGGGAAGATTTAATCCTCTATGCATTTATTCTTCCAATGCTTGCATTTATCTTTGGAGGGCTAGGAAACCCTTAGGTGTAACACCTATAGCTCTTCTTCCATACTCTCTTCATCAAGGCATTTTCCCTCTTCTGCTAAAATCCTAGTGCAATCTACCTCACAATCGACGATTTGTCTATGTGCTCAATCCAAACCATAGTCTTGGTGCAAACTACCACATAGTCAGTGATCTGTCCAAACACTCAAGAACTCTAGCTCTGATACCACTTGATTAAGGGTGCTCCTCTTAATACCATAAACCATAACAAAAACAAAGAAACAACAACAAATGTAAGAAAAAAAATGGACTTCTTATTTGCATCACAAATGTGGAACTACAAAATTCACAAGTACAATTTGCTAACCCACATGGGCACCTTCATTATAGTAATTTGCAAGACTAAGATGCGAACTACCACCCAGAGCTGTCCTAGACAATGTTTGGGCTTTTCTTAAATAGGCAATTTTATGCTACCCGAGAAGGTTCTAGACATTGAAACTTAATACCTAGGGCTGCTAGACCCTAACAATACATATAGAGTTAAAAAAATACATCTTCAATAATTATTTTAGGTATTTCAGGTAGCCCAACTTTGAAAGGCCATAACTCATGAACCGTTGCTCTAATTGGATATTATAACAACTTTTTGAAAATGCCAGATCTTGGTCTATAGGATTAGACCTATGTAAATGTCCTTCTGTCGAGTTTTCAAACCTCATCTGGGCACTCTAAGGCGTCCAATGTTGAGCTTGAAGATTTTTCTACAAATTTGTCCACTAAAAATCTGTAATAACTTCTTTGATACTTAAGCTAGAACAATGAGATTTTTATGGTAGATTTATAAGTCTAAATGAACCTTCATGTAGAAAATGAGAACATTTTGAGCTCGTATGAAAAACTTACCAAAAATAGCAAGTTCCCATAAATAGTAAGCACCCTATCTAGTAGTCCTTATTAAAATAGAAAAGACTAAAATTAATTTTTTTTGGGTGATGTAAGATTGCTCTTACACCAAGGATGTTTGTACATCAACTAGGAGAAGTTCAATCTGCCTACACCTACAATGCCTCAAGATTGAGAAGTTCAGTTGGATGAAATAGAATTGAAATAAGATGGAGTTAAAACTAAGATTAGATGGGATAGAGCTATTGGGTCCTCTCAGTAAAGGGACTTCATTAAGAAAACTAATGAATATATCTCTTGGACCTCCCTATTCATTATAGGTTGTGCACGCATTAGGGATGTTGGCTCCTGATTTAACAATTTTGGAAATAACCAAGAAACTAGACCAATACATCTAAAGTTAGCAAATTCCTATGATGGATGTACTTGACTGTAGTCTTGGGCCAACTGTAAGGATAAATCCTTCTTCTTCTTCAGGCTCTATTAGACCTAGGCGGGTGGACCTCAGACTCTTTATATGGTACCAGTGTAAAGGCATACAACTGAATCTAGAAAATAGATAAAATCCCTTAATCTTCTATGTTTATGCAAGCATTCATGGGTGAAATAGCTGATAACAGAACACATGAACCTAATAAACTAAGTGAGGGAAAACTCTTTTAACTCTTAAACACAAAAGAAAGATATTCAATTAAGATTTGTATCTCAACATCATCCAGGTATGCAACAATAGAAAACATGTATCCTTCAAGCTGACTAGTCCCTTATCCATTGGGCATCAACTAAACCTTAATATGCAGATGGATACCTAAATTATACTCATATATTTAGGCATATGATCTATCTATTTGACTTGCAAATAGACATCAATCTTCATAACAACTCTCGTACTTATGAAAAATCCTTCTAGTGTAACCTGCAACCCTATCAGTATAAACAAGCATTTACTTGGCTCTTTGTTCTAATAGAAAATGCATCCTGATATACAACCTTAAGGGGTTGTAACTGAGTCCAAGCTCTTTGTTCTTAGACACAAAACATTGCAAGTAACATAAGCAAGAGATGAGAATCAGAATGAAACTAAGAAAGGTGAAGTTCTTGTATTAATTTCCTTGAAAACAATACATCATCTACATATCAAAACTCAAAAAATACATAAAGAATGACTATGTAATATAAAAAATGCTTCAAAACAAATACAATATTTTTTTCATAACAGAATAAAACTGAGAAAATTGATATCACAACTATGAGAAAATCTCAAGAAATTGGAACTAGATTGGTCTCACAATCCTCCTAAAATCTCAAAAAAAATTGGAACCTTTCACAATGAGCAGACAAGGAAGATATATAGGAGAGAATATATTCGAGAAATATAATCTGGAAATGACATCTATCCCATTGAGAATGTCTTCAATCTAGAGTTGTTGAAACTGAACTTCCTCATCTACTTGTACTTTGAAAACCATAAATGATGCCAAAATATCTGATATATCCCCACTTAAAATATGCAAATATCTCATGATGAAATATCAAGAAATCATCACAATCTGTACTGAGGCTCCAAAAATCTAATTTCAACATGTCACATTTTCTTTTCTATGAAATTCACTTGTGTTGTTACCAAAAACATAATTGCTTCAACCACCTTCAAAAGCATTCAATTCATCCTTCAAATTTCTGGAAAAGCCAAATCTGATAAAATTATGTCTATATCTAATTATAATTTCATCTGCAACATTAAACTTGCACAATTCACTATGAAGCCCCCAAAATTAGAAAACCTCCTATAGCTGCTACTCGTTGATACCTGCACAAAATTTGACTGCAAAAATGGAAAATTCACTCTTTTCCAATTTCAACAGTATATTACACTATACATTTTGGATGAAAATGCCCCCTTGAAACCATTTTGAAAAATATGCCTCTCGTACTAAACAGAGCATATTTAAAATTTAAAAATTTAAAAAAGCTCATATAGTCAAACTATTCAAATATTTTAACTTTAAAATCTAAGGGTTGGAGAATCATTTGAAATTTGATTTTTAAAATCATTTTCTTCTTTCTCTCCTCTCCCTTTGCCACATGTTGATCTCAGATTCGCTGTGACCTTTGAAATATTAATTAATTTCTCCATCTTCTCCTCATAGCACTGGAGGCTTTCATTTTTCATCTCATGCTTTTATATTTTCTTCACATTTTTACTCACCGTAGCATCAGGAAGCCTTTGATTTATCTTTACGCTCATATGGGGGCATAATAAACATACTAATATTTTATTCCTACCTTCCTTCCTTTACGGCCATACACTATATAACCTCACTTCATGAGTTCTCGTAACATCGAAGAGCATATATTTTTCATCTCCAACAATATGGCATTTCAATACTCATAGCAGTGTAAAGGCTTTTGCGATATGCTCCTGCTCATATGTTGGGCCTGTAACATTAGAGAGCATTCATTTTCCCAGTTTTTCTCTTACATTGGGTGTGAGAACGTAAAGCCTTTGTAGCTTTTTTTTCCGCTCTTACGATGCACTACCACATGTCATCATGTTACTGGCCAATTGTACATGAGCGGGCCCCACATTCCTTGTCTCAACTATTTGCTAGATTCTTGAATTTTTTGGCAAGTTGCCATAGCGCTTGCCAAAAATTCTTCATTTTTCCAGTGGCAACATGGCAACCACTAGATTCTGGTGACTTTTCCAGCAAGCTCCATCTACTCTCTCCTTCAGTATTAATGCTACATCATCACCACCTCATTTCCAGCTTGTCCCTCCACCTAGGCACTCGCTATGTCGCTATAGGAAACAACCTCACAACTTTTTATAGTAAGTACACAACATCCGTTGATTCTAACAAGATCCAACTGCGGGGTAAGATTTTTCAAAAGGGCTCAACAATGACCTTGATGTAGGCAGGAAAGAAAATTCAATTGCTATTAAGACTTTTGCACCAAAATAAGAGTTAAAAGACAAGACCTAGGGTTTTAAAAGATATCAAAAATACGAGACCAAAACCTAAAACCCTAGGACCTAACAAAAGAACTCACATTTGATTTTTTCACCATGATTCTAAGAAAAAATAATATGTAAAAAATCAGACCAACAAGGGACATTGCCACTAGTTTAGTGGGGGAGGATGTAATGGGTCTGCATTATGGGCTAACTTGGAGGCTCAACTTACCTTGTTGGCCTAACCAACTTGGTAACATCTTGTTTAGCCAAGGAAATTTGGGACCACACATTGGGCATTAATCCTAAGTGTAATATCATTGAGGCTAAGTGATACAATCAAGTGCAACATAGAACTGAGTAGGGTTTTATTTATCCTTGAAGTTTGAGCTCTTAGAGATCAACTTAGGAGATTTGGGGCCAAGTGTTAATGTAACATGTGGTCTTACATTGGGCACCAAAATAGGTGTGGTCCTATTTCCATAATGGTTGGTTGGAGGCAAGCTGCTATTAAGAAAGGCACGATGCATCATGCTTTCATGATGGAATTTGACATCAAATTTGTGAGGAGGAAGTTCAAAAGTAGGGTAATGGAGGAAAGGAGAAGCAATGAAGGGAAAGAATTGGTCTTAGTCTCTAGACTAACTAAGTCATATACTAGACTTTTGATCTATTTGATATTCATGAGCATGGAGCTCTTTTGTAGTAAGGATGGTCAAGATGACTTGGCATAATCCATTCTTGGAGGCGATCTGTGTCCTTAGACATCGTATCTTATCTGCTTAACTTCTTTTGAAATCTGGTTTCATATGAATTGAGCATAATAGGGAGATCGCCCCACCCAAAAATATCAGTCCATGTTGATCGCCCCACCCAGAAATATCAGTCCATGTTGATTACATAAGACATCATTCTACTTATTATGTTTAGATCCTCTTGTATTTGAATGGGAGTTCCCATATTTGAGTTTTAGCTTCCACATAAGCATAAATAAGGGGAAGGCATAGTCTGATATTCTTTTGTGTGAGCTTAGCTTGCACAATTTTGCACGAATAGTCAATGTTGCACAAGTTATTCTCCCAAGGTCCATGATAGGTGTATTAGAGAATGTCTAGTATTAGATAGATTCAAAGTAGTTTGATTTGATCATGCAAAGCAATGGGTAGATCTGATCTTGAAGAGTTGGTCTCAAGACAGATAAGGAAAATCATGGCATAACTTGGATGCAGGGTTGTTTGAGGCAGATCTAGGGAAACAAGTGGAAATAGGGTGATGTTAGAAGTCATGCATATTTTCGCAAGATCTAGACTTGACATCTTGATGCAAGGAGTAAGACTCTCAAGTACAAAGATTGATTGTTGTTGCATGTTGCAAGGCTGAATGCATTTGAGGCTTCTGATTTGGAGGATGGATTGGAAGAAAAGGTGAATGTCAAGATGGCTAGTCTGGGGGAATAGATTGATTCCTTGAGGGAAGAAGTTCATTCTTTGAGAGATAGTCAAAAGATCTATCATTCATTGGTACAAGGTGGTGGACATGCTAATAATTCTTCCAAGATTATCTAGTACAATGGGGATAAAGACGACGCTAGCCTAGATAACTTCTTTTGGGATGTGGAGAAGTTCCTAGCGGGATCACAAAACTCAAGTGATGAAGCTCAAGTCAAAGAGGTGTTGACACATTTGATAGGAAGTGTTGAGTTATGGTGGAGAATACATCAGTTAGATATGTGTTCTGACAAACCTATTAAGGAAATCAAGTCTTGGATAGATTTAAAGTAGGCTTTATACAATCAATTCAGGCTAGGGAATTTGGATTGGATCATCTAGACAAAAATGGAAAACTTTAAGTAGACTAGCACAATTAGAGATTATGCCAAGGCATTTCAAGTGTTGGATTTGGAATGTACTAAGTTTTATAATTTTGAGTGCTTGTACTTATTCACCAAGGGTTTACATCCTTGGGTGAATGAAGAGATCTGTCATCAAAAGGTTCAAACTCTTGCCGAAGCAATCATAGTAGTAGATGGTTTACTCGACTACAAATGGGAAAGAAAATGTCAAGAAGAAAGAGGCAGCCCCAGAAGAGAAAAAGAGATGAGACTTGGGTTGTTTCACTTGTAGCAGGACTGATTATTGGGTGAAGTAATGTTAGGATAGGAGAAGGATTAGTGTGATTTTAGGAGAAGAGGCTAAGATGCCTAGAATGCGAACCTTGTAGCTTTTCAAATCAATGCACAATTCATCAAGTGCATCCAAGACTGATCGACATGAGTTATGTTATTTGGAGACCTTCTTTGGGGGAAGAAAGGTAAAGGGGATGGTTGAATTAGGGGCAACACATAACTACATATTGGAGAGATAGGCTAAGAGGTTTGGCCTTAAGATGGAAGAAACATCAACTCACTTCAAAGCAATCACAACACTCACAAAGAAAGTCAGTGGAGACATCAGAAAGGAAATCATCTGAACTAGTTCTTGGTAGGGAATGGTGGACTTTCTTGTTATTGATATGGACAAGTCTAATTTGATCCTTGAATAAGAGTTCCTAAGGATGGTGTCAGCAACAGTGGTGCCTCACTTCAATTGCATTTTTATACTTGATCCAAAGAGACCTTATTTGATACCTATGATGAAGAGCACGGACAATGAAGGAGGCCTTAATGTGTTGAGTGTGAAGATCTCTAGAAGAAACTAGGATGAGTTGTACTTAGTTACTTTTCTTGGAGGATGGGATGAAGGAGAATCGTCATTGCCTTCTAACACCTTGGTTGTCCAAGATGTGTTGCCAGAATACATCGATCTCATGCCCAATAAGATGCCATCAATTTTTCCATCATGAAGACATGTTAATCATAGGATTGAGTTAGAGGAAGGAGCTAGACCACCTATGAAAGCACCACACTACCTTTCACAACCAAAGATGTTCAAGCTAAAGAAGCAATTGAAAGATCTTATCAAGGTCAGTTATCTTTGACCATCCAGATCTCCCTATGTAGCACTAGTCTTTTTTTAATGGAAGGAGGGTATACTTTGACTTTGTGTGGACTACAAAGCATTGAAAAACCTACCGATAAATAATAAGTATCCACTCCCCTTGATAGAAAATAGTTTCAAACATTTGGTGGATACAAGAGTGTAGCAAGCTAGACTTGAGGCAAAGTTATTATTAGATTAGGATCAAACTAGGAAACAAAGAGAAAATGGATATAATGACTAGGTACTCTTCAACTTTGTGTGGACTACAGAGCATTGAACAAACTGATGATAAAGAATAAGTATCCCCTCCCCTTGATAGTGGATAGTTTCAACCACTTGGTGGATACAAGAGTGTAGCAAGTTAGACTTGAGGCAAGGTTATTATTAGATCAAGATCACACTGGGTAACAAAGAGAAAATGGCTACAATGAATAGGTACAAGAGTTATGATTTCTTGGTGATGCCTTTTAGTCTAGCCAATGCTCCTGTGATGTTCAATACATTGATGAACAATGTTTTTATTCCTTTATTGGATAAGACTATGGTTGTCTACTTAGATGACATTCTTATCTACAACAAAGACTTAGACGAGCATAAAGAAGATATACGAGAGGTGTTTAAGTTTCTTAAGATGCATTATTTGTATGTGAGGAAGGAGAAGTGCATGTTTTCACAAGAGGAGGTGCCATTTTTGGGATAGATTATTGGGCATGGGTAGATTAAGCCAGATTTGGAGAAGTTAACAGCTATTTGAGACTGGGAGCCCTTGCACAATGTTCATGAGGTGAAGAAGTTCCTTAGATTAGCTAACTACTATCAAAAGTTCATGGAAGGCTACTCTAGGATCTCGAGTCCATTAACCAATTTACTAAAGGATGGAGGTTGGGAATGGGGTGATAAGCAACCTATTACATTTGATACTTTGAAGGAAAAGTTGATTGAGGAAGGGATTTATGGATTACCGAGACTTGGTAGATCATTTGAGGAGGCCAATGATATGAACCTTGGTGGAAATACCAAGTTAATCAAGAAGATAAGAGGGACAAGTCTATTTTTGTATCTATTTCATAATCAAGCATCATCTATCTGATTCAGCTGACATCTATTTGGATGATGCCATTTTAGATCACTTGGAGATATGTGGTTTAGTGTCATTGAGGGACTTGATGGTATAGGGAAATGGTAGGGATGTGTAGATTAAGAAGTGTGATAGATTTTTGACACTTTTGAGGAATTATACTAAGGTAGTTGATCGTTGGCTTTGGGATGGTCAAATTTTTTTGGATCCATGGGGAGGTAGATTGTCAAAGTAGACTAAGCTACTCTCTTTTGAATTTGTGCATATGTGGTCACAGTTGATGGTAGAACATGAGATGTTATGCTTAGATGATTCTAAGATCATTACAAGAGGAGAGAAAGTAGATTTGACTCAGTAAAGACAAATGACACCAATAAGGTAGGGCACTTTGTGTATCATGGGACATGGAGATAAGAATGGTGATAGTGATCAAATAGTGACATGGGTTGATCCTACGGTGAGAGTCTCACCTCATGGAACACATCAAACTCATGTTCCCTTTGATCCTTACCTAGTATCGATCACTTCTAGGTATCAAGGAGATAACATGATATAGATGAGGTTTGACGATGTTAACTACATTCTAAATTACATTGGTGATGATAGCCAATATATGAGCTTACAAAATTGGAGTCAAAATGGTGTAATACATTTAAGAGATGTTCTTTACCTAGGTGATGTTTGGGATGAATTGGATGTGGATAGGAACACCAAAATTATGGAGATTCTTAACTAGTGCTTAGAGGCTGTGGATGATTGGACTTGGTAAAACCTTAAAGATGTGCCCTATGAACCTTTTAGAGATAGGCTTGTTAGGATGGCAAGATCCCTTCATGTGGTAGAACAAGTAAGTGACATAGAAATCAGTAGGGTTTTTGAGATTGTTTAGTATAGTCCAATGCAAGAAGTTGGATTTGTATCACTCAAAATAGATTGAGAAGATCAAGCTCCTAAGATTGATGTTTTACCCATGACATTTTTTTCGATGACGACAAACTTGACTCATATTGAGATTGATTTGGTTGATATATATCGATACTACACCGAATGTAATGAAGTTTTTCATAGAGATGAAATTGTCTCAACTTGGGATGGACTTGAGTTGATTCAACCTAAGGATGCATGCCTTAGAGTTATTTTGGATGTGGATGATTATGTGTGGGATCTAGGGATCTCAATATCAAATACTAATATTGTGAAGACTTGGAGTAGCCAAGATGAAAATACTTTGGCACCATTTTGAGTTGGACTAGCTTAATGTGTAGAGTTGACAACAAACTTACATGAAGTTGAGACCCAAATTAGATTGGTTAGAGATATTAGATTCCCTCAGTGGAGGGACTTCATTGATCAGAACTAAACCTACATGTCTTGGACCCAGTACATTGCAGGTTGTATAGGCATCAAGGATGTCACCACTAGTTTAGTGGGGGAGGATGTAAAGGGTCCACACTATGGGCCAACTTGGAGGCTCAGTTTACCTTATTAGGGAAACTAATTTGGTAACATCTTATTTATCCAAGGAGATTTGGGACCTCACATTGGGCATGGAGCCTAGGCGTGATAGCATCGAGGCTAAGTGACGAGATCAATGCAACATAGAACAGAGTGGCAACATCCCCGATGCTTATAACATAGACCTCATAACATAGAACCCCTACATCCTCCCCCACTAAACTAGTGGTGACATCCTCAATGCCTGTACAACTTGTAATGTATCAAGAGGTCCAAGACATGTATTGATTAGTTCTAGTCAATGGAGTCCCTTTGCTAAGGGAACCCAATATCTCCATCCCATCTGATCTCAGTTTCAACTTCATCTAATTTCAATTATGATTCATCCAACTAAACTACTCGGTCTCAAGGCATTGAAGGTGTAGGTAGATTGAACTCCTCCTAGTCCTATACCTCTCGATCATATCAACTTAAGATTTCCACCTCTTTCATCCCTCTACCAATTTGGGCTACTAACTTCTTGTTCATTAGATACCACATCTCCTAAACTATTTAGGGTATGACTATCCTAGATAGTCACAATCCAATCTTAGTGCCATTCTTCATGGAAGTCAAAAAAAAAGGATAAGTTTCACCTAAGTCAAACTCAAAGTCTATTGTAACTAATCCATGTTGTGTTAGATCACATCTACATATGTCGATCCATAGTAGTGTAAGATTTAGAACCATGTTAGGATATATTGTCTCTGTCTCATTCACTAATGTGTCATCAACACTATTTGCCTCTTCCAAAGGTAGTGTATTTTGACTTGCATAACTTGGTATGTCACTTGACATGTTTACTATCACATCCTCTAACATCACTACTACAGAGAACCAATTTATGTATTGAACATACTAATAATTCACCTCACAGATTGCTCCTTCCAAATGAATGAGTTTGTCTTGCAAGAATTTGATTGGTATATCTTCCCAATCCTCCCATATCCAATTGTTGAATACAAGTGAGCATTAACCAAAAATTTATAAAGCCTCCAAAGTAACACTAGAATAAACTATATCCAAACTATCTCTAAGATAAAATATATCACTGAAGTGACTCATTTTTTCACTATCCCAAGTGTTCATAATTTTTTCCATGTGAAATTGTTTTCCTAACTCAAGAAAGTCTTAAATGATGTTGGTGTCTTCAAAGATGAACTAGGTGGTGTCCTCCTGATGATGCCTAAAGGTATTTGGAATTGTGTAAGGATCTAGAGAATCACCTCACAGAACTGTGCCATGAGGTGAATCTCTTACTGCAAGTTCTGTAGGAGTGTCTAATATATTAACTCTACCATTCCCATCTTCACATCTCACCAATCTTATGAAGTTCAACCTCATTTCTTATTTGTGTTGTGTGTGAATTGGTTCAAATTCATCCTCCTTTGTCATGATGCAATCTTCATCTGAGTTGGTATCATCTTGAGACAACTTATCCAAGCTTGCAAGCTAGTCACTTAATAAGTTTGATCTCACTAGGATCTCTTGTTTTTGTTGAGTCAAAACTGCCTACTCTCTTCCGACAATGATCTTAATATCATCTAAGAATAACATCCTATGTTCTACCATCAAGTCTAACCAACCATGCACACATTCAAAAGAGAGTATAACTCGGCCAACTTTGAGAATCTATTTCCCATGGATCCAAAATTGTTTGACATTGAACCACGTCGCTCACGGTGATCTAAAATGGTATCATCTAAATAGATGTCTATTGAATCAGATAGATGATGCTTCATTATGAAATTGATACACAAATGACCTGAACCTCCTTTCCACCATCTCAAAGTGATGCAAGTAGAAGTGATATTAGACTCATAGTTTCCAAATTGTTCACCATAAAATCCACTCACACTTGATTGGGTACCATTTCTATCTAATTCTTCCCACTAACCTACCCCTTCGATCTACTTGATTAACTTGGTAGTTCCACCAAGGTTCATATCATTTGTCTCTTCAAAATATCTACCAAGTCATGGCATCATTGAAACTACTTTCTCGATCAACTTTTCCTTCAAGGTATCAAATGGAATTTATTACTTATCATCCCATCTCCAACCTCTATCCTTCTTTAGTAAATCAATCAATGGAGTCGCAATCCTAGAGTAGCCTTTCATGATCTTTTGATAGTAGTTGGCTAAGCCATTAAACTACCTCACCCTATGACCATTGTGCAAGGGCTCCCATTCTTGAATAGTTGTTAACTTCTCCAGATCTGGCTTGATCTATCCATGCCCAAGAATGTGTCCCAAAAATGACACCTGCTCTTGTGCAAACATGTACTTCTCCTACTTCACATATAGATCATACATCTTAAGTGACTTAAACACCTCCCATAGATATTCATTTTTCTTGTGTAATTCCATGTTATATATAATAATGTCATCCAAGTAGAAAACCACACACTTATTGAACAAAGGCTTGAAAACATCATTTATCAATGGAATGAACATCATAGTAGTGTTGATTAGATCAAAGGCATCACCAAGAACTCATAACTCCCATACCTAGTCATTATGTTAATTTTCTCATTGTTTCCTAGTGTGATCCAAATCTGATAATAACCTTGCTTCAAGTCCAACTTTCTAAACACTCTTGCATCCACCAAGTAGTCAAAACTATTTGCAATCAAAGGAAGTGGATACTTATTCTTTATCATTAGTTTGTTCAATGCTTTCTAGTCCACACAAAGTTGAAGTGTCCCATCCTTCTATTGAACCAAGATTGGTGTTGCATAGGGAGATCTGGATGGTTGGAGATAACTGAACTCAACAAAATTCATCAACTACTTCTTTAGCTCAACCATCTCTAGTCCTAAAATGTGGTATGGTGCTTTTGTAGGTGGTCTAACTCATTCCTCCAACTTGATCCTATGATCAACATGTCTTCGTGGTGGAAAAAATAATGGAAACTTCTCATGTATGAGATCCATGTATTCTAGCAATACATCTTGGATGACCAAGGTGCATGAAAATAATGATGACTCTCCTTCATCCCATCCTCCAACCATAGTAGCTAAGTACAACTCATCTAGGTCACTTCTATAGATGTGCTTCACACTCAATGATTTAAGGCCCCTTTCAGCATCCTTTCTCTTCATAGTAGGTATCAAACAAGGTCTATCTAGATCAAGTACCAAAATATAGTTCAAGTGAGGCACCGCTATTGTTGATGTCATCCTAAGGATCAAATCAAACTAATCCATATCAATAGAAACCAAGTCCACTATTCCCTACCAAGAACTAGCTCTGATGATTTCCTTTTGGATGTCTCCACTGGCTTTCTTCAAGGGCGTTGTGACTACTTTGAAGTGAGTTGATGTTTCTTCCATGTTAAGGCCAAACCTCTTAGCCTATCTTGCTGATATGTAGTTATATGTTGCCCCCCGAGTCAGCCATTTCCATTACCTTTCTTCCCCCAAAGAATGTCTCTAAATAACATAAATCACATTGATCAGTCTTGGATAGACTTGATGAATTATGCATCGAATTGAGAAACTATAAGGTGCTCATTCTAGGTATCTTATCATCTTATCCTAAAATCACACTAATCCTACTCCTATCTAGACATTCCTTTGCCTAGTGATTAGTCCTACTACAAATGAAACAACCCAAGTCTCAACTCTTTTTCTTTTATGGGGTTATGTCTTTGTTCTTGGCATTATCTTTCCCATTTGTCTTATATGTCTTCTTCTTTCCTTTGTGATCATCATCATTGTTAAAAGTGTTTTCTTTCTTGTCATTTTGACAAAACTATTTACTATGGTTCTCACATGCTCATCCAAAGCTCTTAGGAACATCCCCTTTGTAGTTGAGTAAACCTTCTACCATGGTAATCACTTTGGCAAGAGTTTGATCCTTTTGACAAGAAATCTCTTCATTCACCCAAGGCTATAAACCCTTGGTGAATAAGTATAAGCACTCAAAATTTTTCAACTTATTACATTCCAAGTTCAACACTAAAAGGCCTTGACATAATCTTGGATCATGCTAGTCTGCTTCAAGTTATCCATTTTTGTCTAGATGATCCAATCTGAATTCCTTGGCCTCAACTAATCATTAAAAGCCTACTTCAAATCTATCCTAGAATTGATTTCCTTAATAGGTTTGTTGGCACAAATATCCAATTGATGTGTTCTCCACCATAACTTAGTAGTTCCTCTCAAATGTTTCATCACTTCTTTGACTTGAGCCTCATCACTTAAGTTTGGTGATCTCGTTAGAAACTCCTCTACATCTGAAAAAAAGTTATCTAGGATGGTGTCGTATTGATCCAATCATACTTGTCAATCTTGGAAGACTTATTAGCATGTCCTACCCATTGTATAAATAAATGATAGATATTTTGACTATCTCTCAAAGAACAAAATTCTTCCCTCAAGGAATCAATTTCCTCACCTAGACTAGCCATGTTGATATTCACCTTTTCTTCCAATCTGTCTTCCAACTCAGAAGTCTCTAATGCATCTAGCCCTACATCATGCGACAAAAACCAATATTGATGCTTGAGAGTCTTCCTCCTTGCATCAAGATGCTATATCTACTCCAAATTTTCTTAACTATCAACACCACCCATGTTTCCACTTGTTTTCCTAGATCCACCTCGAACAACCCTGGAGTCTAAGTTTTATCATGACCTTCCTTATCTATCTTATGACCAACTCTTCAAGATCAAATCTCCCCACTACCTTTTGTGATCAAATCAAATTTCTATGAATCTATCCAAGATGATACATTCTCTGATAGCACCTCCTTGAGTTGGTATGCACAAGATACCATCTCGCTCTTGGATTATTTAGCTTAGATCATTAGGGCTAACTTAGAGGCTTAGTTTACCTTGTTGTGCCAACTATCTTAGTAGCATCATATTTAGCCAAGAAAATTTGGGATCTCAAATTGGGCATGGAGCCTAAGTGTGATATTTTCAAGGCTAAGTGATGCAATCAAGTGCAACATAAAACTCATTGGGGATTTATATATCCTTGGAGTTGGAGCTCTTGGAGGCTGACCTAGGAGATTTGGGGCTTAGTATTAATGTAATGTGTGGTCTTACATTGGGTACAAAAATAGATCCATTCCTATTTCCATAATGGCTAGTTGGAAGAAAGCCAATATATATGAAGGAAAGATGCGTCATTCTTTCATCATGCAATTTAGGATAAGATTTGTGAGGAGCAATTTTGGTAGTAGAGCAGTGGAGTGATGAAGGAGCAATGAAGGGAAATAATTGGTCTTAGTCTCTCAATTGCCTAAGCTGTATACTAGACTGTTGATCTATTTGATATTCATGAGTGTGGAGCTCTTTTGTAATAAGGATGGTCAAGATGACTTGGCATAATCCATTCTTGGAGGTGATCTTTGTCTTTAGACATTGTATCTTATCTGCATAACTTATTTTCTAAACTAGTTACATATGAATTAAGCATAATGGGGAGATTTCCCCACCCATAAACATCAGTCCATGTTGATCGCATTAGAAATCATTCTAAATTTTTTGATTTGGATCCACTTGTGTTCAAATGGGAGTTCCCAGATCTATATTATAGCTTCTGCATAAGCGTAAATAAGGCAAAGGCATAGTTTGGAATTATTTTGTGTGAGCTTAGCTTACATAATTCTACAAGAATATTCAGTGCTACATGGGTCATTCTCATAGTCTAATAGTCTTTTGTGTGAGCTTGGCTTGCATAATTCCCTAAGAATAGTTAGTTCGTGATGGGTCATACATTGGGAGAATGACCTATGCAACACTAACAATTCTTATAGAATTATGCAACCCGAGATCATACAAAAGAATATCAGACTACAACTTCCCCTATTTATGCTTATGTAGAAGCTAAAATTTAGATTTGTGAACTCCCATTCAAATACAAGCTGATCCAAACATAACATTTAGAATGATGTCTTATGCAATCAATATAGACCAATGTTTATGGGTCCTATGATCTCCCCACTGTGCTCAATTCATGTGTAACCAATTTACAAAGAAGTTAAGAAGATAGGATATAATGTCTAAAGACATAGATTGCCTCCAAGTATGGATCATGCCAATTCTTCTTTACCATCCTTATTACAAAAGAGCTCCATGCTCATAAATATCAAATAGATAAACAGTGTATTAGATGACTTAGGTAGTCTAGAAACTAAGACCAATTCTTGTGCTTTGTTGCTCCTCCATCACTCCATTTCTCTATTGCCGAACTTTCTCCTCACAAATCCAATGCTGAATTCCATTATGAAAGAATGTTGCATCATGCTGTCCATTATAGTGGCTTTCCTCCAACAAGCTATTATGGAAAAATGAACAAACCAATTTTGGTGCCCAATGTAAGACCACACATTACATTAATGCTAGGCCCCAAATCTCTTGGGTTAGCCTCTAAGAGCTCAAGCTCCAAGGATAAATAAAACCCCACTTAATTCTATGTTGCACTTGATCATATCACTTAGCCTTAGCGATATGACACTTAGGCTCCATGCCCAATGTGAGGTCCCAAACTTCCTTGGCTAAACAAGATGTTACCAAGTTAGCTAGTGCAACAAGGTAAATTGAGCCTCCAAGTCGGCCCATAACATAGACCCCTTGATCCTCTCCCACTAAACTAGTGGCAACATCCCTAACACCTATACAACCTACAATGTACCAAGAGGTCCAAGACATGTCTCAACTATGAAGGTTTTTCCAAGTTCTCGCTTGAGAGGAAGTACATGATTAATTCTTCATTCTGCCACAAAGTTTCACAATATTCCAAAGTAGTTGTCTCCTGACCTTGTCCATCAAGTACAACTAAGAATTCTTGAATGCCTCATTTTCCTCCTCCATAGGTTCCCATGGCTAATACTCAACTAACTCAATAATCTAGAATGTCCACTACATTTTTTGGGCCCCTATTAGGAATTTTTCTCATTAAGTCTTCTTCATCATAATGATGTTGTCTTAGTTGAGAGACATGAAAAGTAGGATGAGCCTTCATATGTAGAGGTAAGTTGAGTTAGTATACCACATTTTTGATCTTTTGAACCACTTTGAAAGGGCCATCCCAACACCTTACCAATGAAACACTCAATCCCTTTTGTGCTTTGAACTAATTTTGGTCTATCCATAGTAATACCTTGTCTCCCACATTGCACTTGACTTTTTGCCGATGTTTATCCAAAAACTTCTTCATCCTATCGGAAGCTTGAGTCAAATGATATCTTGCTAGATCAACTCTTTCATTGAAGTACTAAAGGAGTTCTATAGAATTTCTATTGGTTCCTTGATAACTTGTCATCATAGTCTAGGGTGTAAGTGGCTATTGTCTTGATGCCAGTTCAAAAGGATTGTATTTTAAAGCTTCACTCTTTTGCAACTTATAGGAGAATTGAGCTGCATCCAGTAGCCTTGGCCAATTCCTCTGATTTAGTGCTACAAAGTGCCTTAAGTATTCTTTGAGAATTTCATTTATCAATCTAGGTTTCCCATATGTTTAAGGATGGATTTAGAACTCATCAAAAATCAAGTGCCCATGATTTTGAACTAATCTTGCCAAAATGTAGAAGTGAACCTCAGATTTTGATCACTTACAATATTCAATGGAATGCCCCAAAATTTTACCACATTTATCAACCTCAACTATGCAAGTAGTTTTGCATGCAACAAATATTGCATATTTTCTAAAATGATCTACAATCACCATGATACTGGAAAAATTGTTGATTTTGGGAAATTGAGTGATGAAATCCATGCTTACATTGGCCCAAGGTCAGATTGAAATAGGTAGAGATTGAAGCAAACCTGCTGGTTGCACTGTGAATACCTTGTCTTGTTGGCAAGAAATTTTTTCCCATAATGATCGACATTGTTGTGCATATTTGGCCAATAAAATCCTCTCTTTAACAAAGCCATAGTTCATTCCTATCCTTGATGTCCTACCTAAATAGAGTCATGACACTTGTGAAAAAACTATTTATGAACATTTCCCAAGTTAGGTAAATAGACTCTATTCTTGGCATAGTAGAAAATACCATATCAAATTGTGAACCTCCTAGTTCTATGAGCTCTAACCTATAACACAATCTGCCAAGCTTGAGAGTCATATTCCAACTATCTTTTGATCTTTTTGATCATCTATTCAGATGACACCACTTGACTTTATCCTAATACCTCCAAAGCCTCTAATTGTTCCTTCCTGCTAAGTGCATTAACAACCACATTATCTTGGCCTAGATTATACACCATCTCAAAATTGAATTCTACCAAGAATTCTTGCCACTTCACCATTTTTAGGGTCAGCTTAGATTGAGCCTTAGAATATGTTAGGTTGACATTATCCATCTTAACATCAAATGGAACTCCCAACAAGTAGTGTCTCCAAGTCCTTAGGAAATGCACTATAGTTGTTATCTCTTTCTCATTTATTGGATACTTTGATTCTTGTCATTGAGTTTAGGGACTCAAATGCAACTAGATGACCATCTTGCATCAGGATGCCTCCCATGGTGTAGTTAGATGCATCAGTCTATACCTCAAATGAAAGTCCATACTTTAACAATGCTGTAACTAGTTCCTTGGTCAACTTTTCCTTCAAGGTATCAAATGTAATCTATTGCTTATCACCCCATTTCAAACCTCTGTCCTTCAATAAATTAGTCAATGCACTTGCGATCCTAGAGTAGCCTTCCACAAACTTCTAATAGTAGTTGGCTAAGCCAAGGAACTACCTCACCTTATAAATAGTGTGTAAGGGCTCCTAGTCTTGAATAACTATTAACTTCTTTGGATCTAGCTTGATTTTCCCACTCCCAATAATGTGTCCTTAAAATGGTACCTTCTCTTGCCCAAACATGCACTTATTATTCTTCACATATAGATCATGCATCTCAAGCAACTTAAACACATCCCATAGATGTTCCTTGTGCTTGTCTAAGTCCTTTTTGTAGGTAAGAATTTTATCCAAGTAGACAACTACACACTTATCCAACAAAGGCCTTGAAAAATTGTTCATCAATGTACTGAATATTGCTAGACTGTTGGTTAGACCAAAAGGTATCACTAGGAACTCATAACTCCCATACTTAGTCATTATGGCCATTTTCTCTTTGTCACTTGGTATAATCCTATTTTGATAATAACCTTACCTCAAGTCCAACTTGCTAAACACACTTGCATCCACAAAATGATCAAACTATTAGTTATCAAGGGAAGTGGATACTTATTCTTTATCATTAATTTGTTTAATGCTCTGTAGTCCACACAAATTTAAAGTTTCCCTTCCTTCTTCCATTGAATCAAGACTAGTGCTACATAGGGAGATCTGGATGGCCTGAGATAACTGGCCTTACCAAGATCCATTAACTACTTCTTCAGCTCGACCATCTTTTTTCCTAAAATGTGGTATGGCACTTTTTCAAGTGGTCTAGCTCCTTCCTACAACTCGATCCTATGATCAACATGTCTTCATGGTCGTAAAACTAATGGAAACTTCTTAGGCATGAGATCTATGTTTTCCAGAAACACATCTTGGATAAACAAGGTGTTAGAAGTCAGTGACGACTCTCCTTCATCCCATCCTCCAAGAAAAGTGGCAAAGTAAAACTTATCTTAGTCACTTCTATAGATCTTCTTTGCACTTAGTGCATTAAGGCCCCTTTCACCATCCCTGCTCTTCACCATAGGTATCAAACAAGGTCTCTATGAATCAAATATCAAAATATAGTTCAAGTGAGGCACCACTACTATTAACACCATCCTTAGGAACTCCTACCGAAGGATCAAATTAAACTCATCCATATCAATAGCAACCAAGTCCACCATTCCCTGCCAAGAACCAACTTAGATGATTTTCTTTCACATGTCTCCATTAACTTTCCTTGTGGGTGTTGTGACTACTTTGAAGTGAATCAATGCTTCTTCCATCTTAAGGTGAAGCCTCTTATAGACTATCTCACCAATATATAGTTATGCATTGCTCCTAAGTCAATAATCACCATTACCTTTCTTCCCCCAAAGAAGGTCTCCAAATAACATAACTCATGTCGATTGGTCTTGGATGCACTTGATGAATTGTGCATAAAGTTGAGAAGTTGTAAGGTGCTCATTTTGGGCATCTTAGCCTCTTCTTTTAAAATCACACTGATCCAAATCCTATCTGGACATTCCTTTGCTTAGTGATTAGTCCTTCTATAAATGAAACAACCCAAGTCTCAACTCTTTTCTTTTTCGGGGCTACCTTTTTCTTCTTGGCATTGTCTTTCCCATTTGTCTAATTGTCTTCTTCTTGCCTTTGTGATCACCATCATTGTTAGAAGTTTTCTCCTTCTTTTCATTCTAGTAGAACTATTTACCATGGTTCTCATGTGCTCCTCCAAAGCTCTTAGTAGTATCCCCTTTGAGCTGGATTAAACCATTTGCTACTGTGATCACTTCATCAAGAGTTTGAACCTTTTGATGTTGGATCTCTTCATTCACCTATGGCTACAAACCATTGGTGAACAAGTACAAGAACTCAAAATAATTCAACTTAGTACATTCCAAGTCCAACACTTGAAATGCATTGACATAATCTCAGATCGCACTAGTCTTCTTCAAGTTCTCCATTTTCGTCTGGATGATCCAATTTGAATTCCTTGGCCTGAACTGATCGTGTGAAGCCTACTTCAAATCTACCCAAGACTTGATTTCCTTAATAGGTTAATTAGCATTCATATTTGACTAATGTGTTCTCTACCATAACTTAGCACTTACTATCAAATGTGTCATCACCTCTTTGACTTGAGCCTCATTGCTTAAGTTTGGTGATCTTGCTAGAAACTTCTCCACATCCCAAAAGAAGTTATCTAGAATGGTGTTGTCTTGATCCCCATCATACTCACCGATATTGAAACAATTATTAGCATTTTCTCCCCCTTGTATCAATGAATGATAGATCTTTTGATTGTCTCTCAAAGAATGGACTTCTTCCCTCAAGGAATCAGTTTGTTTGCTTAGACTAGCCATCTTAATGTTCACCTTTTCTTCCAATTTGTCCTCCAAATTAGAAGCCTCTAATGCATCCAACCTTGCATTATGTGAGAACAACCAATCCCAATGCTTGAGAGTCTTACTCCTTGCATCCTGATTTTGGGTTTGGATTTGGTCCAAATTAACCTTACTATCAACATCACCCATGTTTCTACTTATTTTTCTAGATCTACTTTGGACAATCTTGTCTCTGAGTTCTGCCACAATCTGCCTTATCTATATTGAGACCAACTCTTCAAGATCAGATCTGCCCACTTCTTCTTGTGATTAAATCAAATTTCTCTGAAACAATCAAAGATCACTTAAGTTTAGTGATCCTTCTAGAAACTCCTCTACATCCCAAAAGAAGTTATCTAGGATGGTGCCATCTTGATCCCCATCATACTGGTTGATCCTTGAAGACATATTACCATGTCCTCCCCCTTGTATCAATGAATGATATATCTTTTGACTATCTCTCAAAGGACAAAATTCTTCTCTCAAGGAATCAATCTACTCACCCAGACTAGTCATCTCAATGTTTACCTTTTCTTCCAATTTTTCCTCCAAATTGAAAGCCTCTAATGCATCCAACCTTGTATCATGCAACAACAACCAATCTTGATGCTTGAGAGTCTTACTCCTCACATCAAGATGATGGATCTAGATCTAGTCCAAATCTACTTGAATATTAGAATCACCCATGCTTCCACTTGTTTCCTTGGATCTGCCTCAAACAACCCTATGTCTAAGTTCTTCCATGATTTGCCTTATCTATCTTGAGACCAACTCTTCAAAATCAGATCTACCCATTACTTCTCGTGATCAAATCAAACTGTTGTGAATCTATCAAAGATCCAACTTTCTCTAATACTACCTATCATGGACCTTGGGAGAATGACTCATGTGACATTGACTATTCTTGCAGAATTATGCAAGTTGAGCTCACACAAAAGTATATCAGACTACACCTTCCCCTTATTTATGCTTATATGGTGGCTAAAACTCAAATCTTCAAACTCCCATTCAAATACAAGTAGATCCAAACATAACATGTAGAATGATGTCTTATGAAATCAACACAAACCAATGTTTATGGGTGCAGAAATCTCCCCATTGTGCTCAATTAATATGTAACCAGGTTATAAAGAAGTTAAGTGGATAAGATACAATGTCTAAAGACACAGATCACCTCCAAGAATTTTACCAACTCCTCTCGACTATCCTTATTACAAAAGATCTCCATGATCATGAATATTAAATAGATTAATAGTCTAGTATATGACATAGGTAGTCTAGAGACTAAGAACAATTATTGTCCTTCACAAATCCTTCATTGCTCCACTACTCTACTGCCAAACTTGCTCCTCACAAATTTGATGTTGAATTCCATGATGAAAGAATGATGCACGATTCCTTCCATGTTACATTAATGATAGGCCCCAAGTCTCCTAGGTCGATCTCCAAGAGCTCAAACTCCAAGGATAAATAAAACCCCACTCAGTTCTATGTTGCATTTGATCATATCACTTAGCCTCGACAATACCACACTTAGGATCCATACCCACTGTGAGGGACCAAATTGCCTTGGCTAAACAAGATGTATTTGATTAGTCTTAATAGTTTTTATTATTTTTTGTACTATATCTATCAGGTTGTAGTTAATTATCTATAATTTATTTATTTAATTATTACTTATTATTTGATAAACATTGATTTAATTATATCTATTAGATAAAGTATATTTTTTCATAGACCATTGATTATTCTACTATTACTATTCAATTATCTTATTGTATTCTTTTGATGATAAACTAACTATTACATATATATTATTTTAATTGATTTATGTTTTATATTAGATTTTGTTATTAAGAGGGGTATTACATGTGACGTGAGAAATAAGAATCTAAATTTTAATGTATAAAATAAATTATAACATTTCCAAAAAAAAATTATCATTGTGAGAGGGCAATGAGTCCAGAAGAGCAGAGATGAGGGAGGGAAAAGGCGAGTTAGCAGAGACATAAACAACTAAAGTTTGAAAATTAGAAGACATGTTGGATAGATAAATCTTGAAGAATGAATGAATAAGTTTGAAGGTGGATACTAATGAGTGACTTGATGTGTAGGAAATGGATTAGGTTAGCATTGGTAGTGTTTTTTATTAAGTGAAAACTAGTTTTGAGTGAGCCTTAAAATCTAATACAAGACAAATTTTAAACAAAGGGACCTAAAATGCATATCAAAAGACTAAGTTGTCAATTCATCTAGGATAGGCCCAGATGTAGTTACTAATCGAGACAAGTCCTGAATGCATCTAGAATCCTTGTAGAGGCTATCCAAAAGCTAACCACAAATTTGGATGCAATTTTGTGCTTGGATTTTAGACAACCTTCACAGGATTTCTATTGATGCATTCGTCAATAGATAAAAAAAAAAGATACTACCAAGGTCCATCCTTGAAAAATAAGATGCATGCACCCATTAAACCAATTTTATCTTCCCAACACTTATTTTGGCAAGTCCCTATGCCAAGAGAGGATGAGGAAGAAGTGGGTATTTCAACCTACAAATGAGGCCCATTTCATGTGGCATTTAAAATGGAGGTAAGAGATTGTGTTGATAAAGCTATTGCACATTGCCTCTATGCTAATGGGCTTCCTTTCAACTTGATGAGATCACCATATTGGAAGGAAATAATGGCAGCAATCAAAGAATCTAATGAAGGGTGCTCCCCTTAATACCATAAACACACAATAGAAACAAAAAAACAACACAAATTTGCAAGAACAAAATATGGGCTTCTTATTATTGCCACAAATATAGAATTATAGAATTTGAAAGTAAAATATGCTAACCCACATGGGCACCTTTATTACAATAATCTGCAAGGAAACACTACAAAACTATCACCTAGAGTCATCCTAGACAATGTTTGAGCATTTCTTAAATAGGCAATTTTATGATGCCCAAGAAGGTTCTAGACACTCAAATTTTATACATAGGGCTTAAAGACCCTAACAATACAGATTAAGTCAGCCAAATACACCTTTGAAATTTATTTTAGATGTTTTGGTCAGCCCAACTTTGGAAGACCATAACTCTCAAACCATTGCTTTGATTGGCTATTATGACCACTTTTTGGAAACCTCAACTTGTGATCTAAAAGCTTAGATTGGCACAAGAACCCATCCGTTGAGTTTTTAGGCCTCATCTGGGAACTTTTAGGCCTCCAATAGTGAGCTTGATTTTGATTTATCAAAATTGCAAAACAAAAATTCATAATAACTTCACAAATACATACAATCGGGCCATGAAACTCCATTAAAAAGTTGATACATCTAAAATGAACCTTCACCACTAAAATTAGAATATTCCAAGCTCATATGACTAACTTACTAAGAAGAAAGCCTCCAAAAACAAAAAATCTTTATTAAGACAACCCTTATTGAAACAACTAAAAGGAAATATTTTTGGGTGATGCAAGATTTCTCTTACACCAAGGATGCTCCTGCGTCAGACACCCAAGATAATTTGAGAAATGACCCCTTCACAAATTATGTGTTCAGAGGAAAACCAAGAAGGATAACCTCCTCCCTTGCTAGCCTTAATGAATCTTCTATTGACCTCCCTTTGTATTTGGCCAGTTATTCTTCATAAGTTTTTTTCCTTGTACTTTTTCCAACATGACTATCCAATATCTCCTCAATCTCTTTTGTAGACAAACTAGTTGTTGGAATACTCCATTGTGCTTCTGCAACTTCATCCTCACCACCTCCTTCATAATACTCTATCAAATATGAAATGTTAAATAGTGGTGAGATATTCAATTCAACAGGCAACTCCACTTCATAGGCATTTCTAGAACCATGTGTTTTCACTATCTTGCATGGTCCAATCTTCTTCATCTTCAACTTATTATATGTACCCACTAGAAAATGCTCCTTTCTCAAATGAACGATGACTTCATCTCCAATGTGAAATTCCTTATAAATCCTTTTTACATATGCCTTAGCCTTGTACTATTTATTTATCTTTATAGTGTTCTTCCTCACCTCCTAATGGATGTTCTTCAAATGTTCAACAAAGTCTTCTACTTCAACACTACTTATTTGTGCTTTATCCAACTATTGCAATTCAAAACATTATGGGACTGCTCCCATATACAATTTGGAATGGTGATCTACCCATATTCCTATTGATAGAATTATCATATGCAAATTCTACCTATGGTAAAATTAGATCCCAACCTTTTGGCTTGTCTCCAACCAAACATCTCAGCGAATTTCCCAAACTACGATTCACAACTTATATCTATACATCAGTCTATGGATGATATGATGAACTAAACTTCAAATCTATCTTCAATTTCTTCTATAATGTACACCATAAATACACAAAAAATTTGGTATCGTGATCTGAAACTATACCCTTTGGTAGTCCATGTAGTCTCACCACTTCTCTAAAAAGAAACTCTGCCAAATGAACGACATCACTAGTCTTCTTGCATGGAATGAAATGTGTCATCTTTGAAAACCTATCAACCACCATAAAAAAATGAAACATGACCTCACTAAGTCCTTAGTAATTGAAGAATAAAATCCATGTTGACATACTCCCATGGATTATCTGGTATAGGTAATGGTTGATACAACCTTGTATTCTGCTTTACTCCTTTTTTCAGCTGACATACTCTGCAACTCTATACAAAATTCTTCACATCTTATTGCAAGTATGGCCAATAATATTTCTTAGCAACCAAATAAATGGTCTTATCTCTACCAATATGTCTAGCCAATCCTCCACTATGATTCTCCTTGATGAGATTCTCTCATTTAACTTCTTACTATGGCCAGTAATAGTTCTCAGCAACCAAGAAATGATTTTATCTCTACTAATGTATCTAGCCAATCCTCCATTGTGCTTCTCCTTGATGAGATCTTTCTCATTGAACTTCTTAGAATGCATAAGTGACTTTCTTTAAACAATATACCATCTTGGATTATGAAATCTAACCAATTTGTCCTGTCAAGAGTAATAGGTTTTGTACAAGCCTTTAATGCTTCACCAAAATCAGGATCCTCTGGATACAATGTATTGAGTTCCTTGAACACAACCACCTTAATTTGCATCTCTATTAGTAAAAGGTGTCTTCTACTAATAGCATCTACAAATTTGTTAGACTTCAAATTATTTTGATTTAATTTTCCTTGACTCTTCAAATATTGCAAAGCTTGATGATCAATATACAAAACAAACTCCTTAGGAAGAAGATAATGTCTCCACTTCTTCAATGCCTAAAGTATAACATAAGATTCCTGATCATAAACATAACAATTTCTTTTGGTATCATTCAATTTCTCACTAAAGTAAGTGATGAGTAAAATTTATAGGATGTTTTGTTTATGATTTTCTAGGTACAGACTTGAATATCTTATAGTTTTTCATAATCATGGTACAATCTTTTATGTTTATAAGTGTTAACTATATGTATATTTGATGCTTATGGAGCTTAAAGTCAATATTGAATATATATATATATATATATATATATATATATATATATATATATATGTATATATCTACATTAATGAATGTCATGGTAAATTTGGTATATTTTTTCTTTAGATTTAAAGGGTAGACCTCCTACAGTTGTCTGACAAGGCTACATTAAAAGAGGGAAAACTTATTATGATATATGCCTTGGATTCGTGTTTTGGATTTTATTGTGTTAACCTTTTCTAGGAAGAATAATTCAAGCAAGGAGCATAGAATAAAGAATGAGTGGGTCTTTTAAGGTGGGTGATTGTTTCAGAGTTCATTATAGCTCTACTCCTTCCATCACTTTGCAGTTCTTGATTTAGTCCAAGACAATCTAGTTGCCGAGCATTCCTAAATTTTTGAAGCATTGAACGTGGCTTATCTTCTTACATAAATAATGTTGTCACTTTTGAAACTAAAAGTTGTTATGCTATGTAATGGAAGACCTAGAATGTAGCCATTTTATTTTTCCTAGTTTCCTTTAAATAAGTTGGAAATTATGTTTCCAGGTAAGTTAGATGTTTTGAGAAATTCATGCTGTAATCAAGCAGTAAAGTAAAGGATCTCGATATTCTATATTGTGTCCATGTTTTACTGAATAAATACATGGTAGTTCTTAACTTCAATCTTTGAGTTATAATTCATTCACACTTCTATTGGGGCCCACATAGAAGGTGAATTCTTTGTTCATGCTTAAGTACAATTTAGTTAAGTTTCCTTTGAGTTGTTAAGTACTGTTGTTCCTACAGTCACTGGTAGTAGAACCATTGACTATATTCTGTAGAATAGGTTTATTTCGAAAGCATTATTTATTTACTATTATTTTTTTCCTTCAAGATGAGAATTAATCTGTAAGTTTAGTTTCTAGTATAAGTTTCCTATAGCAACTTCTTTTACCTTAGTAGTGATGACTATTGAGAAGAACTAAAGCATAAACTTTTAGTCACTATCTCAAGTTCACGTTCCAAAATTGATACATTAAATGAGTCTAGCATGATGTTCTAAGTAGAAACATGATGAATTTCAGCAATGAATCATTTTTTAAGGATGTCCAATCCTTGTCTTACTAGTATATTATTCTAACTAGTCATTTTTGGCACCATTGTTGGGGATGGTGTCAATTTAGTTCGACCCAAAAGTTATTAAGTTAGTTTGCATTTTTCTTAATTTTTCATGCATAGGAGTAGGGACCATCTTGGGTGATTCATACCTAATCTTAACTAGGAAGAACCGTTTGAAGTTCTCAATGTAGCACTTAAGGAAATCCAATTAGAAATTCCTCAAGAAGAAGAACCATTTGAGAACGTGTTGATGTTGATGACCAATTGCCTTCACCACTGTCATCTAAAGAATATATGTCTTAACTATTCTAGAGCTATTGTCAAGAAAGAAAGAGGCTTGATAGCCCTACCTTACAAGTCTAATGGTAGAGGTGTGTCCCAAATGAAGTTATCCAATATGTTGTTAGACTTCAAACAAGACATCATTAACAATGTTGCTATTCAGTTGGATACAATGCAAGCAAGGAGAAAGAAAGATGAATCTAATGCAATGTTAGGAGAAGAAAAAGAATTTCCAGTGCAAGTCTCAACCTATGCCTACTGAGTTCAAAGCCATTGATGAGAATGGAGAGGTCCTCTACGTTGCCCAGAAAAGGCCATGGGCTCTAAGACTAGGTATTCCCCAAGATCCTCTTCAAAATTTCAATAGTAATAATGCATTAAAAAACCAACAACATAGTGGATTTAGTAGATATAATAGTTGGAAGAAATCTCAACAGGGTTGGTCACAACCTCAACAATCATGGCAATAGCCCTAGCAAGTGTGGCAACAACCACACAATTGATCTAACGAATCAAGCCAGCAAGCTTTGATGCCACCACCTCAACAAAAAGCTTTAATGCCTCCTCCTACCACCAATATTTCTTCCCCTAAAAAGACTTAATTTCCTAATCAACCTACTCTTAATCCCAACAATGCTAAGCCAACAATGCAGCAACAGAGCTATGCAATTTCCTTGAATCATCTGTTTAAGATCTGGAACAACTCTTCCTCCTCCACAACAACCTATTATATTGAAGTTGAGGATACTTCAAAAAATCCATCTGAGATACCAATCCAACCTATTTCTTTTTTTGCTCTTGCAATACAAGAACCTCAATTTCCTCATAGGTTGGAGGAACACATTAAGCTGGTAGAAAATTAGGTAGTATTCGATTTTCTTACCCAACTAAAGAAAATGATAGTAGAGATTCCTTTTTTAGGTTCCATAAAAGAAGTACCTATATATACTAAAACCATCAATGAAGCTTCCATAAAGCAGCCCAGAAGAAAGAGAAAAGATCCTAAAATCATTCATGACCTAGGTCAATTATCTGACCTCATGTTGAAGAAATTGACAATTCCAAAGTATTATGATCTTGGTAGTCCTATGGTAACAATCACTATTCAAGGAGTTCAAGTCCACAATGCTTTACTTGACTTAGGTGCTTCCTTGGTAAATCTACCTCTTAGGGATATAGTCAAGAATGAGTTGCAGAAGTTGTTAAATGTTGGTGTCATCTATCCAATTGCAAATAGTTAGTGGGTCTCCCCTCTTGTTTTAGTACCTAAGAAAGGAGGGAAGTAGAGAGTTTGTGTTGACTATAGGGAGCTTAACACTACCACTAACAAGGACCACTTTCCCTTACCATTCATAGATCAAGTCCTTGATAAGATTGCTAAAGAAAGAAGTTTGCTAACTAAAAAGAGCTTTAATTATTCATGGATTTTTGGGTTCATGTTTTACATTGGTCCTAACCAAGTCACTAGAAGGTGCATCAAAGAGGATGAAACTTATGATATCCTCAAGACATGTCATGAAGAACCTTGCGGTGGACATTTTTTTGCCAAAAGGAAAACATTGAAGATCTTAACTACAGGTTACTATTGGCCTAGTTTACATAAGGATGTTGCTTAGTACACTAAACAATGTGAAAAATGCCAGCATATGGGAAGCCCCACTAAGACAGATGAAATGTCCCTACAGCCATAGGTCATTGTTGCACCATTTGATAAATGGGGGATTGAATTTGTTGGTCCTATTAAGCCATCCTCATAAGGTAAATCATATATCCTTGTCTATACTAATTATGTTACAAATTGGGTTGAGGCAAAACATATGGGGCACCCAAGAGATAACAATGTTGTGAAGTTCCTTTATGAATTCATCTTCACTAGATTTGGTGTACCAAGGGAGATTCAATCTGACCAAGGTCCTTAGGTTACTTCTAATTTGATTATTGCTCAAATGTAGGAATACAACATCAGACATGGTAAATCTTCACCTTATCACCCTCAAGCTAATAGGTTGTTTGCAGTTACCAATCAGGAGTTGGAGTCTATTTAGACTAAAACAATAGACATCCATGAGAAAGATTAGGCTATCCAACTTCTTGAAGCACTTTGGGCTTACTGTGCCACATGGAAGTCTACAACTGGTTTTACACCATTTCAACTTGTTTATGGATGTTCTGTAGTTATGCCAATAGAGTTTGAACATAAGACACTTAGGATAGCCCCTAATCTTGGGATGGATCTCACTATTGCACAACAAGAAAGGATACTAAGTTTAAATGGCCTTGATGAATGGCACAAATTTTCCTTGCACAACATAGAATTGATACAAAACTAGCACAAGCAATGGCACGACAAGTACATTTAGAACAAAGTTTTTTCTATTGGTGATTGGGCACTCCTTTATGACTCTAGGTATCAGCATAATCTTAGAAAATTGAAAACTAGATGGTTAGGACTGTATGAAGTTATTGTAGTCTTTCCAAATGGAGTGGTCTAGCTCTCCACTGTAGATTAAGTTCAGTTCAAAGTATTGGTCAATGGTCACAAACCAAAGAGTAAGGAGGATTTCCTACAAAAATTATCTTTTGCTACTGGTGTTGTAGTTCCTACAACATCTCCTAATGAGATTTTTGTTCATTTTCCTTCCTCACTCTAGTTGTTCTTCTCACTAACATAATAAACATTTTCCTTGCGAAAGTTGATTCTCCATTATAAATTTCCATTTCATTTCTAGCCTACCACCCATCCATCTCATCATTTCTTTCATTCATGGATAGCAACTACCATCTCACTAACACTTTTAGTTAATACACATTCCAAGGTATACTATATTAATTTGTTTTTCCAATTTTTTTTTGTATGCCTTGTCACCACTGCCAGTGTGGGACCACTTACACTATTTTAGCTAGGGGGAGTTATATTAATTTTGTCATTATGTTTATGAAATATTATAATTTATTCTTTTCCCTTGTTGTACTTGCATTTTTTACCAATGATTTGACATTTTTGAAAATCCTTTTGCTACATGTTATTTTTTGCATGTATAAAATTAAGGTGGCAAGATATGTTATGTACAAGTTCTGATGGATGTATTTATGAGTAATTATGAAATGATATCATGGATATTTGCATTTATTTTACTCATAAAGTTCTTATTTCTTGAGCTTCATTACTCTAGAAATTCCTAAATTTAAACTCATCCTATAACCTGTTGTTTCAAGTGTTCTTGTCCAAATTTGTGGTTGTCTGTTATTCTCTCCTACAACATTGTTTTGGGTACCCTGGAAATTAGATGATGGGAGGAGACCTAATTTGATAAGAGCCTATTGTGCATAATATGCTGCTCAAAGACCATAATTGTAGGCCATATTTTCAAGCAAGGGGATGGACAGATTATGTTCAGAAGCTATTTGGTTGGGATGATGAGGTTGCATTTTAATTTCTCAACTCCTTAAAGAGTGAAGTGGCAACAGTTAAAGGATTGAAGGTGTCATTTTGTCAGACAATTTTGGTAGAATTATGGGCTACCATTGGAAGGTGAGGAATTTACAAAGAATCTTGGCCCAACTTCTACCAGAGCTTAGTTCACTCTACATGGAGATCCAAAGCTTGATATTAATAAGAAACAAGGTATTGTTAGACTATCTCCTCCTAAGCCATTTCCACAATGTGTGATTTTTATCATTAAGTATTTCACTTATGAAGGGTGACACTCATTTTTGCATGTTGTTCATTTCAAATTCTTGAGTTGTTTAAGGCGTGATATCAGATCTATCAATGTCCCTATTTTTTTATTTGGCATTTTGTCAAATAAGCCATACTAGTACAACAGGGTAGACTGAACTCTGTCTCCCACCATTGCTTAATTAACTTAATAGTAGGTTAGAGGGTTAAAATTGCTAAAGGAATTAGAAAAATCTTTATCAAAATTGGACAATGTTCTTCATCCAAAAAGAAAAAGGAAGCTAAGGTCAGAAGTCCTAATTCTGATGATTTCCCTAATTCTACTAATTCCTCTACTTTAAGAAAAATTCATGAAGAGGAATTGTAGAATCTTGTAGAGAAGGTTGAAGTTGCCCCTGCAGTAGAAATAGTTTCCCTAGAGCATAACAAATGAAAAATTAACCCTAGTACTAGCCACCAGGCTAAGGCATCTCCTGCAACCAAGAGCACTTCCAGAAAAAGGAAAGCCATAGAAAAGGAGGAAACTCCATTAAGGAGAAGTGGTAGGTGAAGAATAAAACCAATTGAGGAGATTCTAGATAATGAATCTCAAGTAACCCAAGATTATGAACTGAAGGAAGAAGAAAATGAAAATATCTAGCAAGAGGCTTATTTATGACCTAAAATTTCTTAACAAGATGAGCAATGCACTGAAGTTATGGAACAGGGCTCATTTGAGGAATTTCACGATGACAAAATGGAGAAGGTTCTTGATAAGCTCAAGAATGCAGAAGTCATTACAATTGGAGATGACTTCAGCTCAGAGGAGCAGGCTTATGTATTTCAAGGACCAACCTTTGGGAATTTTCAAGGAGATGATTCACAAAGTGATGATTCTAATAGTTATATCAAGGAAGTAGATGAACTAGCATTTTCTCCTATAGTAGAATCTCCTATGGTAGAGAAGGATCCCTATGAAGAAAATCTAGCTATTGATATGGACCTTGTCAATAGGGTGGTTATGAAAATTTTGAACTAAGGATTAGAAAAATTAGCTTTAGCAGCTCAACAATGCTCTAATCTTGAGATAGCTATGATTATTTGGATGGAACCTTTAAAAAGGACAAGTGCTAATAATGGTAATTCATTTGTTCCTCAAGCAGTAGATAATTCTCACCATAGTTTGATATTAGCTCAATCTAGTCCAACATCTTTGTTAGATGTTATTTTTCTATTAGCTAAACAATTAAATTCTAAGAGGGAAAATTGGAAACAAAAAAGGAAAGAACTGCATAAACTCAAAGATAGTCACTATCAAGAAATACTTGTTTAGGAGGAAAAGGTAGAATAGTTAAGTGTAAAGCTTTACAAAATTACATCCTTAATCCCTAACTTAATGGGTTGTAGATCCCCATCACCTGTCTATGCTCTATTTCTTAAGGAAAAACTATTGAACTATCAAATAACCTACATTATGTAGGATAGGAATCCCTCATTACAAGAATCTACTTAGTTTTTCCAAGCTTTGCATAACTCTCCTGTAGTCATCAAAAATTTGTTAAGTGAACTTTATCTTCACAATTTTGCAGTTCCAAATGACTAAGTTTGGAATCCCTTACTTTACGTTGGGGATATTAAACTTAGAGCCTTCATGTCCTAAATACAAAACGAAATTAGTTGGAACACTCAAGTTGAAGTGTACAAAAATTTGGAGTTAGACACTCCCTTGTTTCTAAGGCTTGAAGCCAAGGATCCTCAAACTTCCTAAGGCTAGAAATGCTATACATTGGCACTGGAACAATTTATCTAAGGTGATGAGATAGATAGAACCACATTCATCTCTCAATTTTCCTATGGCAACCCAATGTGCTCCTTGGTACATTTCTTTGGGGAGAGAGAGAGAGAGATTTTTTGTATTCCATTAACCTTTTAGCCTCCATTGTTAATATCTCCATTACTTGCAAAATCAGAAAGACTGGATGGTTTTACCATGCAGGAGGAAAAGGAGAGGTGGAAGAAACATAAGAAAACAAAAGGGTTCTACTGGAGTTTTGTAGAGGGAGGATCTAGATAGAGCATAGCTGATTACTATAGGATGATAGCTAGGTTAAAGAATTTATTTGCTACGGGACCAACAAATGGCTATGCTAGGGGAAATGATGAGTCAAATTTATAGGATGTTTTGTTTATGATTTTCTAAGTACAAACTTGAATATCTTATAGTTTTTCATAAACATGATATAGTCTTTTATGTTTATAAGTGTTAACTATATGTATATTTGATGCTTATGGAACTTAAAGACAAAATTGAATATATATATATTTATGATGTCATGGTAAATTTGGTATATTTCTTCTCTAACTTTAATGGGTAGACCTCCTAGAATTGTGTAACAAGGCTACACTAAAATAAGGGAAAAACTTATTATGATCTATGCCTTGGATTTGTGTTTCAGATTTTGTTGTGTTAACCTTTTGTAGGAAGAATAAGTTAAGAAAGGAGCACATACTAAAGGATGATTGGGTCTTTTAAGGTAGGTAACTATTTTAAAGTTCATTATAGCTCCACTCCTTCCATCACTTTGCAGTTGTTGATTTACTCCAAGACAATTTAGCTTCCAAGTGTTCCTATATTTCTGAAGCATTGAATGTGGCTTATCTTCTTGCATAAATGATGATGTCACTCCTAAAACTAATTGTTGTTATGCTATGTAATGGAAGACCTAGTTTGTAGGCATTCTATTTTTCCTAGTTTCCTTTAAATAAGTTGGAACTTATGTTTCCAGGCAAGTTAGATGTTCCAAGAAATTCATGTTGTAATCAAGTAGTAGAGTAAAACATCTTAATATTCTATATTGTATCCATGTTTTATTGAATGAATACATGATAGTTCTTCACTTCAATCTCTGAGTTGTAGTTCATTCACACTTTTGTGGGGGTCCACACTGAAGGTGACTTCTTTGTTCATGCTTAAGTAGAATTTCATTAACTTTCCTTTGAGTTGTTAAGTATTGTTGTTCCTACAGTCACTGGTAGTAGAACCATTGGTTGTATCCTGTAGCATAGGTTTATTTCCAGAGCATTATTTATTTACTAGTATGTTTTTCCTTGAAGATGAGAATTAATCTATAAGTTCAGTTTCTAGTATAAGTTTCCTATAACAACTTCTTTTACCTTAGTAGTGATGACTATTGAGAAGAACTAAAGCATAAACTTTGCAGTCACTATCTCAAGTTCATGTTCCTGAATTGATACATTAAATGAGTCTAGCATGATGTTCTAAGTAGAAACATGATGAATTTCAGCAATGAATCATTGTTTAAGGATGTCCAATCCTTGTGTTACTAGGATATTATTCTAACTAGTCAGTAAGAAATGAGTCTACCTTCTTGGCTCAAAACAAGTCTTATTGTAGTACCACTAGCATCATAGTCTACTTGAAACACCTTGCTAAAATCAGGAAGTGCTCAAACAAGCTTTTTTGTAACTTTTTATTTCAACAAATTAAAAATCTTATTTGCTCCTATAGTACACTTATATTATTTCATATCCCCTCTCATTTTTTAAGTCAAGAGTCCACAAATACTTGTAAAACCTCTTATGAACTTTCCACAAAAACTGGCCAGCGCATGAAAAGATCTTACCTCTGTAGCACTCTTTAGAGTAGGTCATTCAAGAATTGCCTTCACTTTCACCAGGTCCATTTTTAGATGTTTTGTTGAAACTAAAAATCCTAGGTACACCATTTCATTCTTCACAAAATTACACTTCTTCAAGCTTATCAGAAACTTTTCTTCCCTCAACTTCTCAAACACCTTTTGGATATGCATTAAAATACTCCTCCAATGTCTTGCTAAAGATCAATATATCATCTAGGTAAACAATGACAAATTTACCCAAAAAATCCTTTAGTACCTCATTCATGAGCCTCATGAAAGTGCTCGGTGCATTGGTTAGCCAAAAATGAATGACTAACCACTCATACAATCCTTGTCTTGAAAGCAGTCTTCCACTCATCTCCTTCTCTAATGCAAATTTGATGGTACCAACTCTTCAAATCTATCTTTGTCAAATACTCAACTCTGCTCAAATAGTCCATAATATCCTCCATCCTTGGAAATGGAAATATGTAATTGATTGTGATCTTGTTGATAGCATCAGAATTTGTGTACATGCTCCATTTTCCATTCTTCTTTGGTACTAATATTGCTAGTACAACACATGGACTTAGAATCTTTTGAATCAACTCATTCTACAACAACTCATGCACTTGACTATTCAACTCTTCACTTTCTATTGGTGTAATTTTGTGTGTTTCCTTGTTTGGAAAATTGGCTCCTGGAATCAAGTATGTCTGGGGATTTCTCTTCCTTACTGGGGGTAATCCATCAGGTACATTATCTAACACAATATCAAGAAACTTTGCCAATAAATTTGCAACTCCTGCAAATACCTCATCTACTTCTTCTTTACCATCTTTTGGGATTACAAAAAAACACATATGCTCATGCTTCTTACCTCAAAGAAAATCCTTTCTATCAACAAAACATATTCTAGTTGTACTACATACCTTTTCTTCTTTCTCCTTCAATGGCTTAAACTTATATTTCACTCAATCCTTTGACAAAGTGTAGGTATTTTTTCTTGCCCATCGATGTACTGCATGTTGGTCAAACTGCTATGGCCTACCCAACAAGATATGACATATGTCCATAGGTATGATATCGCAAAGCACCTCATCTTGGTAGCTTCCAATCTTGAATTTTACTGAGCGTTTCTCACTGACCATGACCTTGTGGTCATATTGTACTGAAGCAATACGCTATGGGAAAAGTTTTTTTTGTCTGTTAAGATTCAAATTTGTGACCATATTTTTTGACATTAGATTGTTAGTACTTCCCCCATCAATGATCACATCACAACACTTATCTTCACATGTACATCTTGTGCAAAACAAGCTCCTTCTTTGATTAGGTTTATTCTCACCACTCAATAGGACTCTTCTGTTAACTAGGACTTCTCATCTTTTAGCATCTTCAAAATGTGATGATCTAGCATCTTCATCAACATGTACAACTCTAACCTAGCCTTTTGCTCTTTGATAAGTCATTCCTTGGCATTGGGAACATTCAAATGCTCTATGCCCTTCTTCTCCGTAGTGAAAACATCTCCCACAAAAGCCCCCTCTTCTATATCCTTGTCCTCTTCCTCTTCCTCTCTAATATCTATTGTTATGATTATGGAAATTATTGGAATTGTTTCCCCTATGGTTATGACTACTAATTCCAACCTCATCCTTTGTTCTTATAATCATTGTTTCATTCTCCATAAGATCGTTTGCCAAATCTTCTGCCATGACCTCTTCCACTATTCTTGTTGTCAAACTTTTTGCTCAATTTCTCCTCAACTCTTAGGGAAAAATGGTATGCCTCCTCAATACCAGTCATTCAAACTAGACTCATCTCATACAAAATGCTTTTCCTTAACCTGTTAAGATAATGGGCTACTTTCTCCTTATCAACTTCTGCATGGCCGGTTCTAATGAGAACTTAGTAAAACTCTTCACTATACTCTTGAACAGATTTTCTCGTTTGCTTCAACCCTTGAATTTTCTTCAATAGATAAAGTTCTTAATCCATGGAAATGAACCATCACTTTATTTTATCTATTATTTGATCTCATCTGGCAATTTTGTCTTTTCATCTTCTAGTTCACTCCAACTAGACCTCCTGCCACTAGATCTTTGCATGACCCTTTAGTCTAGCCTTTGTAAACTTGATTCGATCTAGATCTTCAAAATCATCATATTCAAAGTACTCTCCCAATTCATTGATTCATTCAATCAATTCCTCTAGGTTAAGATTTCCCAAAAATATGGGAACATCAAAATTAGATCTTTTTTCCAATCTTAGAAATTGCCTTGAAAAGCTTTTCCTCCTCTAGGTTTAAAACTTCACCTTCTACTACTTGATCAACATTTCTTTCTTCCATTATTTTACACATTTGTTCTTTTAATGCTTGCATTTTCCTCTAGAGGGCTCTAAAATCCTCAGGTGTAACACCTATAGCTCTCCCACCACGCTCTCTTCATGGAGGCATTTTTGCACCTATGCTAAAACCCTAGTGCAAACTACCTCACAATCGATGATCTATCTACACGCTAAGCCCAAACCATGATCCTAGTGCAAACTACCTCATAGTTAGAAATCTATCCACACACTCAACAAATCCAACTTTGATACCACTTGATGAAGGCTATATAGAGTTGTTGAGTATGTTAGATGGAAAAGGGAGTATAGTAGAACATGGGGTTGTATCAGCCAATACCTATACTAAATAAGTCGTGGGAGGATGTCAACATGGATTTTATTCTTGGATTATTAAGGACTCAGTGAGGGCATGATTCTATTTTTGTGGTGGTTGACAGGTTTCAAAGATGACACATTTTATTCCTTGCAAAAATATTAGTGATGGTGTTCATGTGGTAGCATTATTTTTTAGAGAAGTGGTGAGACTACATGGTCTCCCAAAGACTATAGTTTCATATAATGATACCAAATTTGTTGGGTATTTTTGGAATGCATTGTGGAAGAAATTGAAGATAGATTTGAAGTTTAGTTCATCACATCATCCATAGACTGATGGAAAGACATAAGTTGTGAATCATACTTTGGAAAATTTGTTGAGTTATTTGGTTGGAGACAAGACAGAAGGCTGGGATGTGATTTTACCATATGAAGAATTTTCATATAATAATTCTATCAATGGGAGTACTAGTAGATCAGCATTCCAAATTGTAAATGGGACCAATATGAGAAATGCTTCTAAATTGTGATAGCTAGATAAAGGAGAGATAAGTAGTGTTGAATGAGAAGACTTTGCTACACATTTGAAGAGCATCTATGAGGAGGTGAGGAAGCACATTATAAAAATGAATATATAGTACATGGCTAAGGAAGATGTGAAAATGAGGTATAAGGAATTTCATATTGGAGATGAATTCATGGTTACTTGAGAAAGGAGCATATTCTAGTGGGTACATATAATAAGTTGAAGATGAAGAAGTTTGGACCATGCAAGTTAATGAAAATGCATGATTATGGAAATGTCTATGAAGTGGAGTTGCTTGTTGAATTGAATATTTCACCACTATTCAACATTTCAAACTTCATAGCGTATTATGTACAAGGTGATGAGGATGAAGTTGCAAAAGTGCATTGGAGTATTCCAGTAGCTAGTTCATCTACAAAAGAGATTGAGAAGATATTGGATAGTCATGTTGGAAAAAGTATAAGGAACCAAACATATGAAGAATACCTGGTCAAATGGAAAGGGAGGCAGTAGAAGATTCATTAATGCTAGCAAGGGAGGAGGCTAACCATCTTTTTTTTCTTCTAAATACTTGAGATGTGACAGGTTCACTTCTCAAATTACCCCAACTCTAATGTAGGAGCAACCTTGGTGTTAGAGAAATCTTGCATCACCCAAAAATATTTCCTTTCAGTTGTTTCAATAAGGGTTGTCTTAGTGTAGAGTTTTTGTTTGTGGAGGTTTACTTTTTAAGTGAGTCATACAAGCTCAAAATGTTCTAATTTTAGAGGTTAAAATTCATTTTAGATATATCAACTTGTCAGTATATAGTTTCATGGCTAGATTGTATGTATTTGTGAAGTTATTATCAATTTTTGGTTTGTAATTTTGGTATATAAACTTTAGGCTCACTATTGGAGGCCTAAAAGTGCTTCGATGATGCCCAAAAACTCAATGGATGGGTGCTTGTTTTGATCTAAGCCTATAGATTAGAAACTTAGGTGTCTGGAAAGTGGTTATAATAGCCAATTGGAGCAACGGTTTGAGAGTTACAGTCTTCCAAAGTTGGGCCAACCAAAACATCCAAAATAAATATGAAAGTTGTATTTGGCTGACTTAATATGTATTGTTACAGTTTTTCAGCCTTAAGTATTAAGTTTGAGTGTCTAGAACCTTCCTAGATGGCATAAAATTGCCAATTTAAGAAATGTTCAAACATTGTCTAGGACACCTTTGGGTGATAGATCACAAATTTGTCTTGAAGATCACTATAATGTAGGCACCCATGTGGGTTAGCAGATTGTAATTTCAAATTTTGTAATTCCACATTTGCGGCCATAATAAGAAGCCCATATTTTGTTCTCACAAATTGTTGTTATTTCTTTGTTTCTATTGTGTGTTTATGGTATTAAGGGGAGCACCCTTCATAAAAACCACTAGTTGTCTATACAAGCTTGAGGTATGAAAAGGTGTGTATGATTCTATTGCAACAAGAGAAGACACATAAACAGAAAGACCTTCAACCAATCAAAAAATCTTGGAAAACTTTTGGTCAAACTATTGTGTCAGATGGATGGAAGGATACAAGAAATTGGCCACTATTTAATGTGATTGCAGTGTCCCTCAAAGGGGAAATATTTTTGAAGGTTTTTTATTTTGAGGGGCAAGTGAAGGATTTTGAATTTATTTCTAGAATTCTCATTGAGCCCATCGAGATGGTGGGTAATGAGAATATCGTATAGGTGGTCATAGATAATACAAAAAATTATAGGGGTGTGTGTACTTTGGTTGAGAGTCAGTATGCCCATATTTTTTGGACCCCATGCACCATTCACTCCCTTAACTTGATCATGCAAAATTTTGGCACTCAAATAGATTAGGTGAATAAAATATACTAACATGAGGAGGAGATATAGATATTTGTGACAAACCACAACACATCACAATCCATTTTTAGAACATACCCCAAATTGGAGTTGTTGAAGGTAAATTAATTTTTCAAAATTACCAAGTTTCATGGATTTGTAATTTAGTTAAAAATTATAATTTATAATTTTATTGTCAATTGACATATTGTTAGCATTCTTAGGTTTTCAATGTGTTCTCAAGGTAAAAGATGCGTTGAGCCAAATGGTCATCAATAATCAATTAGGCATATGGAAGACCTCAAATTTAGAAGGAGCACAAAGGGTTAAGGATTCAATCTTGAATAAGAGTTGGTGGGCTCATGTGGCACATGTATTGGATTTCACCGAGCACATCATGACTATGCTTCACTTTTATGATACAAATATGCCTTGCTTGGGGGGTGTGTATGATGCCATGGACACCATGGTTGAGAAGGTAAAACATTCTATACAAGCACATTGAGTGACCCTACACAAAGAAAAGCATTATGCAATCAAGTGGAAGAAATCACCCACCATCGCTAGAATAACATGACTACCTGATTGCACCATCTTGCATGTGTCATATCTCCTAGGTATCATAGTGAGGAGGCACTTTGTATGTCAGGTAAAGTTGAAACATTTGGGGATGAGGAGGTTGTTGAGGGGTGCCACAAAGCTCTTACAGGACTCTTCCCATTGGAAGAAATGCATGAAAAAGTGAGGGTAGAATTTGGGTTGTTTGCTTCAAGATTAAAGCATTCTCCATTTGCACTAAAGGACCAAACTAGAATGGGAGCTATCACATGGTGGTAAATGTATGGTCAAACCTTCAAGCATCTTCAACCTCTTGCAATCAAGGTTCTATCACAAGTAATTTTAAATTTTTTTAATTTTATGTTTACACTTGCATTCTAGAATTTAGTGTTTCACACATTCGTTTAAATTAATTTTCTTTTCAATTGAATGTTTTGTGACCACTATCTAGGATACTAGTTCTTGTATAGTTGAAAGGAATTAGATTACATACTCCTTTATCCATTCATTGAACTGTAATTGGTCGGGCTCCAAGAAAACTGAGACCATGGCCTTTTTCCACACCAACTTGTGTCTTTTTCCACGTAAGAATGATAGGGGACAACAAAGTTTTGTGATGTAGCTCCTAAGTGCATGGATTTGGATGCAATACTTCATGATCTTAATATAGTCAGAGATGGTGATGATGATAGTGTGAAATGTGGTGCATCTAGTATAAGTGGAACCATGTTTGGTTCAAATGATCTTTCAATAGTTGGAGATATTGATGAGAATGTGGATTTTCTTGTGAATCCTTATTATTCAAACATTGAATGATATGAAAATAAAATTCACATAAGCTACAAAACATGAGCCTATGAACAAAAAAAAAAAGTACTAAATAATTGGAAACACACAATAAAACATGCAAAATAATCAAATACTCCAAGCTTTTTTTGCTTCTATTTGATTGTATGAATTGTGCACTAAGTTGTAATTTTGGCACCACTTAGATTCCAAGCTCTAAGAAATGATAAAAGATGTTGATTTAGATGATAAAAAAATGATAGCAAATTGACAGAGGTTCATTGCTAAAGTCAGTGATGAAATTAAGAGATAAGAGGGTTGTTTATATAGAATTTTTAGAAATCTTTAAATGGTTGACATCAATTTAGGAAAATCATGATCAATAGATGAGGATGAAAGAGACTAGAGATATAATTGGAAAGTTTATAATTTTAAACTGAAAAATAAAGAGGATAAAACTGAGATATTTTTAATTTTTTGAAAAATAGAGTTACTAAAAATTGAAAAAGAAGCTTTGGGATGCACATTAGGGAGAAGGATTTTTCGCTCTGATAGGGTTTCATGCATTTTTTGAGTTTTCTTATGTATGACTCTTTGTCCAAGCTCTCCTTCTATGTTTACCACTTGTCAAACCACATTTAGTGTGGGAGTTTTTAGGCTAGTTTATAATGGTCCTAGCCAACGGTAACCTAGTTGTTGATACGGTTGTTCACATTATTGCTTCAGAAAGCCATGGCACCTTCATTGAACAAACATCCTCACAAATTTGTCCTAAAGGTCTTTCATGAAAAAATCCTAATATTTTCCTTCATCGTAATATTGTCCTTTGAAAGAATTTGATGTTGCTTGTGATTGGTTAGAAAATCATACCTTAATAGGGTATTTTGTGGGTAGGACTCCTCCTGAAGCTATGCTCTGAGAATGGGTTAACAAGAGTTGGACTCCTCATGGAGTTTGCCTTGACACTGTGCAAAACCTTACCAAAGGTTTCTTTTGCATTTCATTTTGCCAACTTTTCTTAGGTAGATGTGGTTTTTAACAATGACCCTTGGTCAGTGCATTCTTCTTTGCTAGTTTGTCAAAGATGGTTGTGAGACTTCACTATCTCTAACAAGAAAAAGCTTAGGGTTCTTGTGTGGGTTGAGTTCCTGGGTTTACCCTTTCCATGTTGGTCTTTTATTAATTTCATTGCCAATATTCTTGGCAAAGTTGTTACTAAGGAACATGAAAAGTTTTTTAATGCTCATCCTCAAAAATGCATTTGCGTTGAGGTTGATCTTTCCAAGGATCTCATGGATTCTATGGCAATATAGATTGGCTCTCAAACCTTCTCTCAAAAGGTTCTCTATTTGAACCTACCCAAAACCTATTATAGGTGCTAGTCAATGGAACACAAGATTAGGGATTACCCTTTAGTAGTGCCTAGGGTTAAATCCCTGCCTAAGGAAGCCCCTGCCAAACTAGTAGAAGGAATACAAAAGGAGGAATGGACTACTATTAGGTGCAAGGGAAAGGCTCCCTTAGCTCCTAAATAGTCATATGTTGTTGTCATTTTAGTAGCTCCTATTCAAACAGGAGCTCAAACCCTAGCCATTATAGGGTTGATGACAATTTTTCTAAAGTCAAATCTTGTTGTTTCTTAGGTTTCAAACCCTGGTAGTTCATAGGGGATCAAGGTGCCCGCAAGGGCTACCACTCTTGTTGTGGTTCACACTCTATTTGTTGCATCATCCATTATGATTCAGAATGTACAGCATTCTTGTAGTTCTCTTAGACATGCTGAGAAACTAGATGAGAAATTATGGGCTATCAGTCCAGAAGAGTTTCCTTCTAGCTTCAACCAAGTTTCATTTTTCTTGTGAAATAGTTACTCCTCTCTCAAGGACGAAGAAGATATGGAAGAGTTTTCATGAATATTTTATCATGGAATGTATGAAGTCTTACAGACCTCTCCAAAAAGTACTATGTCAGGGACACCCATCATAGACTTTGTAATTTATATTTCCTTTGCATGCATGAGGTTAAAATTTCTTGTTTCATGCTTTCTTCTGCATGTCATGTCATTTGGCCAAGTGGCATTATGTTTTCCTCTCAACACAAAAATGGTAGAGGTGGTGTAGTTACTCTTTTGTCACCTCATCTTCATTTTTTTATTATTTTTCATAATTCTAACCCAATGCACAGAATATTTGGCTATTGCTTTCTATCAAAAATCATTCTTGTGGAGTAGTTAATATTTAGCCTTCCAATGATGCTGTGGAAATATCTAAATTGTGGTGTTGGATGGTTGACAACTTGCCTCCAACTACTTGGATAATGTGTGGTGATTTTAATATGGTTGAGTTGGCCTCTAACAAAGATGACATTTTTCCTTTTTGTTGGATAGCTAGAGAAAGGGAAGCTTGGTACTATGTGCATAATAAATTAGGCCCTTATGATCCCAATACTAGGCATCACCATCATAGAGGGTTCTAGCACACTTGGTCTAATTTCTAAGCTGACTCTGACCACATTTTAAAATGTCTCAATTGTGCCATGATTACTACACAATCTTTTTTCTCCTTTTTTGAGGATTGAGATTTACTTGTCATTCCTCTACCAGATGTGACATTATCTAACCACTATCCCATTTATTTTACCATATCTGGCACATAGATGTCTAGTGAGCTGTCAAGATTCATTTTTCCTCAATTCATCAATGTTGATGCATGCTTCCACTATTGCTCATATTCTATGTGTCTAGAATTTGTAGCCATGTCCACTTTCTCAGACAAGTTGGATTTAATGGTGGAATGATGTTGTTACTAGAACTACTAGATTTATGCACATCTATGGGCATTAGTTGGCAGTTTTTAGGTGAAGTTCTTATGAATCCACTACCACGGCTCTTAAGAAAGCTTCTGAAGCTCTCACCCTTAACCCTTTGATGTTGATTTGCAAATCAAGCTTGCCAAGCTTCGTCATGACAAACATATTATAGATAATTATGCTACTCTAGAGGCCCAAATCAAAGCTCACTTCCATTTTTTAGAGGTTGGCAATAAGGCTTCTAAAGGGTTCCTCCAAGCTCTTAGAGCTTTTCATACCAACTTTGGGATTAAGAAGATCAAATAGGGAAATTGTGTTCTCTCTAGTCTCCTTGACATCTTACAAGCTTTTGCTTGCCACTATGAAAATGTTTTTTGTTTGTAGGGAAATTTAGTTTCTCGAGAGGAAGCCCTCAAAAAGTGTATTTCTGTTACTCCAAACCACCTAGCGATCGAGCAATGTGCTTTTTGTGAGTAGCTTCTCACCATCTGAAAGCTCAAGGAGGCCTTTTCCATGGTTGATGACAAATCCTTCAGGTGTGATGGGTTTCCCTATAAATTTTACAAGAACCTCTAGGAGACTATTGTTCTAGACCTGCACAAAGTTTATCTTGAAGCCTATTATTATAAGAGTTTAGGAGCCATTATCATGTTAGAAACATTAATCTTCCCTTGGATGTATTTAATTGGGATATTCCAAGGATCCCTAATGTAGTTTGTCCTATTGTACACATGTGGAGGACATTTCATTATTTGTCCTTTATTCCACATGTGAGGACAACTCATTTTTATAAATCCTTTATTAAGGAATTTAGTTCATCCTCCTTAAGAAGATTGTGACACTTTGCACACACCTATTATGAAAGTGGCATTCATAGAAATGGGAGTTACACATGCGAACACATGCAACTCCTTTCTCATCTCTTTAAAAGAGATGCTTCTCCTTCTTTCTTCTTTACACATCACTTTGATGTTATTGTATTGAGCTATTTTGCTCCAACACACTCTCTCTCTCTTCTCTAGGCATTTGCCTTCATTCATAATATTCACAAGGGGTTTTCTTTGCTTTCCCCTTATAAATCCTTATCTCCATTGTTGAACCATCTTGGTGTATGCTCTTGGATTTTTCTTTTCTCATGGTAACATTGTTTCACACTTAACTTACTTGGATTGTTTCTCGTTCCTTGCTCAATCTTATCATTTCTTTCATGGTATCGGAGCTTGGTTACTAATCCTCGTTTTAAGTTTTGTGTTGAAGGTTTCCATTCATTGGAGCACACCTTATTTGGAGATGTTATTGAGAGAAGAAGTTTGTGTGGTGTTTGTTTGCTCATTCTAACATCTTGTGTGTGCAGGTTTATTGTATCATTTTCTATCATTGTTTACTAACCCTCTTTGGAAGGCTTGCCGCCAAAGAGTTTTCCTTTCAAAATTTTAATTTATTTTTTTCTCTTGTTTTGGAAGGCGCACCACCAAAACAAGAAGCATTACTTCATTAGTACTCATTTATTATAATTTGTGCAATTTATATATATATATTTCTCCTATTTTTTTTCTCCTTATCATTCTTACAGGAAATCATAATTCTAAGTGTGTTAATATCAAACATTAGTACTCACATAGAGTAGTTTAAAAAATTGAAATTTAAATCATTCCTTATATCTCTATTTTAAATTTTATATTTCATTTCAATATATATATTGAGATAATTAAACATTTCATATTCATATTTGAAAAAAAAAAAAAATTTCTAATCTTTATCCATCTATTTTGATTTATAATTTTTTTTAAAAAATCTATGAGATTTTAGATATCTCATTTTTTTTCCAAATCTTTGTTCAAGTTTTTTTAAGCAACTTTCCTTCTTTTCTGATTTAACTACAGCAATCTTTTGGAAGTAACCCCTTTTTTTCCATCTTGCTTCCATCGATGAATTGCCCTTGTTGGGCACCCTGCATTCCTTGTCTTCTCTTCTTGAGGAGATTATCATCCTTCTTATTCTTCCTTATTTCGAGAAAATCATCTTCTCTCTTTTGCCGAGCATTCCCTGCATCAACACCCATAAAGATAAGGGGTGAAACACCATCAGGTCCCCTGTCTTATTGCTAGTTTCAAGACTGCGAAGGCAGCGAGGCATAGAAGAACTTCGTTGGTGCTGATATTGGCCAAGTAACCATCCCATGGTATCATATATGCGTTAGCTTTTCTTTCATATGTTTTCTTTGCATGAAGTAACACTTCTGCGTTAGCTTTTCTTTCATACGTTTTCTTTGCAAGAAGCGTTACTTTTGCAGTCATTTTTTGTTTATTTTTGCAGACATTTCTCTACTCTTATCTTGCATTATCTAAGGTTAGTTCTAAAGAAAGGAGGGTAATTAGGAGTCTGTGATGTGATTTTTTTTGTTGTTATCTTCTCTGCTCTTAACCTGCACCATTCTTTTTCATCGATTCTTTCATTCTTTTTCATCATTTCTTTGATTGTTATGAGATCTTTCATATTTTCGTTTCTTTCAATCTCTTTGGTCATTTTTTGACCAACATTTCAATAATTTTTTAATTAAGTTTTTTGGGTCAACTTTTTTTTATATATCTATTAGTATTTTTTTAAAAAACAAAAAATATAACTTTAGTTTCAATCATTTCTCATTTTTTTTTCTTCATTAAGGAATTTACTTATAATTTCTTAAATGGTCTTATTGTAGAGATATAAAATCAATTTATAACTTCCTCATTTGATCTTTTATTATTATTTTTTTCATTATAGTTAATTATTATTTTTTTACGTAATAATCATTTAGTCTTTCTAAAAGCTTCTACATTATTCCTTTGTTACAGATTACTAATAATCTGTAACAATTAGTTTCTAACTATTAGTAATCTGCTTGCAAGGTTCTATTATTTTGTTTCAGCTTCAATAATTATATTCTAACGTCTTATTTTGCAAGATTGTATCATTGTTCTTTCATACACTTAATCATAGTTCTCTTAGCAAGGCTTAACTTAATTAATTCCTGTTAATCTTTTTAAGTCATATTTCTATTAGGGGGGACATTTTTTTTTTTCATAAAGATGTCAACCTTAATTCTAGAAATATAACTTAATCATACTAATTATCATTCTTGGAAAACTCACATTTCGTTCATTTTTCATTTTAAACACTTGTTCGAGATAGCCACTGATCCTTTTGTTGAACCTAGTTCAGTGGCTACTCAAGATGAAAAAGATACTTGAAAACTTAAAAATGAAGAATCTTTAGGATTAATTGGTATTTCCATTATTGTAGATTTATATGTGTTAATTGCACACTGTTCTAAAGCTCATGATGCCTGGTCAATTTTGCAAACCAAGTATGACAGTGGAGATGAATACCGCAAAATACAGTTGCAGGATCAACTTGAAGATATTAGGTATACAGATTTTAAGAGTATGGATGAATTTCTGTTAAAATTTGATTTTATTAAAAGCTAGATTATTACTTTAGGTGTTCAGTTAGATGACATTCGTTTAATTCATCTTATTCTTAAAAAGTGTCTTCCTAGACAGTTTCAATAGTTTATAACTAATGTTCATGCACAACTTGCTATTCCTACTTTAACTACTTAGTTAACTTATGTTATTTTTCAAACTTTATTAAGATAGGAAGAAGCTAAGCTAATTCAGTTTGGTACCCTTAAATCAACTGAACATGCATTTATGTCTCGAAATTCAAATAATAATAATAACAAACACTATAATAATAATTCTAATAATTTCCACAATAAATCTCATGCGAAATCTAACAATAATAACAATCACCATAAAAATCATCATAATAACAATTGCAATAATAATAATCAAAGGAATCATTCAAATTCCAAACCTCATTGTTCTTATTGTGGCAAAGATGGACATGTTGTCGACAACTATTTTAAAAAGAAAAATGATAAAAAACCTATGAACAACAGTAACCATAATCAAAAATCAAATTATAAAAAAAGTAACTCCAATGGTTCCACTTCTCGTCATGCTTTTACTTGTAACTTTAATGTTTGTAGACCTTTAGAGTGGATTGTTGACAGTGGTGCATCACAACATGTAACTTATCATAAAGAAATTTTTGATTCTCTACAACCTGATATTGCTAACATTCCTATTCAGTTAGCTAATAATCAGACTTGTAAAGTTGAAGGTTTAGGTGATGTAACTATTCCTAATGGTAAATTGTGATCTGAAAACTAATTTGCTTTCTGTTTCATAGTTATGTTAGGACTATAAAGTTGAATTCTATAAAGATACATGTTATGTCATAGATCCTCAAACTAAACAAGTGATTGCTCATGCTAAAATGGATAATGACAATTTATTTAAATTCCATGAATTTTCTAGTTCACAATATTCTTTACATACTTCTATTGATTTCAATATATGGCATGAAAGACTTGGGCATTTAAATTCGGATTATATTACTTTAATGCAAAAAAGCAATATGGTTGATGGCTTGCCTCACATTATTCCTTCTAAGATTGCTTGTACTGGTTGTCTAAGTGGTAAAATGCATAGGGAGCCCTTTCTAAGTGGTAAATCATTGCGGGCAACTCATAAGTTGCATCTTGTTCATAGTGACCTTTTGGGCCCCATGGAGAATAACTCCATCCAAGGTTCTCGGTATGCACTTACCTTTGTTGATGATTTTTCTAGACGAACTTGGATCTATTTTTTGCATAGCAAGGATCAAGTTCTTGATATATTCATTGAATTTTAGTAATATGTTGAAAGGCAATCTAGTTTTAAACTTAAAATTCTCAGAACTGATAATGGAAAGGAATATGTGAATAATGCCTTTCATTCTTATTTGAAATCATGTGGAATTAAACATGAGCTTACTATTCCCTATACACCACAACAAAATGGTGTGGCAGAAAGAAAGCATCAAACCATTGTTGAAATGGCTAGATGCATGTTGCATGCTAAGAATCTGCATTATAAATTTTGGGTTGAAGCCATGTTTTGTGCAACTTATATTCTTAATAGGATCCTACCAAAGCTCTCAAGGATATTACTCCAGAAGAGGCTTGGTCTGGTAGGAAACCTAATATACATCATTTGCGGATTTTTGGATCTGTTACTTATGTTCATACTCCTAAATAGAAAAGGCATAAATTAGATGATAAGTCTTCTTCTTATATTTTTGTTGGTTATGATGAAAACACTAAGGGTTATCATGTTTATGATTCCACTTCTAACAAAGTTCAAGTTGCTAGAGATGTTTGTATTGCAAAAAATGGTGTCCATGACTGTTCTACTACACATGATGCAGAATTTAGTGGCACTAAAATTGTGTTGGTGGAGGAACAACCTCCTTCTCTTAACCCTACTCCTCCTCTTAACCCTACAACTCAAGCACCACCTATTATTTCGGCTTCTACAAGTAATGATTTTCAAGTAGCTACTAATGATGCTTTTATTGATAATGATTCTTCCTCTAGTGATGATTCCATTGCAACTAAACATAAACCTAAATGGGCTCAAAATTTAATCAATGAAAGTGATGACTACATTTCTAGATTTGGTGGAATTAAACATAGAAGGATTAATTATTGTAATTATGCTTTGCTGACTACTATTATGAATTCTAATGATCCTAAGTCTTTTGATCAAGCTAACTCTCAACCTCATTGGCAAAAGGCCATGCAAGAGGAATATGACTCTTTAATTGCTAATCAAACTTGGGACTTAGTCAAGTTACCACATGGCAAGAATACAGTTTCATGTAAATGGTTATACAAAACAAAATTGAATGCTAATAATGAAATTAGTAAATTTAAGGCTAGATTAGTTGCTAGAGGTTTTTCTCAAATTAAAGGATTAGACTATAATGAAACCTTTGCTTCTGTTGCTAAAATGCCTACTATTAAATTAGTTCTTGTGTTAGCATCTAAAATGAATTGGCCTATTCACCAAATGGATGTTAAAAGTGCCTTCTTAAATGGTGATTTACATGAAGAAATCTATATGGCTCAACCTCCTGGATTTGTTAAGAAAGGTAGTGAAAATCTGGTTTGCAAATTGAAAAAATCTATTTATGGTCTTAAACAATCACCTAGAGAATCGTATTCTAAAATTAATTCTTTCTTTATTTCTCAAGGTTTTTCTAGAAGTAAGAATGATCCTAATTTGTATATTAAACATACTGAAGATGATATTATCATTGTTATTGTTTATGTTGATGATCTAATTCTCACTTCTAGTTCAGATGCTTTGATTTCTAATATTAAGTTTCAAATTAAACAAAAATTTCAAATGACTGATTTAGGTATTTTACATTACTTCTTAGGTATGCAAATTTGCCAAACTCCTAAGGGTATCTTTCTTTCTCAAAGCAAGTATGCTCATGATCTTTTAGACAAATTTAAGATGAATGATTCTAACCATGTTTCAATTCCATGTGAATTAGGAACTAAATTAATGGCTGATATGAATACCCCTTTTGTTGATGAAACTTTGTATAGGCAATTGGTAGGAAGTTTAAATTATTTAACTCTTACTAGACCTGATATTGCTTATAGTGTTGGTTTAGTTTCTAGATTTATGTCTAAACCTCAACAAACTCACTTTAAAGTTGCTAAAAGAATCTTAAGGTACATTAAAGGAACTATTAATATGGGATTATTCTATGATGCCAATTCTGAATTTATTTTACATGGCTATACTGATTCCAATCTAGGTGGAGATCCCAATGATGGGAAATCCACTTGTGGCTATTGTTTTTTTGTTGGTTCAGGTGCAATTTCTTGGAAAAGTAAAAAAGAACACTCTATTTCACTTTTCTCAACTGAAGCTGAATACAAAGGTTGTACCAATGTAGCTAAAGAAGCTTTATGGCTTAGAAGACTCCTTGAAGATTTGGGTCTACCTCAACAAGCACCTACCCTACTACATTATGATAATCAAAGTGCTATTGCCTTGGCAAAGAATCTAGTTTTTCATGCAAGGACCAAACATATTTCACTTCAACATCACTTCATTCAAGAACAAGTTGAAGACAAGAAAGTTACTCTTCTTTATTGTAAAGGTGAACACAAAGTGGCAAATATTTTGACAAAACCACTCTCTAAAGAGAGATTTCAATTTCATTGTAAAAATTTGGGTTTACAACCCTTTGATGTAAACTCCCCAAGTAAAGATTAAGGGGGGGTGTTAGAAACATTAATCTTCCCTTGGATATATTTAATTGGGATATTCCAAGGATCTATAATGTAGTTTTTCCTATTGTACACATGTGGAGCACATTTCATTATTTGTCCTTTATTCCACATGTGAGGACAACTCATTTTTATAAATCCTTTATTAAGGAATTTAGTTCATCCTCCTTAAGAGGATTGTGACACTTTGCACACACCTATTATGAATGTGGCATTCATAGAAATGGGAGTTACACATGCGAACACATGCAACTCCTTTCTCATCTCTTTAAAAGAGATGCTCCTCCTTCTTTCTTCTTTACACATCACTTTGATGTTATTGCATTGAGCTATTTTGCTCCAACACACACACTCTCTCTTCTCTAGGCATTTTCCTTCATTCATAATATTCACAAGGGGTTTTCTTTGCTTTCCCCTTATAAATCCTTGTCTCCATTATTGAACCATCTTGGTGTATGCTCTTGGATTTTTCTTTTCTCATGGTAACATTGTTTCACACTTAACTTACTTGGATTGTTTCTCGTTCCTTGCTCAATCTTATCATTTCTTTCAATCAACAAAGAAAACATCAAATTCATACTTAAAGCTAACGATCCTGAGGATATCTGTAACCAATAGCCCATCACTCTACTTAATGTGTCTTATAAGATTATTGCTAAGGCAATATCTCTTAAAATTCACCATGTCCTACCTTTAATTGTGCGACCAGATAAAACTGGCTTTATCAAGTCCACATATATTCTTGACAACATCATTAGTGTCTGGGAAAGCATGGTATGGGCTTGTAAATCAAATCAATAGTCTATGCTCTTGAAAATTAATTTTTCTAAAGCTTATGATTGAATTGAATGGTCTTTTATCTTGGCTCTATTTTGAACTTTAGGTTTTGGTCAAAATTTTTATCAGTCTATGGAGATGCTTTTTGGAGATGCTAATGCTTGTATTACTATCAATAGCTCTCAATTTGAAGTCTTTGGGCTCTTTTTCTCTATCCAAAAAGGTTTCCCTCTGGTTATAGCTTTATATGTTCTTACTGCTGAAGGGTTTTTTTACTTACTAGCCCACTCCATTTCTTTTGGTTTGGTTCATGGCATCTCCTTGCCATATTCCTCTTCTCAGTTGGTCAATGAGCACTTTGCTGATGATTCCTTTCTCACTCTTTTGGAGGATGAGGAGAACATCACTAATGCCTTGCAATGCCTAGACACCTTTTGTTGAGCCTCGAGTTTTGCTATTCAATGGCACAAAATTCTTTGCTAGAGACAATCTTTTCTTCTAGCTCCGCCATGGCTTGACCAGTTTGAATGGAAATAGGTCACACATAGGGACATTTTTCTCTTTCTAGGCATTCCCTTTTTCTTTCAAGCTTCACTAGTGGATTTGTGGAATTTGTGCTTGTAAAAATTGAAAAGAAGCTTGACTATTGGCTTACTAACCCCTTTCTCTTGCAGGAAAATTCTAGATTTTTTTAAAGATCCTAGCAGCTACACATGTTTATTATTCTTCTTGTTCGCCTCCTTCCAAAGCTTAATATCCAAAATTAGAGTGATTTCTCTATGACTTTCTTTGGGCTTTTGGTTCTAACCATCATGGCTTTCATAGAGTGGCCTAGGATTTTTGTTGTCTCCCCAAAGACTCTAGAGGCCTTGGCCTTCTTTCCACATAGAAGCAAGGCCTCACACTTTGTGCCAAGTGGATTATATGTACCATTACTAGAGATGAAGCTTGGAAAGTTTTGGTTTGGCACTACATTGCCTCTAGGTTTCTTGTTAATAGGCCTGCATGGAAGGGGATTGGCTTTCAAACCATTCTCATCATGCATAAACCTATGCACATTTAGGGTTGTTTTGTTATTAAGAGCATATGGTAAGCTTGGGAAGTTATCAAACCTTGGCTTCATTGGTTTAGTGATGGGTTTCGTGATGATCTCTCTCTGAATCAACATAATATTTGATGGTCTCCACTATTTTCCATTTAGGGTATTCCTTTGGCCAAGACTCAAGGTGCTTGTGCTTTGCATTTTTTCAAAAGTTGCATCAAGACACCTAATGATCTCTTTTCTAGGGTCTTTATGAGTCTCAGATCTTGGGAAGATATGAAAGTCTAGTTCTATCTTGCTCATTCAAAAGAATAGACTTTAAATCTATTGCTTTCTACAATTCCAGATCATTTAATTCATAAGGTGGGTAGTCAGTCTATTTGACCTTGGTGGATAGATTGGAAGTGGTGTCTTGCCACTCCCTTCACTAGCTACAAACCAAGTTTGGGTATTGATGGCTTTCTCCCCATTTGTCAATGGTGGATACCCTCAACCAGTGCTAGCATCTATAGTCTTCCCTTTCTTAGTGGAGAAAGCATTTTGACACTATTTGGAGTATCATTACTGAGCCTAAGATTGCCCATTTTTCTTGGTGCCTAGTATTTCAAGGTCTTCCCCTGGGCCTCAACTCCAGCATATTGGGGTTCCAAATCCTTGGTGTCCATTCTGTGGACAACCAAAGTCTTTTTTGCATATTTTGGTTCTATAGACATGCCCAAAACTATTGACACTAGATTCATGATTTCTTTAAGCCTTTTTGGCGAGAACCTTTTTCCTAGTATATGGTTTTGTTGGGTGACTCCCCCAGGTTCCCTAGGAATTTTACCCAGATTTGGCATAGCTTTAGGATGGAGATTTTGTTTACTTTGTGGAAAGATAGGAATGTTGTTCTTTTCACTCACAATTTTCTTGACATAAATGTTTCTATGTACACTAAAGTAGGCATGTGTAACAATGTAATGATATAGATTCAAATCCAAGCCAATAAGGTGGATTTGGAGGTTGCTTACCTTCAGGAGCTACTCAATCATTGGGATAATGCTCCTTGTATGGTTTCCAGAGTGCCTCCTGATGCCTCAGTTGATCATACTCTACCCAGGGGCCCCTGTCAGGGGTACAACTCTTATGCCCACCACTCTCACATGCCACGTTCATAGGCTTCTCACCACTACTCTCCTAGGGGAGGTGATGGTGGTTGGCAATGTTGCTCAGATTCCCGATCTCGTTGTGGCTCAAGTTGGTCCCCAGGTTCAGTGGCTCCCTCTCTTAGAGCTTCTTGTGTTGTTTTTGGAAAATGGTCTTTTCGCCTAGAGTTGGCTATTTCACCCCCATAGGCTAATACAAAAGATGAAGACTAGGCCCTTGATGATGCTACTAATGGTTGGACTATTCCCAATCCGCCTAAAAATTTCAGCAATTACTGGGGTTTCCATCATCATGATGAACCACCCCCCTTAACTGGCACTGGTTTGGCAGCCTGAGGAGCTACTTAATGTTTTTTTTTTTTTTCTTTATAAATAGTAATTGATTTTGACTTTAGCCATGTGAACTCTCACAGGGTGATCTTGTATCCACTGGCCCTTTTTTGTGAATTGTAACTAGTATATTATTTATTAATAGAAAAGGACTATTCATCAAAAAAAAATTGAAAAAGGAAACATTAAAATCATTTCTAATTTTGGTTTTTTAGAAGAAAAAAAAATCCATTTTCAATTTATGAAGATTTCTAATTTTTAAAATTTATATTTCTTCATAAAATTGATTTTTCAAAATTTAGAAGATTTAATTGAATTAAAAATTTGATTAAATTTGAAAGATGAAATTAGTTCAAATTAAATGATAATAAACATAAATTGAAAGAAATAAAGATGAAATTTAATTTAGTTTAGAATTTAATTTAATAAATAGGAATAAATTAGGTAATTTAAATAATCAATTATTATTTAAATTATGTAAAGTTGAATTTAATTAATTGATAATGATCTATTAATTAATAGTTAAATAATTAAATAAACTTAATTATTTAATTAAAACTAGGGAATGATTAAATGATGGAAAGATTTGATTATAGAGGAAATAAGATCATTAATTGATGATTTAGAACCCTTAATTAATAGAAGAATAATTAATGGAATAAATGTAAGTTGCAAGTCTGTCTATTTTTGGGTGTCTACATTTGTCCCTCTTTGATATAATGCAATTATGAGTATTGTATCAAAGAATTTCATATAAGGTTCTGCCCCAGCTTGCCCTGGTGATAGCAAGTGGACTATATGCCCCCCAAGAGATTGTTTGTGCAAGAAAGGCATGAATGATCTCTGAATAGAAGATGATAAATGTTAGATGAAATGATAATGAGAAGAATAGTTAGTAGGAAGTGAAGACTTGGTTAGATGATGATGATTGTTTTATTGATAGAGATTTCTTAATAAGAATCATGTTTGGTTTCAGGAAGAACTCATCATGTATAAGACTACCGATAATGTCTAGTTTTAGGGAAGATACACCCTATATAAGACAAGTGACAATGTGTGGTTTTAGGAAAGATGCATCCTGTATAAGACATATGATCATTAATTGATTAACTAATTGATAAGAAGTTTTGAATTTTGTTGATAAATTGATGGATTGATTGATTGAATTGGTTGGATTGATTGATTGATATATAAAAGAAATGTTTGTGAGACGCATGAATTAGATAGACAGATGAATTAGGAGAAATGATTCAAAAGAATTGATTGTTGTGCTATCAAGTGAGATGATGTATTGAGTTGTTGCTAAATATTTTTTAGAGGTTTTGATCATCGTGCTTTATTCAAAAGAAAGAGATATAAGTGTGCCTAGATATTAACCATCCAGATACTACTACTATATCCAATTAACAAGCAAAAAATAAACAAGGAATATTTCACTATCATTCTAGGGTAGCATAGATCATGGGTGTATACAACTACTAAATGTGTGACAGTTCTCATCACATTCACCCTACATCATCCTTGCCCCAAAATTTTATTAAAACACTCCACAAATATAAAATAAAGAAAATAAGATGATGTTCCATCATAGCCTCTCTCACCACTCAGTGGTATCCTTGAGGAGCATAGGAACATAATCATGAAAGATAAATCAATAATGAACTTGACATAAAGGACTTTCTCAACAACCTTATTGATCATTAATTGGATTGATTTGATGTTAATTTTATTGATTGTTGTATCTCATGAGTCCATTATTGATTTGTGAAGCCCACTACTTTGATATGTGTGTTTGATCATTGAATGTTTTTTCTTGTCGACAAAGATGTTTTACTGCAAGGATTTTGATGTGTTTTGATTTTTTTGGAATTTTTTTAGGATTGCATATGATGTTTTTGAAGATTTTTTCAAGACATTTTTTGAATGTTTTTGAAGAGTTTTTATTTTTAGGAGATTTTTTTAATTTTTTTGAAGATTCTCAAGACTTTTAGACTGGCGCCAATGTCTAGCAAGGCAAGGGATTGATGGATGGATTGGTAGATGGATGAATACCAAAGGTTCCTTAGTATGCCTTGGAGATGTTTGGATGTTAAGGGCTACCCATAAGAATGATAACATATTTTTTATAATCTTAGGGATTGGACATGACAAGATAGGATGATGGTATCGTGCATTGATTGGCATAAAATGTAGGAATATACATGTCAAGAGGATGTTGAAAACATTTTTTCATTTTTTATTTCCTTTTATTTTTCTATCAAGATCAAGAGAGGGATTTGGATATAATAATGATAGGTGAAGCACGATCAAGAATGGACAAGATAAGGGATATGAACTAAAGGTTGTGATAATACAAGAAATATGGACCAAAGGGATATGGATGGGATAATGGATATGGACCAAAGGGATATGGATACAATAAGGGATATGGACAAAAATGATGCTTCTAGGGATATCAATAACCTTGTCAAGATCAAAGTTGCAAAACAAATGGGATATGAATGTGGATCATAAGATAAGGGATATCAGGTACATAGGACAATGGAGGAAATGAAAGGGATGTGATATGATAGGAAATAATAGATTAATTTGGCCCCTATGTATGGAATACAAGAAGTTCATAACTTACCCATGATGGCCATTTGCTAGGTTTTTATCACGGTACTTATCCAAATTGCCTGTTTGCTAGGTTTCCATTGTTGGACACAAATGTTTCTTTTTTCTTCTTCTTCTTTTTGAATGATTTTCTTTCAATTGTGATCTGCAAAGATCTAAAATAATAGACCATATCTTTTGATAGTATGCTCAAATATGTTGGTAGGGTAATGACAAATAGAAATGAAATGGATGGTTGGATGAAGTGGGGGAGGGATTTTTGCAAAGCATTGGATATGATGGATGAAAGGCTGAAAAATATGTGTTGGATAATGGATGGTATATTGGAAGACCTGTGTATGACTATATGGAAATGGTGACAAGGTCAAAATTGTCACACATCTTGAAGGGTGATTAACATATGTAGGAAAATAAGATTTTTAGATCTGATCAAGGAATGACCATAAATTTTGGATTTGATGGTGAAATGAATATGGATTTTGATTTTGGGGGATAAGAACCTAGAATAGATTTAGAAGTGAATTGTGGATTTGAGGAAGCCTTGGGAAGCTTGAAAGACAATTTTGTTTTTCCTTTAGTGAGAAATTCTTTTACAAGAGACTTGGGAATCCACATAGTTCTTGAATTTTCTTTTCTTTGTGATCTTTTAAAATGTATTGCCTCAATAGAGGATTTAGAAACCCAAATTGTCTTTGATACTTCATTTTGTTCAATGAGCCATTTTAACCTTTTTGGATTCTTTTTTGTTTTGATAAACACATCGATTTGATAAGACATGTTATTTCTTTGATGGATGTGGATTTTTTGACTTGTTACTATTATGCTTCGCATCCAAGTTTCTTCCCAAGGTATTAGGATTAATGGATGGATATGAATGATATGGAGGCCTTGTAGATGGGTGAAGGGTTCTTCAAGATATGTGCCTTTGTTGACTTTGATTTAGGGAAGGATAAGTGGACCATGAACTAGTGGATAGAGAAATATATGGATCTATGATGGATGGAAGGGATGAAGGGGGAGTTGTACATTTGGATCTAGATTTGGAAGGGAAACCAATGCCTTTAGAATGAGCTTTGAATATGATGGCATGGACATGATAATTTGAATTTTCGTATGAAAGGGTTTTGATATACTTTTTTGTGGAGGTTTAACCCTTTAACTTGATAATGTATTTGACTAGTAGGATTCTTGCTACAAGATTAGGGTGGATATGATATGGAAAAAATAATAGGATTTTGAAGTAGACTATATTGGATTGAAGTGGATAAACATATTTGACATGTATGGGGTTCATGAATAACTTTCAAAAAAAATATTCGATCATGAGGGGGATTAGGAAGACTAATGGGATCATGTCATGGAATAAGAGTAATGATAGGAATCTTTAGGAGGATATGATCTTGTGGAAGGTATGAAGGATTAGGATATGGAGATGATGTAATGGTAGGATCATGAGGATGACCTAGATGGATGATGAGATCTTGTGGTAAACATGAAGGTGAAGGGATACTTTGATCTTGATTTGGAAAGTGATTATTGGACTCCATTTTAAGGGTGGTTTTCTCTTGACTATGAATGGAATCATTTGGAAGAATGTATAGGATTTCATGATCTTGCTTAGGAATAGGAAGTGGAAGGTCCATAAGATTGGGAATGAAACTTTGATCTTTGGATAGATGGGGATGGACTCAAAAAATATTAGTTCTTGGTCAAAAATTGGATATTTTTGATAATTATTAGGATCTTGATCTTGATTTATTTTAGGACTTATTTCTTCCTACTTTTGATTATTCTCTTGACATGGGGTATGAAAGGTGTATTCTAGGAAGGGTTTAATATTTTTATATGAGGGAGGAGGACTTTGAATGGGATTTTTTGAGATGATTTTTTCTAGAAATGGAGCATATGGTGGCATTGGATCTAGGATAGTTGAGTTGTAGAAGGGAATCACACCATGAAAGGGATTAACTTGGAATTCCAATGTGGATAGCCCTTGGAAAGTCCTATTATTGGATATATCATTTGTTTGAAATGGAATAGATTCATCTTGTGACATTTTAGGAGATGGACGAATGGTGGGAATTATGGAGATTTCTTGAAGGACAATTTCATCATGGGAGGTATATGTGCCATTGCCAGACATGGGTAGATGATTTTGATTCTCTCGGATAATATTTAGATGATTATCAACCATTTTTTTCTTTGCAAATGATTGAAAGGACTAGATTGGATTTTTTGTTGGTTGTGTGATCTTGTTGGTGATACAATGTTGATGCTTGCATGTTGCAAGCCATTGGTCGATTGAATGTGTGATACCATAGGTTTATACTCAATCATGCTTGACTGATGTCCAAAGGATGACATATTTTCAATTTTGTTTGTTTCAAAAATTCTTAACAATGGATTTGATGAAGTACATAGATATTCATTAACATGTGATTTGATCAGAGACATGTTGATCAATTAATTGTCAGGGTAGGGATATATATCCTTCATAGTATAAGACTTTGATTGCCTCTAACTTTTAAAATCATCTATCTCAGCTCACAGTTCTTGCATTTGTTCTATGATGGTATCTGTTTTCCATTGTTGTCATGTCATCTTGAGGGATCTTTCTAAATAGACAAAAGGGTTTATATCATCATAATAGCTAATATCTTTTTCCTCATCGTAGGTGGAAAATGAATTGAAGTACATGTCATCTAGGTTATTCCTTGATTGAGATTGCATGAGTTGTCTTTGACCAAAAGGGTGTGGAAGAGACATCATTATATAGATTTGAATTATTTGGAGTGTGATTCAAATTAGTTATTTTCGTGATTCCAATGTTAAAGTGTCTTTTGAATTGAAGTCTAGTAGAGAAAGGTCTATCTCTTTGATTTAGACTCGTTATTGTTTTGATTTCAATCTCTTGGTTCTAAGGACTTTCGATCCTTGGTGGAAAACCTTAAATTTTTATTTGAAGGTTGTTCGATGACACTTACAAAATGAAAATTTGAATTTAACAAAAAAATAAACAAGCACAACACTCACCCCAATCAATATTCATGAGAGATAAACATTGAATGTTTGGTTTAGATGATTTTGACAAGTTTTTTGCAAGAATAGATTCCAGATAATCTACCTAAGTTCAATTTGGTTTGGACATGGCCAAAAACATGATTTCCTGATTAACAAGGATCTAGTTAAGAGTTTTTGTTCAAAGAGCCTGCTTTTACCTCTCTTTTGAGAGCTTCCCACAAATGCTAGGGAGGTTTTTCACAATTCGTGAGGACTACTAAAGGAAGGCTTTTACATGCTCTTTGTCAAAATAGTGTGGTTAAAGTACTTGTTCCACTCTTGGCTTTCCCTCTTACTGGCCTCATTAAGGAAAGTCTTGGGAGGTATTGCCCCTAAGGTTTTATGCCACCTAATAAAAGAAATAAAATGAAACTAATAGTAGGTCTAGGAGTATGATCATCCAAAATGATGAGAGCATATCCCTACTACTTTTAGCCTCCAAATAAAACAAACATGGTTGTTCTTTCCAAGCCTTATCTACTGGAAAACAAAAGGATTTAATTTTAATGTTTGTTCATTCCTTAGAAGGAAAAGTGATTTATTAGATCATGAAATTGAAAATGACATAAAAAAATGACATATAAAAATGTTTTGAGGCATACTTGATTCAAAGCTAGCCAATCCTAGGTGCATTTTTGAGATTGTTTTAATTTTTACATGTACCTGGGTGATCATTAAAGCTCCTTAGCATCCACATCACCTTCCAAAAATATTAGTCTAAAAAAAGACCATAAAATTGAAGGATATAAATATGAAATAAATACCAATGAAATTTAGAAGGGATAAGGACATAGATTGATATTTTACTCCATATTTAAGATGATTTTTTTTAATGATTTTCAACCCATTCATAAAGATACAAGTTTTTGATTTATTGTTGGTCCCAAAACTTAGAATTGGAAAAGAAAATAAAAAACCCTATTGAAAATCAATGAGATTTCTAAAAATGTAAGAATTTTTGAAAACTATTGTCATTTGTGGTTTGGGGACCTGATTTATCAAAACATACTAGTTTTCAAAGATCTATTGATTTTGGCTATTATTTGTCATAAAAAGAAAATCATCAAGAATAGATCCCCTCTATAATTGTAAGACCTTACCATAAATATAATAAATTCATAAATGTTCTCTAATTTGCATCCAAAATTATTTTTTTATGAAAAAAACATTAAAAAAATATTTTAAAAATCAAAACAATTCTGAAAATGTTTTTGTCGTCTCTTTATTTCAATTTCAACCTACAAAAAAGAATTCATAAAAAAATTATAAACGGTTTAGGAGACATGGAAAAATATTTGAAACTTGACAATTTTGTCATGTTGGGGCTATTAGATTCATGTTATGTTCACCAAAATGTATAGGCTTAAATCTGCACACTCAAGAAATGAGGGTTAGTAGCATTGAATGACATAATAATAAAAATCACATAAGCTAACAAACATGAGCCTATGAACAAAAAAATAAGAAGTACTAAATAATTGGAAACACACAATAAAACATGCAAACCAATCAAATATTCCAAACTCATGTTGCTTCTTTTTGATCGTATGAAGTGTGCACTCAGCTATGATTTTGGCAACACTTAGACTCTAAGATTTGAGAAATGATAATAGATATTGATTTAGATGATAAATAAATGATAGAAAATTGATAAAGGTTTTATGCTGAAGTAGTCAGTGATCACTATAGCATTTGGGGTCAAATTGTGATGAAAATTTGTGACAACGGTGTAATTTGTGGCCATTTTCATTTTTTTTGCAGTTGTCCCTGATGCCATCACAATACCAATGTCAGTGTTATAATTGTGATTCCCTCATGAACATAAAACAAAAAAAAAGAAACACAACAATCATTCCTCATTTGTTTTGATTTTGGAGAGAGTTGTGTGTGAAAGAGCTGGAGAGCTATGAACATTCTCATGGCCCTTGTGATTGGTGCATTTGGTTGTTGTTCCCTCATGATCTCTACATTTCATTGTCATGTCCTTTCTCTATGATTTCATTGTTGTGACATGCCCTTTCTCTATGATTTCATTCTCCTATCATGCCCTTGCTCTGCAATTTCATTGTAGTGTTGTGCCCTTGTGATCTACCCAGCTCTATGATTTTCTTCAAGGGAGAGAATGGGTACATATGTAAATGTTTTTTTCTTTTCCTTGTAAACATGCATGTCTTTATATTTCCTTCTAAACATGTATCTATTTATATATTCAGAGAGATCTTTTTCAAGGTTCTTATTACATATATGATCTAGCTGCATACATATTCCAAAATCCAAATAACAAAAAAATAACACTCACTCAACCCGTGCTAAGTGACTTGCCCCAAGATCCTACACAAAAATAATGCAGACCACAAAACATGGGCTGAGTTCACAAGAAATTTTACAAAATCATATTGTAGCAGATATTTTTAGAAAGAAACAAGCCATAACCAATTAAATGGGTCTAGTTGTTGATTAGTTGGGTTGATATATATGTATATTTTACTAGGTTATGGCTTCTATAAGGGAATGAGCCTCATGATTATGCATATGTGTTTGGTTCATTTATTTCCTATATATTTTTGCATTCTGTTGTCATGCCCTTGCTCTATGATTTGATTTTCATTCCCTTTTTGATCTTTGTGTTTTGTTGTCATGTCCTTGCTCTACAATTTCAGTTCCATGCCCTTGTTCTATGATTTGTTTTCCATGCCATGCCCTCGCTCCGTGATTTCATTTTCATATTATGCCCTTGCTCTACAATTTTATTTCCATGCCCTACCTTTGTAATTTTCTTCAAGGGTATGTAAATGTTGGTTTCTTTTCCTTCTAAATAGGTATATCTTTATATGTCCTTTTGAACATGTATATTTAGAGATTTTTTTAAGGTACTTATTACATCTTATCTACACAATAGAAAAATTGATCCAACTACATACATATTCCAAAAAATAAAAAAACTCAATCAATGCATGCTAGGTGACTTACCTCAAGATCTTACACAAAAATAATGCAGACCAGGAAAAATAGGCAGAGTTTGCAAGAAATTTTACAAAAAATATATCATAGCATTTAAAAAAAAAAAAGAAACTAGCCATAACTAGTTAAATGGATCTAGTTGTTGATTAGCTGAATTAATTACAAATTCCTTTAGAACTATCATTATATTAGGTACAATAAAATGAAAAATCAGTTGTTCCCGGCAAGTAGGATTAAACATAGTTTTCTCGAGTTGAGTGTAAGGAGTTAAAGAAGGAAGTTCTGCTTCTATGTAAATGCCACAATCATGAGACTCATTCCCTTATAGAATCCTCTACCATAATGACATTACCTCTAAACCATGCAAAGGATGTTGAAGTGGTTCCCAACCTTGAAACACTCTTATAAGCATTTGATACTTGGGATCATCACGAGGAGATAGTACCAATACTTAAAACACTCTTATAAGAATTTGATAAATGGACTGTAAATTCTCAAAGACACTTGCAAGTGATTCCAATGTCATAGTATCTACCACAACACTTTCTTGGATTCTATCTAGTGGCCCCCATAATATCATCTATGTTGTTTAATTGTTTTTTTCTGCCATGCAGTCTCTTTCTAAAGTCACTCCTCATTCTCTTTCTAAAGTTGCTCCTTCTCCTTTGCTCCCGTGCCTTAAATTTTGATTATAAATCTTCTGAATATTTTCCTCTACCTTGTCTAAAATCAACTTTACAATGTGTTGTAACTCTGGCATAGGTGTTTGATCATCGATAAATTTCATTTCTACATTCAATTTTTCAAGATTGGTCAAGACCCTCACTTGTGGACCTCTCATGTCAAGCACCTTTTGTATTGTTTCAACACCATGTTCTTTCATCTGAGCTAATAGTTCTTTAGATGCATTTTCTTGTAAAACATTAATTTTGTTGAACAATTGTAAACTCTTAGAAAGTGCATTGTCATTTTCATGTATGTACATATATATCTATTTATGTATGTATAGATGTCTATATATGTGTAATACCCCAAAATTGGCTCATTGCCATTATACCAATTCTAGTCTATTTCTGATAATTCCAAAGTCCTATTCTAATAGGCAATTCTCATTCTGCTATTCGCTACTTGACTTAATTGTCAGATGCAGAAAAACCCTAATCTGCATTCATCATATTTCTTATTTAATTCCTATAGTACGTACTCATATTAGTTGCATTAAACCTACTTGATTAATATTTAATTTAATTATTAAGTATTTATACTTTAATTAAATTAAATTATATCCTAAGGCTAATATACTATGGAATTAAATTTATTTAATTTAATAAATATGCCTATCTTAATTAATTAAATGTAATTATTTAATTAAATGAGAAAGGTATTTCTAATTAATTAAAAGAAATTATTTAATTAAATAGAGTACTTCTAAATAATTAAACAAAGTTATTTAATTAAATGGGAAGACATTCCTAATTAATTAAATAAAGTTATTTAATTAAACAAAAGTGTCTCTAATTAATTAAAGATTATTTAATTAAATAGAAAAAGTAATTATGAGAGCATATTTCATTTTATTAAATTAAATATCTCAACAAAATCTCTCTTCAGTTCAAAAAAGGGGAATTTCCAGTTCACTATTGATCAAAAATGAGTTAACACAGTTAACTCCTTTTTCTACTCAAATTAAAACAGTTAACTCCTTATTTATCTCAAATTAAGTCTGTTAACTCCCTTTAACTTAGGGATCTCCCTTTATGACTGAAACTCATCTTTAATCCTGACAGTTGATCTGAATCGATCTCAACCATTGATGGATTCCAGGAAACTCTATTTAAGAGACCCTCATCTCTTCATTTGGAGGAGGATGAATTGATTTGCTATCGAATTGCTATTGAAATTCATGCTCATATTTACTTCCATTTCTTGCACACATTCTCATTTTTAGTTTAATCTCATTTTAGTTTAATCATGCATATGCTTAATCTAGTTTGTTTCATTTGTTCTTAGATTACATTGCATCTTTCATTTTCTTAGATTAATCTGTATACTCATTCTTAGCTTAATTCCATTGTCAAATCCTTCGATCTTAGAGGGTCTGGTTTCCTACACCTCGATTCTGAGGATATTAACAGGCAAAATCCCTTTAGATAGAAGGCAATAGGTCGCTTTGCAGGTCAAATTTCGGATGTACAATTCAATGTTCATTCCGCGATGAATCCGCAAATAAGGACCGTGTTGAAGTGTGTGTGTTAGCATAGGCCGCATTTTCACGCATACAATATGTATACATGTATGTATGTATATATGTATGTATGTATGTATGTAGAGAGATCTTGTGGATTTTGGGTTATGGTTTATAAACAAAAAATAAAGAAAATATGACATTAATCATTACCCATTTGTTTTGATTGATTATAGAGAGCTATGTACGAAAGGGGGTGGAGAGCTCCAAAGGAGGGTGGAGAGCTCTGAACCTTGGTGGAGATTACTAGAGATCTAGGATTTTGTTGTCGTTCCCTTGTGACCTCCATGCCCTTGCTCTGTGATTTTCTTCAAGGGGAGAAGAGGTACCTATGCAAATTTTCTTTTCCTTTCTTTCTATACATGTATATATTGTTCTTATATAATAGCTTTGGTCAGATTCAAGGATAACTGATTATGATGATTGTATGCATATGTGCATGTATGTATGTAAATTAGTTCACTATGTGAACTACTTTACATGCATACACACACACACTTGCATATTACTTGTGCTAAATTAAATTAATCATTCATGTCTTGAATTCACACAAGAAATTATCCTTCGATTCAATCGATTTTATTCATACCAAACTAAGTATGCAAAAATATGTACTTACAGATTATACTATCTCTTGGTGATTGATTAAAGATCTCATGCATAATATCATCCAGGTAATGATCATATGCATTCACATCAATTCATAATAGGATCGATCAAATGATCCATTTATATTACTTCATACTTATTTTATTGAACATTTTGTTTAACATAATCAGTAATACTAGAGTTATACAACTACATCTAGTACTCTTGTTTATTTTATTCTATCATATACATTTAAGATTATTATTTTTCTTAAAATTAGGCTATATATTTGTTATCACTAAAACACAAATATAGATCTCTGATAGTTTTTTTTTTTAAATTTCAAGATCTTCATATTTAACATGAAGAGTTTCCACTACTCGATAGTGGAATAGCCACAGTGTGGAGCCACATAGCTCATGGCTTTTTCCATCAAAATATGTTTTTGTTATACTTTTTTCCTTCAAATTTTTTTTGCTTTTCATTTGGGTTAATTTTTTATTATGAGATAAAGACATCTATCATAAGGATGGACATGCTAATTTTGATCATCCCTCTTTCAAAGTTGATTACCTTATCTAATTAATGAAACTACTTGCAACTGACACCTTGATTTTTTGCAACTCGCCTGATCAGCCATTCACACAGAGGAATCATCCCATATCCATAAACAACATCTGATTTTCTGTCTCTCTCCTCTAAAGACCCAATACATGGAGTCCTTATAGTCATGAGTAGACTTACTCTCCTTAGATGAATTCAATCGAAACTATTTATACCAAACTAAGTATGTAGAAATTTGTACTTACAAATTGTATTATCTCTTGGTGAGTGAGTAAAGATCAAATATAGTTTTTCAAGTGATAAAATTGCATATGCAGATGTATATATGTATATATGTATGTATGTATGTATGTATGTATCTCTGCTTCTCTAATCACCTACTAGGGGGAATATAAAGAGATACATGTTTAGAAGGAAAAGAAAAGAACATTTACATAGGTACCTCTTCTCTCCTTGAAGAAAATTGCAAATAAAACACTACTACATTTGAACCTAAATACCACAAATTACACCGTCGTCATAAATTATTATTCCAATTTGGCCCCAAATGTTGTAGTACTACAAAAGGCACAAAGATCACAAGGGCATAGATATCACAAGGGAATGATAACAAAATGCAAAGATCACAAGGGTACAAAATTGAAATCCTAGTTCCCCACTGATCTCCACCAAGGGCATGACAACAAAATGTAGAGATCATAAGGGCATGGCAACAAAATGTAGTGATCACAAGTGCATGGCAATAAAATTTCCACCAACATTCGGAGCTCTCCACCCTCTTTCACATGCAACTTGCCACAATCAAAACAAATGGGGAATGATTTATGTCATTTTGTATTTATTTTTTGTTTATATCTAAAATTAACTTCACATTGTGTTGTAACTCTATTATAGGTGTTTGATCCTCGATAGCTTTCATTTCAATATTTCAACATTCAAGTTTCCAAGTTTCCTCTTCATTTTATAGTCCTTTCCACCTTAAAAACAACTTTGTTACTTCATTAAAATCGGGACTTGAACAAAGCCAACAATAAAATAAAGCCCATATTCTAGAATCCAAATAATAAAACAATAAAACTCACTCAACTTATGCTAACTGACTTTGCTCAAGATCCTACACAAAAATAATGCATACCAGGAAAAATGGACAAGAAATTTTAGAAAAACATATCATAGAAGGTATTTTTAGAAAGAAACAAGCCATAACCTAGTTAAATTGGTCTAGTTTCTGATTAGTTGTGTTGATTAAAATTCTTGTAGAAGTGTCATCAGATTAGGTACAATAAAATGAACAATCAGTTATCCCCAGCTAGTAGGATCAAATATAGTTTTCCAAGGTGATAAAATTGCATATGTAGATGTATGTATGTATGTATGTAGGTGTATATATGTAAGTATTTATATATGTATGTATGTATATATAGAGAGATCTTGTGGATTGTGGAGATCAGTGGAGATCTAGGATTTTGTTGTCGTGCCCTTGTGATTGTTGCATTTCATTATCATGCTTGTGTGATCTTTGCATCTCATTATCATTCCCTTGTGTTCTCTATATATGTATTTATGTGTGTGTGTGTGTGTGTGTGTGTGTGTGTGTGTGTGTGTGAATAGAGATATCTTGACACAATAGGAAAACAATAAAACTCACTCAAAAGGTAGCATGGCCATGGGTACTATCACAAGCTTTTAAACATAACTATATAAGGAGTAAGCTAGGACATCTATAGTTTAACCTTACATTACTTGTGTAAACTACAACACAAAGGTTGCACAAGGGTATTATTCTATTTTAATTATAGAAAATTTTCTGATTTGACCAAGTGGGTGTATGATGGTGAAGAGTTGTATTAGGTGAGTAAAGCTCGCCAATGGTTATAGGAATATAGCTACATCAAAACAATTAGGAACCAGAACAACAAATTTGTTAGAGTGAGTAGTTCAAGCATCTTGATCCTGTGGATATGAGTATTCTAGTGTATAGATTCCTTGGACTAGCACTTAACTATTTTAAGACATTATATGTACCTAGCTTTTGAAAATAGAAAGCCAAACTCTGCATTTTAGCATTAACTTGACTGGTCTATTTAGACCCATTGATTATTGTCACAAGATTTTAAACATAACTATATAAGGAGTGAGTTAGGATGTATATAGGTTAACCTTACATTAACTATAAACTACAACAAAAGGTTGCACCAGGGTATTGCAGTATTGTAATTATAAAAAATTGCCTAATTCACTCGAGTGGGTGTATGTGTTGGAATTCTTTAGAATAACTAAGGGGGGGGGGAGGTGGGGTGTGTGAATTAGTTATCCAATGTCTAGATGTATAAATAAAACTTTTCATAGCTTACCCATAAAACATTTATAATCATGCATACATCCATAGGATTATGCAGTCATCTAAAACTTGTAGGTTACTATCAAATCAACTTGCAGAAATGTAAAGCATGAAACATAATAGATTCATCAACACACATAACACAATGATTTACATGGAATCCCAATTTGGGAAAAACCACCAGTACCATGCTACTCTTTTCACTCTTCTGAAGTGATGCCTTGTGAAAGGCCAACCCTATTAAAAGTTACAATACACACTATTAAATGTGACCCTGTTAAAGGATTGCAATCACCCTATTAGAAGTGAGCCTTTTTAGAGGACTTTAGACCATTCACTTGGAATCTCACCTGGTTAAAAGCTTTACAAATGACTATTAATTCAACCTTAATCCAAAGGATTTACCCTAGATTGATACAATTGTTAGAGAGTAACAGTAAGGCTTGATCTGATACAACTTACAACTTCATTTGTAGATTATAGATCTTTGTTCAGTCCTCCATTTTGATTTTCTTTCACTCATTGTAGCTCTAATAGCTTGTTCACCCTTCAAGCATATATCTCCTTAAGCCTTCTTGCTTAACATGCCATTGTAGACTCTTCTATTAGGTCACTTGGTGAAGTAAAACCCTATGAATCCTTGTCTTCCTTAGATTCTCGCACATGAGAACCTTGCTTCATGACAACCATTCCTATAAATAGGAAATTAAGATCTTTTTCTGCTCATTCTCCATCATCCAAATTAGGGTTTGGATGGATTAGGTAGGATACAATGTATCTACCCCATATTCCATATCTCTTCTAGAAACTTCCTCTAGAATCCACTTTGAATTCACCTCAAAATGGTTTATCTAGAATTTTGTGCCACTAGCTCATCATCCTTATCTTCCACCTGGTTCACAAAATCTAAGAAAACAAACTTGTTAGCTTAGATTCATTGAATCCATAATTTTTAAAATAATGTAGCAGCTCGACATTATCAACATTCTGATGCTCAGCACGCACTAGGTTACTTGGCATCCTCTAAAGTTTACTGGTGCTTGGCATCAACTAAACTTTACTCGACATCACCCGTCTTGCTCAACATCCACTTTAATTTTCTTTTAGTCAACTCCAACTAATTTGTTGCTTAGCTTGCACTAACTTTTCTTAGCACCTACTATCCACTCAGTCAATCTTAGTAGACAACCTTTGCATTACTTGTTCTTCTAGTCTTTCTTAGTGTAGCCAAAATTTGTAACCTTAAGTAGATTAACAATACATCATGTTATCACTATATTTACTAATCCTTATACTTCATTATATAATCATAACTCAACCTTTCCTCTAGGTGATATTGTTATATCTTTTGATCAAATCCTCTTCATCAATCAACTAAGTGATAGTACTTGAATCTTATAAGCAATAGTCTTACCAAAAAATAGTAGGTTTGACATCAACAAAAAAATAATGATTGAAACACATAGTCTTTTTCAACAATATCTCTCAACAATGATATTCTTTTATTACCTTCTTCAATCTATTCTCAACAATCTCCCTCTTTGGCATTGATGGAAAACCAAACTGATCAACCAAAACAATCAGATGATGAACATCTTGTTCAACCAAACTGACTAGGTTAAAATAGTAAGACAATACCAAAAAGAAAAACTTGTATCAAAATTTCTCCCTCTATTAGCAACTTCCATATTTTGATTAGGTTACAAAAACTCTTTCTTATAACTCCCTCTTACTAGGTAGATTAGGATTTCTCCATCTTTCTTGTATTCTTCTCTATCTCTATATCAATAACATTCCTCTAGTTTTTGGACAACCATCTCTGTCTATCTCTCTCTGATATATTTTCTCCCTCTGATCAGTGAATCTCTCTTGATTAGTGAAATCTCTCCCTCTTTGACAACAATGCCAAAGACATATCATCTTTTCATGCAGATATAAGCATTTTTAGTTTCTTCAATTTCTCCAATTTCTCTAGTTTCTCCCTCTATCATCTTGCTTGTGATTGATTTGGAAATTTCAACTCTTTGATTACCTTAGGAAAATCCTAAAGTAAGATCCACTACATCAATTTGTAACATATGAACATTAACTGGTTTGATGCAGTGCAACCCTCTTGTTACTTAGATAGCCTTTGATAGGGGCATCACCCCTAGTTTACCTCTTAGATAATCATGAGCATCCTTAGGTAATGCTTTTGTGGAGATATCAGCAATTTTCTCCTTTGTGTTGACATATTCCATATTCACCTCTTTATCTTGAACTAATTCCCTCAAGTAATGATATTTGATTGCAATGTGCTTAGTCTTTGTGTGCATCACTGGATTCTTTGATATATTGATAGCACTTGTATTATCACAATAAAGTGTCACAAGTTCTACGATCTCTTCCTTCATTCCTTTGAATAGTTGTTTGATCCACACAATGTTTGTACAATTTATAGCAGTGACAACATATTTAGCTTCAATAGTAGATTGTGAACTGCACTTTTGTTTCTTACTAGTCCATGTAACTAGTCTCTTACCTAAGAAAAATGCTCCTCCATTGGTGCTCTTTCTGTCATCAATGTTTCTACCCCATTCAGTATTAGTGTAGGCTCTCAATTCAAATTTCTCATTCTTCTTATAGTATAGATCCAACTCTTCTATTCCTTTTAGATATCTCATTATTCTCTTCATAGCCACTAAATGATTCTCCCTAGGATTAGCAAAGAATCTTTCAACTATCCTTACAGATAATGCAATATCAGGTCTCCTATGTACTACATATTGCATTTTTCCAATCATAGACCTGTACAATGTTTGATTCACCTTAGTTGAATCATCATTCTTTGACAAGTTGTGTGTTGTCACCATTGGTGTACTTACTAGTTTGGAATCTTCCAATCCAAAAGTTTTCAATATTTCCTTTACATACTTTGACCGAGTGATGTATATACCACACTTCATCTGATATACTTGCAAACCCACAAAATCTCTCCAAACATAGACATCTCAAATTCTTGCTTCATCTAATTTGTAAAATCCTTACATAAAGCATCTTGACCTCCAAATATGATATCATCAACAAATATTTTAGATAACAAAATACTTTTTTCTTTCTTTGTTTTCATGTACAGATTGTTGTTATCATCAGTCCTTTCAAATCCAATCTTCACAAGATAATTATGAAGTTTCTCATACCATGCTCTTGGTGCTTGCTTTACACCATATAGAGCTTTGTGTAATCTACATACCATGTTCTTATTGTTAACATCAACAAATCCTTCTGGCTATTCTATGTAAACTTCTTACTCTAATATGTCATTCAAAAATGTAGATTTAGCATCCATTTGATAAACTTTGAAACCTTTGTATGCTAAATAAGCAAGTAGAGTTCTTACTCCTTCCAATCTTGCAACAGGGACAAATGTCTCTTCATAGTCAATTCCTTCTTCTTGTGCATATCCCTTGCAAACTAATCTTGCTTTGTTCCTTGTGACTTCACCATTTTCATCTAACTTGTTTCTAAATACCCACTTGGTGCCAATCACATTTCTATCTTCTGGTCTAGGAACTAAACTCCATGTTTTGTTCTTCTCAATTTGTTCAATCTCTTCTTCCATGGCTTTACTCCATTCAACATCTTCTAATGCATCTCTTATTGATTGGAGCTCCTTCATGCTCAACAAACATGTATCATTTCTCAATTTTTTTCTTGTCATTGGCCTAACATCTTTATCTCTAATGATTTGAGTAGTAGGATGATGTCTTTTGACATATTTAAACAATCTTGGCTCTACTCTTATTACTTCATTCTATCTTTTAGCTTCATAATCACTATGTGCATCTCTGTCAAGTATCTCAAGATTTCTTTCATGTCCACCAATTTAAAAATTAGAATGTGCATTAACTTCATTTTGTAACTCGACATCTGATTTTGGCTCAATTCATGAATCCAACTTGGCATTCATAGCATGTGACTCAACAGTCACTGAAACTAGTTATTAGTTTGTAGCTTGATTTGTAGCATCTTTTTCAATAGACATACTTTCATAAAAGTATACAAATGATTTTTATTCTTCTATTTCTTTCATAGATTCAACCTTATGTACTTTTGTATATTCATCAAAGTTCACATTTTTACTTTTCACAACTTTGTTAGTGTTACAATTCAAACACTTATAATCTTCACTTCTTGTGGAATATCCAAGGAATATACTTTCTTCACTTTTTGCATCAAGTTTACCATTCTTGAAATCTTTAAGAATGTAACATTTGCTTCCAAATACCTTAAAATATTTTACATTGGGTGAGTGTCCATACCATAGTTCAAAAGGTGTAGAATGAGTACCTTTTTTGACTTGCACATGATTCAAAGTATAGAAAGTTGTACTTATAGCTTCTCTCCAGCATTTCAAAGCAACATTCTTCTTCATCGTGAGTGTTCTAGCATAGTCCATTATAGACTTGTTTCTCCTTTCAACAATACCATTTTGTGGAGGGGTTCTAGGTGTAGATGTTTGTCTTTCGATTCCTCTGTCAATATAGAACATCTCAAATTCATTTGATGTAAATTCTCCTCCTCTATTTGATCTCAAACATTTCAGACTCTTAACTATTTCCTTCTCAACTCTTGCTAAGTACCACTTAGACATTTGAAAAGCATTAGATTTTTGTGTCAAAAACATAATTGTCATCATTCTAGAATAATCATCAACAAATAACATAATGTACTTATCTCCTTTGTAACTTTTCACATCAATTGGTCCACACAAGTCAGTATGAACAATCTCTAGTATTTCTTTAGAGGTATAAGTTTGACTTTGTCATTTTGCCTAACTAACATTGTTTGCACATTGTATTGTTAAGTTTCTTCAACTTAGGAAAACCTCTAACTTTCTTCATGTTACTGATACTAACCAAGTTATCAAAATTAACATGACATAACCTCTTGTGCCATAGCCACACATCATTAAATCTTACAACAAGACAAGTAGCATCCTCTATATCAAGATAGAATAGATTACTTCTAGTTTAATCACACTTGCTAATCAATTTACCATCAGTATCATATATCTTAGCAATCTTGTTCTCAAACTCAACCTTACATCCTGAATTATTCAATTGTGACACACTCAAAAAATTATAATTTAATCCTTCAAAAAAGTAAGCATTGTCACAAAGAATCTTGTCTGTGAGTTTGATATAACCTTTTTCTTTTATCAAGCATGGAGCATCATCACCAAATCTTACACTATTTTGTTCATAAAAATTTAAGGTAATAAACTTACTTTTGTCTCCAATCATATAATGTGAACATCCACTGTCAATGATCCATTTGTCATTTTTGTTTACACAAGTCACAAGTGCAATTGCCTCATCTTCATCAGATTCATCCTTCATTGCAACATACACCACTTTATCATCATGTTCATGAGATTCATCCTTTGTTTCCTCTTCAACAATGTAGCATGAGTTCTTTCCTTTATCTTTGTAATATTTGCTATCATCTTCTCTTTTATTTTTGTATTTTTCACCACCTCTATAGTTCTTCTTCTATGTACATCTTGTAGTAATTTGATGAACCTCATTGCAATTGAAACAAATAATAGGTAACTTACCTTTGAACTTCCCTTTACCTTTGTGGAATCTTCTTGCCAGTAATGCTTCCATTTGTTCAACATCTATATCACTATCACTAGAGACATATTTTATCTTTATCCTATTCTTCTACTTAGGCTCTTTAGAGTCCTTCAATAATAGCTTAGCTTTGAAAGCAGATTCAAGATTTTCAAGTTTGTAATTATCAAAGTTAGCTCAAAAGTAGTGAGTCTACCTACTAGACCTTCAAGGGTTAGATTATTTCTTGGAATACATCTTAGTTCCTAAATTGCAAAAAATCTAATAGCATAAATAGGTAGTAGTGTTCTCAAGACTTTTCTTAGCACAGTATTGTCATCTATTTGACTAGTAGCACCTTTTATTGCACTAACAACTTCTTTTATCCTAGCAACATATTGAGTAATATTATCACTTTCCTCCATTCTCATATCATCAAACTTACCTTTGAGACTCTTAGATTTGGCTCTTTGAACATTAGTGTCTCCTCCATAGATAGTGGTTAAGGCATCCCACATTTTCTTTGTACTATCAAGACTTTTGATATCATCAAATTTGGCATAGCTTAGGGCAGAGGAAATCCCCAACATCACCTGATTGTGTTCTTTATTTTTCTTCATATCCGGAGCAGTTCAGGTTCCTGCTGGATTGACATGCTCCATTGAAATGGTAGTTTGTGCATGATCTCAAAGTCCTCCAAGGTCTATCTTCATCAAATTTTTCCATGTAAGAAAGTTATCTCTATTGAGCTTGGGTACTTTTGTTTTTGACATCTTGATCTTTGTGCTTCTAGTACCTTCAAACAAGTCCTTAAGTAGATGGCTCTGATACCAATTGTTGTAATTCTTTAAAAAAACTTAGAGGGGGGTGAATCAATTATCCAAGGTCTAGATGTATAAATAAAGCTTTTCATAGCTTAGTGAACCCACAAAATATTTATAATCATGCATACATCCATAGGATTATGCAATCATCTAAAATTTGTAGGTTATTGTCAAATCAACTTGTAGAAATGTAAAGCATGAAACATAATAGATTCATCAACACACATAACATAATTATTTACATGGAAATTCAATTTGGGAAAAAGCACCAGTAACATGCTACTCTTTTCACTCTTCTGAAGGGATGCCTTGTGAAAGGCCAACCCTGTTAAAGGTTACAATACACACTTTTAAGTGTGACCCTGTTAAAGGATTTCAATCACCCTGTTAGAAGTGAGCCATATTAGAGGACTTTAGACCATTCACTTGGAATGCCACTCGATTAAAAGATTTACAAATGACTATTAGGTCAACCTTAATCCAAAAGATTTACCCTAGACTAATACAATTTTTAGAGAGTAACAGTAAGGCTTGATCTGATACAACTTACAACTTCATTTGCATATTATAGATCTCTATTCAATCCTCCATTCTACTTGGCTTTTACTCATTGTAGCTCTGATAGCTTGTTCACCCTTTAGGAAAAAATCTCCTTAAGCCTTCTTGCTCAACATGCCATTACAGACTCTTCTCTTAGGTCACTTGATGAAGCAAAACCCTATGACTCATTGTCTTCCTTAGGTTCTCGCAAATGACAACCTTCTTCATGACTAGCCATTTCTATAAATAGAAAATTAAGATCTTTTTCTGCTCATTCTCCATCTTCCAACTTAGGGTTTGGATGAATTAGGTAGGATACAATGTATCTACCCCATATTCCATATCACTTCTAGAAACTTCCTCTAGAATCCACTTTGAATTTACCTCAAAATAGTTTATCTAGAATTCTTTACCACCAACTCATCATCCTTATCTTTCACTTGGTTCACAAAATCCAAGAAAAAAAACTTGTTGGCTCAGATTCATCAAATCCATGATCTTTAAAATAATGTAGCAACTCAACATTATCAACATTTTGATGCTTGACATACACTGTGTTACTTGACATCCTCTAAATTTTACTGGTGCTTGGCATCAACTAAACTTTACTTGGCATCAACTATCTTGCTTAGCATCCACTAGAATTTTCTTTTACTCGACTCAAACTAATTTTTTGCTCAGCTTGCATTGACTTTGCTCAGCACCTATTATTCACTCAGTCAAGCTTAGCAAACAACCTTTGTATCACTTATTCTTCTAGTCTTTCTTAGTGTAGCAAACATTTGTAACCTTAAGTAGATTAACAATACATCATGTTATCATTGTCTTAACTAATCCTTATACTTCATTACATAATCATAACTCAACCTTCCCCCTAGGTGCTATCATTACATCTTTTGATCAAATCCTCTTCATCAATAAACTAAGTGATAGTACTTGAATCTTATAAGCAATTGTCTTACCAAAAAATAGCATGTTTGACATCAGTGAAACACATAGTCTTCTTCAACAATCTCTCTCAATAATGATCCTTTTTATTAGCTTCTTCAATTCATTCTCAATAGTATGATGGTGAAGAGTTGTATTAGGTGAGTTAAGCTCAACAGTGGTTATAGGAATATAGCTACATCAAAACAATCAGAAACCATAACTACATATTTGTTAGAGTAGTCCAAGAGTCTTGATCCCATGGATATGAGTATGTAGGCAGCCTAGTAGGTGGAGTATGCCTACATTGTGTAGATGCCTTAGACATAGTGTTGTGCCTACCCTCGTTCACATCTTTTTTGGATATATTGTTGCTATTATTTTAGACTAGTTTTATGTTGATGGATTAGTGGTATTTTTTTGAGACTATCAGACATTATGTTATGGATTTAGTGGTTATATGATGAGATCATTTAGACTTTACATTTCATGCATACACGATGATCATTATATTGTTTTCAGTTATTGTTGATGATTAGTTGGATGGTTTATTATCTCATGTGTTTTATTATGGATACTTACCCCATACTTGCATGTGTATGGTGTGCATGTTTTCTTATTGTATGGCATTTCTAATGTGGTTAAGGAAGGGAGTCGTAGTCACCTGCTTAGTCGGGATCTACACGATGCACCACTTCCTGCCATTGTCTGTTTAGCTTAGCATTATATATATTGTATGTACATGCATGGTTTTTCTGCAGGTTCCAGGTACCGGGTATCGACTTCCCTGAATTGCCAGGATGAGTGTACCCTATTATACTATCTCAATGATAAGAGAAGGGAGATAAATTATCAAACCCACATCCCAAACCTTTAAGCCAATTGTCTTAATGAGGTAGGACAAGTATTTGGATATTTTACCCATTGAATGTTTCGAATGACATAATTCATGATTTTTAACCCTTTAGACTAAGTTTGTGGGATTTTCTCTATGATGGGTTTTCATATTTTATTTTGGAGGTCTATGGTGAATTTTCTATTAATTAAGTCTTAATAAATAGATTTAATTAATAAATTAATTATTTGAGAAAATTAATATAAAATATCATGATCTTTGATATTTTGATTATAATTAATTAAATGAGAATTAATTGAGGGAAAAAGAATTAAATAAAAAAAAATTAGAAATTAAAATTAATAATAATAAAATAATAATAAAAGTAATAAATAAATAATAATAATAAAAGTTATAATTTTTTTAAAAAAAGTTATAAATAATTAAATAGAAATTATATAAAAAGTGAATTGGAGTTATAAGCTTGCATGAGAGTTAACGCACTTTTCTATTTCTCATGTGTCAACAACACGGGGGTTAGTACATCAATTAAGAACATGGTGTCTACAACCCTATGATTCATCTAGAAGGTTGGAAAAGACCCATGCTTAGTTGGTGACACCTTCTAGCTGTTTCTAGAAGCATTCTAGATGTTTCCTGAGAGCTCTTTATATTTAGGCATTTCTAGAAGTTTAGACATAGCGTTTGGAGTGCAATTGGAGCACTGGAGGACTCGAGAACTCTGAAGAAGGGAGGAGCTTGCTCTGCGGGTTTTCTGAGGAAGAGTGATTTAGCATCAGAGTCTGGGTAGATTCTTGTGATTTTACTTATGCTATTTCTGCATCATGCATTCCCTGTCTTCTTCGTGTCTTCCATATGTCTTCTGAGGAATTTCATATTTTTAATGTATGCATTCTCAATATGGGTAGTTTAATTTTATTTGAGAATCTTTATATGCATAGATCTGAAGAGAACATGGGGCTAGGGTTTAAATTGGAGCCAAAACCATTAGATGATTTATTGAATAAACTTTGAGATCAAATAGTTTATGGAATTTTTTTTTGAAAATTGGAACCATTAAATAATTGTGTATCTGCGCATTGTAAAATATACATGTTATATATATATATATATATATATATATATATATATATATATATATATATATATATATATATATATATATGTTGTGATATTTGATTAAGTTCTACAAGCTCATATATATAAACACACACACACACACACACACACACACACACACACATACATATATATATATATATATGCATATATATATACATTGAATATCTGTATTTTATAAATTGCAATGTCGAAACTTTATTAAAATACCGAATCACAACTGCAAATATTTTATTAAAAATGTTGCATAGTTAAAATGATTTAAAATTTTGGGCGATTGTTGAGAAAGTCATTTAAAAAAAAAAATGCATATAATAATGTGTGGAGGGGCGGGTTATACCCGTACCCCCCCCTTTCTCCCCACTGATCTTTACATAGGCGAGTCGCAGGGTACCTGCATGCGCAGAGTACCCACGACAAGGTACTGCCATATGGCAGTGGTCGTAGGGTACCTGCGGATGCAAAGTACCTGTGATGGGTTTAAGTCGCACGCCAGCAATATGATTGGTGACGAATTCAATATAAATTGCATTTGGTTTGGTTATTAATTGTTATATATTAAAATTGAATTTTATAATTTAATTTTAATATTTCATTTTTTTATATAAAATGTTATTTTATATATGTGTGTGTGTGTGTGTGTGTGTATGTGTGTGTGTGTGTGTGTGTGTGTGTGTGTGTATTTATGTATACATACATACACACACACACACACATATATATATATATATATATATATATATATTATAAATAATTATTATATTTAAAAGATTTGAATTAATGGATCATTCTTTAAATGATCTAAAGTATTAATATTAAGCTTGTCAATAATGAAGAGATATTAATAATTAACTTAATTAAACTTAGTTTAATTAAGGTTGATTATTAAAATGTGTTATAAACCGAAGTTTTGAAATATGTTGATTTAATTGGAAATGTTATTTTCAAACAATGTTTATATAAACAAAATATTATTAGATCAAATAGAAAATTGAGTCTAATGGTTTTAGGGAGAAACTTTTATCTATTAAACAAATACATGGGTTAGGTAAAACATGAAATTTCTCCACTTGATATCTAAATTGGAGAAGGGAAATTGAAAACCTCCACATTTAATTCAAGTATGTAATTGTAGCAAATATGTTATTGTTTTGGGTTTTGGTTTGATTAGTGTTGACCAGTTATAAGACATCTACCAAAGCCTTGGGGGTTATGTGATTGTGATGTCATGATGATGTTTTAATCTCGATCTTTATAAACCCAACCATGGTTATGTGATGGAATGCTCTATGTATTGGATGTGATTACTGATTGTTATAGTTGAGATTCTTATGTATGAGACACTTGACTTAACCATTATTTTTGGTCATCGATTAGTTATCCTTGGTTATTTTCTAGTCACCATGATGGGACTGAAATGTGGATTTATTCTTGATGATGTCATGTTGTGACATGTTTGACTCAACCATTTTGGAGTCTTCGATCAGTATGATTGAGATATATTTTGGTTATTGAGAACCATCAGATACTTTGATTATCAGTGAAACTTCAGTTGCCAATAGAGAGTTGTTGTGTTCATGATTTTCTATGGATGTTTGCTCATGGAGATTTGATGCTTTTATGCATATTTGATGATTTTATTGTGGATTATCTTTTGTGATTTTGAGATTTATGATTCCATGAGCATTAGGGTAGGATATCTATATGTAGTGATGGGAAGTGGCTTGCAATGGGGGCCGGGGCCCTAAGAGGATACCAAGGTAACTCATTATAAGTTGGATTAATAAGTGATAACATTCACACCTAATACTAACTGAATGAACCTAAAAAGATAAGTGTTTTGTTCTCGCCCATGCCTTGAGTGCTTGTATAGGCTAGGATGGGAGTAGTGAGAATGCATGGTTGTGACCTTGCATTCCGTAGTATGCCTCATCAGTATGAGAGGATACTAGTGGCCACATGAGATCAGTATGGACCCGTGGAGTTTAGCTAACTACCAGGGTAACTTGTACGTGATAAATGCGATGACACTTTCTCGCTTACATAGTAGGTTCCTACATGTCATTGTGTGCCTCTAGGAATTAGATGTCGATTTTGTGTTTGGAACCTTTGAGTTAGTATACTTTTAGGATTCTTGGACTTATAGAGATTTGTGCTATGTGATTTTGTTAGCCTGTTTGGGACTTGAGATTATCTCCTTAGCACGGTGGGAGTGGACCACTTAGGTACCACGCGGTCAAGTGGTAGTGTATTTTCCACTCTTATCATTTGAGATCCATTGAGACATCGTGGCTGATGTGTCCTTCATGATGGTGGATATGTATCCTTTCATTGATGATTAGCATATGTTAGATTAATTTCTACATATGATGTTGTTAGGAGTGACATTCCTACTATGTTAATACCGATGATCTCTTCGATGATTTGGGATGTTATGCACGGAGGGATGGCTAGGATCCACGATGGTCTAATGATGCTATTAATGGTTGGGAGGAACCGTGCACTTAGTTTACTATGTTTGATCTTTATGATGGATGTATATGTGTTGTATGATGATTTATCATGCATATCATGTGATTATCTTTTACTTTGATGTATCATGGATTAGAATAGGATGATGTACCTTATTCTACATATGTATATTCTTTGAGCTTGTCATACCCTATGACATGTACAGTGGATAATTGAGTATTTGAAATGTAATATATAAACATTGGACTTATCATTATTGTTTCATGTGGATGTTGTACTAGATGGATTCATGTATGTAATTCAACGTTAAGGGATCTTTAAAGAATGTAATCTGTTATGTATGTTATGTTTACTTTCAGATGGACATTGCTATTGCTTCCGTTATTATGTATAAGTTATATGTGCTATTTATTTTCATGTTTAACAAAAAAAAAAATGCTACTAAACTTAGTGAAATTCTAGGTTAATTCTTTGGATCCCTTGGCAAGGCATTACATTTGGTATCAAAGCCCGAGTTTCTACATTGGGAGCTCTGGGTATTTTGGAACAACTAGAACTTTGAACTATTAAGTGTATCTGTTCAACTTGAAACTAGGTGAACTGAAATAGAACTTGAACTATTACTTGTATATTTTTCATACTTCAACACTTAGTTTCAAAACTAAAAATTTTACTTAAACCTAAATAGAGAACTGAACTTAGTATATTGCAACATGTGATTATAATAGTACTTTGTGCTGTTGTAGGATGGTATCTTGGACTAGGTCTTCTGTTAGAGGCTATGGTAGAGGTTGAGGTAGAGGTCGTGGTCATGGCAGAGCTATCAGTGTCCATGAGTCTGCTCATGTAGAGAGCAGGGAAGAGTACTCTAGTAGGCAGCAGGAAGAGAGTCGTAGAGAGGACCAAACTGAGTCTAAAGAGGTTGGTTTGAGACAGATGATGCAGACTATTCTAGAACATCTACCTCCTATTCAAGAAAAGCCTAAAGTACATCAAACAGAGCAAGAGCATAGACCCAGATCTAGAAGTCCTCAAAAGGATCGTTAGAGGTCCATTGTGTCCACTCAGATGAAGGATCTTTCAATATCCAAGGTTAAGCCTTTTAATGGGAAAGGTTTTGGTTATGTGGCCGAGCAGTGGCTTATTTCCCTCGATAGGATTTTTTCCATGCAGGAGTTTGATAGCAATGTTAAGGCAAGATTTGTGATCACTAATTTAGAGAATTTTGGAGCCACTTGGTGGACGATTAAGGGGAAGAAGCTGGGAATCGATATGAGCAGTGTCATGTGGGAACTATTCCTAGAGAGTTTTCGTGAACGATTCCTACTAGAGGAATAGAAATAGCAAAGGGCTAATGAATTTCATAATCTTAGATAGTATACTTTGTCAGTGACTGAGTATGAGTGTAAGTTTTATGAGCTCATGTCTTTTTTAGGGTTCAATGAAAATTCAGCTCAGTTGACACAACATTTTATTTAGGGTTTGAATAACCGTATTATTGGGGGAGTTAAAGTGCTTGAGACAAAAACCCTCAAGGATGTAGTACATTGAGCTATCCTTGTTGAGAAAAGTGTCAACCTTGGTTAAGGTGGTTTTTTAGGAGCGCCAACAACATCAAGATCTAAAGGCAACTACAATTCAGGTGGTAACAAGAAGTTTTCTTTCTCTAAAGGGAAACAGTATCAACAACAGTCTCAGCAGACACAGCAACAGAAGGGATCAAATTCTCAGGCTCAAGGTGGTGGCAAAGGTTCTAACACTAAGAAAAACCATAATGCTCAATGCAGCAAATAGAATTAGTCCAATCAGCCAGCTCAGAGTAGCTAGTCTTTTGTTAGCAAGAACAATCATCAGCAATTAAATGTGCCACCTATGGGTAGAGGATCTGGCAAAAATACAAAATTTTTTTCATATGGATAGATTGGACATTATGCAGCTCAATGTCCACAACAAGCACCTCAATTTTTAGGACCTAGAGCTACAGTTTCAAAGCCTACAGTTGGTGATGCAGGTAGAGCTCATACAGTTTTTGCAGCAGTTGATCAGCGTCAGGAAGATCATCAAGGAACAGTGGTTGAGACCACAGGTGCTATTAGAGGTATATCTCTTTCAGTATTGTTTGATTTTAGAGCTACAGATTCATTTATTTCACCATCTATAGTTTCTAAGTGTAAGCTGGATGCGGTGAAGCAAGATCATGGTTGGCAAGTGGAACTAGCCTCGGGTATTAAGGTCTCCACAGACTCTATAGTTCATAACTATGGGCTTAGCTTAGGAAGCTTTGATACTATAGTGGATCTTTGAGTCATACCCCTTGGTTCCTATGATGTGGTTTTAGGCATGGAATGGCTTGGATCTCATAGAGCTAGTATAGATTGCAGGAAGAAGACTATTATGTGCCAAGATGACCAAGGGAATGATGTGCAGATAGTTGGGATACCAAGGCCTATATCTCTGCGGATGACTTCTGCTATGCAATTGAAGCAAAGTTTTCATAAGGGATGTTAGATATTTGTTGTTATGGTAAATGATCTTGATGAGGAAGACCCTATAAGGAAGACTTTAGATCACCCGATTTTGCAAGAGTTCGTAGATGTTTTTCCAAGTGAGATTCTAGGGATGCCTCCGAAGAGGGACATTGACTTTAGTATTGATCTAATTCCTGGAGCAGAGCCTATCTCTAAAGCTCCTTATCATATGACTACTCAGAAATTAGGTGAGCTACATCTTCAGCTAGATGAACTTTTGGCCAAAGGGAGCATTCGACCTAGCGTATCACCATGGGGAACTCCAGTGCTCTTTGTGAAGAAGAAAGACAGTTCTTTGTGCCTTTGTATCGACTATAGACAGTTGAATTAGGTGACTATTAAGAATAGTTATCCTTTGCCTAGGATTGATGACTTATTCGATCAGATCAAGGGAACTACAGTATTCTCCAAGATTGACCTTAAGTTAGGATACCACCAGCTTCGCATTAAGGAAGCAGATATTCACAAGACCACTTTTTGAACTCACTATGGGCATTATGAGTTCACAGTGGTACCTTTTGGGTTGACTAATGCTCCATCAATTTTTATGAGTTTGATGAATGGTGTGTTTCAATCTTATCTGGACCGATTTGTACTTGTGTTTCTTGATGACATATTGATATATTCTAAGACTCAGAAGGAGCATGAGGAACACCTGCGGTTGGTATTGCAATGTTTGAGAGACAATCAACTTTATGCTAATGCAGCTAAGTGCAAATTCTTCAAATTGGAGATTCAGTATTTAGGGCATGTTATTTTAGGTGATGGTATTTTAGTGGATCCTGCAAAGATTCAGGCAATAATAGATTGGCCGACACTGACTAATGTGTCAGAGATTCATAGTTTCATGGGTTTAGCCAATTATTATCGTAGATTTGTTTAGAACTTCTCTAGGATAACACATCCTATCACTTCTCTTCAGAGGAAAGGAAAGAAGTTCGCATGGATAGAGAAATGTGAGAAAGCTTTTCAGAAGCTCAAGGAGATTTTGACCAGTGCACCAATTTTAGTCATACCTAATTCAGAAGGTGATTTCATGGTGTGTATAGATGCTTTTCTTGAAGGGATTGGGGCAGTGTTGATGCAGAATAGATGGATGATTGCGTATGAATCACGCAAGCTCAAGGATCATGAGTTAAATTATCCTACGCATGATCTTGAGTTAGCAACAGTAGTTCATGCTTTGACAAGGTGGAGACATTTCTTGTTGGGGCACAGATTCGAGCTACACAGTGATCATCATAGTCTTCAGTACATTTTTACTCAGCCTAATTTGAATGCTTGCCAGAGGCGATGGATGGAGTTTTTATGCGAGTATGATTTTGAGGTTAAGTACATTCAGGGTAAGGAGAATGTGATCACAGATGCTTTGAGTTGCAGGAGACATGTGGTATCATCAATGACTCTTAGTGTGGATTTGAGGAGTTGGATTCTCCAGGCACTTCCTATGGATTCATGGTATCAGGAAGTGTGCAGAGAGATAGATTCAGGGAGAACTTTGGAAGGTAAGTTTGCAGGTTATGTTCGAGAATCAGATGGTCTTTTAAGACATCTGGGGAGGATTTATGTGCCATTTTTGGATGAGCTTCGCACCTTGATTCTGGCAGAAGCCCATTGTACACCTTACTCAGCACATCTAGGTGTCAAGAAGATGCATGCTGATTTGAGACATTTTTTCTTTTGGTCTGGGATGAAGTGAGATATTGCTGATTTTGTGGCTAGGTGCCTTGAGTGTCAGAGAGTTAAGGCAGAACATCAACACCTGGCTAGACTTTTGCAGCCAAATCTCATTCCCTCTTGGAAGTGGGATATCATCTCCATGGATTTCATTGTAGGATTACCTATGATAGTTTGACGTAATGATGTTATCATGGTCACCGTTGATCGATTGACTAAGGTGGCATATTTCTCACTAATCAGGTCTTCCTACACAGCAGTTTTTGTAGCCAATATCTTCATGCGTGACATTGTGAGATTACATGGTATTCCTAGAAAGATTATTTCTAACAAGGATCCTGTATTCACATTTGCATTCTAGACATCACTACAGCATGAGCTTGGAGCACAGTTAAACTTCCGTTCGGCATACCATCCAGAGACTGATGGTTAGACAGAGAGGGTGAATCAAGTTTTGGAGGATATGTTACGAATGTATGTGATGGATAGGCAGACACATTGGGAGGACTATCTCTACCTAGTGGAGTTTGCTTACAACAACTGGTATCATAGTTCTATTGGCATGGCACCATTTTAGGCATTATATGGACGTCCTTGTCAACACCCTTGAGTTGGCATAGCCTTGAGGATCGCATCTTGTTGGGTCCTGAGATGCTTCGTGATATGGAGCAACAGGTAGTGCATATCCATGAGCATTTGACTATGGCACAGGGTAGGCAGAAGAAGTATGCCAATGCTCATAGGATTTATAAGAAATTTGTTGTGGGAGATAAGGTTTTCTTGAGAGTGCGACCACGAAAGAGTCTGATCTGATATGGAAAGGGTTCTAAGCTAGCACCTCGCTTTGTGGGACCATTCAAGATTTTGCAGAGGATTGGCCTGGTTGCTTACCGCCTTGCTCTACCACCCAGCCTAGCTCGCATTCATGATGTTTTCCATGTTTTAGTGATTCGGTAGTATATTCCTGATATTGTACATGTTCTTGATTGGAATGTGTTGCAGGTAGAGGATGGGCAGCTGGCTTTGGAGCTGGTTTGTATTTTGGAGCAGTGGGAGTTGACCCTCAGGGGTCAAACCATCGAGCAAGTAAGGGTCCAATGGGACCCTACTGATGATTCTTCAGCTACATGGGAGGATGTAGCTAGATTGAGGGAGTTATATCCCTAATTGTTTGTAAGCTTCCAGGAGTAAGCCTAACCCAAGGGGGGGTTGGATGTAGTGCCTACCCTCGTTCACATATTTTTTGGACATATTGTTGCTATTATTTTAGACTAGTTTTATGTTGATGGATTAGTGGTATTGTTTTGAGACTATCAAACATTATGTTATGGATTCAGTGGTTATATGATGAGATCATTTAGACTTTACATTTCATGCATACAAGATGATCATTATATTGTTTTCAGTTATTGTTGATGATTAGTTGGATGGTTTATTATCTCATGTGTTTTATTATGGATACTTACCCCATACTTGCATGTGTATGGTGTGCATGTTTTCTTATTGTATGGCATTTCTGATGTGGTTAAGGAAGGGAGTCATAGTCACCTACTTAGTCAAGATCTACACGATGCACCGCTTCCTGCCATTGTCTATTTAGCTTAGCATTATATATATTGTATGTACATGCATAGTTTTTCTATAGGTTGCAGGTACCGGGTATCGACTTCTCTGAATTGCCAGGATGAGCCTACCCTATTATACTATCTCAATGATAAGAGAAGGGAGATAAATTCTCAAGTCCAAATCCCAAACCTTTACACCAATTGTTTTAGTGAGGTAGGACAAGTGTCTGGATAGTTTACCCATCGAATGTGTCGGATGACATAATTCATGATTTTTAACCCTTTAGACTGAGTTTGTGGAATTTTCTCTATGATGGGTTTTCATATTTTATTTTGGAGGTCTATGATGAATTTTCTATTAATTAAGTCTTAATAAATAGATTTAATTAATAAATTAATTATTTGAGAAAATTAATATAAAATATCATGATCTTTGATATTTTGATTATAATTAATTAAATAATAATTAATTGAGGAAAAAAGAATTAAATAAAAGAAAATTAGAAATTAAAATTAATAATAATAATAAAATAATAATAAAAGTAATAAATAAATAATAATAATAAAATTTATAAAAATTAAAATAAAAGTTATAAATATTTAAATAGAAATTATATAAAAAGCGAATTGGAGTTATAAGCTTGCATGAGAGTTAACGCACTTTTCTATTTCTCATGTGTCAACAACACGGGGGTTAGTGCATCAATTAAGCACATGGTGTCTACAACCCTATGATTCATCTAGAAGATTGGAAAAGACCCATGCTTAGTTGGTGACACCTTCTAGCTGTTTCTAGAAGCATTCTAGATGTTTCCTGAGAGCTCTTTATATTTAGGCATTTCTAGAAGTTTAGACATAGCATTTGGAGTGCAATTGGAGCATTGGAGGACTCAAGAACTCTGAAGAAGGGAGGAGCTTGCTCTGCAAGTTTTCTGAGGAAGAGCGATTTACCATCAGAATTCGGGTAGATTCTTGTGATTTTACTTATGCTATTTCCACATCATGCATTCCCTATCTTCTTTGTGTCTTCCATATGTCTTCTGAGGAATTTCATATTTTTATTATATGCATTCTCAATATGGGTAGTTTAATTTTATTTGAGATTCTTTATATGTATAGATCTGAAGAGAACACGGGGCTAGGGTTTAAATTGGAGCCAAAACCATTAGATGATTTATTGAATAAACTTTGAGACCAAATAGTTTATGGAATTTTTTTTAAAAAATTGGAACCGTTAAATAATTGTGTATATGCACATTGTGAAATAGACATGTTTATAATTTTTGCATCTGCATACATACATACATACATACATACATACATACATACATACATACATACATACATACATACATACATACATACATACATACATACATACATACATACATATATATATATATATATATATGCTGTGATATTTGATTAAATTCTGCAAGCTCATATATATAAATACACGCATACACACATATATATACATATATATACATATATATATATATATACATATACATATATATATATATATATATACATTGAATATCCATATTTTATAAATCACAATTTTGAAACTTTATTAAAATACCGAATCGCAACTGCAAATGTTTTATTAAAAACATTGCATAGTTAAAATGATTTAAAATTTTGGGCGACTGTTGACAAAGTTGTTTTAAAAAAAAAATGCATATAATAATGTGTGGAGGGGCAGGTTATACCTGTACCCCCCCTTCTCCCCACTGATCTTTACATAGGCAGGTCATAAGGTACCTACATGCGCAGAGTACCCACGACAAGGTACTGCCATATGGCAGTGGTCGTAGGGTACCTGCGGATGCAGAGTACCCGTGACAGGTTTAAGTCGCGCGCCAGCAATATGATCGACTGCAAATTCAATATAAATTGCCTTTGGTTTGGTTATTAATTGTTATATATGGAAATCGATTTTTATTATTCAATTTTTATATTTCATTTTTTTATATAAAATGTTATTTTATATATATATATATATGTATATATATGTATGTATATTTATGTATATATATATATATACGTAAATAAATATATATATATATGTATATAAGTATATATGTATATATATTATAAATAATTATTATATTTAAGAGATTTGAATTAATGGATCATTCTTTAAATGATCTAAAGTATTAATATTAAGCTTGTCAATAATGAAGAGATATTAATAATTAACTTAATTAAACTTCATTTAATTAAGGTTGATTATTAAAACGTGTTATAAATCAAAGTTTTGAAATATGTTGATTTAATTGGAAATGTTATTTTCAAACAATGTTTATATAAACAAAATATTATTAGATCAAATAGAAAATTGAGTCTAATGGTTTTAGGGAGAAACTTTTATCTATTAAACAAATACATGGGTTAGGTAAAACATGAAATTTCTCCACTTGATATCTAAATTGGAGAACGTAAACTAAAAATCTCCACATTTAATTCAAGTATGTAATTGTAGCAAAACCAAGACATGTGTTTGCATTGTGTATTCTTTATGCTATTATTTTGGGTTTTGGGTTGACTAGTGTTGACCAGTTATAGGATGTCTACCAGAGGCTTGGGGGTTATGTGATTGTGATGTCATGATGATGTTTTAATCTTGATCTTTATAAACCCAACTATGGTTATGTGATGGAATGCTCTATGTATTGGATGTGATTGTTGATTGTTATAGTTGAGATTCTTATGTATGAGACACTTGACTTAACCATTATTTTTGGTCATCGATCAGTTATCCTTGGTTATTTTCTAGTCACCATGATGGGACTGAAATGTGGATTTATTCTTAATGATGTCATGTTGTGACATGTTTGACTCGACCATTTTGGAGTCTTCGATCAGTATGATTGAGATATATTTTGGTTATTGAGAACCATTGCATACTTTGATTATCAGTGAAACTTCAGTTGCCAATTGAGAGCTATTGTGTTCATGATTTTTTATGGATGTTTGCTCATGGAGATTTGATGCTTTTATGCATATTTGATGATTTTATTATGGATTATCTTTTGTGATTTTGAGATTTATGATTCCATGAGCATTAGGGTAGGATATCTGCATGTAGTGATGGGAAGTGGCTTGCAATGGGGGTTGGGGCCCTAAGAGGCTACCAGGGTAACTCATTGTAAGTTGGATTAATAAGTGATAACATTCACACCTAATACTAACTGAATGAACCTGAAAAGATAAGTGTTTTGTTCTCGCCCATGCCTTGAGTGCTTGTATAGGCTAGGATGGGAGTAGTGAGAACGCATGGTTGCGACCTTGCATTCCGTAGTATGCCTCATTAGTATGAGAGGATACTAGTGGCCACATGAGATCAGTATGGACCCGTGGAGTTTAGCTAACTACCAGGGTAACTTGTACGTGATAAATGCGATGACACTTTCCCGCTTGCATAGTAGGTTCCTACATGTCATTGTGTGCCTCTAGGAATTAGATGTCGATTTTGTGTTTGGAACCTTTGAGTTAGTATACTTTTAGGATTCTTGGACTTATAGAGATTTGTGCTATGTGATTTTGTTAGCCTGTTTGGGACTTGAGATTATCTCCTTAGTACGGTGGGAGTGGACCACTTAGGTACCACGCGGTTGGGTGGTAGTGTGTTTTCCACTCTTATCATTTGAGATCCATTGAGACATCATGGCTGATGCATCCTTCATGATGGTGGATATGTATCCTTTCATTGATGATTAGCATATGTTAGATGATGTTATCTTTTGTTAGATTAATTTCTACATATGATGTTGTTAGAAGTGACATTCCTACTATGTTAATACCGATGATCTCTTTGGTGATTTGGGATGTTATGCACAAAGGGATGGCTAGGATCCACAATGGTCTAATGATGCTATTAACGGTTGGGAGGAACCGTGCACTTAGTTTATTATGTTTGATCTTTATGATGGATGTATATGTCTTGTATGATGATGTATCATGTGTATCATGTGATTATATTTACTTTCATGTATCATGGATTAGAATAGGATGATGTACCTTATTCTACATATGTATATTCTTTGAGCTTGTCATACCCTATGACATGTACAGTGGATGATTGAGTACTTGAAATGTAATGTATAAACATTGGACTTATCATTATTGTTTCATGTGGATGTTGTACTATATGGATTCATGTATGTAATTCAACATTAAGGGATCTTTAAAGAATGTAATCTGTTATGTATGTTATGTTTACTTTCATATGGACATTGATATTGCTTCCATTATTACGTATAAGTTATATGTGGTATTTATTTTCATGTTTTACAAAAAAAAAATGCTACTAAACTTAGTGAAATTCTAGGTTAATTCTTTGGATCCCTTGGCGGAGCATTACATATAGTTAGTTAGCACTTAACCATGGATGTATGGATGTAAATATTCTCTACTTAATAGTGCCATCCACATTTGGGGGCGGGGGGGGGGGGGGGGGGGGTGGCAGTTCAACTTGCACCTTCTGTAATACATCATTTATATTATTTACATTCTCTCAATCAAAGGTATATAACTTTATCAGTTGTAACTATAATTTTCAAATCATACAAACCACAATAGTTTCTTATAATTCTATGGTTCTCTTTGTAAGTTTATAAAATTGAAGTTTAAAAGTCAATTGCATTTATGTATATCTTTTTCAAATTTGATATTTCTCTTTTTCCTCACTCACAGTCCAACAATAATTTTTCAAAACACATATTGACGAGTTGGAGATTGAGCCAAAAAATTATAAGAACAATTGTGCCAAAAGAGCTAAAAAACATGATTGGTACACGATAATCATTTTTTTACACTCTTTTTGGCATAGTTGTTCTTACATTTTATGATTTTTGGTGAGAACAAAATTCCAAACTAATCAAGTAGGTGATCCAAAATTAAATCATAATTGGTTGAGGTATGTTTAAATATCTTATTTCACATGTTATTGAATGTTATATGTTTATATGCTATTGTTAATGAATGTTAAAGGATGAAATAATGTTAGATATTAGCTTTGGACATTATAAGATTATTTTATGGATGCTCATAATTGTTTTTCACTTCATGTGATAATGAATGACTTCGATATTTTATTAATGAATGAATGTGAGATCCATCTCTTCTTAGGTACTCTTTCTAGGTTGTTGAACCAATTCTTCAGAGCATTCCATCTATCTAGATATTTTAATACAGGGAAAGGTAAGTGTTTGGGAGCTATAAAATTTATAGGTAGTAATTATAGAAACATCATGAATATCAACATCCTTGGAAATTCCAAACAAATCCTTCATAAGGATTTTCTACATAGAAAGTCTACTAGGATTCTCTACTTACAAAATTTACTCCCTTGTCCATAGATAACTAAGCTTTTGTCTTGTCTTGTGATAAGACTTGTTTCTTTATTTAATAATAATTATATAAAAACATAGATTATAATTCTACATTGATTTTTAATTATTAAATGCAAGTATATAGCATAGACAATTCATGCATGTAATCTTTCTTGACCCAAGTGCATTATAAAATCTTATGGAAGTGTTTGACATTGTGACTAAAGAGATTCCTAAATCGATATTTCTTACCCCCAGAATGCCACAACTTAGAGATTAATTGGCATATTTCATTATGAATGTACACTGCAAGTTGACAACAAGCATTAACTATTTGAAGGAGAAAAGATTATCCAAATTATCAACAACTACCTTATCAAAATCAAGTTTATAAGAGCTCAAATATAAACAAGAATATAAAGATAAATTAAGAAAGTTTAGATATTTTTGATCTCGAACAATGTTAATCAACGTGGATTAAGTGAAATGGGTGGTCAATATTTTATCCACATTCTGATTGTTGATGCTCATTTAATTTACTAGTGCTGAAAATTGCTTTCCTAGCCGAAAATAGTAACTTTGTTCATTCCCTTCTTTTTTATACCAATTTTAATCACAGTATAAATTTTTTGACAATATCGCTTTGAATTCTCTGTTAAGATGCATCTAATTTTCCCCAAAAGAAGAAACCCCATTAGATAATTTTTTGCCTAACAAGCTGAGACAAAGTTTTGACAATGTAGGAATAAATGATATTTTCAATGGCGTGGAAAAATTGAGTTGATTTTTATTTGGTTTTGGCTAATACAAACTTATATTTCAAATCTATGTTATTTTTCCAAATGCCATTATTTCTAAAAAGAAAATCTAGCTAAAATATTGTATAGAAATCCTAGAACATATCCAATTTTGTTAAGGGAAATTTTTTTCAGCTTTTTAAAGAGTATCTATATTTAATGATTGCTTTCTTTTTCAATAGGGTTTGAAATATGTTTACTTGTCTGCGCCTCTTAATTATAACTATGTTTTCTATGTGCTCAAGAAATATGAGTTTTTGAAATTCCAATTTGACTTTAATCAGATTTGAGAAAATTAGCTAAGATAGAGCATTAACAATGTAGGAACATGTTGAGAAACTTAGTGGACTACGTTATTATTTGTTCTATGTTTGCTAGTAAATTTAACTAGAATGTCTGGATCTACCAAACTTGGTATTTTATGCCTATCTTACTAAAGGTTTAAAATAATTGCAGATAAACAACTTGATTTAAATTCTGCAGGTTTTGAATTGTATTAGCACGCTCTCCCTATGAGGATCCCAAGTATCTATTGCTGCTATTAATTTGGTCTAATTGCCGATTAGTTGGGTTGATTAAAAATTTATGTAGAAATATCATCAGATTAGGTACAATAAAATGAACAATTAGTTGTTCCCAACTAGTAGGATCAAATGTAGTCTTCCAAGGTGATAAAATTGCATATGCAAATGCATCACTTAAATTTTAGGCATGAAGTACATTCCCCAATTTATAATGAATGGTTGAATATAAAGGCTCCATACACTAGCCCAACAATGGAAGCCAAGAATGTAACCATGCATGTATTGGCACACTCTCCCTATGAGGATCCCAAGTATCCAATTTCATTGTTAATTTGGAAATCACTATATGATCTAGAATTTAATGAAGTCCTAAAGTCGATAGTAACTTCTCCCATGTCTCCAAAAAATGTAGCATAGGTTTAGAGTCCCTTGGCTCCCAAGAATTTTTTGTTGCTATTCTCACTACAAGAAGAATAACTTCAATTAAGAGTTGAGTATAAGGATTTGAAGAAGCAAGTTTTGCTTCTATGTAAATTCCATAATCATGAGGCTCATTCCATTGTAGAAGCCATGACCCAATTAAATATACAAATAAATACAAGCCATAACCCATTTAAATGGGTCTAGTTTTTTATTACCTAGGTTGATTATAAATTTCTTTAGAATTGTCATCAGATTAGGTACAATAAAAGGAACAATCAACATTATTTTGTGCAAGATCTCAAGCTAAGTCACTTAGCATGGGTTGAGTGAGTTTTATTGTTTAATTATTTGGATTTTGGAATATGTATGCATCTAGATCAATTTTTCTATTGTGCTAAGATGTAATAAGCACCTTTAAAAAGATCTCTCTCTATATATACATACATGCATGTATGTATGCATGCATGTATGTATGTATGTATACATACATACATACATACATACATACATACATACATACATATACATACATACGTATGTATGTATGTATACATATGTATGCATGTATATATCATGTGGAGATCTAGGATTTCATTGGCACGCCCTTGTGATCACTACATTTCATTGTTGTGCCCTTGTGATCTCTACATCTTTTTGTCATGCCTTCTGATCTTAGCATCTTGTTCATTTTATTGTACCTAATATGATGATAGTTCTATAAGAATTTTTTGTCATGCCCTTGTGATCTCTACATCCCAAGTATCTATTGTTGCTATTAATTTGGGCATCACTATATGACCTAGAATGTTATGAAGTATTGAAGCCAGTAGTAACTTCTCCCATGTCCCCAAAAAACATAGCATAGGTTCAACATTCCTTGACTCCTAGGAATTTATAGCAGCTATTCTCATTGCTGGAAGAATAACTTCAATGAAGAGTTGAGTGTGAGGAGTTGAAGAAGCAAGTTCTTCTTATGTGTAAATGTCATTATCACGAGGCTCATTCCCTTGTAGAAGCCATAACCTAGTTAAATATACGTATATATCAACCCAACTAATCAACAACTAGACCCATTCAACTGGTTTATGGCTTATTTCTTTCTAAAAATAGCTGCTATGATATGTTTTTGTAAAATTTCATGCAAACTTTGCCCTTTTTTCCTGGTCTGCATTATTTTTGTGGAGGATCTTGAAGTAAGTCACTTAGCACCTTAAAAATGATCTCTATGTATATAAATACATACATATGTATGTGTGTGTGTGTGTCTATATACATGTATGTATGTATGTGCCCTTGTGATCGTTGCATCTCATTATTGTGGCCTTGTGATCTCTACATCTCACTGTTGTGCCCTTGTGATTGATCTCTATATCTGCATGTATGTATGTATATAAATAGAGAGGTCTTGGCACAAAAAAAAAAAAAAAAAGACTCACTCAACAGGTAGCATGGCCAAAGATGCGATGGCAACACCTATTGGCAAGTAGATTCCTCTTTCTCTATCTCATTTTTCATGTGTTTATTTTGCTTGAACTATTATTTCTTATGGGGTATTTTCTAATATTGGATTCATTTTATGTACAAGGTGATGAGGACATTCTTGGATGTACCCGTGTGGTGAATTGCTCATGAGCAATGAAGATGGACTTCCCTTGAGAGTAGTAGGAGGCAATGAGGATATTCCAGGTACTTTAAAGATTGATCCTTTCTTAAAGATTTTAGATGTTAAGGGAGGGGGCAAATGAGCTTCCACCTTCACGTGGTTGGCTCTTATTTGTAGAGAATATTAAACTATTCTCAAAACCAAGTGAAGGTCAATAATAACCTATGATTGTATGACAACTAATTGTGTGAATCTCTTGGTTTTAGGCAATGTAGAAAGACATCATAGTTCAGTATGCATTGTCAATCCATATGCATACGACATTAGGCAGAGCTAAAAAGTGCAACAGGTTTGCATTTTTTTTAAAGGTCTTTAATTAGGTATTTTAAGTTATAGACCATCACAAATATTGTTCGTGATGATGGTCTATACTTTCAAAAACTTAATAGACCTATTAAATAAATGTAATCATGTTGTGTTTTAGTAGCTCTGCCTATTATCCATGCATTTGAACACAGTTGCACATTCATTCTCGATTCAGAGTGGTAGAATCTTATTTTGGATGCAACAAAAAAATGACATGTACTAAAAGATGGGAAAATGATCTCACTTTTGTAGGTTTGGAACCTTTTTTTGTACTTTAAACATTGACCATTTCTTAAATATTTTAGATGTTAATGGGGAATTTAGATGTTGGGGGGGTTGAGGCCAAATGAGCTATCACCTTCATGTGGTTGGCCCTGATTAGTAGACGGTATTAACTATTCCCAGAACCAAGTGAAGCTCAATATTAACCTATGATTGCATCATAGTTATTCAACATTTAACATTGCAATTGCAACGACTGGACGTTGATCCCACAACATTCCTACCACATGCCCATCCTAATTGCGATGGAGATTTTCGACGGCTTGCCATTGGACCCATAGCATTTCTATTGCATAGACATCACAATTGCGATCGTGTCTTCGATAGATTTCCATCATAATTATTACAATGAAAATGAATGGTTTACTAGAATAGTAGCCTAATTTATGACACATGTAGCTGTGGCAATTGCGATAGTAACCCTTGTTATCGCAACTTGCGACAATAAAAGTCTGACGCCCATCCAATGGGAGCCAATTCCAACTAATGTCAATTGGGCAATGGGTTACTGTTATAATTGTGACAACCTACCATCGCAATTTGGGCCCAAATGTAGTAGTAGATGAAATTATGAGATAGGAGGCTTGTTTATATAGTTTTTTCAGAAATCCATAAATGGTTGAGATCGATTTGGGAAAGTCATGATCAACAGATGATGATGAAAGAAGACTGCAGAGATAATTGGAAAGTTTCCACTTTTAAACTAAAAAAGATAGAGAATAAAATCTAAGATATTTTCAATTTTTTGAAAGATAAAGTTTTCAAAAACTGAAAATGGAAATATTAAAATCAGTTTGGATTTTGGATTTTCAGAAGAAAAAAAATTGATTTTTCAATTTATGAATATTTCTAATTTTTTAATTTAGTATTTCCTCATAAAATTAAATTTTCAGATTTTAGAAGATTTAATTGAATTAAAAATTCATTTAAATTTAAAAGATGAAATTAGTTGAAATTAAATAAAAATTGAACAAAATTGAGATTGAAAGAAATAAAGATGAAATTACATTAGATTTAGAATTTAGTTTAATAAAGAGAAATAAATTAATTAATTTAAATAATCATTATTATTTAAATTATGGTAAATTGAATTTAATTAATTGATAATGATCAATGGTTAGATAATTAAATAAACTTAATGATTTAATTAAAACTAGGGAATGATTAAATGATGGAAAGATTTGATTATAGAGGAAATAAGATGATTAATCAACAATTTAGAACCCTTAATTAAAAGAAGAAGAATTAGTGGAATTAATGTAAGTCTCAAGTTTGTCCATTTTTGGGTGTCTACAATTAGTTGATTGAATCTTCAATCATTAACTAAGTTTTATTTTGTTGGAATCTTCAACATGACCTATTGGAACTTATTGTCGAAGACTAAACTCTAATTTTGGGTAAGCACATATTGATGTATCATATGAATTTTGAAATATCTTAAATTTTGATAAAGTGTGAAGTATCATAGCCATACTATGAAATGATTTGTTTTTGCATATTTCTTCCATTTATTTGCATATAAATATGTTTCCTCCTGCATTTGCATCAAAAAAAAAATCCCTACAACTTGTATCCACTTTCAAAATCTGCATATGAATCAGTATCTTAGATGAAATATATTAAATAAGCTTCATAAAGAAATAGTAGAACATAGGCAGAATAGGACAAAGACAAAGAAGGGGGAACCAAACAACTCACATCCCCCATAAACACTAGCTAGTGGTAAAAAAAAGTAAATACAACCAATCATCAAACTACAAAAATTAAATCAACAAGATTAAGATATCCCCTTAGATCCCTGCTTCTGGGATTTAAGGGTCATATCAAAAGGAGAGGGTTTTTTTTGAAATTTTTCCTTTGATCGTAATCCATCCTTCTTCAACTTTGGCACCTTGGAATGCCAAGACAATGAATCCATAAAACTATGAGAGCTAGCAATAATAGACATTCCCATAGGAGAAAAATTAGCACTAATAGTGAGAGTGATAACAAGCTCAACAAGGAGAGCAAAACCAACACCACTAGAGGGAACAACATTTTGTGCTATATTAGGGACAACAGTCTCCTTAGGAGTAGGAGGAGAAGTAGAGACAACAAAAATAGTAGTATTAGCTAAGTTACTTTTAGCTGGAGCAACAATTACACCTTCATTTGACGGAGCAACAAAAACATCCAAAGAGGTAGTACCCTTAGAGGAATCAGAGGGAGATTCATTGTCATGGGTTGACACTAGAGCACTCCCATTTGGATGAGGAGGATCTTTAAGGATTATGTAACAAGCATCTAAAACACCCTTCTACTGTGAGGAAGACTTATTCGATTTAGCTTTTAGTATCCTACAATCAACTACAACATGCACAATCTTGAAACACTTTCTACATCTAAAAAGGAAGCACTCATAGTCCTGAGGTTGAATCCAAGAGCCCCTTGGAGACTTTAGCTTTATCTCTCTGGGTAGACCCTTAGATGCATCAATATCTACAAGTATGTGAGCAATGGTAATCAAGAGTCATCACGAACCATCAGGAAGTCACCCAAGGGAACACCAACTTCCTTCTGGACTAGATCCACCCAAAGATGGCGGAGGAGGTAGGGGAGCCAAACCTGGATAGACACCTTGCAAAATGTTTCCAAATAAGGATTGAAGTCCACGTGCCAAGACTTTATCATCAAAGGGAAGTGATTCTCCTAGGTGAAAAAAATGTTTTCAAAGAACAATATGTCTATAGAAGCCTTCTCAAACTGATTTGCAAAATAATCCTTGGTTAAAGGGAAATGTGAATTTGGGATTGTTAGTGCTCATTAGTTTGGAGGGAAAGACAAAAAAGTTAAATGTGCAAGAATTAAGTTAGATTTTATTTTGTAGAGAATTGGAGTGAGAAAAAATGGGTAGTAAGATAGAAATTTAGATTTCATTTAGTATTGTTAAAGCAAGAGGGGTTGGAAGGAAAGAGGGTGAAAAAATAGACATTGTAAACATTTAGCCACCTTTCATCTTTTAGAAAACTGGATGCAAAGAAAGGGTGACAAAAAAGTGAACAAGTAGATAGAAAATGTTATATAGGATGAGCTTTTGAATGTCTAGAATTTGTTTATGTAAGTGAATATGACTGAATTGGAGTTTAAGCTACTACTAAGACTTCTATTTGAAGTCAATTTAGATCTTATATTTCCCAAAACACTTGGAATATTTTTTCTAAAAGTGGTGTTGCTAGTCAAACTTGGTAATGATGCTAATAGATTTCTCATCTTGTTAAATCAACTAGTTCGATTCTAAACAATGTCTAAGAGACTAATCAAACTAAACTAGACATTGTGAAGCAAACTTAAAAACCTTTCAAATGATGCTAAAAAGGTTTGCTCTATAGATCTTGTAGGAATTAGAAATATCTAACTAAATTTTATTTTTTTGCATACCACAGATGATTAATAGAAACAAATTAAATTTGAATCATTAATCTTAAATCTACCATAATGACAAGCACTGTTTCAATGAATCAGATGTTTACAAATATTTAATGAATGTTTTATAATTCTATCACAATTATACTGAAATCATAACCTATGGAACTACTGAACCCTCTCCCTAATTTAGAGCTATTATATCTCATTAGATCACTGATTCCATGAAGAAAGTAGGTCCATACTTTCCAAGACCTTCAATGCTCCTTAAATGTATGGTAGAAAGCCTTGCATATCACTTTTATATTAGATATGGGCCAGTTGTAAGATGTTCTAATCGAATAAAAATTGGAAACAACTATCTCACACCTATAAATGAAAAGAACAAATACCTTTCTTCATTTCATGATTCCTTAGATGACCACCCATTCTTCTAAAACCAATAGCAAATGTCAACCTCAACTTAAGAACTGCTTAATTATATGAAGCCAAAAAAAAAAATCATTTGATTGTCTGACAAAGGAGCATGAAAATGTTGTCTTGGTTATATATGGGACCTAGTTTTATGAAATTCAGTTCCCACAATTGTTCATAGCTTTAAGTCAACACCAAACTCATTCATTACACTAGTACGGTTTAGAGACTAGTATGCCAGTTACAAACAAGAGACACATTGCATTAAAGTTCCTACCAATAGTTAGGAAAGAAGGAAATTAGAGAGTAAAATATATGAAGAGAGAGTTAAAAGAGATATATTCATCGTAATAGTTAGAAAAGAAGGAAAATGAAGATTTATATATATGAAGACAGATTGAAAAGACAGATAATGGTAATAGAGATTTATAGATAGAAATGAAGGATATGAAGGATATGAAGAGATTTAAAAGAGAGAGAATGACGTCATTTTAGGGACACTAAATAGAGATAGTTGGAAGAGAATTATATAAACGATTAGGGATTATGTTATTTTAAGAAATATTTAAATGACAATTATAAAATTGAGTTGAATTAATGAAGTATTTGTTTCTACCTTTTCCAATATAAATTCAAATATTAAATTCAAAAAAATAAATTGTTGACTACTTGATCCAAACCAACAAAAGAGTTAGTAAGTTTGATTACAAATTTTAAAATGCAAAAAAGAATTAAAACAAGATTGGAAAAAATAGCTAGTTAAACATAGTGTGAAAAAAGTTAGCATTTTACGATTGACAAAAATAAGGACAATGTAAAACTAATAAATATATTTAAAATAGAAAATATAAACATTAAAAACTAAATTTAAATTTTTTTTTGTAACAAAATTTATAAATACTTTTAGTAAAAATTTATCAAATAATTATATTCTTAAAAATATATTTTTATTATTTATTAATTTAATTATAATTTAGAATAAAAAATTAATTTTAAAATTAGAATAAATTTTTTTAAATTATTGTGAAGAAAAAATTAAATAGATGTATTTTAAAATGATATGATAATTAGTTTTTAAGTAAGATTTTGAATAAACTTAAACTCACAAGATGTTAAAAATAATAGATTGATATATTTACAATCTTTGGTAAGAAAAATGATTTAGTTATTATTGTTGATTAGACATGCATTTATGTCTTAGGTAGTGAGGTGGAAGATAAAATAATTACTTTTTGAAAACTCTAATTAATTTGTCACAATTGTGAAAAAGATAAAGCTATCATCAATGCATGACATCATTGTTGTTGGAAAAAAAATGTGAATTTTTGTTAAGGAAAATTGATATTTCTCCCTACCAAAAATAGTATGAACCAATAGAATGAGCACAAAATGTCATTTATAAAATAAGGAAAAATGAAAAATAGATATAGACATTGTAAATTCCATATAAACTTTTAAATTCTTTGATTTGATTGGTCAAGTTGATGTCATATTAGCACTAACATGAATGCATAAGTATTCCTGCCCATGGTAGGAACTAAAAATAGTTACTTACACTAGTAATAACTCTAGATTAATATAAAAATTAGTTTAAAGAAAGCAAAAATTATTTACTATTGATATGTACGAATTTTAGGCTGATTTTTTTTGGCTAAAAGTTGAGGACTAAAGGATATCCCTTTCACCAAATTTGTCTAGAGTACAATCTAAACTTCTCTGGGGTATAATCTAAGCTTCATCCTTTACGATAGGAGAGTCTTGCAAACAAAAAGGCTTGATCACTAATAGATACTTTAAGAATCATTCAACTTCACTAGCAAATCAACATATTAGATTAATATTGTAAGTTATGAAAAAATTATGTCTTTAATTAAAAATGTTTGACAATCTAAATTTTTAAATCTCACAAATTCTATATAAGATAATGATTTTTATCATTTTTAAAATTTGATAGAGCTTGAAGGTGTTGATTGACATCTAGCTTTGGTTATAAAACAATGATTAAACTATATTCATTTATGTAGGTCTCGTGACTCTTTTATTTTCACTCATATCCCTTGGGAGTGGAATGGTGTGGTGGATTGCTTGGCTAAATGGGCTTTCGAGCATATGTAGGATTGCAATATTGTTGATAAGAGATTTCTCCCCCCTGACTTATGTCATTACCTGGACCAACTTGTGGCTTAGGATAAATCTCATTAGAGCTCCTTGTATCTTTTGTTGTTCTTGTCTCTTTTGATTTCAATAAATTTTTACCCCTCCTTTAGTGAAAAAATAAAAAATCTAATAGAGCATAAAAATTGCATATAAATTTTGTATTGTAGAAAATAATTCAGTATGGTGATTTTGAGATTCTATATAGAATATGTTATCTAGGTAGAAAAGTGGAACTCATTGGGGAAGAACTTGGAAAAGTACTTGAATAAAAACATCTCCTCAACCCTTCTTTCTTTACACGAGTGATAAAGTTTTGCAAGATTTATATAAAAGGAATGAAAGGTCAATATTTGTGGTGTTTCTTACATTGACATGTTGACAAATTGCATGCCAACCTCTACTCCCTACAAAAATTACTAGGACTCACACCTCCAAGATGTACAATTTGATGAGTACTGTGATTATAGGATATGAACAAATGGATTTTGAGAAGAGAAATTAGAATAGGGTAAGCCATGTATAGAAAGAGTGGAAGGACAAACACCAATGTGAGTGCTTGAAAAGTACCATACGTGATATCATTATCTTACATAGTTAGGAATATTTTTAAAGTGGAACACAAACTTTCAAGCAAATGTCATTGTTTATAGAGCTATGTTCCAAATCATTTTCTAATAATATCTTATGATCTAAGTCAAAATAATAGCCAGAGATACAAAGGAGACACAAAGGAAAAAGGGAATGCAAAAAAATAACAAGCAAAGATTTAAAAAAAATACTAGATGGTAATTTAAAGGCTTGGATGCAAGTTGTATGTAAATTTGGTAAGAAAACAAGAGTCTGAATATCTATAATGGAAGAAGGGAAAGAGGGTAAATAGGCTCCACAAGAAAGACTAAAAAGCTCTAAGATGGCCTATGCTTGAGACATGAGACAAGATTTCTTATCTCCAATTCTATAAACTTTATTTCTTTTATAATATGCCTTCATTATTTACCTATAAATATGTTGTAATATAATGTTTTTCTTATGTTTCGAGCCACATCAAGTAGATGACTATGTGGACATGTAGTGATGTTTCCTCTCATACTAAGGCTTGCTTAGTTTTTCATTTCCATTCTTCATGCTTGGAAAATGATTAAACTCATACATTGAAGTTAATAAAATAGTACACTGTGATCTTATTGAAAAATTGGTTTAAAATGCACAGAAGCCTACAATTCTTACCAATAATGAATTGAAAATAATGATTAAACTATATTGATATTGTCTTAGGAAACTATTCTTATGAGGCACTAGAAATCCAACTAATATTTGTACATAAATGGATTTATGAGAGAGAGAGAATAGGTGTGTTTACAAGAAAACAAAATCCGTTTTAAGCCTTACTTTATGGTTGTGTCTACCTAACATAACTATCTATGGAATACCACTTCCTTTGATTTTCCCTTGCTTAGTTTGTCATTTCCTTTTCCATATTTTAAAATGGTTAAAATATGTTAGAGTAAAAAATATACTACAAAATGATATTATTGACATATTTTAAAATGAATTAAATATATTAAAATTGAGAAAAATACTACAAAATAATTTTATTGACAAATTGATGAGAAATGTGTATAATTCTTAGCAATGATGAATGCAAAAAAAAATGATTAGACTATCAGAGAGATCAGATTTCCACAATCCATTAAAATTGTTCGTAATTGCTTCTGAATTAGATTGTGTTGAAATTTTTACCATCAACGTTTTGAATCACACTACATGATTCATCATCAGGGTGAGAGATCAAGAGCTGCAAAAAACACAGTAAATATTGTATTTAAGAAATCTAACTAATCACATGCAAACTTAAATGAATTCATTTTAAACCTAAATTCATTGTTGCCTCCATCTAACATCGCTATCAATGGAATACCACATCCTTCAATTTCCCCAATACAAAATTAAAAACCTTGACAGTTAGATTCCTTCGATTGCCCAATTCAAAATAAAAAACATGAACTGTTAGATTCCTTCGATTCCCCTATTCAATTTTGTAAATGTAAACGGCTATATTACTTTGATTTCCCCAACACAAACTTGTAAATCCAAACGGCTAGATTCCTTTCCGCTTTTATGGATATGCACAAGGGCAGTTTCAGCACTTAATGCCGAACGAGCAATCAATTAATGACCGTCCCCTGCTTTTGCAGGAATCTGAGCGACTGGAGTGCAGGCAAATTTGGTATCTTATAATACACGTTTGACATAATGAAAGCTTTGAAAAGTGCGGTTTTGAAAGGGAACAACTGCAAAAATGTGAGCAAAGGCCTCATAAAATGTGAAAGCAGGAATAATATGTGTTTGTAGAGAAAAATGTAGAGGAATGTTCTATCTTTGTCCAATCCTTGTCATATCTATATTTTATTGAAGTTGTAGCAGCATTTTGTGATGTCTTGAAGTCCGATTTGAATGGAAACACTCTACTATTTAATCTATAATCTGATTTGAACCTTGGACGTAAATATATGCAAATATTTGAAATGTAATTTATATTTGCGTTGTTTTTGCAGCTGAGACAAATTTTATGGTGGCAAGTTTCTGAAATAAATATCTTGAATAGATTGCTCATGATAATTCTGAAGTTTAGTGATTGGTTGTTTTCTAGTAATATAAGCTGTTCTGCTGCCTTTTTTGTTGGGGTTTTTGATGTTTCAGTTTTAGTTTTGCTGCTACTTTCTTACAGTTTTTCAAACCCAATTTAGCTTAATAAAAAGCAAATTAAATCCATGTAAGCTCTCTCAACGTATTAGGGTTTTTGGTACTTTTTGCATGATCAAGTAATGATATACTCTGCAAAGAAGTCCACATACCATATGCCAAAACTTGCAATAAATGTTTCAGTAGTGATAAAAAAAATTCCTCATTTTTGCAGCATTTGACAAGATATATCCACGATTGGGTCTTCATATGGATTTTAGTTCGGGATTACTTAAGCTTTGCATTTTGACTACATTTTTCTTAGAATACAGCAACAAAATATTTTCAATCATGGCAAATTTAGACTCTGTTATGATTAGATCTTTTGCATTTTATCAATAAATATTTTCCAACATCAACCGTCTACTATTCATTACGTGATGTTCGTTTTCGGCATGAATGCTGACATTTTCTCAACTCACTCAAAAAATGCTTTTTGTTTGCAGATTCAGACCTGCTCACATTGGGGCCCCTATCCTCATAGTGGTAGCTGATAAAAGCAGCACGGGAGAACTTTAAAAACAGAAGGAACAAAGGAACAACAAACAAGCTAAAAAACAGGTTTTCTATTGTTTAATATAACCTCAAAATGAAATTAAAAATAAGTTCCCATTTGACACTAGAATGTTTAATTTTTTAAAATTGTTTGTGTGTAAAGATTTTCTGATTCTTAATCAATTTTTCATAATTTGGATAAATAAATGTAAATGATTGTAATGTTTAATGTAGATGATTGCAATGTTTCCTATTGAACATGGACTAGTGTAGTCTAAATTTAATATTTATGTCTTAAGCTAAATGTATAAAGATATAATAATTTAGTCCAAGACATTAAAAAAAGAGAGTATATATATACACACACATTTATAGACACATAATTGTCTTTTCTAGGGCATATTTCTAACAAAATGCTACTCGTCTCGATTTCTAGGACATCTGGGAAGTTCAAAAACTTTTCTTTTTCCTAAATAATAATGTTTTAGTTTTGATAACTTGTTTAATGTCCACTCTCATGCAAACTCCAAAGTTCAATTATTTAACTCCAAACACCATATGTTAAGATTCTAATTTATTAAAGCATGCTTTATTAATGGTTTATGTGAATATTACAAAATTTCTTATATGTTATCAATTTTCCCTATTTTTTGTATCTAGTTATTTTCCCTATTGTCCCCTACTTCAAGAAAAAATTCATTGTCCCCCATCCCCTCATCCTAGAAACTTGGGGCAACGTAGACACACACATAGTATCTGATATGAGTGATCCTGACTACATCATTATCTATATAACATAGACATTTATAGAGTGTAATATAAGTGATTATCATTACATCAAAATATATATAGTATCAACTTCTAAGAGATTGTGTGTGTGTGTGTGTGTGTGTGTGTGTGTGTGAGAGAGAGAGAGAGAGAGAGAGAGAGAGAGAGAGAGATTCATATTCAATTCACAAAATGCTCATTTTTTCTCTAATTTCCTTATTAGATTTAATAAGTCCTTCACCACCTCAATGGGTCCTTATTCATCCTTGGATGGGTCCTTGCATGACTGTATTTCAATTTCTTAATAAATGTCAAGACTAGTCGACTATCATCTCTTTCTTGGAATAGACACAAGTTTTCAATAATCACACCTTGTCACAATATTAGTTTACTAGTTGAATACTACCTCTTAGTCTAATGATTATTTATTCTTACTAATCACTTCCTTAGATGATAATAGTAATAATAACCATTGACTTCTCTAGCATCATGGTATTAGTGAATTCTTGGACCAATATTCATTAAGATAGTGATATCTAATGGATAATTTCTACTTTACCATATAAAAAGTCTTATATTAATATCTTCACTACACACATTGACTCAATTCAAACTTAATCATTTTTTCATGTCACTTAACTATTTATCAACATTAATGAATCTTTACTTACCGTATGAGATTATTTTTATTTAGATGGGGGTGTCCACGTGACCTAGCCCAATGATGACCAATGACTGATGTGAGCTAGGACATGACTAGTCCCCCATGGGTGAGATCAACCACCCACAAGATGTCTCACCTCTTAAAATCATGAGAAATTTGAACTTGAGACTATGAAGAAGTACCCACAACCTCAAGCCAACATATCTACATGTGTGGGCTACCTTATGAGATTGTTTTAGCATAACAACATATATTTAAGAAATTATATTAATATTAGAATTTACATTAACATTAAAAATTCACATTAATATTAAAGATCTATATTGATCAAGGAGTGATATAATAGAAAAAAAATTAGTAAAGAAATAATTGATATAACATTAAAATTTTTTAGAAGATTGAAAGTCTTTAATACATGTTTGCACGTTTTCCCTCTTTGTCCACTAATAGTCACAAACATGTAAATTTGATTCAAAATTTCTAATGAGGTATCATTTCATTGGATCGGTTTTCTTATCTTATATGTATTAGGAAGAAGATCACATATAACAACTTGTATCATTATTACTTTTGATATCTCTAAAGTGGTTATGTAATATGTTTTCTTCTTGAAGTTGGTAAAAAGTTTAGATAACTATAGATATCTTTTTTTTTATAGTATGAATATGTCATATGAAGAATTGTATGAATTAACTAATTCATTCTCTTTGTCAATTTCTTAATATGACCCCTTAGATAGTGACTCTCAATCTAAAAATTATATGACTCTATAGCCACATTAGTGTTAGGATTAACCATGGACATAAATAATAGTTAAACGCAAATATAACCAATATCAAAAAATAATAGAATCACATAGAGGAGAACACAAGACACAAAGATTTAATGTGGTTCACCCAATCCTTAGGCTATGTCCACCAAGAAGTCCAATATTATTATTATCCCGTAATTACAATCCGCAATCCATTACAACTCAATACTGCCTCAAGAAGCTACAATATAGAGATATAGAATATTTTTGTCTTAACATCCTTATCATTACAAACCTAAGATATAGAGATTATATTAGGATACAATATTTAAGCATGAGATATTTCTTATATAGTGCAATTGAATTTCGACTTACCTATACACATTTTTTAACCATGCTCTACACACATTTCAAGTACATAAAAGTATTCGACAATTAAAAATGAATCTACAAGTTATATTATAAAAATTGGTAATAACGATTAAATTCAAACAAAATTGATTATTAAATAAAAAAACAATTCTAGTTAAAAATTAAGAATTTTTTTTTGCAAATAAAATATTAAACAATTACACTCTTATCAATATAAAGTTAGGTTGATAAAATATGATTGCTTCAATCTCATCAGTAACATCATCTTTTATGATTTCATTAATATGTCAATCTTTATAATATTTTTCTCTTTGGTCTATTAGCCATTCATTTATATCTTCAAAGTTATTTTTGGAGGATATAACTCATGTAACAAGTACATTGATTTTTTGTTTATCAAATACAAATAAGGTATGTAACTCTTATTGTACATGAATAAATCAATGATATACTATTATTATTAGATTAATTAGACTACAAATTGAATTAAGATCCATAAATAAAATTGACATTGTTTTACTTACACTATATTTATTTGTTGAAAATGTAGAATCCATTGCAATGTGAATATTTCACTACCATCTTTAACATCTATAGTGTCTAAATTCTATGATAAATGAAATATTTTTTACGTTGTTTGATTTTTTATAGTAGACAAATTTATCTTTCTCCTCATATGTGCTATAAATATACACTTTTTGTATCATCTTCATTTTTGTGAATATAAGGAGTGTATTCCCTACGTTCATAAAAAAATTAAGATGATGTAAAAAGTGTATATTTGTAGTATGCAAAGGAGAAAGATAATTTCTTTCACTATAAAAAAAATAAAAATTGAAAAATATTATATTTATCATAGGCATGCAAATACCATGAATGCGAAAAATAATAGTAAAATATTTGCATGATTCAATTATTACAATAGAATCTACATTATCAACAAATAAATATGATGTAAGTAGAGCAATATTAATTCTGTTTATGTCTTAATTTAAATTTTTGTCTAATTGATTTAAAAATATTAATGTGTCATTAATTTATTCATGTGTACCCTTTCTTGTATTTGATAAATAAGTCGGTGTACCTTTTGCATGGTCTATATTCTTAAGAAATAAAATTGAGGGTATAAATGAATGATTAACAAAGGTTTACAAAAGAGGAAAAACAATAAAAGGATTGACATGCCAATACATTTATGATAGATGATACTAATGTAGAGATTGAAATAATCAGGTGTTATCAGCTTTACTTTATATTTATAAGAGTGCAATTGTTTGATATTTTATTTACCAAAAAAAATATTTTCTAATTTTTAGCAATAGTTAATTTTTTATTTAATAATCAATTTTGTTAAAATTCAATTGTTATTACCAACTCTTATGATATAAGTTGCATATCACCTTTTGATTTTCAAGTGTCTTTATATATTTTGCATGTGCATAAAGTGTGGTTGAAAAACATGTACAAGTAAAGTGTCTTTATAAATTGCCAAAGTTGATTATTGAGATAGCTACATTAAAAGCGCCAAAAAATTGATTATTCTGGTCTAATTAGCTAGATAATTGTTAATGTGATGACATACAATTTAATTTTCATTCACTCAACATTCACCAATGTTTACATAAATATGTTTCAAAATTAATTGATGTGCGTGCTTAGGCTAGAGTAGTACTGGGATGGGTGACCTCTCAAGAAGTCACGGTGCTTCACCCCTGTGAGCATCACCTAGATCCAATGAGTGCTTGTTCCATTTATTCTCATGAGAGATGGATTCATGTTGAATCACTACTCATGAAACATAAGGTCCATGAGTCCATGAGTCTAACTCAAAATCACACAGCTAAATCTTGATAGCAATATCACAATTTGACTTGCTGTGGAAATTTCCTACTTATCAAAGAATCATAAATGTTAAATAACAAAAAATGGAAGATTACATGTAATATAAAAATACACTATTAAATTTTAAGTTAACCAAATCATGAACTTGAAATTTAAAAAATGAAATGAACAAATACAAATATCAACTTTCACCATTAAATCTTTACCTTGGTATAATTTATAAATTTAGCAAGCCTACATGAAGAAAATGACAAGTTTTGTGGGATAAAATGCAAAATGCTTGACCAATTATTAAAAATAGTGTAAAGAATACATAAAAATTGCCTAATTGAATAATGGTTGCAACAATGCACCTAACATATCATACTTTAAGAAGAAGGCAAAACCTCAGTGCTTTTCCTTGTAGAATTTAAGGAAAACCCATACAAAATTAAGATGCCAAACTATATAGTACTTATTATAGTATTCACATCAAGTAAAAAGCATCACAATATACTATTTACATCATCAAATCCCCAAGGCCTTTTAGGGGAGCTTGACTACTTGCAACAAGAACTTGGGGATGATGACAAACATGAGAATGTAAAAACTAATGGAAAAGTACTTATGCCTCAACAAATCTCATATTCCACTAGTAAATGATAAAAATATCTCCTCAACCCTTCTTTCCTTATATGAGTGATAAAGTTTTGCAAGATTTATATATAAGGAATGAAAGGTCAATATCTATGGGGTTTCCTACATTGACATGTTGACGAATTGCTTGCCAACCTTCACTCCCTTACAAAAATACAAGTCACGCCTCCAAGATGTGCAACTTGACATGCAAATGGATTTTTAGAAAATATTTTCAACTTTGCGTAATAGAAAATAGAAGAGAAATTAGAATAGGGTAGCCATGTATAGAAATTGTGGAACGACAAACAACAATGTAATAGAAAATATTTTTAACTCTCTCTCTCTCTCTCTCTCTCTCTCTCTCTCTCTCTCTCTCTCTCTCTCTCTCTCTCTCGGGCTCTATCTCCTAGTAAAACCTAATCTCTCACATTCTCTCATGAATAAATAATGCCTCTCTAACTTGTAACACTTAAGGTGTTAGTAAGATTATTAGAGACGTTAAGAATTAGTATGAGCGAAATATTAGAATTTAATGAGTATGTTGGTGTATGGAAGAGAGAGAGAGAGAGAGAGAGAGAGAGAGAGAGAGAGAGAGAGAGAGAGAGAGAGAGAGAGAGAGAGAGAGAGAGAGAGAGAGAGAGAGAGAGAGAGAGAGAGAGAGAGAGGGAATATTTTGATATCCTCGACATGAATCTATCAATCCAAATAACTATATTCCTTTTCACTTTATAGATATGTGCTTTTAGCACCTGAGGATATGGGCAACCATTAATACTGAATAAGTAATCAATTAATGTGAACTAGTAAGGAAATTGTTGAATTGATGTTGTATGCCCTAGGAGGAAGGGCTGCTATGCCATATGTTCCCCTTCTTTTATAGGAAAATATGAGTATATAAATCTAACTCGTTTTCTTTTATTATAGCATTGGGGCTTTGTTTAGGCCATTGTTTTGCTAAAAAGTACTATAAAACTAATATTACATAGCATCTAAACAAGCCTAAGGATGGCTTTGTTAGATATGCAACACTACCCAAACTATAAATCATTAGATTCCCAAAATAAACATAAATCTTGTTAGACTAGGCACCTTGTGGAAGATTCTTCACACCTTGTGGGAGAAACTTCACACCCTTTGGGGGAAACAAGCAACCAAAACTTGTAACCTGAGCCACCAAAACTTGCAACTCTTCTACCATTTTTGAACTATGATTAAATGCTCATGTAAAACAAAATGCTATCTAATAATATCCATGGGAGCGGTGGGCAAAAATGTGAACAAAGACCACAAAAAATATGATTTTCAAGCATTTTTAGAGGCATACAAACTTTAGAATGTGAGTAAATGAGGTAAAGGCTATTTTGGAAGAGTTTGAAAGTAGGAAATAATATGTCTTTGTAGAGAAAAATATAGATAATCATTCTGTCTTTTTCCATTTTATAACTTTGTAGTAGCATTTTGCCATGTCATATAGTCCAATTTTGATGTAGGAGCATCTTGGGTCTTGAAGCAATCTTGCATCAACCAAAAATATTTCTTATTTTTTGTAATAGTATGTTGTTCATGAAGTATGTCATGCCCAAAATATAGGGCACCAACACACATTTTTTTTTTTTTAAAGTTAATTAATCCACTAAGTTTGATATATGTTTTTCTAAGACTTAACAGACCCATTAGGTTTTGACATGATTTGATATTTCATTTCATGTCTATGTCTAACTCCTAGTTGAATAGGTTATATCTTTATAGCACACTTGTTTAATTATCGTGCTCCTAGTTCCAAATATTTAAAAGAAATTCACAAGCTTATTAAAATCATTAAATATTGACCCTCAAAATATTTAAACATTTATTCCATAGGTTAATTTAACATTATAATGTTCATCTGATTTAGTCTTACCAAATAGACTAATGTTCTCAGATACTTATATAACTTTATCAAACCATAAATCATAGAAATTAGATTTACATGGTTATTTAAAATATTCAAATATTATAACTAAATCTCAAATATTTAAAAATAAATAAATTTGACATTTCATTTCATGTCTATGTCTAACTCCTAGTTGAATAGGTTATATCTTTATAGCACATTTTTTTAATTATCGTGCTCTTGGTTCCAAATATTTATAAGAAATTCACAAGCTTATTAAAATCATTAAATATTGACCCTCAAAATATTTAAACATTTATTCCATAGGTTAATTTAACATTATAATGTTCATCTGATTTAGTCTTACCAAATAGACTAATGTTCTCAGATACTTATATAACTTCATCAAACTATAAATCATAGAAATTAGATTTACATGGTTATTTAAAATATTCAAATATTATAACTAAATCTCAAACATTTAAAAATAAATAAATTTATCCCCCCTTTAAAAGTTATACTATTCCTATATTCTTTTTCAAAGTTACATGACAACAAATCTAATTTCTAAACTTAACCCAATAAACTTAATTTAACAATATTCTCATAATTACTTTTAACAATTCTAGAACAACTATGAATTAAACCCTTTACACAATAACTCTTAACCCTAATATGACTTCAATATCCTACACCAAACAAAATACTAATCATTATCCACTAACATAATTTCTAAAATAACAATCAATTCTTTAAATATAGCTACCATTTATAATTTAATGTAATAAATTGAATAATAAAAAACAAGATAATAAAACCTTAAACTACAAACCTAATCCAAAACAAATATATCTAAACATTTAATACAATTTAAATAAATAAATAAAAATAACATTATATTAAACTAAGAGATTACTAATTTTCAATTAACTTAACTTTTAATTAATTTGAATCCTAAATAACTTATTATTATTAACAAACAACTAACTAAATCTTATCACCTAACTAACTTAAACATTAAACATATCCTTATTTTTTAAACTTTAATATATTACTAACTTGCTAATTAAAACTAACTATTAATCTAACACTAATTACTAACAAATAACTTTAACTTACTACACACTAAACTACCCCCTAACCTTTACCCCTTACCCTTTACCAACCACTCCAAACTCACGTGAACCAAGGGAGGGACACCTTCCCAAACCCTTGGCATGCTGTCTGAGGCACTATCCTCATGGAGTACATTGTAGTCAAAAAGGAAGGAGGGAACCAATAACAAGGGGTAACTTTATAATTACCTTGACTTTAATCTTTCATTCCCAAAAGCATGCTGCGACCAAACATGGAGAAGCAAGGGGTGGGTGATGAACACTTAGGCCGAGGAAGTGCTTCCCTTTCAATGCCTAGGTTAAAGGGTGAGGTGCAAGTGGAGATGGTAGATGAGATTGTAGGGTGATGGGTAGTTATGTTTAAAAGTTTAGTGGGTGGGACTTAGGATAGTAAATATTTTATTTATTTATTTTATTTTTAATATTTAATTTATGATATTAAGTAAATAAAAATGAAGGATTTTAAAGAGAATTTAAAGAGAATATTCTTTGTTGACAAAGAGATTAATCAATTTTTCCATACAAAGGGCAAAGAGCTTTTTTCTCTAAGATGATAAATTTCCCTCAAGTCCCCCCCCCCCCCCCCCTTTTTTTTTTCGAAGTGTTGGATTTTTAATTTTATTTAGTTTACATGGTAAAAGGATATATATTTTTTAAAGTTGAATTATAGCATAGTGTTAGATGTTGTGTTTATACATCAACGTAGAAATATTCTTCTTTTCAACAATACAAAAATACAAGATGAAATTTCCTTCACATAATTGAATTTTCTTAACACTATTTAGAAATCAAATACATAATTTTATATATCATCATTTCATCTAATTACCATTTAAATATAATAATTCAAATTTGATTTATAAAAAATATTACATGAAACGAAAATACTCTTTTTTTTCAACATACATGAAAATCACTTCTCATTCATTTATTTCAAATACGTGATTGAAAGACTCCCTTGTGAAAGAACTAGTGAAGAAAACCCAAGATAATAAGCATTTTTGAAAATAAGTTTAACAATAACTTTTTTACAATAGGATCATTATCTCGAGGAGAAGTCTCTGATACATTTGAATTGAAATAACAACTTTGAATTCATGCTTGGCTCTATAACAAGGTAGCCACTACGAAACTTGCAAATTTTATCAAGCTAACCATGGAGAAAATGAAACTGACCAGTAGATAAACATATTTAACAAAAAGACAATCAACCCATTTAATCCCATCCTAGGTTTGCATAATAGGTTCATTATCAAACTAGACTAGGGAGAAGGTGGATTTTTTCAGGGTAGGAGAAGTCAGTCACAACAATATAATAGATGCCCCTTCTGAGGTTATAATCACAAGAACTTTTGTTCTTTCACTTCTCAATTTCCAAAACATAAACATGGTTTGTACTAATAAGTAGGGGCCCCATATCACTCTACTCTCTCCCTCTCCTCATCATGAAGAGAGACTCTGCACTACTTAGAGTCCAACTGAAGCTCTCCTCCCATACATGACCACTTTTGCTCTATTTGAGGGCGAGTAATGCCAACACAACCCTAACAGTTTTCCTCATAAATCAAAATATAAAATACGAAAATAAATCATTTCAGAAACCCATCATAATCTCATTTTTAACATGTTCATCATACATACAAATACACACATATGCAAAAAGCCTACTTAAGCAATGAAAACATAACATGAAGATATGAACTCAAAATTTTTTTACATTCATAAATGGTTATTAAAAACTAAAATTTGAAAAGAGTTATCCTTCTTCCTCTTTCAATCTTGACTTTTTTTTTAAAATCTAAATTTAGAGATTGGGTAAATACTCTTCAACCCTCAAGTCTGCAACTAAATAGGTTCCTAACTCAACCACCTAACAATTGCAATAACTCTCCACTTGACTAAGGGCTTTTAGAGTCTTCTAACTTAATCTTGTCATTAAGGCATACTTTATGGTGGAGTATAACTTGTCAAACTCATGGTGAAGCTCTAATTTTCGCACTAAAGCAAAAATGAGATATTTGGGTGGTCAAAAAAGTCAACAAAAGGGGATAGAGGGGTGAAAAATGCCCTCCAGCTCATACATATACCCCCTAGGCACTTAATTTTCATAATTTTTGGCCTCTAGAACTATTTAGGGACCTATTAAATTGTTTGAAATATTTGAACTTTCTCAAAACCCTAGGAATACAATCTTACCACTAAACTTTGATTAGGGTAATTAATCTTGATTATCAACTAATTAGTATTAGGTTACTAACCTGGTCTATCTTAAATTATTAGGTTATTTAGCTAACCCTAATAATCATGTTGATATACATATACAAATTACGAGTGTCAAATAACACTATAAAATTATTGTTACAAAATATTAAACACTTTACGATTACAGAATGATACATACATTCAATTTACAATACAAATAAAATATGAAACAATGGGGTTTGCATCTTTCATTAGACTCAAGCTTGGTTTTCACAAACTGTACATAGGGTTGAGTTTCAATTATTCATTAGATTTTTTTGGCTAATAATCTTGCACACTGAACTCATCACACATTAGTAGCTTGAGAAAAATCACATGTATATAATTAGATATCATCAAGATAATCACATAAATCAAAATATCATTCTTTTATACAACTAACTGTTTATCTCATTTTTGCTCATATATTTAACTATTAAAAATTATATAATCAAGGTGTTAATCATATTCCTAATTCTGCATTCACTTACTGTACTACATCATCAATATGCATGTTCATAATATATTAAATAACATGATTAAATATCTTAAAGTAAAATATCACATGACATAAAATAACATAATGATGTCCAGTCCATCCATCAATATCTCAATATATCAAGTCATAATGTGTCAAAATAATAATGTATCATCTATGTTGCATCCTCCCATAAAGCTATGACCTCATCATAACAATCCCACTGGATCCTAACTTGGTCCAATTCTTGGCTTGAAAGAGCTAGGGTTCATTAGGCAATAATATGGATAGGCTCTAACGTTAACTGCCCATCCGACTCCACCTGCAAGGCATTCCAATCTATAATGTGAGAATCATCATAAATATATCCTCTAAGTACAAAAATATGGAACACATCATAGATGCATGATAAGCTAGGTGGCAAGGTTAGACGGTATGCAACTGGTCATATCCTCTCTAGGATCTTGAATGGTCCAACAAACTGAGGTAACAACTTAGAGCCCTTTATGAATTGAATTAGACTCTTGTGTAGTTGCACCCTCAAGAAAAATCTATCTCTAACCTTATACTCTCAATCTATCCTCTTTACATCAACATACTTCTTCTGCCTATCCTGTGCCTCTCTAAGGTACTATCTAATTAGGGTCACCTACTGCTCTATCTCTTTGACTAGCTAAGGATTAATAGATACACTATCCTTGATCCTATCCCAAATCAAGGGCATTCTACAAGTTTTCCATACAAGGCCTCATAAGGCAACATACTTATGGAGGAATTGTGCTCATTGTTATAGGCAAACTTGACAAAATGTAAGTATTCCTCTCATTTGACTTAATGGTCCATCATGTACATTTGTAACATGTCCTTCAATACTTGATTCACTCACTCAGTTTGACCATCAGTCTAAGGATGAAATGTTGTACTAAAATTGAGCCTAATGCCCAAAGCTACTTGGAATTTTCTCCAAAAGGCTGAATTGAATAGTGAGTCTCTATCTGAGATGATCTTATAGAGAATGCCATGAAGTCTAACAATGTCCCGTAAAAACACCTGGGCTATGTCTCATGTTGTGTATGTAGTACACACGAGTGAGAAGTTGGTAAGCTTGGTCATTGTGTCAATCATCACCAAAATGGCATCATTATAGTGAGAAGACATAGAAAGATCAACAATAAAATTCATAGATATAACATCCCACTTCCACTCTACAATCTCATGAGGTTGAAGAAGCCCACCAAGATGATGGTGTTCTGTCTTCACCCTCTGACACTCAAGGCATCTTGTAGCAATGCTAACAATCTGTACTCTCATGCATGGCCAATGATATAGCTGCCTTAGATCTACATATAGTTTTTTAATACTAGGGTGCACTGCATAAGTTGCTTTGTGAGCCTCAAGTACAATGAGCTCATGCAAACCCCCAATGAAAGGTACATAAATACATCATCTATGATGCAAAAGTCCATAGGACTCCAAAGAATACTCTGAATACTTCCCTTCTAAGGGTCTCTGAGAATGCACCAATTGACTAACTTCTACATAAAGCTCGTCCACTAGCAAATGATGTACGATCCACTCTCTCAAATCAGTGCAAATAGTTACAAATAAAAGCTCATGGTGCCTTCTACTTAAGACATCTACAACCACATTCTTCTTTCCCTTGATGTAATGAGCATCAAAATCATACTCACAAAGGAACTCCATCCACCTTCTTTGCCTAGAATTAAGGTTTAGCTAAGTAAATATGTACGACAAGCTTTGATGGTTAGAATGAAGTTTGAATCTATGACCTAAAAGGAAGTGTCACCACCTCACTAAAGCATGAACAATTGTTGCAAGCTCTAGATTATGAGTAGGGTAATTGAGTTCATGAGTCTTCAGCTTCTTAGACTCATAGGAAATAGGTTGTCCATCCTACATAAGGACTACCCCTATACCATCCAAAGATGCATCTATGTACACCACAAGCAGAAGGATCTGGCACTACAAGAATCGATGCACTCATGAGGGCTCTCTTGAGCTCTTGGAAAGCTCTATCACACTCCTCTATCCACTCATGCAACCACAAACTTATCCAAAAAGGTACAAAATTCTTCATTCATGAGGCTCATGAATATAGCTAGAGCATTCGTGAGGTCAAATGGTACCACGGTGAACTCATAGTGACCATACCTCATATGGAATGTAATCTTGTGGATATTAGTATCCACAATCCTCAAGTGATGATAACCTAACTTTAGATCTATCTTCAAAAATACTCAAGCACCCTATAACTAATCAAAGAGATCATCAATCTTGGGAAGCGTATATCAGTTCTTAATGGTTACTTTGTTCAACTATCGATAACCAATGCACAACCTAAGTGACCTATCCTTCTTTACAAAGATCACTGGTGCAACCTCAAGGTAACACACTAGATCGAATATACCCTTTCTCTAAGGGTTCCTCCAGTTGAGTCTTTAGCTCACCAAGTTCATGAGTAGTTATCCTATACAGTGCTCTCAATACTAGCTCAACTCTTAGCACAAGATCTATATGAAAATTCACTACTCTAGGTGCAGGCATACCAGGGAGCATTGAAGGAAGGACATCTACAAACTCCTAAAGGATTGGGAAATCTTTGAGGGATGACTCTCTCTCTGAATCTTCCTATCTATCCCTAATGGTGATAGCAAACAACTGACATCCCTTTCGCATGCACCATCTATGTTGCATAGAAAAAATAATATGAAGAGATACTGGTCTCTTCACTTCGAAGATTACTCTAGAGATCCCATATTCATCCACACAATCTACCCTCTTTTGTCGACAATCCATCTTAGCATTGTGGGCATAAGGCCAATCCATGCCAAGGACAACATCATAAGAACCCAGAGGGGTAATGTGTAGATCAAACATCATGGTCATGTCTCTAATCTGAATCTTGCAATTATGAACCATGAAACTAACTAACACCCTAGCTATTGAGGTTAACTCTATTTCCCAATTGATATCTTGTCTAACTACCACTAGCTCGCAATGCTTCAGTACATATGGAGATATAAAAGAGCCAATAGCTCCAGAATCAAATAAAATATCAACCATACTACCCTATTTAATAATTTTTTCCTCGATCACTATGGCCTAATGCTCAACCTGGTAGTTGTCAACCACTACAAATACTCTATGGGATCTACCCATGTCGCCAACTATAGGCTCTAAGATAGCACTTCTTTGACCACCAGATGATTGACTCTATGGACTCTCTCTAGCTATTTGACCCATGTCACCATAAGTGTAGTATGGTCCTCGAGTATAAGACTATACACCCTATGATCTGGACTACTATGAGCATTCTAACCTACTAGATCTACTGTATCCACCCTTGGAAGATTGTTGAGTCTTCCCTAATTGTGACTATGGGGCTTGTGCCTTTTGATCTTGTCTAAGACCCTGTGACTACCACTGCTTTGGCTTAGAGCCCTAATAACCCTGTGATGATTTATGTTGTTGCTGTTGTGGTTTTTGTTGCTAGGATTGTTGACCCTTAAAGGACCTTGTTGCATAGTTTTGATTCCCTTTCTAAGGGGTTTTTGTTGTCTTGACTACTGGGTAGAGTTTCGGTTCTAAGACCAATCTTGAGATTCCTATCTACCTTAAGTATCCTTAGCATCTATTGATATCTCAACTACCTATTTGAAAGTGGTAGGGAAAGCCAAACAAAATGCACCCTAGAGTGATAAAATTAGGCCTATAACAAAGCAATGGACTCACAATTTCTCATCCTTCATGTATTCCACATAAGGAAGGAGCTTGAAAAATTGACTCTCATATTGAGCTACTATGAGGCCCCTCTGATGTAGACAATGAAATTCCTCTATCTACTACTAATTGAAGTGCTCGAAAAGGCACCTCTCTCAAAATCTAACCAAAAATGTCTCCCATGTGAGGGTATCCATCCTCACTCCTCCTGTTGCCACCAATTGGAGGCATTCTCCATCAGTTGATGGATTACAAGTCATGCCTTCAGATTACTCCCATAAGGACTTAATCCAAAACATTGTTGCTAACTTTACACTCAAGCCTCTGCTACTACTCCATCAGTAGAACTGATAAATAAGGTTAGTTGGAGTCGTATCAACTCCCTAATCTCATCTCCTACATGTCTAGGAGGTCTATCGAGTGGTGGTCCTGACTGATTTATCGACTCATCATCATGATCACCTTGTCCCTCAACCTACCTCAGTGGGGGACTCCTACTCCTCTCTTTGTTGCTTGCCTCGCCTCCTTTGGGATCCTGTACTTCCCCTTCAAGAATTTGTTTCCTTGGTTGTACTATAGGCGGTAGCCTCTACTGGACTACTCCAATTAGGGTCTTGAGGGCATCCAAAATATCTTGATTCGAGTTCAATGGTGGTGGTGGTGGAGGTGGTGGTCCATCCTCCTGCTATGCCCTAGCATTAGCTACTCTATGATGATTCTCATATTATAGAGGATATATTTATGATGATTCTCACATTATAGATTGGAATGCCTTGTAGGTGGAGTCAGACAGGCAGTTAGCATTGGAGGCTATCTATATTATTGCCTGATGAACCTTAGCTATTTGAGGCTGAGAACTAGTCCAGGTTAGGGTCGAGTGAGATTGTTATGATGAGTTCATGACTTGATAGAATGATGCAATATAGATGATATCCTAGTACCCATATCTTTTTGATGAACTCTAGGAGAAAGTTCTTGCCTGGTGGGGGAGAATGTGAGGCCTCACCCTGGCCCATCATAGTATAGTCGATATATTGTTACTTTGATACATTATGACTTGATATGTTGAGACATTATTATATGGACCAGACATCATTATGTTATTTTATGTCATGTAATATTTTACTTTGAGATGTCTAATCATATTATTAATATTTTATGAACATGCATATTGATGATATAGTATAGTAAGTGAATGCACAATTAGGAATATGATTAACACCTTGATTATGCAATTTTTAATGGTTAAATATATAAATTGAAATGAGATAAATAGTTAGTTGTATGAAAGATTTTTTTTTTGATTTATGTGATTATCCTATTGAGCTCTAATTATATACATGTGATTTTTCTTGAGCTCCTGATGTGTGAATTCAGTGTGAAGAATTATTAGCCAGAAAATCTAACAGAGAATTGAAACTTGACCCTATGTACAGTTTGTGAAAACTAGGGTTGAGTCTAATGAAAGATGCAGATCCTGTTGTTTCATATTTTATTTGTTTCATAAATTGAATGTATGTATAATTCTATAATTGTAAAGTGTTTAATATTTTGTAGCAGTGATTTTATAGTGTTGTTTGACACTTGTAATTTATATATGTATATCAACATGATAATTAGGGTTAGCTGAGTAACCTAATAATTTGAGATGGACTAGGTTAGTAACTTAATACTAATTAGTTGGTAATCAAGATTAATTACCTTATTCAGGGTTTAGTGGTAAGATTGCATTCTTAGAGTTTTTAGAAAATCCAAATATTTCAAGCAATTTAAGAGGTCCCTAAATAGTCCTAGAGGCCAAAAATTGTGAAAACTAAGTGCCTAGGGGGTATATGTATGGATTGGTGGCATTTTCTACCCCTCTAGCCCCTTTTGTTGACTTTTGTGACCACCCCAATATCTCATTTTTGCTTTGGTGTGAAAATTGGAGCTTCACCATGAGTTTGACAAGTTATACTCCACAATAAACCTTGCCTTCATGACATGATTAAGTTAGAAGACTCTAGAAGCCCTTATTTAAGTGGAAAGTTATTGCAATTGTTAGGTAGTTAAGTTAGGAACCTATTTAGTTACACATTTGAGGGTTGAAGAGTGTTCACCCAATCTCTACATTTAGAGAGAAAAGTTAAGATTAAAAGAGGAAGAAAGATAGTTCTTCTCAAATTTAAGTTTTCTATATCCATTTTTTAAAGGTAGTGGAATCTTTCAAGTTTGTATCTTCATGATGTGTTTTCATTGCTTAAGTAGGATTCTAGCATGTGTGTGTATTTGTATGTATAATGAACATGTTAAGAATGAGATTGTGATGGGTTTCTTAAATGATTTCTTTTCATCTTTTACATTTTGATTTATGAAAAAAACTGTAAGGGTTGTGTTGGCATTACTCACCCTCAGATAGGGTAAAAGTGGCCATGTACAAGAGGAGGGCTTCAGTTGGACTCTGACTAGTGCAGAGTCTCTCCTAATGATGAGGAGAGGGAGAGAGTAGGGTGATATGGGCCCCTACTTGTTAGTACAAACCATGTTTGTGTTTTAGAAATTGAGAAGTGAAGGAACAAAAGTTATTGTGATTATAGCTTCAGAAGGGGCATCTATTATGGTGTTGTGACTGACTTCTCCTACCCAAGAAAAATTCACCTTATTCGTAGTGTGGTTTGATAATGACTATATTGTGCAAACTTAGAATGGGAGTAAATGGGTTGATTGTGTCTTCATGTTAAATCTATTTGTCTCCGAGTTAGTTTTATTTTTTCCAAGGTTACCTTGATAAAATTTGTAGATTTCATAGTGGCTACCTTGTTATAGAGCCAAGCATGAATTCATAGTTATTTTTTCAATTCAAATGTATGGGAGACTTCTGCTTGAGATAATGATCCTATTACAAAAGGTTATTGTTAAACTTATTTTTGAAATGATTATGATCTCAAGTTTTCTTCCCTGGTTCTTTCCTGAGGGAGTCTTTGAATTAGGTGTTTGAAATAAATGAATGAGAAGTGGCTAGCCCACATATGTTGAAAAATTGAACATTTTCTTTTCATATGATATTCTTTATAATTCAAATTTGAATTCATATGGTTAAATGTTAACTAGATGAAATGATGATATATAAAGTTATGCAATTGATTTCCAAATAGTGTTAAGAAAATTTGATTATGTGAATGGAATTTCATCTTGTATTTTTATATTGTTGAAAAGAGGAATATTCTTAATTAATGTATAAACACAACATCGAACACTATGCTATAATTCAACTTAGAAAACAAAAAAATCCCTTTACCATGTAAACTAAATAAAATTGAAAATCCAACACCTAGAAAAAAGGGGAGAACTTGAGAAAAAATTATCATCCTAAAGCAAAAAGCTCCTTGCCCTTTATATGGGAAAATTGATTAATCCATTTGTGAATAGAGAATATTTTGTTTAGATTCTTTTTAAAATCATTGTTTTTTTATTTAATCAATATCATAAATTAAATAAATAAATAAAATAATAATAAATAAATAAAGTATCTACTATCCTAAGTCTCATCCACTAAATTTTTTAACATAACTACCCATCACCCTAGAATCTCATCTCCCCTCCCCCCTTGCACCTCACCCTTTAACCTAGGCATTGAAAGGGAAGCACTTCCTTGGCCTAGGTGCCCATCACATCACTAGGCTAATGTCACCCACCCCTTGCTTCTCCATGTTTGGTCATAGCATGCGCTTGGAAAAGGGAAGATTAAAGTCAAGGTAATTATAAAGTTATCCCTTGTTAATAGTTCCCTCCTTCCTTTTTGGCTATCATGTACTCCATAAGGACAATGCCTTGGGTAGTGTGCCAAGAATTTAGGAATGCATCTCTCCCTTGGTTCACGTGAGTTTTCAGTGGTTGGTAAAGGGAGTAAGGGGGGTGGTTTAGGTTAAGAGAGTGGGGTAAGGGGTAAGGTTAGGGGGTAGTTTAGTGTGTAGTAAGGTAAAGTTAGTTATTAGTAATTAGTGTTAGATTAATAGTTAGTTTTAATTAGCAAGTTAGTAATATATTGAAGTTAAAAAAATAGGATATGTTTAATGTTTAAGTTAGGTAGGTGATAAGATTTAGTTAGTTGTTTGTTAGCAATAATAAGTTATTTAGGATTCAAGTTAATTAGAAGTTAAGTTAATTAAAAATTAGTAATATGTTAGTTTAATATAATGTTATTTTTATTTATTTATTTAAATTATATTAAATGTTTAGATATTTTTGTTTTGGATTAGGAATGTAGTTTAAGGTTTTATTATTTTGTTTTTTATTATTAATGTATTACACTAAATTATAAATATGCCCAAAACATGAGGCACAAACACAAAAATTTTTGGGCATGACAAAGTAGTCATTTCTGCTTTTGGCTTTGTGTTGTGCATAGTTGTTGCCATGAAGATGGCGTATCCTCCATCCTCATCCTAAGTGCACAAATCTTGATTATTCATATTTCTTTAGTTCTATGTTGTTCTTTGCAATTTTTCTTTCTTGCAATTTTCATTCAGCGAGGCATGATATTTCATTTGGTGAAGCTTTGTATGCTAGCATGGTGTGTTGTGTACTTAGGAGTTGACTCCTAACACACATGCGAACCCACATCTTAGGGTGTGTCGCTTCTTGTTCACATTTTGCTTAGTTTTGATTCACTCTTCCAAGGTTGAACCTAAAATGTAATTAAATGCTTGACTTGCTAACTTTCAGCTTAGTTGGCTATTAAAGAAGCTTGCCTAGATGTACAAGAGCAGAGAGATAGATGTGGTAAGAAGATCAAAACATATTAGAAGATAGGGAAAAATAAAAGATGCAAGCTAAGGCTTTGATTTTATTTACCTTTTTCTTTATGTTTAAGGCTGCAACCTAGAAGGCCTTAGTGTTGGGAATGTTGTGGTTGTTCTTTATGTGAAGTTAAATAATCACACCTAAAATATCTTGCATGTGGCCTTGTGTTCTTTGTGCATTCATTTGATTTATGTATAACTTATGTGTGTAACTCTTAGTATGGGTAGAAGATTGCAGTTGAGTTTATTCTACATTTTGTTGTAGGTCTCTACTTGCAAAAGCAAAGTTCTTTCCTCTAGATTGGATTGTGGAGAACCTTATTGGATTGGTTATAGGGTGGAAAATTTAGAATCTAACCTATAACTTGCAAAAGGTACAATCTTGCATGAACTATTGTCAAGATGGTTTGTGGTAGAGAAAATGTAGACAATACTATAATGGACATGTTGAGGTAGATTGCAACCAAGCTTGAAGCTGTGGAGATAGCCTAGAGAAGAGGTGTATATCTTAAAGAAGAGACAACACCTTATCCTAATCCTGAACCTAAAGTTGAATAAGAGGAGGAAATAATTTTGAGATTTTTTTCTAAGGCTAACTCTAGACCTACTATGGAAGTTACTTGTTATGATGGAAGACATAAAACTGATGTAGTATTGGATTAGATCTTTGAAATGGAAAAATACTTTGAGTGTGAAGGTATTCCTGATAATAAGAAGGGTAAGATAGAAGCCACAAAGTTGAAGGGTCATGCTTTTCTTTGGTAAGATCATTTACAAATTGAATGACATAAGAGAGGAAATGAAAAGATAAAAATATGGATGAAGATGCTTTGAAAGATGAAGAAGATGTTTCTTTTAGCAAACTACCAAGTTAGTTTGTTGAGGAAGGTGCAAAATTTAAGGAAAAAGTACATGAGTACGAAGGAATAAACTTAGGAATTCTATAAATAGAATATCAGATCTAGACATGTGGATGATGAAGTTGAGAAAATGCCTAGATACTTGATTAGCCTAAGAATATCCATAAAAGATGAGATCAGCTATGTTAAGATGGATAATGTGGAAGAAGCATATTATTACACTTTGAAGGTTGAAGAAAGATTGGGAAAGAAACATGATTAGAGATAGAGAGGAAGAGGTGAATGGATAATGTGAAAGAAGTATATTAGTACACTTTGAAGGTTGAAGAAAGATTGGCAAAGAAACATGATCAAAGATAGAGAGGAAGAGGTGATAGATTTCAAAGAAGCATAGGAAAAACATGGAGAAGGCAAAGATCTAACAATACAATAAAAAATAAAGGAAAATCAGAATGGAAGGAAGAACATGTTGATAGAAGAGGTAACTACACTAGGGGTAGCTATACTGGTTACACTAGGAATAATAATTGTAGAAAAAAAGAGGAGATATTTTGGTTTAGAGGTACTTGTTACAAGTGTGAAGAAGGACATAAGGCATTTGAATGTACTAACTCTGGAAAGAAGATTGGAGGTACTAGCATAAATACTTCTTCTTGTGAAGAAGGTGATGAAACACTTAATGAACTTGAAAATGGTGACAACCTGATGTTGAGAAGGATCATGTGGAATGAAGCATATGAAGAGGAACTTATTTTGAGAAGGTTGTTCAAGACCAAATGTAAGATAGATGGTCCAAATGTTGCAAGGTAATCATTGATAGTGGAAGTTCTAACAATTTGGCATTTAAGGAGCTAGTTAACAAATTCCAATTATAGAGATTGAGACATCCTAAGGCTTACCATGTTGTTTAGATCGAGAAGGAGCATAAATTACTTGTAAGTGATAATGTATTATCAAATTCAAATTTGGAGATTTTCATGATGCAGTCTTGTGTGAAATTATGCCTATAAATTTGTCATATTCTTTTGGGTAGACCTTGGCAGTATGATAGACAAGCTTTGCATGATGGTAGATTGAATCAGTACACTATTTGGATTAATGGAAAGAAACAATTAATGTTTCCTTTGAGGAAAACATTTGATGAAAGTCATTGTACCATAGTTAGAGTATATTTGGTTGAGGGTAATAAGTTTGCAAGAGAAATGAAAGAACAAAATGTTTGTTACATTTTAATTCCTAGAAAAATAGAGAAACCAAATGAGTTAGAATATGCACTTGATATTGAACCTTTGTTGACTAAATTTCATGACATCATTTTTGATAATGCACCTAATGGTTTGCCTCCTATAAGAAGTATAAGTCATTGTATGGATTTGATATCTAGAGCCAATTTGCCTAATAAAGCACACATAGGTTAACATTTGATGAAAAAATTGAGTTGAACATACAAGTGCAAGAATTTCTTGAGAATGGTCTAATTAGAGAAAGTTTGAGTCCTTGTGCAGTACCTATTGTGTTAGCACCTAAGAAGAATGGAGAATGTGCACTGACTCTAGAGCTATAAATAAGATTTTACAATGAAGTACATATTTCCTTTGCTTAGGATGGATGATATAATAGATAGTTTAAGTGGAGAAAAGTGTTTTACAAAGATTAATTTGAAGAGTGGTTATCATTAGATTAGAATCAAAGAAGGGGATCAGTGGAAAACTACATTTAAGACTAATGAAGGTTTGTATGAGTGGTTAGTTATGCCCTTTGGTCTAACTAATGTACCCATTACTTTGATGAGAATAATGAATAAAGTTTTGAAGAAATTCTTGGGTAAATTTGTGATTGTATATCTTGATGACATTTTCATATCATCTTGAACATATCTTGATGAAATTTTCATATTCAGTTAGAGTAAGGAAGAACATCTTGAACATATTAGATGAGTGTTGGAGAAGTTGAAAGAAAAAAAGTTGCTAATTAATTTGAAGAAATGTTCATTCATGAAAGAAGAGATTGTGTACCTTGGTTTTGTAATTTTGGCTAATGGACTCAAGATGAATCTTGAAAAGGTGAATGTTATTTTTGAAATTCCTTCACTAGAGACGGTGGGAGAGGTAGGATAATTTCATGGATTGGTAAGTTTTTATATGAAGTTCATCAAGAATTTTAATACTACTTGTAGTGTTATGACTGAAACTATGAGGGGAGATAAAAAGGATTTCAAATGGACAGATGGTGCAAAAAAGAGTTTTGAAATAGTAAAAAAAAAAGATTCAAGGATTTCCTACACTTGCTTTGCTCAATTTCAGTCAAGTTTTTCAAGTTTGATGTGATGCTAGAGGAAGTTCAATAGGAGTTGTTTTGAGCCATGAAGGAAGACTTGTATCTTTCTTTAGTGAGAAGTTGAATGATGCTAAGAGAAATTATTCAATCTACGATCAAGAATTTTAGGCTATTGTTCAAGCTTTTTTAGAAATGGAAACATTATCTAATGCCTAAAGATTTTATGTTGTATATTAACCATAAAGTTTTGAACTATTTGGGAAGTTGGAATAAATTAAATCAGAGGCATATGAAGTGGGTTGAGTTGTAGAATTTTTCCTTTTCATTTAAGCATAAAAATGGACAGTTAAACAAAGTTGTTGACACCTTGAGCTGAAGAAGAAATTTACTAATAGAGATGAGAATTGAGGTACTTGGTTTTGATGACATGAAGCATTTGTATGGTACTGACCCTAATTTTATAGAACCTTGGAAGGATTGTTAGGAGAAAATAGTGATTGATAAGCGGACTAATTATTTTATTTAGAAAGATATGTTGTTTAATGGAATTCAATTATGTATATCTAGAGGACCTATGTAAGAGAACATAACGAAGGAGAAACATATTGGTGGACTTGTTGTACATTTTTGGATTGATATTTAATAGTGAAATTGATTTCAGATAGATACTTTTGTCCATAGATTTATAAGGATGTTCAGAGGATGGTTAGAGGTTGTAGAATTTTTCAAACAAGAAAAGAAACTAGTCATAATTTGGGCTTGTATTCACCTTTGCCTATACTTGATAAGCCTTCAGAAGATATCAATATGGGTTTTGTTCTTGGGTTGCCTAGAACTTAGAGAGGTAATGATTCTATTTTGGTGATGGTTAATAGATTTTCAAAGATGGCACATTTCATGTCACATAAGAAAACATCTAATGGATTACATGTAGCCGAGTTATGTGAGAGAACATAACAAAGGAGAAACATAATTGTGGACTTGTTGGACATTTTGGGATTGATAAAATAGTGAAACTGATTTCAAATAGATACTTTTGGCCATAGATTTATAAGGATGTTTAGAGGATAATTAGAGGTTATATGATTTTCCAAACAAGAGAAGGAACTAGTCATAATTTGGGATTGTATTCACCTTTTCCTGTACTTGATAAGCCTTGAGAAGATATCAATATGAACTTTGTTCTTAGGTTGCCTAGAACTTAGAGAGGTAATGATTTTCAAAGATGGCTCATTTCATATCATGTAAGAAAACATCTAATGGATTACATGTAGCTAAGTTATTCTTCAAGGAAGTGGTAAGATTACATGGTTCAATCCGAAGACTATTATTTTAGATAGAGATACTAAGTTTACTAGTTATAAATTTGGAAGATACTTTGGAAGAAGCTAAATACATAATTGAAGTTTAGTTCCACATTTCACCATTAGATAGATAGACAAATAAAGTTGTGAACACAAGTTTAGGTAACTTGCTAAGATTTATGGTTAGAGATATGTCTGCTAACTAGGATTTAGTTTTGGCATGAGAAGAATTTGCATACAATAATTTTATTTCATATGATCACTAAGAAGACACCATTTGAGATTGTTACTGGATTTCATCCTAAGGGAACCATAGAGTTGAGAGATTTTCCTACTAAGACAAGAAGAAGTGTTGAAGTAGAGGATATTACCATTTTCATGAGATCTTTACATGATGAAGTAGAAGGAAATTTAGAGGATGTCCAGTAATATGAAATATAAATAGAGAGAAAATAAGAGGAAGTGACATAAATCTTTTGAAGTTGGAGATGAGGATTCATTTGACAAAGAATAGATTTCCAATTGGTACCTATAACAAGCTAAAAATGAAGAAGTTTGGTCCTTGTAAGATTTTGAAGAAATTTGATAGTGAAAATGTTTATGAAGTGGAGTTACCAGAAGACATGGATATTTCACCCATATTTAATATTGTAGATATCTTTGAGTCATTTGAATCAAATGATGAGTTCGAATATAACCAAGATTATCCTAAGAAGAAGACGGTATTGAGAGGATCTTGAGTAGCATAATAAGTAAAAGTATAAGAGGAAAAGACTACACGGAATACCTAGTTCAGTGCAAAAATAAGCTAGTTGAAGATAGTTCATGGATTACACAAGTTGAGTTGGATCTCTATGATTCAGATCAGAATATGAGGAATATTTGATGTAGACACCAGTTCTTTATTAACACTAGGTGCCTGATGTAGGAGCATCTCAGGTCTTCAAATAATCTTGCATCAACAAAAAATATTTCTTATTTTTTGTAACTGTTGTTCATGAAATAATCATTGTTGTTTTTGGTTTTGTGTTGTGTACAGTTGACACCATGAAAAGACCTATCCTAGATCCTCATCCTAAGTGTGTAGGCTTTGATTGTTCGTATATCTTCAATTTTGTGTCATTCTTTGTGTGAACCCACCCACCTCTTAGGGTACGCCACTTCTTGTTGACATTTGCCTAAGTTTTGATTCACTCTTCAGAGGTTGGACCTAAAATGTAATTAAATGCTTGACTAGCCAACTTGTGGCTTAGTTAGCTATAAAAGAAGCTTGGCTAGATGTAGGAGAGCAGAGAGACAGAGGTAGTAAGAAGATCATAATAGATTAGAAGATATGAAAAAATAGAAGATGCAAGAAAAGGCTCAAATTTTGTGTACTTTTTTTTGGTTTAAGCCCGCAACTCGGAAGGCCTCACAGTCGAGCATGTTGTGGTTATTGTTTATACAAAGTTAAATAATCACACCTAAAATATGATACATATGGTGTCGTGTTTTTTGTGGATTCATTTGATTTATGTTCCATGTCTAACTCTTAGTAGGGGTAGAAGGTTGTAGTCGAGTTTATTCTACATGTTGTTGGTCTCTACTTGCACCCTCCTTGACTCAGATTTGAATGTAAGAAAGACTCTACAATTTTATTTGTAATGTGATTTTCAATCTTGGATATAAATAGATTCAAATATTTGAAATGGAATTTATTGTATTATCTAGTTATTGAATCACAAATCTTAAATTTATTTGACATTCTTTTGTTTTTCTATTGTGCTCTCTACTTATTGTAGCTAAAACTACTCTATAGTCTTTTCATTTTAGGTTTTTGATGTTTTAGTTTTAATTTTGTTGATTTCCCTATTTTGTAAATGTTACTTTCTTCCACTTTTTCAAACCCATTTAGCTTAATGAAACACATTTTAAATCCATGTAAGTTTGTCAACTTATCAGATTTTTTTGTACTCTTTGCATGATCCAGTAATGATTTACTCTACAAAGAAATCCACGTATACCTTATGCCAAAACTTGCAATCCATCAAGTAGTCTCTTGAAGTGTAAATAAATGCTCCTATAATGATATTCTTTTTGGAAACAATTTTTTTCTTCTTCTTCTAGTTAAGCATTTGACAAGATATATCCATGATTACATGGTCATATGGGATTTCAATTCAAAATTGCTTAAGATTTTCTTCTTAGTTATAATTACATCTTGTGTATTTTGCCAATAAATATTTCTTGACTTCAACCATCTACCATAGATTCATTAGTTGATGCCTATTTTCTTCTCACATTTTGGGGCCCTCTGCTGACAATGATGGGGGATAAAAGAAACATGGGGGGAGCTTAAATTACTAAAGGAACAATGAACAAGCTAAAAATAGGTTTTCTCTCATCTAATATTACCTCAAATGAAATAAAAAATAGGTTTTGGTTTTTCATTTTTCATTAGAAATGTTTTTTTTTTTTAAATTATTTATTTGTAAAGAAATTCTAATTTTTGATCATTTTTTCATAATTTGGGCTAATAGATGTTGATGATTGTAATATTTAGACTAGTGTAGTCTAAATTTAATATTTATGCCCTAAGCTAAATGAGCAAAGATATAATGATTTAGTCTAATAGATAAAAAATAAATAGAATTTTTTATTTATCTCATTAGATTAAGTGTGTGTGTTTGGTTACCAACAATGGGTACTGATAGATATTTTTAATCTATGATTACTTTATTACAATAAATAATTCCTTGATAACCTCAAACTATGATCCTATTTTCTTATACATATGAAAAGTCTTATATTGATATCTTCACTGTACACATTGATTTAATTGCAACTTATCCTTTTCCATGTCAATTAAGTGTTTATCAACTCAAGTGCATCTTTACTTACCAAATCAGGTTGTTGCTTTAGCATAACAACATATATATTAGAAATTGTATTAACATTATAATTTTACAGTAATATTAAAATTCATACTAATATTAAAAATCTATATCCATATGAAGGAGTGATATACATTTAAAAATTAATGTAAGAAGAATTGATATAACATTAAATATCCTTAGAAGATATGAAATCTTCAACACATGTTTCCATGTGTTTCCTCTTTTTGCCCATTGACAATTATAAACATGCAAATCTGATTCAAATTTCCTAACAAGGTATAATTTTGTTAGATCAGTCGACTTCTTATCTCTTTTTTTTAAAAGAAGAAGATCACATGGTTGATAGTTTGTATCTACTATTGCTTTTATTCTGTCTAAAGTAGTTATGTAGTACCTTTCTTTTTTGAATTTCACCAAGAATCTAGATAATTATAGATATCTTTTTATTTTTTTAGTGTGACTCTACTCTATGGAGAAGTATATCAGTTAGCTAATCCATTTTCCTTGTCCATTTCCTAGAATTACCACTTAAATAGTGATTCTTAATGTGAAAAGAATATGACTCTATAGCTACATTATTTCTTTCTTTGTATGAGAGAAACTTTGAAAAACAAATTATCAACATATCTATACAAACAAATGTGATGTCTGAACTTACACTATTAACAAGTTGAAATATGTAGATTCATAGAAACTATAACAGACATTTGATTAACTTACCAATGTGCCTCTTGTTGTGACACCAAGTATTATGAAAATACTCAGTAAATTTCTTCTCTTCCTTGAACTCCTCCATTCTTTCTTTTAATACCAAATATGATATTGTCACTCATTGATCTAATTTAAGCAATGGGCTAAAATAACAATATTTGTGCAAACCAGAAACCTATGATATCTATGTTCAATTTTGAAAAGCTTGTAAAAATTCAAAAGAGTTTTATGTAAACTAAAAGCCCTCTTACTATTTAAAATTATAAGAATTTATATAAAATCCACATCCATAAGAAATTGAAATGAATATTTAGCTATATTAAAATAACAAAATTTTAAAAGAAAATACTAGGTATTTAATTACCCTGACTTCTCTGTGTCATAACTTTTGACCTATTGCTTAAAATTAAAAACCATTTGCACCATTGGAAATAAGATCTAAAATTCTTGTTTCAGTTCTATTGAGACTCAAAATTGCAAGTAGATTTTGAATACCATCTAATTTTTTTGCAAAGTTTAACCCCCTATATAGGCTTTTCATGTGTATGTACTTGGGTATCACTTTGAGGCCTATGATGTGTTTTAGTAATACTACACCTTTCTTTTAGCCTATGCATGTGTTTTATGATCACAAGTTGAAGTTTTGAGTCATTTTGTGAAGTGTCAAACAAAGCTTAGAAGGTTGGTTTACATTCAAACATCTTACACCTGATTAAGTTTCATGACTCACCACTTTGGGATTGTTTAGTATGCATATCATAAAACCTATTTTTTAGATTTCATGTCATTTTGATATGTTTTGATAGGGTTTTGAGTTCCTCAAAGTTGGTTGCTTATCTCTATCTTAATTTTGCACTTTGCACATTAATCTAGGTAGCCATGTTTAACTGGTTGTAATTTTGAACTAGTTGACCCTAGCGAAGAAATTATTTTTTTGTTACATTTTGGGGGTTAGGGACTTCCTATGCTACAGATTTGAGCCTATGGAAAATTCATTTGCTTAGTTTTCAAATGTAATTTTGTTTGCAATTTCTGACATGTTAATGCAGATCATTTTCACAGAATGATTGAAAGGCTTGTTTGAGATGTTATAACTTTGAAACCATGACAGATGTAGCCAAACTAATTCCACCATTGTATTCTACACTTAAAATGGTCCAATCATGCTAGTTTACAAGTTTTCATCAATCAATTTCTATACTTCTCTAGGACCATTCCATATGCAAAAATCCTTGTTCTACCAGTTGTTTAGATCTATAATTTCAAGTAGCCAACTTTGTAAGCTTGCTAAATGCACCCAAATTATTGTCATAAGCTAAAAATGCATACTTATTCTCTGTATACAAAGGTCTATCAATGTCCCAAGTTTTTTTTCCCCAAGCATTCATTTGACCTATTCTCAAAGCCAAAACCAAATGCAATTACTTGTTTCTAACATGTTTGCAGGATAGTTTCAATGTAAGCAACTTTGGTGGTTAATATCTTTTGACCTAAATATCGCCATAAGGTGAAATCTTGTAGGGTAACCATATGTGGACCAGAAAGCATATATGTCAAGTATCAATTCCCAATCAATTATTTATGTCAATTTTTAAGGCTAACCTGGGGACCTCTCGACACAAATTGACAGTTTGTAGAAAAAGTACAATTAAGTTTTTAAATTGTCAAATGGTGATCATTTCTGAATCAAATCAGTGCAATGAGTTCAATGGATCAATTTAAAGGGAAAATTGTTTCGATTTGAATTTTGTTTTAGCCAAACCACTCTGTGACCTTGTTAACGTTGACAATATTTTTTCAATATGCATATCATTTCAGATCAAATAGTGTATGTAATTATATATCCACAATGAATAATAAAAGAAGGAATCGAACATCCAAGAAAGAATATTAGCCTATAGTCATTGAGGTTGTTTTATGAATGGTATTTCTTGTAGACTGTTGTCTAGAATTGTTTTCCAAAAGAGGATATGGTAGGATCTTTTCATCAGGGAGTCACAAAATTGAAGCCATACCCAAATTGAGCATCACCCATATTTGTGACATAACCAATATCAAAGATCTCTATTCATTAAACTTTTTCCCATTTTAGCCATAGAATACATAAGAGAACAAAAAGAACTTCTCAACTCAATTTTTTTGGATGCTAAGTAATAGGTGGAAGATGTTGCCCATGAAATGCACTACAAGTCATTGAGAGCCCATGAAATCCTATCAAAAAATGTATTTTTTTGTGGACCTATGCTTGATGTACCAGCTCAAACTAATCTATGGGAGATTTTTATGTCACCCTGTGTGTGGGTGAAGGGAGAATGAAGTTGTGGTATATGAGTATGCACTAAATGGAGACATCATTAATTGTTTAAAGTTCAATCTGCATTCGAATGGAGGTGTTGAAGCATGCAGTGACTTAGCGAGAGACACAATGATGAAGGAGGTTTTTGGTTAAGAGAAATATCATTGATTGCAATTATAAAGGTGCCACATCCATGTTTGGTAGAGTTAGTATTTTTTTCTTTCTCCAATGAGGTTGAATGTTATTTGAGTTTTGAAATGAATGAAGGCCTACAAGTTTATTGATTGCATGATAAATATGTTTTGAGAGGGTTGATTTGGCCATTGTTCAAAATGTAGCAGATCACCATTGATTGCAATTTTCTTTCCAAGATGTGCATATGTAGTAGATGGTCATCGTTCTTTGAGGCATTGTTGACTAGGAAGGAGGCATGGTAAAGTTGAAGAAGAACCGTGGTTTTAGTTTTAGTGCTAATTTGAAATCAGTCCATTAGCTTGTTGTGTAGGTATGTAAGAGATACATCATCTCATTCAAATTTAGGAAGGTTATGTTTCTATTTTGTGGCCCATGTTTTGAGCAAGCCATAGGAGGGAACTGTGTAGAGGTGCATGCATTAAAGCAAATCAATGATGCATAAAGATAGATTTTAGTGCTAGTCTAAAATGCCTCTTACAAAAACAACACTCGCCAAATTCTCTAGGGTGTACTTAGAGGAAAGTGTTTTGTAGTGTCCCATATTGATGGGGAGAGGTCATCCAATTGTGGTTTTAAACATAGACATACTTAATATAAATGTCTTGAAGTCAAATCTTTATAGACAAATGTGGAGGTGTGTTGAGGGTATTGGGCCCGATGTTAGTGCAATGTATAACTACTTTTGACCAAGTCGACCAAGTGACATGGAAAAGGTGTTTTGTTTAAGGTGGCTAACAATTGGATAGTGACATGGAAATTTGATGCACAATTGATAGATTGACATGTGGCATGCACTTCAAGGTGGATGACTCAATAAGGATGACATATGGTAGACAGTTGCTTAGTTGCTCATGATGTCAATATGTGACAACATGATACGTGGTAGAGGCATTGATGAAGCGTGTCCAAATAAGATGCAATAGATTTTTCCATGTGTCAAGATATTGATGGCTACCACATGTTCACATCGAGAAGTTGCTCACCAACTAAGAATTGCAAAAATGCGACCCAATCAAGATGTGACTTGTTCCCACATGTCAATGATTAGGTGAAATACCTTTCAGTGAATCAAATGGTGCCACATGGCATAGAGGTGGAAGAGGGCCTTGCTGGAGTAATGACAAGGCAATTGACTTGATTTGATGGCCCAAACAAGAGTTGCCACATGTCTTCTATCGGCCAACCATGTTTGACCCAAAATTGGAGGGAGGGCAAAAAGTTGAATAGTTTCATATTAAATATTAAAATAAATTCTCTCAATTTGAATGTGCACGTCATAAGTCTTGAAAAGGGAAAATACTTGATTCATAAATGCCAAAGACGTATTAAAATAATGAGTGGGTCCCAGAAAAATGACCTAGCCAATCATATTAAAGAGGAATTTTATATTCCAAAGGGGTATGCATTTAAAAGAAAAGAGGTGTATTTATAAAGTTTTTAACTATGTATTTATTTACCCCAACTTGTTGAGGTCATAACTTTTGACGTAGTGCTCAAAATTCAAAGTCGTCTATAGTGTTGGAAAGAACTATAAATCTAGTTACAATCTGTAAAACAACAAGCCTTTGACTGGCCAATTTTAAGGATCGATGAAAGTCTCAAATTCAATTTTTGACTAGAAGATCTCCAAAACTGTCATTTACCAGAAACTAGAAAAACCTTTAAAAATATATAAAAATTTCAAAAGTCTTGATTGATTTTAGTTTGATGTCCTTGAACATTCTAGACCACTCGTTACATACATTATTTCACCCAATCTATCAAAATTTTTAATTATAATATCGCTTTTAATCACAAACCTAGATTATAAAGAACCAAACTATGATGTTTAAGCATCTAATATTTCTTATGTATTGTAATTAGATTTTGACTTACCTATACACAATCTTCAATTTTATTCTATGCACATTCCAAATACTTAAAAGTACTAGACAATTAAAGGTTTATGTACAAGTTACATTATAAAAGTTGGTAATAACAATTGCATTCTAACCAAATTAATTATTAAATGAAAATAATAATTCTTGCTAAAAATTAAGAAATATGTATTTTTATAAATGAAGTATTGAATAATTATACTCTTATAAATATAAAGTTTGATAAAACTTGATTGCTTTAATCTAAATAGTAGCATCATCTATCATGAATGCATTGACATGTCAAACTTTTTTATATTCTTATCCTCTTTTGTAAACCTCTATCAGTTGTTCATTTATATCCTCAATTTTATTTTTTGAGGATATAGCTCATGCAACAAGTATATTGACTTCTTGTTCATAAAATATAGGCAAGGTATGTAACTCATACTACACATGAATAAATCAATCATATGCTATTATTTTTGGATCAAGAAACTAAAAATTAAAAAAGGCTCACAAAAAAAATTAGCATTATTCTACTTACACCATATTTATTTGTTAAGAATGTAAAATCCATTGCAATGATGGAGTCAAGCTAATATTTCACTTTCATCTCTTGCATCCATAATGTTTGTATGTATATGATAAATAGAATGTTTTCCACATTTAATTTTTTATAGTAGAAAAATTTGTCTTTCTCCTTAGTGTGCCACAAACAACACTTTTTGCATCATCTTCATTTTTTAGTAAATGTAGTGAACACAATCTTTTTTTTGCATTCAACATATCCTTTCTTACATGTTCACAAGAAAATGGAGATGATGTAAAAGGTGTATGTTAGTAGCATGTGAATGTGTAAGACAACTTCTTTTATTATAAAAATCAAACAATGTGGAAAATAATTCATTTGTCATAGGTATCCATAACCCATTGATGCAATAAATAATTGTAGGTATTCACATGACTTAATTATTACAATAGATTCTACATTCTCAACAAATAAATATGGCATAAGTAGAATAATAATAATTTTATTTATACATCTTTATTCAATTTTTAATCCAATTAATCCAAAAATAATAATGTATCATGAATTATTAATGTGAAATATGAGTTATATACCTTGTTTGTATTTGATGAACAAGAAGTTAGTGTACCTATTGTATGGGCTATATTTTCAAAAAAAAAAAATGAGGATATAAATGAATGACTAGGTTATAAGTACAAAGTTGTGCCACCTTTCAGGCTGACTTATCAAAACAAATGAATTTAAGTATTTCTACATAAATTAATTCTAGCTAAGTTATTTGTGGTCTCACACTTTTCCAATTAGAAATGTTTATTAAATTCATTTCTTATACTAGTTTGTATCCAAATAGTAAAGAAATAAAATTATTTCAGAAAATTGACATTTTAATAACTTTTACTATTTTTTATAACATTTTTTTAATAACATAAACACCATTTTATTTAATTACATAAAGTATGTTGTAATTAAAAAATTATACAAGCATGTATTTTAACACTTGAAAATACGTTGATTTGGAGAAAGAACAAAATATTAAATCATATAAAAATAAATAAATAAATAAATATGATGTTCCAGAGGAGAGAGTCCTCTTCTAGAATGTATAATTTTTCTTATGGTTAGAATAGATTTTTTTTGAAAAATGTTGTGGGAGATGAAAACTATTGATTTCAGGTGAGTTGAAATTGGAATCATTATAAAAGAGAATATAGCTTTAAAGCCAATTTTTATTTTTGATTGTTCTAGCTATATATATTATCTACAACATAGTTTGACATCAAAGGATGATAAATTTATTTCCATATAGTTTTGTGGTGGGAGCTATAGCCCTAATTTTTTAGCATTTCTCAGCAATTAAAAAAGTATCTATAAAAATTAGGAAAATATATCAATTATTACTCCAAATAATTATTTAAAATTATATTCCTAAACTTCATCCATTTCTAAACATTTTATTAGTTTACTTCATTTTCAAATTCACAATATTAATCCCAGTTTTATGTCATTGAAGGTGAATAGTTACACTTTTGTTAGTCTTTTTCTTTACAAAATGGTGACATAGGTTTGTTCTTTTATCCACTAACAAAGGTTTACAAAAGAGAGAGACTATAAAAAAGATTAACATGCCAATGCATTCATAGTAGATGATGCTAGTGTTGAGATTGAAGCAATCAAGTTTTATCAACCTTAATTTATATTTATAAGAGTGTAATTATTTGATATTTTATTTACAAAAATATATATTTCGTAATTTTGAGCAAGAATTAATTTGTATTTAATAATTAATTTTATTAAAATTTAATTGTTATTGTCAACTTTTATAATCTAACTTAAAGATCAACCTTTGATTTTTAAGTACTTTAATGTATTTGGCATGTACACAAAGCATGGTTAAAGAATATGTACAAGTCAAAATTCAATTATAGTATATGAGAAACATCACATGCTTACACCGTAGTATAATATAATCTTTACTATCCAAATTTGTGAGTAATAGGGATTTTGGAATAAAAATGTTAGATAGATTGAGTGAAATAATATGTGCAATTAGTGACAATATCAACATCATTATTTGCTTGATAAAAAATTCATAGAGGAATTTAAAGAAGAAAATAAATTTATTGATTATTTTTGGAAAACTTGGTGTCATAATGAGAGATGTTGGTAAGTTCATCAAAATATCCATTATGATTTATATGCATTTACATATTTTAGTTTGTTTATAATGTAAACATAGATATCATGTAATTTTTGTATAGAGACATGGGCAAATTATTTTGAAGTTTCTCTCATGCAAACCAAGAAACTAATGCAGCTATAGAGTCATACCATTTTTACATTAAGAGACACTATTTAAGTGAACATTCTAGGAAATGTACAAGGATAATAGATTGGCTATTTCATATGCTTCTCCATAAGGTAGAACCATACTCTAAATATGAAAGACATCTAGAGTTGTCTAGATCCTTGGCCAACTTCAAAAGGGAAAGATATTAGATAACTACTTTAGAGGTGTTAATTTTCAGAGGATTGCTCCAAATGTAATGGTACTGCCTATTTCTTTGGTATGTGTTTTTGAAATAATAGCAATCTCTTATTTATATTGAAAGTAAACCATGAAGAGACATGTCTATTCATTAATCAGATAATTAATATAATAATAAATTTAATCATATATATCATATATGTATTAATTTATCTCATCTACTCATATCTCAATTATATCTCATATAATTTTATATAGGTTTATCTGACAAAAGCTATTAAACATCAACACTCCCTTTAGCTAGGGAAGATGAACGCGAGATAGATATTATACCATTGGTTATATTAGGAATGAAATTTTTTAAGGATATATGATCAGAAGATATCCACCATTTTGATATCACACTTGATATCAAGAGTATTGGTCTTCCAGAATATCAACACATGACATTCACCAAATACTCAAATATGGTTTGATATAACATCTAATATCATGAGTATTGGTCTCACCAAGTACTTTAATAAGGTTTGATATCACATCTGATATCATGAGTATTGATCTCCTAGAATATTGACATTCGATATTCACCAAGTACTCAAAAAAATTTGATAATACATATGATATCATGAGTTAGTCTCCTAGAATATCGACATTTAATATTCACCAAGTACTCAAAAATTTTTGATATCACCTCTAATATCATTATATATTTACCAAATACTCTTTGAGTAATGGCTTTCTAAAATGTTGAGATGCAAGATATTCACCAAGTAATGTGAGTAGTGGCCTCCAAAATATCAACTCTCATGATATTCACCACTTACTATGTGTAATGAGCCTTTAGAACATCAATTTTCATAGAATTCACCAAGTACTCAAAAAAAATGTTAATGCTTACCATATAAACATCCACTATGCAAAGTATAATCTATCATGATCTGCATAGACATTGTAAGACATCCATCATAATAGAATATTAACTTATTGTAAGATCATCGCCTTTCAATAAGTTCTACAAATACAAGTGACATCATTTGGAAGCCTTCACTTTGTCATGATGTACACAAGGGGTAGGCCCATTAAAATCACAATCACATAGTATATTCATGAATCACGATCCTCTTGACTACTACAATTTATTCATTACTGGAGAATCCATCTCAACATAGTTTACTCCCTCTCAATTAATATGACTAAGATCACTGAAGGTTATCTAGATCATGTCACTTCCTCATGATGTACATAGGGGGTAGGCCCATTAAAATCATAGTAACATAGTATATTTATGAATCACAGTCTTATGAACTACTACAATCTATTTATCATTGGAGAATCCATCTCAACATGGTTTAGTCCCTCTTAATTAATATGACCAAGATCACCCAAGGTTGACTAGATCATGTGTTCAATTTTCTCTTTTAGACAGATGTGTCACTCCCTTTGGACATCAATCTTCTGAGAAACCTTTACCTTTGACGAAGTGTTAGACTCCCTATGAACAAGATATTAATCTCCCTTTTCCTGTAGTAATATTCTCAGAGGAAAAGATCAAGATAAATAGTTCTTATAGATTATCTATAAATACAAATAAGAGATTAACAAAAAAAATATAAAAGTGGTTCTCAAAAAATAATAATTAAAAAAATATGTTTCTCTCCTTATCTTGAATTTAACTCTATCATGGAATGACTTGGTCACTTTTAACTCACTTATTATTGTATTTATGTGTTATCCTCTTCATTATGTATAACCTTGGGTCATGTTAAGTTTATCTCTTTTGAAAAGTTACTTATATTTTTTGTAATGCCTACCCTTAATTGACTTTTCTAATTTGTTTTGACTAGATTCTTTTAGGCATGTTCTATTATTATGTTTTATTATTAGTGATGATGGATTACCAGAATTGATTAGTTGTATTTCATTTTTAGTTGATATATATGTGTGTGTGTGTGTGTGTGTGTACTTAGTACCAGTTATTTTAGTTATTGAATGATGTTAGTTAGATGAATGATTTTAATGCAATTTCTAGGGATACTTATCCCATACTTGGATGTGTATGGTGTGCGTGTATGTTTTCTTTATGTTTGACATTTTTGATGTGATTGAGGAAGGGAGTCATAGTCACCTACTAGTCGAGATCTACACGATGAACCGCTTCCTACCATCGCCTATTTAGTTTAGAATATTGTGTTTGTACATGTGTGGATTTTATGTAGATTGTAAGTACCGGGTATTGACTTCCCTAAATTGCCAAGATGAGCATACCCTATCGCATTATTTCAATGGTATAAGTGTTGAGATAACTCTTGAGTCCAAATTCTAAACCCTAAGCCAATTGTCCTAGAAAATAGGACAAGTATCTAAGTTAGTTTACCCATCTGAATTCGTCAAGTGACATGAATTCGTGATTTTGACCCTGGAGTTTGATTATGTTCTTTGCCTTTAGTTCAATTTTTTTTTTTTTGGTTTTGAGGGTATGTGGTGATTTTCTATTATAATTAAATAAAATTAAAAAATAATTTAATGATTTAATTTAATGGAAATTTTATAAAGAAATTTGATATTTAATTATATTTAATTAATTAAATAAAATAATTAAGTTTAACAATTTTATTAAAGTTCTATTTTGATGTATTTATATTTATTTAATTTAATAATAATTTATTTAGGAGTTTCATTTTTAATAAACTCTAAATAATAATATTAGTCAAATTAATAAATATTATATTAAAAACATCGCACGATTTAATAAGGGAGAGAAAGCTTTAATTTAATAAAGTTTATTTTAATTAAATTGCATAAAGTATGTGCATGAAAATTAAAATATAGTAATTAAAGGTAAAGGTTTTTTGCATGATTGCATGATTAAAGCCTTGATTTGGGGAAAAAGCTCTTTATTAAGGAAATTAGAGCTCATTTCTAGACACACAGGTTTGGAGGAGCCAATTTTCGAAAAGAGGGTTTTCGAAGGAAAAGGAAGATTCTTGTGTGTTTTTGCATTCATTTTTTTAGCATCAGATCCATGTAGGATCTTGTGCATTTGTGCAGTAGTTGCTCATTCTTTGAATTTTTGTCTTCTTTGTGTTTGTTGTGTTTCTATTTTCAAAAGTTCTTTGGGTTGAAACTCTTGTTTCAGAAAATTGATTTCCATTATAGAATTGTATGTGATTTAATCTGAAAACTTTTAGTAAATATTGAACTTTAGGGTTTTCAAAACCTAATGAATTATGAAATTCACTTTTGTATGCACTTTATGTGGTGTGTAATTTATTGGTGTTGGGGTTTTTGAGTTTGACTTAGTGTTGACCAGTTTTAGGATGTTTACCAAAGGCTTGGGAGTTATGTGTTTGTGGTATTATGATGAATTGATCTTGATCTTGTAAACTTAACCATAGTAATGTGTCTGGTATGCTCTATGAGATGTATTGATGCATTGATTGTTATTGTTTTTCAGTGTTCTTGTGTGAAACTGAGGTGAATGGTGTGACCTATTTGATATAACCTTTGAGTCTTTCATTAGTTGTATTTGGATTTCTTTCCAGTCACTTTTATAGGATTGAGGTGTTTGTATGGTTTGTTCTTGGTGATGTCATATTATGACATGGATTGGTTTGTGTATTCTTGATTTTTGGATCAGTCTTGTTAGGATGATCATAATCTATGATTGTGATCAATGTTTTTTCAATACTTGTCAGTTGTTTGTTTAAGAACTGATGTATGGTATGTGGTCTTTTGTTATCTTTTGATTTTACTGAGCTTAGAGTAGGTTATCTATATGTCATGTTGGGAAGTGGCTTGCAATGGAGCTTGGGGCCCAAAGTGGCTACCAGGGTAACCCATTGTAAGTTGTTTAATAAGTGAAAACATTACCCTAAATGGGAATAAAATGAACCTAATAAGAGTCTTTGTATTTCCTCGCCCATGCCTCAAGTGGTAGTATAGAGTAGGATGGGAGTAGAGAGGATGCTTGGTTGTGACCATGCATCATTAGTATGCCTTGTCAATACAAAAATATACTAGTGCCACATAGAGTCACTAGGAGGTCAGGGTCTAGTTAGACTAGTAGGATAACTCTAGCATTGATTCATGTGATGAAACTTGCCCACTTGCATAGTAGACTTCCTATGTGTTTGTGTGGCCTCAGGGATTAGTTGATACTTGTGTCTTGGTACCCTTTGAGATAGTTTTCTATTAGGTGATTCCTTGAACCTAGATGTTGGTTTTTGACTTTTGAGTTTGTTATCCTATTTGGAACTTGAGACTATCTGATGGTCGAATCTCAATGGTCGAATCAGATGATGTTGTTGGATGTCTTTATGCACATATTCCTTTCTATCTATTCTTGTATTTCTATCATGGATGGTTGTACTATTGTATTGTATTTGATTTCATAAGATCTTAAGAGATGATGTATATTATTTCAGCCTTTCATATCCTCTCATCTGTGGAGTGGATTATTGTGCATTTTGTTTATTGCCAAGTGGCATCATATATAATTGTATATTATTTAAATGGATTCATACTGGTATATTATTATTTGATGTGGATTTATTATATATTAGATTTATTATTAATTAAACTTAAATGTGATTCAACATCATGGGACCCTTAAGAATTGTAGTATATTTTATGGTATGTGTTTATGTGGATGTTAGTTGCTTCTGCTATGTTATAATTGTTGTTGTTAAGTTATTATCTTTAACTTTAAAAAAAATGAAAAACTTAGTAAAACTTTATGTTAACTTCTTTTCGGTCACATGGTAGGGTGTTACATTTTCTTTCACACTTATCTAACATCCACAATATCCATCCCAGTACATATTTCCTTCCCTATTCTACATTTTAACCTTACTATTAATATATGTCAATCTTTATGCCTAATGATATAGTCATCCTAATGAATGAGAGTTTAAATATTTTAATCCCTTTATTTATAAATGTCTTTTATCATCAATGTTTTAGTACCTCTATTATGGATGTAATGGATCCCACTAAATCCTATACACTTGTTTCTTGTTAATGGTACCTCCCTTAATATTTGATTGGGATTCCTTATTATCAAACCCACACTTAAATAATTGTGTGCATGATCCTTTTTATTCAAGAGTCCAACTTACCTTATATCATCTATAGAAGTTAACCTTTATTTATATATTTAAACTATTAGGCATACCCATGGATACCTTTGTTTATATATTATAACTATTGTGCATACTCATGATAATCCAATAGTAGACATACATAGGAAATAAAGGATAAACACCAACTATTCAAACATCCCTGCAAGGATGTCATTTGTGATAATTTATATATTTCTCAAAATGTGAGAAGGATTGCCTTGCTCTTGTTTATGTTTTCCATCACCTGCATGGTTAATCTTAAGGTATGTTGTCCACTTTTCCACCTTACTATATTTATCTATTGTCCCAAATTACTTCACCATAATCTAGGCTTATCCTTACATCATCTTACTTGTTGTTTGGAATGTCATTCAACCTTAATCTTTAAGCATCAATAATTCTCTCTAGGTTACCCATATATTCTTATGTTGCCTCATACATTGAGTTTTAATAGATGTTGAATGTTATTTTTCTATACTCCTTAATATGTATCTAACTGTAGGGATTGATAAATTATCTAACTTTTTTTAAGAAGAACTTGGTCAAGCATGCCATAACCTCTTTGGGAAGAATACTATGTAGTAGCATTAGGGCTTCTGGGAATGTTCATATTTTTCCAATCAACCTACTTATGGTTCATTGTGTTCTTATAAATAGGTGGGAAATGATTTCTGATTTCTCTTGTGTCTATCATTGATGATATAGTGGTTCCAAGAAGCACATGTCATTTCATCTTCACTTACTTCTAACTTGGCTTTCATTGTGGCTTAATGGATAGATTCTTACATTTGCAAGTAGGCTCTGATGCCATGTTAATTTTCAGAGGACCATTGCAAATGAAATGAAAGTGTGTGTTTGTTTGGTATGTATTTTCCAAATAACAATGATCTCTTATTTATACCATGAATGAACCATGAAGAATTCAATGTCCCTTCATGGGACATGTCTATTTATTAATTAGATAATTAATATAATAATAAATATAATCATTTATATATATCATTATTATATGAATTTCTCTCATATTTATATAGAGGTTTATTCGACATAAGCTACTAAACATCAACAAGAGAGATCAAAACCAATAGTTGATATAGAATATTATCCCCATGATCTTCTTCCTAATACATATAAACAAGAACTCAAACCAATTTACATGTCTATGTTATCGGTGGGCAAAAAGAGGAAACACTGCAAATATGTATTGAGGATTTTAGATCTTCTAAATAGAAACAAGAGTAAGTGCACAAAGATTTGGTGCCAAAAATATACCACCTGTTATTTTTTCCGTATCCAAGGTATAGTGTAATCACCCAATAACATGATCATACTATAGGGTGATTGTACTATGGGTTACATCCACAAACCTGTGAAATTTAAAATATAGGGTGATCACACTATATTGCAATCACATTGTCAAAAAAATGATAAAATTTGAAACTTGCAATGATTTTACCATTTTGAACTTTCCATGCAATTTAAGCATTTTCCTTAGCTTCCAATGCTATGAACATGCAACTAGGTCCAAATTTCTTCATCAAATTGATTAAAAAATGCCTCCAGGTCAGTGCTAATCAAAATATGGTGAAAGAAGTAAGTTTTTTAAAATAATTTTTTAATAAAACTTAAGCTTTTTGTTAGTTTCCAATCAATAGTATTTTTCAATGTTTAATTTTTGTTTGATTAGGTTTTTTAATTAGGATTATTTATTTGTAAGAAATGGGTGACGTGTAAAAGCCTTCACCAAATCTACCAAAAAAACCCCTGAATGAAGAATAGGAATCTCAATGACCTCCTCTTAGGATACCTAAAAATATATTAAATGAAACTAAAAGAGGGAAAACCAAATTAGAATCATTGGTTAGGATGCTCAAAAGTTCAATTCAGACAAGTTGTAGAAGGGAACAATTTGTGCAGTCACTTGCATCCATTTTGACCCATGTAAGCTCAATTAGTGGGTAGCTTGATATATAGCATAATAAGAGAGGAAAAAAATGTTACTATGCAAATAAACTATTATATGAAGATGTAAAAAAGAAAAAGTTGGAATGTGTAAGTTATTTAGAAAGCCATGATAAGTTGACACCCTTATAACTGCAACAAAGAGGTTTCCTATTTACTAGTGCATTAATGAGGATACTAAAAAAAATTGGTACAGATGTTGGATGGTGTTTGATGTATCTACCTATAACCTTCATAAGGTTCTAATATATTTCTTAAGAAAATTATATTGTGAGTTTATCTCCACAGAGGTCCCAAATTATTTTGACATGCTATATTTGCAAGGTAGAGGCACGGTGAATCATCATATAATAATCAAAAGGAACATTGTAACCCTAATGCACCTAGAGAGCCTATTGGAAAGCCCTTAGGTAGAGCATGTTGGTGTTCCTTCTATTATAAAGGAACATTTATAGGTTGACACACTAGCAACTATTAACTTGCTTTAACTTAGAGTCTCATTTTTTGTGTCACTCCTTTACTTGAAGATGATAGTCATGTGGATCTCTATGCTCATTTGACACCGTCAACAAAGATGGGGAGAAGTATGATGGACCAATGACCAATGAGCACCTCAATGAAACATTTGGCATTGATACACATGTAAATATTTACAATTATATTAAATTAATTTAATCACATATCATATATACATGAGTGACTAAAACATTAGTATGTATTAATTCTATTTAAAATTTAAGGCTATACTATTGGTGGCATTGGTAATGATCCCTCAATCCCATTTTACTTTATTTTGATGACTTCACAAGTATGTGTCAATTTAATCATTTGAATAAATACATTTAATTAGTATATAATCATATAAATGGTTGACTCATAACTTATCATGCATGTGCATTAATTCTCTATTGGATTGTGAATGATCACATTGGACAGTGAGCATGGGTGTGATACAACTTATGTAGAGTTTTATATCTTTTCATATTAGTTCAATCTAATTGATTGTGTTTATTTAAGAACTGAATGACTAATTAAAAGAGTTGGCATAACATAATTATATGTAGAGTCAAAGTGGTCGTGTGAGTGTTGAGATGGGACTTAGCTTTGTGATGATAGGTATATGAATGGCACTTTGACTCAGAGTTTTATTTTTTTTACCACTCCTTTACTAAAAAATGAGCCTTATAAGTGTAGATGAGGCCATATGTTTCATTCATGCGGATCTTTGTGCTCCTTTCACATTGTTGACAGAGAAAAGACGATGATAGAATGATAACCAATGAGTACCTCAACGTGACATCTGGTATCAATACACAAGTAAATATTTATAATTATATCAAAATAATTTGATCACATCTCATTTATGCATGAATAATAATAAAATAGTATGTATTGACTTTGTTTAGAATTTAGGGCCAGACTATTGGTGGCATTGGTAATGATTCCCCAACTCTATTTTTTTGACATCGATGAATCTACAAGTATATATTGATTTAATAATTTGAATTAATATATTTAATTATTATATATTCATATGAATGGTTGACTCATAACTTGTTACACATGTGCATTAGCTCTATGTTGGAAAATCAATGTTCACATTAGACAATGAGCATGAGCATGATACCAATTGTTAGAGGTATATTTCTTTGCATCTTAATTCAATCAAATTGATTATATTTATTTAATAAATGAATGAATAATTAAAAGAGTTATATTATGATTAAAATGTAGAGTTAAAGTGGTCATGGCAATGTTGAGATGGGGTCACCTAGCTTTATGATGACATCATTTTTTCCATAGGTATTCAAATGTAATAATGCATTATAATTGGTATGTCTATAGTACATTCTTATATGAATAGTTGTCTAATAAATTTACATAGATTTTCAATAGGTGAATATTGTAGCTTCAACATTGACACCGCATAGTGAAGGATGTGGTGGTACATTTAGAGAGGTACCCAAATTTATTAATCAATGATGTTGTAAAAATATATATGTATTCTTGATAACTACAAATAATACTCATGTTGTATCATTTTCAGCTATTAACATTAAAATTCTTTCACTATTAATGAATCTATCAATCATGGAGTTGTTGTTGTAGTTGCTATTTCATACTCCTCTAACTATTCACAAGTTTATCAATAGTGGAGTTATTGTTGAAGTCACTAAGTTTGAAGCATTGACTATGGTATGAAAGAGTTTGCTTAATTTTATGTATTATTTATAATACTTAGTTCTGATATGTGTGTGTGTGTGTGTGTGTGTGTGTGTGTGTGTGTGTGTTATATAGTGATTATTTTGATTATTTTTGTAGGGCCATTTTACTCTATACCATTTATGTGCCCCCAAGGTAGATGTACAAAGTGACTATTTGGTAGATCTAAGCTATTGTTTTATCTAATGTGTATGTATATTTCAATTTGGACATATAATAGTTTTTGATGCACATATACTTTTTATTATGTGAGGCCTCACCCGAACCCATCATAGTTGTAAGGTCCCTCCTCATATGTACTTATTAGATATAAATTTCTCTATTAAATCTATAATAGGAGATTGAAATGGATATGAGGTAATGTGTTATGGTTTAGATGTCCTAATAGAAACTGAGATCAGTTGATACACTCATGTTTTAAATACTCAATGATTCAAGAACTACTATGTTATCTTGACTATTTAAACATCAAATTTCACTAACAATGATATGAGGTGTTTCACCTTATGATGATGATGTTGATTATGGTACCTTAATGATTAGGTTATATGCATTCAGATATTTTAGTATGCCCTATTGACAATGTTTATGATGTTTAAATATATGCATGCCTAATGATGATCATTCTAGTATTTTAATTTGAAATAATGAATAGGTTAGGTTATATTGATTGTGTAATTACTTATGTAAAACATAACATAAGTAAAAAATATCTCTTAGATCAAAATATAACAAGATAAATGTCCACAACACATAACCCAATAATCCAACATGGACAAACCGTTTCTAATCATTTAAGCATTTAATAATGGTTGTAAAAATAACACAAAAAGGCACTTAAAACACGTAAGCGAACATAGTCATAAACATGACTAACCATTGCTACAAGAACCTAGTCTAGTGTAGCATGGTAATAGTACATAGTACAATCTCTACACACATCTTAGGGTAATCATAGAACAACCTCATGATACCACATCGATCCTGGTAACCACTGGCACAAACCTTAGTGAACCAAAAATCACATCATAAACTCATAAATCAGCCAAGAGCAATAATCAAAGCAACAGATACAGAAACATACATCAAATCACCTCTACAGTGTAAACCACTCATGTTCACAATCATGATCCTACACAACAATAGATCAACAAGGTTGCATCCATCAGGATGACTTACAGAAGTCAAATGGGAGAGGCACTACATCCCCCCCCCCCCCAAAGACTAGGCTTACTCCTGGGAGCCTACAATCCAAGAACAGAAACTAAAACACACTAAGAGCAAAATCAAAATTGAGCAATAGGGATGAATCGTTGACTCCTTCACAAGTCCAACCAAATCACTCTCACATTCTCAAACCATCTCGTTAACCCCCAAATAGGTTAACCATAAAAGAATAGGTGTCACACAAACACAAGGTCCTCCAACAAGGAACCTTCTATGCATTAGGAAAAAACCCATCTAGCCATAAAGTCAACAATACAAAGTAAGGAAAAACCCACTCTACCTTGTCAATAGGTGCACAAACTAAACATGCACTTACCACATGACCACAAAACCAGGTCAACACACTAGCACTCCCAAAAGAGTTGGAATCATGGGGGATAAGCATCCCAAAATTCTCAAGAATACTACCATGTCACACATGAGCATCCTGTTAGTCTCAGAATGGTTTTGACATTTGAGTGCCAACACACTTAACCACTTTCTACATTGAAGCTGAGTACACTATGTATGCCAAGTCAGAAAATCCAATAGGTGCTGAGTGATCTTCAGGTACCGAGTAGCCTTCAAGTGCCAAGTGAAGATCAAGTGCCAAGTGACTTCAGGTGCCAAGCATGATATAAGTGTCGGGTAATATTTAGGTGCCGATTCATAGATGATGTCGAGCAGGATAGAATCACTACAACAGTCGAGTAAGCCAATTTCTTATATATGTCGAGCATCAGGAATCAGTAAGTGTCGAGTAACACAGAATGTGTATATGAGTTTGAAAAGGCACAAACTCATATGTAGATCATTTTTATGGCCAACATATGACGAATCTCGAAGGATCAAATAGATAAGATCGAATCTTTTGTATTTCCTATGCAATCTACATGTAGCCAATAAGAAAAATAGAGAAGGCATGCAACCAATAATAAAAGTCAAATAATGAGCGAGAAATAGAGATTCAATATGGATCATAGATCCATATCTAACCCTAAGTCTTTGAATGCCTTTATAAGGAAGATGAAATCTCATTGTATGAGAGATGGATGAAGGAGTGAATGAAAAATATATAGTGGAGTTCAGAGTGAAGAGTAAAAAGACTTAGAGAAAAAGAGAAGCAAATAGATATTAAGTTTATTATACCTAATACTCTCTAGCAATTGTATTAGAAAGGAAATCCTATGTTGATAGGTTAGCTTAATAGTTAGGTTATAGATCCTTTAAAGAGGTGATTAAATCCTTTAACAGGGTAACACTTCATGTAAAGTGTTTTTAAATCCTTTAACTAGGTCACTATTGACATAGTGTAAAGCCTTTAATAGGGTAGACCATCAGAAGTGGTCAAACATTATTGCTGTAGTAATTTTGTGAGTATCATCCCCACTCTAGTTTTACCTTCTTATTCCTAGAGGGTTTCTGGGTTACCAAAATCTCAAGTGTTATGTGGTGGTACATGTTTGTTTTTCATGGTTGTTTGATACGTTTACATGCATGCAATTTACTTTTAGTTAAAATTTTTAATGGTTAAAGTGCAATACTTTTGATTCAGCCCCCCCTCTCAAAAGCATTTTTCCTATTTGAATATTCTAACAATTGGTATCAAAGCAGAGTTCTCTCGAAAAGAAACCTAACAGCTTGGAGGAAAAGATCTAAAGATGGAAGTTTTCAAACATGGAAAGATCATTGAGAAACAAGTGATAGATGTGCATCTCGCTCTACACAAGGTAGAGGAAGCTAGAGAGAAATTAAGAAAATCCCTTAAAAGAAGAAAGGAGATAGCCATAGCTGAAAATGATATAAACTACAGGGAGATTGATACCACACAAGTGTTTGCCAATGGAGACACTAAAGAGTTTGATGCAACAATCACATAACTGATGGAGAAAAAAAAAGTTCAAGCAAAAGAGATAAGATCTCTCAAGATGGAACATGAATCATAGGCCATAATGTTATGTGAAATCACTGAACAAAAGAAAAGAGCAGTTGAGGATAGAGTCATGATGGAAGATGACAAAAGGAATCTTGCAAACAGGCTGGAAGAAAACTGTACTAAATTAACAAGGATCTCAAACATGCAAATGGATACACTTGCCCAAATGATGAACCTTCATCATGAACTCAATATGAAAGATATTGAGATCTCTACCTTAAGGATGCAGAATGGAGAACTGTAGAATGAATTGAATAGAGAAAAAGAGATAGCAGAGAATCTCAACAAGTCAAGTGAAGCCATCAAGTACTTTAAATAGTTACTGAAATTTCCAAGATCAACACATGATACATCAGGACTTGGATACAATAGCACTGAAGTTGGGGAATCATCAAAGAGTGTTGAACAAAGAAGTGACAAAGGTAAGGATTCTAAACCCACTTTTCATTACTGTAATAAAAAGGAGCATACTGCTAATGTGTGCAGGAGTAGAAGAATCAATCAGCCAAATACACCCAAAATCAAGGGTTACTATCACAAGTGCAACATGCAAGGACATATGACACAAGATTATAGGACTAAAGTCACAAGGACACAAATATTTGATGGATACTACCATAATTGAAAGAAGTATGGACATAGAGCCTTTGAATGCAGATCAAAGCCTATGTGGATATCAAATCAACCAGCAAATACAAAAGGCAATAGAAATCACTACTGTTGGGATTACAACAACAAGTATAGCTATCATTATTGTTAGGAATATGGACATATCCCTGAAAATTGTATAAGGACACACTTCAGAGGGAATTATAGTAGGTGGCTAAGTCAAACCACTTGTTTCATTTGCTTGAAAACTAGTCATATTAGCAAAAACTATCCTACAAGGTCCAAAGAATCAAAAATTGAATCCAACAAAGGAAAAGAAAAGATTGATGTCGAGAAAATAAGAGGACAAATGAATAAGATTTGGAAAATGAAAGATGAGTGCAGCACATCAAGTGAAGGGATCACTTCACCCAATGGGTCAAGTGATCACACTTCACCATACTAAGCATGAGAAAGGTGTATGGGACTGGTACAAAGTTATATCATACATTAGTCCCAAGAAAAAGAAGTATTGCAAAGAAAAATCAGCATAAGTAGAGATGCCAAGTCATAATATAAAAATTTGTACAAAACTGTCGAGTTATCCTCAGAGGCCGAGTAAAGCTCTAGTGGGTGCCAAGTTCTTAACAGCGACCGAGTTGTTAGTGTAGTTTTTTATTTTTCCTATTTTTATACACTTTTAATAATCTCGCTTAGGTTAATAAAGCATGTCTTATTAGGTGAATGGTTGTGAGGTGTCACCTTCCTACATGTGAGCATTCATTAGCTATCTTGGGAAGATACTTTGCTATCTTTAGTCCAATAGATGGTTGCTCCTCATTGGTTGGTGTTGCCACCTCCTCCCTCTTCCTAGCCTATATAAGCATGCTACCGGGCTTGTATTTGTATCTCTTGTTTTTGCATCCTCTTAATGCTATTTTGCTTCTAGCATTTGCATTACTCTCTTGGAGACTAACTCTATGATGTTATTTTGATTTTGTATCATTTGCATTCATAGTTTAGATATTTATTATTTGCACTAGTTTTCTGGGTTATTAATCTTTTCAGATTCTAACATGGTATCAGAGCTTTTCTATGTGCAAGAGTAAATTTTAGTTTCCTTATTTGAGAGATTCGGGGGGGGGGGCTAATAAACTTTATTGTAGTAGTTTTTTGAAAAATGAAGTATGCTCTTCTCTTGCATCTTTGGATGATCTTGAGAATCAGAAAAGTTTTGACAAAAATGATTTTTCTTCGGGGTTTCAATCTCAAATCTGACAACCAACTTGCATATTTGGAGTTTTTCAATCAGTTTTGCAAGTTCCAGTATGCCATTGATGGACTTAGGAAGCTGATCCAACATTTGCATGTCATATTCTGGTTGCTAGGGTCATTTTTTGATTTTTGGAGCCATTTTTTACTGTTAAAGGTGTCTGATTTACACTACAAAAACATCTTTTGTACATCAGCAAGAAAAATGCTTTTCAGGGCTTGTTCGCAGCCCCAAAAAACCATCTGGGTATCTTTTAGATTTTGCATGCAAGCTGTATATTTTGTAGAATCGAGCATGCAAAGCTACAACCATACCCCTCTCCATTGGCAGTTGCAAATTTGAACGCAGTTTTCAAATGTCTCATTCTTGCTCATACAGACTTCAATTTTGATGATTCTTGTTATGAACTTGGCTATTTTTTTTGCTCTAACCACTAGTGGATTTGTTTTTTGATTTTCATGCATGAATTCTTCAGAAATTGCAAATTCTCAGCGGTGACTGTGCACAGTTCTCGTTCTGGAAACTTCAAAGGATAATAACTTTCTCATACGACCTCATATCAAGGTGATTCTTTTTTTGAAAGTGCATGATTTTTTGAGTAGATCGCAGTGGTGCTCTTTGTTTCCTTGATTATTGTGCCCAAGTTTCACTTTTAGCATATGCTCTTCATGAGGGTTTGTAATGCATTGAAATCAAGACCACTAAGTATTTTTTTCTAGTGGTAATTGTAAATGCACTAAAATAAAGTGCCAAATCATACTTTTTTGGGGGGGTTCTTTGATTGAGTAAAAAGTGGGGGGCATTGTCGTGGCTGGGTTCTCTTCTTTTTAGCATTTCTTCTCTGCATTTCTTCATCATGGATCAAACAAATATGCCCATCCTAACTCCATACAATTACTTTGAGTGGAAATCACGCATGATAATTCACTTAAGGAAAGCTGGATTAAATAGGATAACTATGGGACTTGAAACTGAACCTGCTAAAGATGAAGATAAGCCTAAGGCCTCGTTTGGTTGCTGGAAGATGAGGGTCAAAACTGGGTTATCAGGGGCAAAACCAGGTTTTGTAAAAAAACTTTGTTGTTTGGTTGGTTAAAATTATAACCCGGTTTTCAATTTCATCTTCCAATTTTGGTCAAAAATTGGAAGAAGTTTCTTCCAGTAAAAAGGTGGAATTCGAAATTAAAACCAGGTTTTGAATTTTATGACAGTTTTTTTAATAATATTGTGGGGTCCACAGTATATTCATCTTCCGTGTCAACCAAACAGACCATTGGCTTTCCAAACCACAAAACCAAGTTTTCGAAAACCTGGTTATAAGATAACCTGGTTATGTCAAAAATTCATCTTCCCCAACCAAATGGGGCCTAAGTGGTTTAACAAATGTGATGAGGCATTTAGAACATTGTGTTTGTCTGTTTCTCCTGACTTGCTATTTCACATTGAGTCTTTGGATACACCAAATGAAGTATGGACAAAGCTAGAAACACTATTTGGCACACAAGATTCAATGAGGGGTCATATGTTGGAAAATGAATTAATTAGTTTGAGTCCAGGCAATTTCAACACAATCCAAGATTTCTTCACCAAATTAGAATCACTAAGGCTGCAGTTAAAACAATGTGGAATTGAAAAGAAAGATGAACAACTGATTCTTAGTATTCTCTCTAAGCTGAGTTTAGAATATTCTGTGTTTGTCTCTACCTTCTATGCTACTAAGGGTGCACTTGGTACTCAATTCACCATGCCATATTTATATGATTTTGTTGTCAATCTCACTCGAGAACAGGACAAGCTAATCCAGATGGGCACTCTTAAGTCTTCTAAGTCACATGCCTTGGCTGCCAAACAAGGCACAAAAGAACAATAAGGAAAAAGTAGTAACAACAATAGTAAGGACAAGAAACAAAAGAATAGCGAGGAGAAGAAGGATCGGATATCGATATCTTCAAAAGCAACTATTGATACACCATCTTCCAAGGGCAATAAGCCTAAGAAAGAAAAGGTCAAATGTGCCTATTGTGAAAGACCTAGTCATGATGAACATAAATGTTTGTAGAAACAACTTGATCACTTGACATACATTCTTGAGAAGAATAATATCAGTTTTCTTGAGTCTATCAAACAAAGTTCTAATGAAGGGTCTAACAAGGAAAAAGAAAATAGCAAGGGGAAAGGAAAGGGCAAGTCCCTTTTTGCAGTTGCTTCCTCACCATCCAATTGGGTTCTTGATTCAGGTGCTTCACACCACATGGCTTCATCTAAGGAAGAACTTGCACCCTTGGAGCCGTGTACTATGCCTTCTATTTTGATGGGTGATAACACTCTTGTTGAGGTGTGTGGGAGAGGGTCTATTGATGTGGGGGATGGCACATTCCATGATGTTCCTTGTGTACCCTCATTGTCAACTAATCTCCTATCGGTACACCAGATTACTCACACAGGTTTAGGCAAGTGGGTTGAGTTCACTCCTAATTCAGTAGAGATACGTGAGTTGCACAATGATTCTATAGTTGCAATTGGTAGAGCAGATCATCAGTCATGACTCTATATGTTTTCTCACTTTGTTCCTGATCCTCCTTTGACTGTTTCACTCACTCACTCTAATGATGTGAGAAAATTATGGCATGAGTGATTTGGCCATCTTAACTTCCACTACTTGCATCAGCTTAACCAGCAGAGCATGGTCATAGGGTTGCCTTCTACTTTGACATTGGAGTCACTTGGAATACATGATAGATCTTCTAATGGGACAGATTCACTTGAGTAGTCTTCTACCTCCATGTTTGATGCAGAGAGTGATTCAGAGGACTCACCTCCTTCCTCTCCTAGTCATCATTCATAGGTTGATGATTCTCCTCTAGATTCTCCATCTTTTGGTCCACTTTGGGCTAGACAAACCTTGCAGTTTGCAAGTGATTGGGTTGGAGATCCATCAGACACCAAGCAGACTCATTCACAATTCCAGGATGCTCTACATATCTTCATTGCTACTGCCTCAAATCCACAGTCCTTTCATGAGGCTTCTGGTATTTCTGAGTGGGATACAGCTATGTAGGAAGAGTATAGTTCCTTGATGAGGAACCACACTTGGGATCTTTTCCGTTTTCCTAAGGCAAGAAAATTTGTTCGATGTAAGTGGATCAACTGGACAAAATTTGCAAGCTTTTCTGGAGGTGCGGGATGCTTCATCTTTTGGGGGGGCCTCTTCCTCTCACTTGGAGTCCTAATTTTCTTTAGGGAGTCTCTTTTCTCTCTCTTTTGGGGGAATTTTATGTACATGGGTACCTCATCAGGCTTGACTTGCCGGGACCCATTTCTACATCCACCTAAGCTTCACTTATGGGGGGGTGTTAGTGTAGTTTTTTATTTTTCCTATTTTTCTACACTTTTAATAATCTCGCTTAGGTTAATAAAGCATGTCTTATTAGGTGAATGGTTGTGAGGTGTCACCTTTCTACATGTGAGCATCCATTAGCTATCTTGGGAAGATACTTTGCTATCTTTAGTCCAATAGATGGTTGCTCCTCATTGGTTGGTGTTGCCACCTCCTCCCTCTTCCTAGCCTATATAAGCATGCTACCTGGCTTGTATTTGTATCTCTTGTTTTTGCATCCTCTTAATGCTATTTTGCTTCTAGCATTTGCATTACTCTCTTGGAGACTAACTCTATGATGCTATTTTGATTTTGTATCATTTGCATTCATAGTTTAGATATTTATTCTTTGCACTAGTTTTTTGGGTTATTAATCTTTTCAGATTCTAAGATGAGTTGATAACTGATGCTGAGTCAAATAACTCCAATGGAAGCTGAGTGAAGTGGAAATGTAGTGCAAGCTGAGTAATGTTAGAAATCCTTCAGAAGTTGAGTGGGAAGTTGAGCATTTAATGCGATGGAAATAAGGTATAATATCACGATTTTAATCATTCTTCTTCATCATGAATGAGAAGAAAAGAAGAGAAAGAGAGTGGAGTGACTTCATAGTAGAGAATCTAGTGTTCCAAGCAGATTCCAACCTCTTACAACGTGATTTCATCAATCTTGAGGTATTTTCATTTGTGCCTAGCTATACAGTTTCATATTTTTTTATAAAGGAAACCCTAGTTTGCACAAATGGATTCTAGTTCTAAGAACCCCAAGGGAAAAGAAGGTCATGAGGTTTAGTTGGTTAGTAATGAGGTTAAACAACCCAAATTTAGGCCAATTCCAGAAGTTTCCTACAAAAGCAACCCTGCTGGCGCACTATCCATTGTTCCATCCAAAGTAGTCATGGTGCAGGATGTACATAAGTGTTACAAATGCAAAATTGGCACCATAGATGATCTTGAAATATTCTAAGCCTATGACAAATTATGTGAGAACAAGATTGTGAAGGATGAATTCCAAATAGTCAAAAGAAAGGGTTTGACCAATGCCCTAGTTTTCCCTATAGGATTCAAAACTGAATGGATACGAATAATTTTAAGCAGAATTCATGATGGATGCTTTTGGCTGGAAAAAGGTCCAATAAAGATTACAAAAAGGATAGTATATAGGGTTACTAGTTTTCCAACCCTAGATCAGACTAAGACCCTGCGCAGTGATTCCAAAGAGGTCATTGAAAAGAATACAGGAGCAAAATGGAATAAGAGATGTTTGACTATTGATACCATCACAGGTCCCCTTCTAGATTTTTTTATGAGGATAATATCCCACAAATTCTATCAGTCTAGCAGATTGAACACCATGCCATGCATAGTAATTGATGTGGCTTACAAACTGGTAAAGAGAGATCACACATATGATCTATCAGAACTTTTACTACAATAGATAAATGAAAACCTAGGAGCAATAAGGAGAACAAAAGGTGGTCAATGCAAACTTGGTTCAATTCTTATGTGCATATTCTTCTATATAATGGAAGAGTTTCCTTTTATAGGAAAGGTAAACTAGAATCCTAACAAAACTATAATTAGACAAATTAATGAGTTTATTGATCAGATGGGTGACAACTTTGAAGCCCATATGACAAGCTATTTTGAGGATTTCAAGAAATTCATGAAGAAAAGAGTAAGAATACCAGTTTCCTTAGTGGAAAAACGTATTAATGATATATGCTTCTTAGTTGATATTGATTTCACCTACATCCAAGTAGCAGTTCCAAGGGTGAGATGGTTAAGGCCATTTGGTTATGAACTAGATGTGGATGAAGCATTAGTAGCAATCACTGCATTGCTTGCAAAAGAAATAGATAAGACTACCAAGCCTTTTGGCACATATGATGTTGTTAAATATAAAGTTGTAATAGAATCAAAGACTGCCTCCTTAATGAAGAAGAAAGATAAATTGGTGAAGAAAATTAAGAAGAAATTTGGTGAAGGAATTGAGGCTGAAGCAGAAGAAGAAGATGATGATGACGATGATGAGGCTGAGGATGAACAAGAACACAGCCAAATGGAATTGACTCAACACCTAGTTGAAGATAAGGAGAAAGGTGCTAAGGAAGAAGAAGCCGAGGAAGAACCAACCCAAGCATAGCCAAAGAAAAGAAAGGCAACAGTACAACCTCTAGCCTAGCCCAAAACAAAGAAGGGTGCTACGCCAACTCAAGCCAAGCCATAGATACCAATCATAAGGGCTACCAGAAGGGCATCTTCACAAAAAGCCAAGGAACAATGAAAGAGAAGAAGAAGGCTATTGAACAGACTGGTGAAGTGTCGAGAAAAAAAAGAAAATATGTAGCACAACCAAATTTTGATGAGGAGGAGAGAGCAAAGTTAGAAGATATCAGCCAATTCAGAGTGGTAAGTCATCCTCCCAAATCAGCCTTAGATAAAATTTGTGAAAATATTAAGAATCTAGATTTTACTGATTTAGAAAGCATTGATTTCAATAAGCTAAGTAAAGAAGAGCAAAACAAAATAGAGGAATTAGTATATGCCATGATGGCTAAATTCAAGTCTACACCTCTAGAGCTAGACAATACCAGGCCTAGAGAATTATATGAGAAAATTGAAAACAAATGGCATTATTGTTTCAAAAATGAAAAGGAGATAAGAGAATCTACCTTAGCATAGGTAATGCCTGACCTAACAAGAGGTCAAATAACAAAGGCTAATAAGAAATATAGTGGCAATTTCACACTAAAGTATAGAGCCTTTGATATCTTACAAAATAAGATCGAAGATGTTGTTAGTAAGTCAACAAAAATATGGAAGTTGATATATGGTTTGACTACTATCAAAGATGGAGAAGAAGATCCCCTTGAGGGAGAAAACACAGAACATGAAAAGCCTAGTGAGAAAGAGGAGGAAGAAGTAAAGAATACAAAAAAAGGAGAAGAAGAAAAGAAGGAAGAAGAAAAGAAAGATGGAGAGGAGAAAGAAAAAGGTGAGGAGGAGGAGACACAAAAACAAGATGAAATGGCAATAGCTGAGTAGGAGCAGTAACAAGACCAAAGTGTGCAAGACACACAATTGCCACCTTCTAGCCCTCCTCATGTACCCATCACACCTGCAGACACTGTAATGATACAAGATGGTCTTGACACTTCTGCTCAAAACATCAATCCTTTAACTATAGAGGATCTCAAAAGAATCCTTGAACAATCCACACAATAAGAAAAATTATGTACAGATCCAATATTGGTCAGTGTGGATGAATTACAAAAGTTAGTAGAAGACACAGTTAGAGATAAGGTGAATCCACAAGAACCACCTTCCATCATCTCTATAGCTATTGATGGTCAACTTCAAATGCAAATAGTTGTTTCATCAAGAATAGTTGACACCATAGTATAGAAGCCGAGTGCAATAGGAGACAAAGAAGTAGAACAAACAAGATAGACTGTTACATCTGATCCTACATCACAAACACAAGGTGCACTTCCTAAAATTTCTAGAATTGATCAAGGTAGTACACAAAAGGAGGAGAAAGTAGAGGAAACCCCTAAAGAGCAAGAGGCAATACAAACATTGATAAATTTGCCTACCTTGGGAACTCCTTCAAAATAGCCAAGCAATGATGTAATGCCACTGCAAATGTCAGCACCAGGATCAAGTACTAAAAAAGTTGCAAGGGTGCTTCACTATGGAGACCCTGAATTAGATGAGGAGATAGTCATACCAAGTTATGACTCAAAAACAATAAGCATTGATCAAATCAATGAGGTGCAAGAAGCATTAAATAGAAGAAAGAGGCAGAAAATACTCAGGAAGGAGTATAAAAAAAAGCAAACATTACATGAGATTAAGAACAACTTTATGGATGCCTTCAGTTTGCAGTCACCAGATGAGTCAAAGCATATAATGGAACCATTATCAGATATTGTTGCCTAGGTGACAAATGAAGAGCAAGAAACAAATGTAAAACTTATGGAATGGTCTGAAAGGAAATTCCAAGGGAAAGTAAATGAGAAAATATCTAAAAAAATTGCACTTTTCCAGGTTGAATTGGAAAAGATGCTTGACAAAGTGAAAAAGGTACTTGAGAATATATTCTCATTGTACAAAAAGTTGTGTGACTTTTCATACTTCACACAGGAGACAAGCCAAAGAATAATGAGCCTAGAGAGGAATCTGAAGATTTCAAGCATGCAACTACCCAAAGATCCAACTCAAAGTGAGAAGCATTTTGCTCAAACACTTCACACCTAGAAAGAAGCAGCTGTGTTGACAATAGAAGAGGCCACCATTAAGGCCACACTGATACAGCTCCAATCCTCCATTACCCCAAATTTGAAAGTACTCCATAAAGAACAAGTCTATGTAGAAATTGTTCTCAAGAAAGATCCTAATCTTTCTACTTTAGATGGATTTTTTCACCTTGTTGCAGAGACTGCCATCCAGCACAAGTCATTGCAAATTGATTTGCATAATTGGGATGCAACTCTCAAGATGATTATGGAAGTAAATAGTGCATTTTTGGCAAAATATGGTCTTAACCCTTAGTACTCTTTGACATAAGTGTCAAAAAGGGGGAGATATTATAAAAGAGAATGGGGGAGACAAGATAAAAGGGGGAGCATGATATACAACACAAAATTTTGGTTACCAAGACAACACAGATAATGGCACAATCAACTCAAGGGAAGTTACAATAATTTTGAGTTTTATATTGTAAGTTACAAAATTTTGATCAAGTTTTCTTTTAAAACCTCTATATATATATATATATACCGAGCAGATTAGTGAATGTAATCATAAGGTCAGATAAATAATGCTTAGTTAAGTGTTTTTGACACTCATGTCAAAGGGGGAGATTGTTAGTCTCAAAATGGTTTTGACATTTGAGTGCCAACACACTTAACCACTTTCTACATTGAAGCCGAGTACACTATGGATGCCAAGTCAGAAAATCTAACAGGTGCCAAGTGATCTTCAGGAATCGAGCAGCCTTTAGGTGCTAAGTGAAGATAAAGTGCTGAGTGAATTTAGGTGCCAAGCATGATACAAGTGCCGATTAATATTTAGGTGCCGAGTTATAGATGATGCCGAGCAGAATAGAATCACTAAAGTAGCTGAGTAAGCCAGTTTCTTATATATGCCAAGCATCAGGAATCAGTAAGTGTCGAGTAACACAAAATGCATATATGAGTTTGAAAAAGAACAAACTCATATGTAGATCATTTTTATGGCCAACATATGATGAATCTTGAAGGATCAAATAGATAAGATCGAATCTTTTGTATTTCTTATGCAATCTACATGCAACCAATAAGAAAAATGGAGAAGGCATGCAACCAATAATAAAAGTGCAAAGAATGAGCAAGAAATAGAGATTCAATATGGATCGTAGATCCATATCTAACCCTAAGTCTTTGAATGTCTTTATAAGGAAGATGAAATCTCATCGTATGAGAGATGGATGGAGTGAATGAAAAATATATAGTGGAGTTTAGAGTGAAGAGTAAAAAGACTTAGAGGAAAAGAACAGCAAATAGATATTAAGTTGATCAGAACTAAGCAAGGAATGTGAACGGATATCAAATTTTATAGAATCAAGATCAAAGAAAGCAGATCAAGTGCCTGAATTCAACAATTAAGGATTGTAAGCTATTAGGTTTATTATACCTAATACTCTCTAGCAATTGTATTAGAAAGGAAATCCTATGTTGAAAGGTTAGCTTAACAGCTAGGTTGTAGATCCTTTAAAGAGGTGATTAAATCCTTTAATAGGGTAACAATTCATGTAAAGTGTTTTTAAATCCTTTAACTAGGTCACTATTGACATAGTGTATAGCCTTTGACAGGGCAAACCATCAGAAGTGGTCAAACATTATTGCTGCAATAATTTTGTTGGTATCATCCCCACCCCAATTTTACCTTCTTATTCTAGGAGGGTTTCTGGGTTACCAAAATCTTAAGTGTTATGTGGTGGTACATGTTTGTTTTTCATGGTTGTTTGATATGTTTACATGCATGCAATTTACTTTTAGTTAAAAGTTTTAATGGTTAAAGTGCAATACTTCTGATTTACCCCCCCTCTCAGAAGCATTCTTCCTATTTGAATATTCCAACACATCCTTGAATCCATGTAAACTCACTCTTTGAACAAAGTGGATGATAGTTTACTGAAAAAATTACACACTCCAAAAGACTACTCACCACCAAGTGTAGGAGCACAATGCATCTCCAAGGTACAAAAGCTCAACTATCACTGTGAACTAGGGTTACACAACCCAACCAAATAGGATATCACCTTTCCACATGGTTCCAAAGACTTTTGTTAGTGGGTACAATCATGTAAAATCCTCATACTGATACATAAGATGGTCACATGTGTCCAACGATGCCATGTCCCTCCAGCACCATGTTGGGAATACCACACCCAACCTACTGCTAAAGTCAATCTCTAGCCTCAAGTCAATGGTCAATGAGAAAACTTGATTGAGACAATCCTCTTGAAGAAACAAGTTTAGGGAGAAAGATCTATAGAGTATTAGGACTGAGAGGGAGTCTCTCTCAACCTCTACACTAAAATAGCCCAAGATGCATTAGGGAATCTCACAATTCCACCAACCATCCAAATACTCATCTAAAAACACTAACTAAGCTACTGGCATAACCACACTAGTCCACTCTCTCAAGAGAGAAAAGAATATAAAGATGCACCAAGGTCAACATCCAAAGGGTGGATCTAGACTCATCAAAAGACTAAGTCACTCACAAATGACAAGGCAACATCAACCTTGAGCAAGGAACTCTCACAATCCACACTTCACCCCACAAGGGTGGGTCAGTGCTATAGGAAACATAGAAACCCAAGTACAAATCCCAACAAGTACCTAGTAGATCATGAAAACTACATAACTCTTCCATTAAAAAAAAAACATGAAGAGTTAAACTTCTCCAATGGCCATAAATATGATAAATCATGATTGAATTGGCCTCTACTCAAAAAGGTACTCAAAACGTTGATCAACAACTCTAGAAGTGCGAAGAGATGCTTGTTGTTCCCTAGGTGAAATCTTGCATTAGCATAGTTTCACATGAAGTTTCTCAACAAACCAGGTGAGAAAGTGTAATGAACTAGGTGAGAAAGTGCATGACCACCAATTTCTCACACGAAATTTCAAATCAACACAAAATTGTCTTCACTCTGGAGACCATAACTTTCACATCTGGACTTGGATTGACTCCATTTGAAAAGTGTCAGAAAGATATCGACAAGGCCTATGACATGATGGAGATTAAATAGTCCTAAGATCTAAGAGTTGATTCACCACTCAAACCAAAATAATATTCTTGGTTACCAAGACAAGCAACGGACGAAACATCCAAAACCACTCAAGAACACACATGCCTAGAACAACATAAGACATGGAAGGAAAGGTAGTTCACACGCTAAAAACCATCATTACTTATCTTTCATAATTTCATTACTTAAACATAACATGAGCACTAATGCACAATGAAATTGAAAGGTTTTCAAAGCAAGGGTTCAAGAGTCACCATAAAACAAGTACATATCTTTCAATTTCTTTCCAAGAATTAACATTACATTTACTCATCTTTTAACCATCCAATTACAGTGACAACTTTAAATCTACCAAAGACACACTAGCATGTTCTCCATGATATTATCCCTTGAATGTACTACCAAAGGTTTGAGATGAACATGATAGAGTGACAACACACAATTGGGCAATAGTTAAAACATATTCAGAATAGTCATCAAGAACCAAAACAAAAATACCAAATGCAGAAATTGTTAATTCCAATAGTAAATCACAAAAGATCTCATTTCAACAATAAGTCAAATGTGACAACTATCACAAAGAGAGCAATAGAGAAAATTTGATGACTACTTCACGAGAGGAAAATACTAAAAACCAATGCTACCCCAACAACATGAGGAAAATACCTCCATTCAAATAAAATAAGGAATCAATTAAATCACTTTACATGTGATGACTGAGAATAGTCACACAAGAGGGATAGATCACCACACAATGCTAAGGAATGCATCATCCTAGCAATGTTAGAGAACACACTCACACACATCAAGCAGTAAACCATCAGTAATCTCATACATATGCAGACAACAATAATTTCCTTAATTATTATTATTTCTTCCATGCAATGCAATATTTAAATATTCATCAATTTAATGCAAATTTCCATGAGCTTAAGAAGCAATCAGATTGGGGACTAAATTCATTAACCCAAAAGATCTAATAAAACACTTACTTGCAATGATTCACAATAAACACTCATTTCTCAATGAAAGGAACCATTTCATTACTATAATGATATAACATGGAATCACAAATAAGATTCATTTATTTACTTACAATTAGGAGAAAATAGGGAAGTAATGCACCTTTCTCCACAAGGAGAAACAAAAGAGGCACTCAAAGCCAACATATGGACACCAATCAATGGTTCCATCCAAAAAGGTCACACATGCAACCAAACAAAGGCACATTGATTCCATCTACAAAACAAGGGGAGACTCACATCCTTCTCCTCACAATGCTCTAGCTACATCTACTTGACAAGAAAGTCCATCACAAGTAGATACCAAAGCAAATAAGATCATGAGTTCTCACCAGGGCACTTGCATTTACACAACACACCATCAACCATATGGGCAACATAAACATAGAGATCCCAATGTTTGAACATGGTATCTTGAATCCTTACTTTAAAAACCTTTCAATTTCATTGTGCATTAGTGCTCATGTTATGTTTAAGTAATGATGGATTTTAGTGTGTGAACTACCTTTCCTTCCATGTCTTATGTTGTTCTGGGCATGTGTGTTCTTGAGTGGTTTTGGATATTTCATCTGTTGCTTGTCTTGGTAACCAAGACTATTGTTTTGTCTTGAGTGGTGACTCGACTCTTAGATCTTAGGACTCTCTAAGCTCCATCATGTCATAGGCCTTGTCGATATATTTCTGATGCTTTTTGAATGGAGTCAATCCAAATCTAGATGTGAAAGTTATGGTCTCCGAAGTGAAGACAGTTTTGTGCTGATTTGAAATTTCATGTGAGAAACTAGTGGTCATGCACTTTCTCACCTAGTTCATTGCACTTTCTCACCTACTTTGTTGAGAAACTTTGTGTGAGATTGTGCTAATGCAAGATTTCACCTAGAGAACAACAAGCATCTCTTCGCACTTCTAGAGTTGCTGATTGATGTTCTGAGTACCTTTTTTAGTAGAGGCCAATTCAGTCATGATTTATCACATTTATGGCCATTGGAGAAGTTTAACTCTTCATGTTTTTTTTTAATGGAAGAGTTATCTAGTCTTCATAATCTACTAGGTACTTGTTGGGATTTGTACTTGGGTTTGTGTGTTTCCTATAGCACCGACCCACCCTTGTGGGGTGAAGTGTGGATTGTGAGAGTTCCTTGCTCAAGGTTGATGTTGCCTTGTCATTTGTGAGTGACTTAGTCTTTTGACAAGTCTAGATCCACCCTTTGGATGTTGACCTTGGTGCATCTTTGTATTCTTTTCTCTATTGAGAGAGTGGACTAGTGCAGTTATGCCAGTAGCTTAGTTAGTGTTTTTAGATGAGTATTTGGATGGTTGGTGGAATTGTGAGATTCCCTAATGCATCTTGGGCTATTTTAGTGTAGAGGTTGAGAGAGACTTCCTCTCAGTCCTAATACTCTATAGATATTTCTCCCTAAACTTGTTTCTTCAAGAGGATTGTCTTAGTCAAATTTTCTCATTGACCATTGACTTGAGGCTGGAGATTGAGTTTAGCAGTAGGTTGGGTGTGGTATTCCCAACATGGTGCTGGAGGAACATGGTATCATTGGACACATGTGACCATCTTATGTGTTGGTATGACCTCAGATTTTAAATGATTGTGCCCACTAACAGAAGTCTTTGGAACCTTGTAGAAAGGTGATATCTTGTTTGGTTGGGTGGTCTTTTGGAGTGTGTAATTTTTTTGGTAAACTATCATCCACTTTGTTCAAAGAGTGAGTTTACATGGATTCAAGGATGCTCATGTGTGAGATGGTAGTATTCTTGAGAATTTTGGGATGGTTATTCCCCATGATTCCAACTCTTTTGGGAGAGCGTAGTGTGTTGACCTGGTTTTGCAGTCATGTGGTAGGTAAATGTTTAGTTTGGGCACTTATTGACAAGGTAGAGTGGGTTTTTCCTTACCTTGTATTGTTGACTTTATTGCTAGATGGGTTTTTTCCTAATGCATAGAAGGTTCCTTGTTGGAAGACCTTGTGTCTATGTGACACCTATTCTTTTATGGTTAACCTATTTGGGGGTTAATGATATTGTTTGAGAATGTGGGAGTGATTTGGTTGGACTTATGACAGAGTCAGTGAGTCATCCCTATTACTCAGTTTTGATTTTTCTCTTAGCGTGTTTCAATTTCTATTCTTGGATTGTAGCCTTCCAAGAGTAAGCCTAGTCTTTGGGGGTGATGATGTAGTGCCTCTTCCATTTGACTTCTATAAGTCATCCTGATGGATGCAACCTTGTTGATCTATTGTTGTGTAGGATCATGATTGTGACCATGACTTCTTTACGCCAGAGAGGTGATTTGATGTATGTTTATGTATCTATTGCTTCGATTATTTCTCTTGGCTGATTTATGAGTTTAAGATGTGATTTCTAGTTCACTAAGGTTTGTGCCAGTGGTTACTAGGATCGAGGTGGTATCATGAGGTTGTTCCATGATTACCCTAAGATGTGTGCAGAGATTGTACTATGTACTATTACCATGCTACATGTTGGGCATTCATTTTGCACGAGGTCAATAGTAGGAATCCATAGTGTAATTCCTCTCTTGAAAAGAAAATCTTTCTAAGGATCCACTCCAAGGTTCAGTGTTTGTCTTGCAATGTACCAAAATCCACTCAGTAGAAGATAACTATTAGTGTTCACAAGGAGGCCTTTGCTAGTTCTAAAAACTCTTTTATCTTGGAATTGAAGTAAAATCTGTTTGTTGTCTCAAAATATCACACCAAAAGAACAATATTTTCTATTTTTCTATTTTTTCAATGAATGCAATTCTAATAATGTAGCTACTATGAGGCCCTATTCTAATAGGGGGTTAGCAAAGCAAATAATGAAATTGAAAGCAAATAACATGAAATCAAATAACTTGAAATTGAAATTCCTAAACGGACATAAGCTACAAAACACAACACACTACAAATTAAACCTTTGAAGAAATCAGTAAGAAACTAATGAAAATAGGAGCAGGGCTTCCTAGAATCCACTAATGCAATTGTCGGTGAGAATCTTTAACAAATCGAATGATATTTCAATCTTCATCAAATTTCAAGGCCATGAAAAGTGCACTCATGCAAGACAAAAAGCTATGTAGACACAATTGGGTGATCTCTTCTCAAGCTTGTTATGTCAACAGAATTTATATATCTATAGCAAACACCATAACTAAAAGATCACACAACTAGAAGCAACACAATAAACCTTTGGGTCAATCACAATCTCATGAATAAAATCCACAAAACAATAACACATTCAAGCAAGAATAACTACACTCCGAATGCTAGCACCAAAAGCATAACTTTATTGCATAATAATGGCAGCCCTTGTTACATTTTGTAATGGAGTATTTATAAGAAATCATCTCCTAAATTTGTGTTGAGAGTGAGAGATATCTTAATTTAATAAAATTCTTTTAAAACATTTAAATAAACTAAATATATACAAACTGATAATCTAAGTGGTGCCTAGAGGAACTCCATCCATATTTTATTCATTAATTGGATACATGAGCCCTTTACATGTCAAAAACAATGAAAGCATGAGACAGAAAGTAGGAAGAAGCCATCAATCAAAGTAGAAGTACATGGAGACATTAAAAATATAATTTGCCCCTTCACTAGGCATGTGTAGGAGTTAAACTGCCATCAGAATGCATTCTCGATGCATGAAAAGTGTTATTTTTGGAACTGGCAGTCAACTATCAATGCACCTCTAAATTGTGGAGCTGTGGACCTTGACTTGGTCAAAAATCTCAAAATTTTACTAAGTGTCAAAATTGAAATTCTGGCATCTGGGTTTTGCTCATCTTTATCCTAAAGATATGTTTGGATATTTGCCCTTGAATTTCTCTATAATCTCAGTAATCTTAGTAGCATTTGAAAGATCTAAAGCCTCATACTTGTCTTTGACCTTCTGTCTATAATTGTCCACCTCAATTCAAGTTTTTGCAAAATCTCTGAGTTTGGTGTTCAACTTTAATAGTGCTTCCTCTGTCCTAAAGGCTTGTCTGATGTCTTCATCACTGGATGCTTCCTCTAAAGTCTTTCTAAAATTCTCCACAACTACCTCAACTGGTAAAAGCTTCTCTCATTCTTCATCTTCAAAAATATCCAAGCATGCATCACTGTACAACTTTTTTGCTTCCAAAATTTGCTCTCAGGCTTGGTCCTTGAGCCTATGTATCTCATAATGCAATGTTTCCATCACTTTATTTCCATTTGCAATCTTTTCTATCCAATCATCTATCATGTATAACTCTTCTATGGTATATACATCAATTAGAATGTGGCACCTTTGCTCTTTTATGGCTTGTAGAGTTTGTAAATCCTTGCTCCATACCCATACCTCATCCATAATGCTAAAGTCATACCTCAAAATTGCCATGATCTTATCAACATTCTCTTGTGTAGCATGCAATAACTTCAAACTTCCTATGATTATAGTGACACCCTTATCCTCGAGGCTATCTCACCAATCTTGACAAGCTCTCAAAAATGGACTGAGTCATACACCTTCCCCTTCTCTAAGAATGGTATTCAAAGTCTCCTTAGGGTGTTCAAAATCAAGAGGACCAATAAATTTAGCTAAATATCCTTTTAAGATCTCAACTTGCCTTTGAATGTTCTAATTTCAATCTCATCCTATTCCATATGGGTGAGAACCTCCTTGACTCCCATAGTCATCATCTATTAGGAAGTATCCCATGTAGGCTTTCCTAACATGATATCTTTCACTTTATAGTCCTGAAGGCTAACAAATTCTTCATCTGTACCTTTCAGAGGGTGAGCCACTTGTGCAAATAAGTCCTGGTTTCGGGTAGTAGTAATGAATGCAAATGGTGCTGCATCATGTAATGGAGAGTCAAGCTTGTTCAAAATCTCTGCAATGTCACAAATATCATCCTCTGAAGCAAGGAATTGATGTTTAGCACTTCTCATTATTTCTTTCCGAAACCATCTTGGGATATGTCTTTCTATAACCTTGGCTCTAGATGATGAAGGGATGTGTTCAACTACCTCCTTCCCTTTATCACTCTTGCTTGGAGTCTCCTATTGTGAGGGTTCTTCTTCTATAGTCTTAGCTTCTATAGATCCCATAGTTTGATCCTCAACTTCTCGAGAAGGTTGTTGCATACATTCTACTACCCATGCCTCTTTTGATGGCTCATTACTAACCCTTGGTTCTAGTTCTCCTTGTAACGATGATTCCTTCTAAACATATTCTTCTGAGCTTAGAGGTGGAGGTGTTATTGAAACCTTATCTACCATCATAACTTGAGGTGAAAATGGGGGAGTGAGATCAGGACCTTGTGTCTTAGGTGGCATCTGTGTCCAATCTTGCTATTGAATTTCACCTGTAGGAGTATCTGTAATCTTATCTCCAACCAATTTTGTACCCACTAGCATGAAATCAAAATTTGGGATGGAGAGAACATCATCACCTAGCTCCCTTTGCTCATTCACCCATTATCATAATTTGTCTTCTGAAGAAGAGAGTTCTACTATTTCAGCTTGGGTGGGTGGTGGGGTATTTGTGACACTCTTCCTTCTTTCCAATTCTGTTGCTTTGGCCAGTCGAGTTCTCCTTTGTAGAGGCACTTGCTCCTCCTCTTCATCTAACTCTGTTTCCCCTTCATCTGATTCTTCCTCGGGAATGGTTTCAAGAATAAAGGGATTAGGCACTAATCTTTTATGAACTCTTTGCCTCTTATTCATTCTAACCTTGATCCTCTTTTACTTTTGTGGAACCATAGGAGAAATAGGCTCTTCATGCACTAGATAAATGGATGTCTCTAGAATTTCTCCCTCTTCTTATTGACTTGACAAAATAGGAGGCAATGGAAAATCAACCTGGATATGAGAAATTCTAGAGTCTTAGGGCTCCTGGGGAGTCGATTCCTGTTATTGTGAAGGGGCCTATTCTTCAACATGCTTTGCCTAAATCCTCTGAGGAGATGCTCTTTTCTTCTTTTCCTTCTTCTTCTCTGAAGGATGGTAGTATCCCACTGGATGATCAAGCTAGTAGACTATTTCTGGCCTGATAGGAGACTAGAGCGCGAAGATAGGAACTGTGACTTTCTTCCCCTTTATCCTTTCTAAGCAAGCATGTGCATGGAATATCATTGTATCCGAAATTGGATCAAGTGGAAAGGGTTTCGTGATCCAACTCTTTGTCATTCTGATGACATGTCTCGCTCAATGATTAATATCATCTCCTTCCTCTCTATCAATTTTTGCATTCAGGATGGGCCTCTCGCCAACTTTATCTGTATTGAATAAGGGATCCAATAGCTTCTATGAGTCCTATAGCCTTATCTCATCTGGGATGGTCAAATGGAGAGCCTTCCCTGCTAAATACAAAGTCATTCTACAATAGTCTCTGATACGAACATCGTAGTCATTTGTGGCATTCATCCAATGATCTTTAATGGCATCCTCATGATAGAACTCTTTTCCTACCAAGTTTTCTACTTTACCAACATTGTCGAAGAATGGTCAGGGAGAGTTATATTCTTCAAGAGGATAATTCTCCCATTCCCACTCAAAATTTAGGATATCCTACTTTCTCTTTACCTGGTATGCTCCTATTACAAAAGGCCAATCCCAACAAGGCCTCTATTGTTTTTTGATCCTCTCATAAGCTGACTCAATCTGCCTAAAAATTTCCATTAGAACAAACTTTTCACTTGGGTACCTTGGGAGTTTCTTTGGATGGATGGATGCACCACCAACATGAATGTATGTGAATGTCTGAAACTGGATGGAATATGCACCAAGAGCTGTGATCTACATCTCGGCCTCATCAGACAATCTCTTCCAATAATCCCCTTCGATGAATCTAATGATGGCAAAGATGAAGGCATCATTCACAATTATGTATTCCTTTCTCTGTGGTGAGAGCTTCTTCTTCACCAGCTGAGGATAGACTATATACAGCCATGCATTAGGATCCTGCATATTTCCCTTCTTGTACAACTCAGGATAGTTGGTTGCCCTTGCTGCAAGTAGATATACAACATAAGAAGTCATATAGAACTTCTTCTTATCCTTTTTTGTCCGCAACTGGTCACACAAGTTTTTACTACATGTGGTGGCCCAATCTAGTGGCATCTTTGTGCGTCTGATGGTCTTAATGAAGTTGACCATGAATGGAGTGAGATGACCTGCTACAAGAAATCCCATAACTCTACTTAGGAGAATGATTGTATATCCAATGTCATCCTTCATATATCCTCGAGTCATATCCACTTTTCTGATTGTCTTCCCCCGAGGTGGTTTCTCAATGAAGTATGAGAAATATATGATGTCGATAGCCTCCTGGTAATGATCCTTATGCCACCTCTCAGCTGCTTCATATGAAAGCCTAATGAACTGATCGACTCTAGGTAGATGAAAAAACCTCTCGATATTATCAAGTTATAGATCCAAGACCACTTCCCTAGTGATGCTATTTACCACCCTTTCATCAGGGACAAAATGCTGAGATAGGGTCATAATCAATTCAGTTGACTGCACGGTCCTGGGATGTGATACTGCATTTACTAATCTAGAAAAAATTAGGGCGGATCTCAAAGATGATCTTTCGGTTGGGTTGTTAAAAACTCTCAAGAACTCTCCCAAGTCCATGTTTCCAAGCTCTGTGTCTTTGATCTTAGAGTATTCATCGTGCAACTGTGATTTTGGGGTTACACCTTGGAACTTGTATAGAACTGATTTTGCTGCTAATCTAAATGTGGATGCCATCTGATTATATTACCTCTCCCTCCTTTCTCCTTGGTTAAAAAATGAGTAAGGAAGAAGGGGCTAGATGGACACCACAACACTACACTCGACTAGGTTCCTATAGCAGTGGTATTAAAGAATTGCTTGGATTTTTGCAAAGGCCTATGCGGGTAGGTAGCAGGCACTTTTTAGTTTGATCTGAACTTTTTGGGAGTTTTTTTTGGGGTTGGTAAAAGCACAAACTTGTGTCACCTTTTATAAAGAAATGTGATATCAGAATGTGACAGTTCAACATTGATGACAAAAAAAATGGTATTTGTGTTTAAAATATGAAGATGGTGTAAACTGACAAAATGTGTAGAATTGGATGAATTTTATGCCTATAATTTTTATTATTTTTTTTAGTAATAATTTATTCATTTTATTTTATTTTGAAGTTCATTTTTTAACTGTAAAAAAATATAGGGTGTAGTTCTTGTCAAAAAAGTATATGCAAATCTTTTTTTTGTTCTGATTTGAAAATATCTTATAGATGACATGTATAGCTAGTGCACAAAAAAAGAAATAATTATTTTTGATATATATTTTCTTTGTTATAAGTACTCAACTTCGACATTATCAAAATCCAACAATTTTTTCCTCCCGTCAAAACTTCCCTATCAAATCTATACCTTCTTGAAAAAAAAACATATTCATGAAGAAGATTCTCTCCTCTAGAGATAAATGTAATTTTTAAATTTTTTTGATATGATTTACTATTTTTTTCCTTTTTTGAGGGAGCATCTTCTAAAATGTTGAAATATCAACTTATAATATTTTGAGATTATAACATATTACAACTAATCAAAACACTCAAAAAGTTATATAAAAATGATATTGAATCTGAGATCTATAAAAGGGTATCTTTAGTTTTTGAAAAAAAGTGAGTTTTGATAAAGAAATGAGATTTGACCAAAATGAGTTTTGGTATCATAAATGGTGACACAGATCTATGCTTTTACCCAGGTACCCTCTTAGGTGTTCTTCAATCCTTTGGTGTCACATTTTGAATTCAAAATGTGTTCAATTCAAATTTGGTTATGTGTTCTTCGTCATTGGTTGTTTTGTTAGGTAGTGGTAGTTGGAGATTCATTGGTTGCTTAGATTGTTGATGAAATCTTCCATTGTAATCTGTATGATCCTTGTATGTTATTGACATGTGCATTCATACTTGTAAAAAAATTATTTTGGCTTGTATTGAATCCTTGTTCCAAAGATCTCCGGGCGGGGCATTACAACTTATGATAAAATGTGAGCAGAGATGAGATAAAGAGTTATTTATATGAAAGATTGATATTTTTATTTATGTGATTATCCAAATGAGTTCTAAATATATACATGTTATTTTTCTCGAACTACTAATGTGTGAAGTGAAGTATGCAAGAGTATTAGCCAAAAAATCTAACAAAGAATCAAAACTTGACCCTATGTATAGTTTGTGAAAACTAGGGCTGAGTCTAATAAAAGATGTAGACCCTTTTGTTTGTATTTTATGTGCATTTTGAGTTGAATGAATGTGTCATTCTATAATCATTAAGTGTTAATATTTTGCAATAGTGATTTTACAGTGTCGCTTGACACTCATGATTTGTATATGCATTTCAGCATGATAATTAAGGTTAGCCAAGTAACCTAAGAATTTGAGTTGGACTAGGTTAGTGACCTAATGCTAATTAGTGGGTAATTGGGATTAATTACCCTAATCAAGATTTAGTGATACTTTTGCATTTTTAGGGTTTATAGGAAGTCCAAATATTTCAAGCATTTTAACAGATCATTAAATAGTCTTGGAAGCCTAAAATTATGAAAATTAAGTACCCAAGGGCTATATGTATGGGTTGGGGGCATTTTCCACTCCTCTAACCCCTTTTTTTGACTTTGGTGATCACCCAAATATCTCATTTTTGCTTTATTGCGAAAATTAAAATTTCACCATGAGTTTGAAAAGTTAAACTCCACCTTGAGGTTAACCTTGATGATAGGATTGAGTTAGAAGACTCTAGAAGCCTTTAGTCAAGTGGGGGAGTTATTATATTTTTGTAGGTGGTTGAGTTGAAATCTTATTTAGTGGTAGATTTGAGAATGGAAGAGTGTTCACCCAACCTCTAATTTTAGAGAGCAATTTAGGATTGAAGGAGAATGAAAGATAACTCTTCTCAAAATTTAGTTTCTCTAACCTTATTATGAAGGTAGTTTTCTTTTTCATATGTATATTCATGTGTTTGATGAACATGTTTGAGATGGGATTGTAATGGGTTTTCTTTAAATATTTTTCCTTTGTATTTTAAATTGTAATTTTTGCGGGCATTGTGAGGGATGTATTGGCATTACTCACCCTTGGATAGTGCAGAAGTGGTCATGTACAAGAGGAGGGCTTTAGTTAAACTCCGACAATGTAGAGTCTCTCCTCATGATGAGGAGAAGGAGAGAGTAGGGTGTTATGTTGTGACCGATGTCTCTTATTTGAAAAACCCCACCTTCTCCCTAGTCTAGTTCAATGACAAACCTATTATTCAAATATGGATGGGAGTAAATGTTTGATTTTGTCTTCATGTTAAATTTTTTGTCTCTTGGTTAGTTTTGTTCTCTCCATGGTTACTTTGGTGTGTTTGCAAATTTTCGCAATGGCCACCCTGTTGTGGAGTCAAGCAGGAAATTCAGAGTTGTTATTTAAATTCAAATGTGTTGGGAGATTTCTCCTCAAGATTAAGATCTTGTTGTAAAAATTTGATTGATAAACTTACCTTTGAAATGATTATGATCTCAGGTTTTCTTCCCTAGTTCTTTCCTAAGGGAGTCCTTGAATCAAATGAATGAAAAAAAAAAAACTTCCATTCTTATGAAAAAAGTTTTATGTGTTTTTGCCCCATATTTTGGGCATGAAAATAGTATAGTTGATATATTATTATTTTTATACTTCATGACTAGATATGTCGAGACATTATTAGACATAAGTTAGACATTATTATGTTATTTTATGTCATGTGATGTTTTACTTTGAGATGTTTAATTATGTTATTTAATGTTTTATGAACATGCATATTGATGATGTAGTACAGTTTGTGAATGCAAAATTAGGAATATGATTAACACCTTGATTATGCAATTGATTTTAAATAGTTAAATGTATGAGCAGAAATGAGATAAGCAATTAATTATATGAAAGATTTATGTTTTGATTTATGTGACTATCTAGATGACTCTTATATGCATGTGATTTTTCTCAAACTACTGATGTGTGAAATGAGTGTGCAATATTATTAGTTAGGAAATCTAACGAAGAGTTGAAACTAGACCCTATGTACCATTTGTGAAAACTAGGGTTGAGTCTAATGAAAATATTGGCCTCATTGTTTCATATTTCTTTTGTATCATAAATTGAATGTGTGTATCATTCTATAATCTTTATGTGTTAATATTTTTTAATAGTGATTTTATAGTATCACTTAATAGGTGATTCATATATGCATTTCAGCATGATAATTAGGGTTAGCTGAGTAACCTAGGAATTTGAGTTGGACTAGGTTAGTGACCTAATGCTAATTAGTGGGTAATCAAGATTAATTACCCTAATCAAGGTTTAGTGTTAGATTTTTATCCTTAGGGTTTTTAGGAAGGTTTGAATATTTTTAACATTTTAATAGGTCATTAAATAGTCCTAGAGGCCAAAAATTATGGGTTGGGGGCAATTTCCACCCCTCTAGCCCCTTTCGTTGACTTTGGTGATCACCCAAATATCCCTTTTTTGCTTTATTGTAAAAATTGAAGTTTCACCATGAGTTTGATAAGTTAAACTCCACCTTAAGGTTTGCCTTAATAATAGGATTGAGTTAGAAGGCTCTAGAAACCTTATTCAAGTGGGGGAGTTATTTCATTTTGTAAGTGGTTGAGTTAGGAACCTATTTAGAGGCAGTTTTGAGTGTAGAAGGTTATTCACCCAACCTCTAGATTTAGAGAAAAAATTTAGGACTGAAGGAGAAGGAAGGATAGCTCTTCTAAAATTTTAGTTTCCATAACCATATTGTGAAGGTAGGAATCCTTCAAGCTTGTGTGTCCATGTTGTGTTTCATTCTTAAGTAGTTTCTTTTGCATATGTATGTTCGTGTGTTTGATTAACATTTTTGGGATGGATTACAATTGGGTTAAATGATTTCCTTCATTTTTTTACATTTAATTTTTGAATGGATTGTATGGGTTGTGTTGGCATTACTCACACTCAGATAGGGAAGAAGTGGTCGTGTATGGGAGGAGGGCTTATTTGGACTCTGACAATGCAGAGTCTCTCCTCATGACGAGTAGAGGGAGAGAGTAGGGTGTTATCGGCCCCTACTGATCAATACAAACTATATTTTATGTTTTCAAAATTGAGAAATGGAAGAACAAAAGTTCTTGTGATTATAGCTCCAAAAGGGGATTTGTTATGGTGTTGTGATCGACATTTCCTATCTGGAAAAATCAACCTTCTCCCTAGTCTGGTTCAATGATGAGCCTATTGTATAAACCTGAGTTGGGAGTAAATGGGTTGAATGTGTTATCATGTTAAATTTGTTTGTCTCCCAGTTCGTTTCATTCTCTCCATGATTATCTTGATGAAATTGTAGATTTTGTAGTGGCTACCGTGTCATGGAGCCAAGGAGAAATTCAAAGTTGTTATTTTATTTAATGTGTTGGGAGATTTCTCCTCAGGATTATGGTCCTGTTGTAAAATTGTTATTGATAAACATATTGTTGAAATGATTATGATCTCAAGTTTTCTTCCCTATTTCTTTCCTAAGGGAGACCTTGAATCAGGTGATTGAATAAAAAAATGGAGTGTGTTCCTTTCATATGATTTTTATGGTAATTCAATTTATATGCATGTGATTATCAGAAAATGGGTACACTAATTTTTACCCTTTCTGTGGGATTCTTAAAGTTCAAATTTTTATTTGTGGATTAAATTTTAATTAAGGGAAAGGATGATAAATAGAGTTATGCAAAATTGATTCCAAAACTATGTTAAGAAAAAATAGGTTTATGAATGGTATTTTGTTTTGCACCTTCGTAATTATCAAGAAACATAATGTTCCTATTCGAATACTCAAGCAATACATTTAAATCCTATGTTATAAATCAACTTAGAAAGAAAATTATTTCCCTTGCCATGAAAATATAACTTGCATTCAAAATCTACATTTAGAAAAATAATGGACTAGAGAAAAAAATTTAACATCCCTAGAGCAAAAAAGCTCTCTAGAGTTTGTATTGAAAAAAAAAAAATCCCCTTGTGATAATAGAGAATATGCTCTTTAGACTCTACATTATATCCTTATACCATGCTTAAAGAAAAATTTTTAATTAAAAAATAAATAAATTAACAAAACAAAAATTAATATCCTACTTTATCCTACCCTCAACAAACTAACTTTATCTAATAACTCTCTTGCAAAGAAAAAACCATCAGGTGTTGATGTCACCCTTCTTCCTCTTTCCCCAAAGGTGGCATATCACATCAAATTTGAAATGAATGGGATCTTGGTCAAAAAAAACTTGGGGGCTAGGGGGTGACATGGAAGTTTCCCCCTTCACTTTGATTGGAGGAGAGCCTTTAAATGCTCTGACCTGCAATGCCCTTCATTTTCCCCCCATGCATACTTGTTAGGGAATAGAGTCTTTTGGCCATGGGACCATGTGTAGCCCCCCACTTGGTCATGCACTTGGGAAGCACCCAAGCTTGGGGAAGTGGAATTCCACATGGAGGTAGCTGGGTTAGGTAGGAAAGTGGGCAGCTAGGGTTAAGTTAATAGGGTTAGGGAGCTATTAGGGTTAGGTGTCGGATAGTTAATTGTTAGGCAGGGTTAGTTAGTAGTTAAGATTAGTATTAGTTAGTTTTAAAATTTATTTTTTTGATAATTTTAGTAATTAGAGTTAGATGTGTAGTTTAGTTAATAGTTAGTAAGTATAAGTTAATTATTAGTAATGCTAAATGTTAGTTATATATGAAATATTTGATGTTAGTAGTTAATGTTTTTGAATTTAGATTTTAGTAAATTTTTTATTAGGTATAGTTAATGTTTAGAATATCTTAGAAGTTAGGATATGTTTATAAATTTTAAATGTTAAATTTTAGTGTTAAGAAATGTTAGTACATTTTAGATGTAATTGTTAGTAAGTCAAAGATAGCACTTGATTTTTTGTTAAATGGTTAAAGATAGTATTTAGTGTTATGCTTAAAATTAGTTTTAAATGAATGTAAATATAGCAAGTTTTAACTTTAGTTTTAATTTATTTTTTCTTGATAAAGTTTTATTACATGTTTTAGATGTGATTTTTATTGGATTAGGTTTAGAGAATTAATGGTTATCATTTTGTTTCAGTCATCTAAACCTATTTAATTAAGTAGTAAATGAGGCTTTATTTTTTAATATTTAAGTATTAATTTAGAAAATAAAAGTGGTAGGTTAAGTATAGGGATTAATGTAATACGAAATGAATGTCAAAATTGATTTAATAACGAATGTTTAAATATAATGAGTTAATCATACACGTTGATTATAAAATGAAATGAAGTGTCATGGTATTGTTAGGGAAACCTAAATCTATCTTTCGACACTCCTATAGTTTAACTTATGAAACAAACATTTCAAATTATATCAAAACCTATGTGTTGTAGTCAACTCCCTATCAACATAGTAGTTTTATTTAACTTTAAAAAAAAAAAATCCCGTGTGTTTTTGCCTCGTATTTTGGGCATGACATATTATATAATCTCAAGTTGAAGAAGAGTCTAGATAGGAGGACTAGTGAGCATATTTAGAAAAGTCTCTCATCCACACATTTACCTTTTGTTATATACTATATTGGATATAGTTGATGTATGACATATTGGACATATATTTGATGTATGAAATTATTGGACATGTAGTTGATGTATTAGATTATTCAAAATGTATTTGATGTATTACATTATTGGATATCAAAATATATATTGTGTTTATGTTTTAATTATCAATGTATACAATTAATATTGTTGGATATCAAAATATATTCCATAAATTTAAAAAGGTCAATGTATCTTAATAGTAATTAAATATAAAACTTAGTTTTTTATTGATACACAATGATTTTTAGTGTCAGCTAACATCTAACAACATAGCATTTTCATTTTGTCTACTTCTTTCACTACATACATTTTTTAGTGTCATCCATGCATGTCTCCTATGGCTCATTGGTGCAAAGGTTAAATGCCCTAATGGTCTTGATGAGGACCATAGGAATTTTTTTATACAATGGCATCTAAGATACCAAATGGGTAAAAAAGTAATATTCTAATCCTTCTAAGACAATACGAAGCCTTTTGTATTTATTTGTGGTTAGAAGAGACACCTTAATGTGCCCTCTATAATGTGTCATACTCCATAGTAACAAGATTTTATGCTAGGAAGGAAAGTTGGTAGGTGTACACCAAAGGAAACTTGTTGATTGATTGTAAAAATTACATGAAAATAGAGGCATGGTATATCAACAATAATTCCACCTGATCAAGGGGGTGCAACTTCAATTTGACCATACACGTATTCCAAAATAAGGGAACTTCAAGGTTTGGTATGTTAAAATAAATCAAAAAATTTTATCTAGATCAATTATTCATTTGTCTAGTATTTTGGAGTCTATTGGTGAAAAGTAATTACTAAATTGATGAAGTGTTACCAATGCACTCTAATGCCCTCATAGGCTCAAATCTTGAACTTTCTCTCACTGACTTTTTCTAACACCTTAACATATCTTATTAGGTAGAATATAACATGATTTGAGAGGTATTTAAACTCCACAAGTTAATCTTACATTTATACTCAATCACATGCCCTTGACATAATTTACCTTGGGACACTTAGGTCTAGCAAACACCAAAATGGTTTTCATGCTAAATAAATGAAAAAGGTCTCCAATAGCATTTAACTATCTAATTGGAGCTAACAAAGAATACATATTGATCCCACAATGAACAACTTAAAAGATACACTAGTTAACAAGTTTGAGCTAAGGAAGAATATGACTATTTGTAGCAAGTGAGATAGGCTTGCCAAAAAGAAACCAAGTGGAGTGTCCCTAAATTGATATATGGTCCATAAGAATTTTAATTGGAGTGTCCATAAGAATTCTAACATGGTCCTTAATCACTTCATAATTCTTTGATATCATGTGGTCTGAGATATCACCCTCCAAAAATTGTTACCAAATTTGACTCAATGCACCTTGGGAACACTTAGCTATGGCATGTGTTAAAATGTACTTCATTCTAAATAAAATGAGATCTCAATGAGCTTTTACCTTACTAGCCAGAACTAAAAGAGTAGATAAATTGGTCCCATAATGAACAATTTAAAAGATGCACCAATGAACAACTTTAAATTGAGAAAGTATGCAATATTTTGCACCAACCACGATTTGTTCGCCAAAAGCCACTAAGTGTGAGTATAAAAAAACTTGAGCTCCATACTTATAGGTATTCCCAGATAGATCTTGTACACTTCATGATTCTTTGATACTCATCATGAGGTTTGAGATATTGCCCTCAAAAAGTTATTATTCAATTTGAATTAGTGCACCTTGGGAACACTTAGGTCTAGCATACACTAGAATGTTCTTCATGCTAAATGAATAAAATGAGGACTCTAATAGTATTTACCCAACCAAAGTAGAGCTAGAAAAGTGGATGGATTTGTTCCATTACAAATAGTTTAAAAGATGCATTATTGAGAAAAATTTAATTGAGCAAGAATACACCTTTTTATACTAACTCAGATGAGGTCACCAAAAAGAAACCAAGTGGATTATCCTAAAAATGATCTATGTACCTATCTATATTTAGAATATGGTCCTTTTTCACTCTATGGTTATTTAATACTCATCATGAGGTCTGAGATATTGCCCCACCAAAAGCTTTCTACTTGCTTTGACTTAGTGCACCTTGGGAACACTTACGTTCAACATGTTCAAAACAAAAATAGATAGGTCCCATGACTAATGGTTTGAAATATCCACCATTGAGAAATGTTCAACTGAGAAAGGATACAACTTTTTGCACCAACCAAGATATGATTTCCAAAAAGAAGCCAAGTGGAGCATCCCAAAAATAAGCTACATGCCTATAGGCATTCTAAGCATAGTTCTTGTGCACTTCACAATTTTTTGATACCCTTTATGAGGTCCAAGATATTTCCCTACAAGAATTCCTTCCTAATTTGACTTCATGTACCTTAGGAACACTTAGGTTTTGCATGTGCTGACATGTATGTGATGCTAAATAAAGAAACAAGGTCTATAGTAGCATTTACTTGACCAATGAGAGCTAACATAGTAGATAGATTGGTCCCACAATAAGTAGTTTATAAGATGCACCATTGAGCAAGAATACAACTTTTTGCCCTGAGATGGGGTCACCAAAAAAAACCAAATAGAGTATCCCAAAACTAAGCTTCATGCTTGTACGCATTCCCAACATGGTCACTATGTACTTCACAATTCTTTAATATCTATTATATGGTTTGAGATATCACCCTAAAGTAAATATTAGATTTACTGATAATAACAATCTAACTAAAACTATAAATTCAGTACTCCCTCTTAGCAAGGGAGGATATAGCCAATAAAAGTATCTCATTAATTTTGATCTAAACAAAGCAATCTCATTGCATCAAGATGTTCATCGACAAATATATATGATAGGGATATGAGTTATCTAATTTTTGGTACATTCTAGGATAAATCGAACATAGTCTATTGATAATAATCTTGATCTAAAAAACAACATCATAATTTTCATAATAAGTATTACAATTTTTGGAAATCTTTGGGATATTAAGTTTATGTAGTCTATCATTAAATGTTAGTTTTCATACACTCTAACATAGTCTGGAACAACAAGTTAATATAGTCTATCATGATAATGAATCAAGAACTCAAGAAATAAATAACATAATCATCATAATTTCTAGCTCATCCCGGGACAACAACTTAATGAAGTCATATGATAATAGGTCAATCTATTGTTAAGCTCATCACCTTACAAAAGAGACCCTACATCCAAATGAGAGTTTATTTCTTTCATAAAATAATATACAAGTGGACAATGGTAACTCTTGACGATAAAAATATTATATATATTAAACAATATTGATACTTGATCTCAGGAGTTACATTTACATCTTAGTCATACCAAGTTTACCTCTAAAATATTCCACTTTTAATTATGCAAGAGGTTTGGTAAATATGTCAACAATCTACTCTTTAATTCTAATATATGCCAAATTGGTAACATTTCTATCCACCATATCCCTTGTGTAATGATAGGGAATTTCTATATGACTGGACCTATTATGGATGACTATATTTAAAGAGAGTTTAATACAACTTTGATTATCATGATAACCACACTACTTCTCTAGATCTCATAGATGTTGCTATGTATTTTGCTTCTATAGAACTCTAAGCAACTACAGATTGCTTCTTGTTGAACAAAGATACCATCATAGGTTCAAAACTAAAAAAACCATCCTATAGTGCTTTTCCAATTAGTAGAACTCTTCACTGAGTCAAAATCTAAATATCAAAGAAATTATAGCTCAACATGGTCATATTTTAAACCAAAACCAATATTACCACGTAAATATCTAAAAATGTGCTTGGCTATCATGAGATGAAGCTTCCTAGGTTCACACATAAATTGACTTAATTCATTTGTAGCATAAAAAGAATTAGGATGAGTATTTACCAAGTACATTAGAGATCTAATAATCTATATGTAGTATAGGATCAATAGCATCATATTTGTACACTTCACTCTTAAGCTTAAGAAAATTTATCTCCTTTGGTGCGTATAATGATTTACAATCCATCATACCAAATTTTTTTAATATATTTATAATATACTTGCCTTGATCTAGGAAGATATAGTCTTCATTTTTCTATACTTCTAAGCCCAAAAAGTAGTGTAGTAAACCTAAATCTTTCATTTCAAATTTAGATGTAAGATCTTGTAAATACACCTTGCAAAAAGGTGATCTTCACATGTTATTAGAAGATCATCAACATAAAGAACAATCATTATCATATCATCATTTGATTCTTTGAAGTATATGTTAGGATCAACTTCATTTCTTGAGTATTGTGATTCGATAAAGTAATTCTATCAATTCTCTCATACCATGTCCTTGTGGCTTGTTTAAGACCAAAAAGAGATTTATTTAGTTTACATGGATTTGTGTTCCTATCATGGATAACAAACCCTTCTGGTTGTTCCACATATACTTCTTCATCAATTACACCATTTAGGAATGATGTCTTTATAAACATCTTCTATATCTTCCACCCTTTGGATGTAGCAATTACAATGATGGTTCTGACATATGTATATCGAGCAATAGGGGAAAAGGTTTCTTCAAAATTGATTCCAACCTTCTAAGAGAACCCTCTGGCCATGAATTTGGCTTTTTGTTTTTCAATACTTCCATCAAGTGTCTATTTTATTTTAATTAGCCATTTTGAGGAAATGAATGATTTGTCTTTAGGTCTTGGTATAATATCACAAATATCATTTTTTAATATAGATTGATATTAATCAATCATGGCATCTTTCTAGGCTTGTCATTTCAAGGCTTTTTCAATGTCAGAGGGTTTTGATAGAGTGGCTCATTTATATGAGTGACATAACATGAGTTAATTTTTGTCTTCTTCTTTTTTACAAAAATTTCATCAGGAACCTCATTATTTTCTTCAATCATTTTCCTTTCCCATAATTGTCTTTTCTTGTTGAGTGGATTTGAGTCATGCTTAGGATTAGGGATTGTGGGTTGTGGGTTGTGGGTCCATTATCTTATGTACAACTCTCCCTATTAATTATATAACTTTCATCTAAGTTTGAAATGGGGTAACCATTTGATTCTTCTATGTTTTTAGAGTATTTATATGCAACATCTTCTTCAAACTCTACATCTCTACTGACTTCAATTGTCCTTGACCCTAGTATGTATATTGTGTAGGCTTTGGAATATTTTCTATAGGCAACAAATATGTCTTTCTTTCTTGAAGGCTCTAGTTTAGTTATTTTCTCTTTAGGTATGTGAATATATACAAGGCACCAAAAGATTCTTAGGTGGCTTAGATCAAGTTTGATTCTAGAGAAGACTTATTCTAGTGTTATATTTTATAGAAGTAAGTGAGGGTGTATATTTTGAATGTATACTATAGTATTAGAGGCATCGGTCCAAAATGATATGTAGAGGTATTGATCATGCATCATGGCCTAACCTACTTCAATAATGGTTCAATTCTTTCTTTTGGCTACTCCATTCTATTGAGGATTATATGGTATTGTATTATCCCTCTTATTCCCAACAAATATGTAGAATTCTTTGAAGTTTTCATAAATATATTCTCCTCCATTGTTAGATTTTAGAATTTTAATCTTCTTTCCAGTTTAATTTTCCGCTAAGGCTTTGAAATTTTTGAATTTAGATAGGATTGAATTTTACTCTTTTGGTTTTAGAAAATAGATCCATATTTTCTTAGAATAATCATCAACAAAGATGATATAATACAAGTATCCTCCTAGAGAGGGTACTAATATAGGTCCAGATAAGTCAGTGTGAATGACTTCAACTACAATCTTAAACTTATGTTCACTATGAGACAATGATGTTTTAGAGTTCTTTCCTAATGCACAGCCTTTACATGTTCCTTCATTTTCAAAATTTAGGGTATATGTGCCTTTTACAATTCTCTCTATGGAAGGTGGAGATTGAAAGTGTAAGTGACATAGTATTCTTCTACCAGATCTCATTGTTCTTTATGACTTCATGATTTAAGGCTTGATTATGAGTGTTATATGGTTTATATAGAAATCCATCTCTGAATCCAATAGAGATTGCATTTTTTATGTTTCAATTCTTAGGCCAAGATGGGACCTTATCTTCTTGAAAAGTAATCTGATACCCTTGATCTGCTAAACCTAAGATAGAGACTATATTTCTCTTGATACTTGGAACATATTAATCATCTTTTAGTTGTAAGGTAAGTCCATTTTTCAATTGAACTAAGTAGATCCCAATTTATTTCACAGTCTAAGGGAGTTATCTCCTATTGTGACTTCTTCAATTGATTGTCCTTTGAAGGTTTCAAATTGGTCTCTACATCATGTTATGTGTCTAGATACTCCACTATCAATTACACGTACATTCTTATTAGAGTTCAAATCACTTGATAAGACAAGAAATATTAGTGTTTTTTTAGGTTCCTTGACTTTAGAGACATTGAAAAGGGCTTTCTCTCTTTCTTTCTAAACAATACCTATATATGTGTCCAAAATTGTCATGTTAAAATTTTAAAAAATCTCTTTTCTTATCATCTTGATGTTTTCCCTCTTTTATTAAAGTGGCTCTTCCTTTTATTGTTAGAGTTCACATGTAAGGCTTAAACTTCCTCTTCTTTATTAAGTATGATTCCTCTTGTAATTGATTGTGACTCTTCCTGAGTACAATCATTCTTGAGTTGATCAAATTTAGTTAGCGTAGAATGAGGACTAAACCCTTGAATGAATGATTCCTATGTAGCAGGTAACCCTTCCAAGATATCAAAAATAATTCATCATCATTTAAAATATTTTCAAGAGTAGAAAGCTAGTCCCTTAATTCTGATATCCTCAAGAAGTATGATGTGATAGTTTCTCCTTTAATGATCTTAATGTGAAGGAGTTGAGTTTTTAGAGTAAGAAATCTATAGGTGTTATTAATTTTATATGAATTTCAAATGATCATAAACATTTGATATATAATTGAAGATTTTTCTATATATGAAAGGATGTGATCTTTTACATAGTCAATTATAATCTTCATGGTCTTGTTGTTGTGTCTTTTCCATACAATTTAGTTAGGCTTATTTCTAGGAATGGATTTGTTCCCTTCCATATATTTCTCTAATTCAAGTTCTCTAAGAATGATCACACTTCATATTCTCCAAGATACAAAGTTTGATGCTCCATCAAGTCCATCTTCTAGGTTCACCATATTCACCATGATTACTCTTTTGAGTAGACTAAATAATTTAGTAACTTTTGAAGGTATGTTTACAATTTATTTTAATCTATATCTACATAATAGGCTTTGACGCCATGTTAAGGAATATGGTATCTAAGATAGAGATCAATTGTATAATTCTTCTGACTTGAGAAACACTTCTAGAAGAAATATGTGAAATAAGACTGGTGTATCTAAATTTTGATTTCATAGAATTATATATATAATTCCCTTGACTTTGATTTATTTTATTCTTGTTAGAAATAAATAAAACTTATATTTAGATGGTATCGAATACAGAAGAGAATTATCCTTTTGATTAATTCTTTCCCTATCGATACTTAATATATACTACACTAAATAGTCATGTCTATGTAAGGACATGACCCTTGCATGGTATGACTCATGAAGGGTCATGGCCTTATGTGGCCATGATTTAATTAACATATTTTAGTGGCTTTAATCTTTGTCACAATAATATATTCCATGATTGTAAGATAACATAATATGGAGAACACTGATTATACATAGCAGTATCAACTACAATATTATGCACAATGTAATATACAATTTATCGTGATAGATACATCAGTTCAATATTTCTCAATTATAAAGTGAAGATGTTGGATTTTCATATTTTTTATCTTGTCCTTGATGGATTGGAAGCCTTTGGTGAAGATGAAGCTGGGTGCAAATATTTATTTTGGCATCAAAGCATGTGACACACTTTCCTATTTACCTTGAGAATCCAATGCTAGAGCATCAAGCTTGCATTTTGCAAATCTTTTATTTTGCAAGCTTAGGTTTATGTTTGAGGCATATCTATAAATTTTGTCCTATGTGTCCATAATGATTGAAGTGATTGTGTTGGAATTAGAGTTCTTTTGGTGGTTTCTAGTAACATGTTCCTTATTTTTTGGGTGAAATTTAGAGTTTTTCTCCATGAGCTTCAATCTATGGGATTTGGTTTGTGTAATCTTAGATGTGGATAGTTGGATGAAACATGGGCCTATGTCTAAGGTTGCATAATGTTATTTTATCTTATGAGTTAGTTATGATTGTAAACTTGGGGCATATCCTAAGTGTTTATTTAATGTGATCTATCAGGCTAACCTATGACTTGATTTGGTATAAGTAGGACATCTTTTTATGTCTAGAGTCATTGATTAGAGAAAAGAGTAGCTAAGAGGCTCTTGAGTGGTGATATCTAGGAGGTGGATCTTCATATATGAGGAGTGTGCTGTATTCTTCTTTGTATTGGTTATAACATGGAAGGCCTTACAATTATAAGAATGAATGTTGCAATTTATATGAATCTCTATGTTTTTTTATCAAGTTGAAATTTGATGCAATTAAAAGTTTCAAATAATGAAGAATCTTCATGCGTGTTTACCAATCCCTAAATAGCCACAAGTTAGGGTTCTTCATGCCATAATATCCTATAGGGTATTCTAAATTTTCACCATCTTTAATCAAGTAATCCAATTTATTTTTTCCCTTGAAATAATGAAACAAATAATATTATGTCCCTTCTCCATTCTCTAATGGTGTAATAACAATAAAAATATGGTATGCATTAATAGAAACATAATGTTCTCATGAATTTATTGAATAGTTAGCTCAAAGTAATAAAAATGCATATTGATTTGATATTTATATACTACCTAGTTGTACTAGATTAGGCACATGGTCAGAGTTAGTGGACAATTCTATTTGTACCATTTCTAGTTCTCATGGGGTATAATAAGAGTCAACTTGGATCAAAACCTATATTTTCTATATTTTGATCGATTCAATCGATTCACACTCATCCCAATATTCATCTACACATGATGGAAAAAAGTATGTCATTTTTCATGTGTGGATACTCCATAAGTTTATATTAAAGCTTCTAAAAGAGTTTATCTCACTTGATCCTATTAGTGTACAATAATCCTCATAAATTACAATGTTAGTTTTGTTGGTGTAAATAAGTATCTACTATTTACACTTTACTTAAGTTTACTTAGGTTAATGCTCTAGCATATTAGTTGTCATGTAGACACCTAGGAGTTTGCATATTCATATGAGTTGTCATGTAGACAACATAGTTGTTTGCACTCTAATTGAGCACATGTTGTCTACTAGATCTCTTTCAAAGATACACCTTTGTATTCTTGTCCTCTCATTGGTGCACACACATTCATGCACAATGGAGGATAATCCAATCTTGGTGGACATGTGCTTAGTTGTGATGGTTATCTCTTTGCTAACTCCTAGTCATTCTATTTGCCTTTATATATAGGAACTTCTAGTGTGTACTTATCTAATATCCATTATCATTTTGATCATTATTGAGATTCTCATTTGATCACTATTTGTCTCTCTTGTGCTATCTACTAAGCTTCTCGATCTTGGCATTGAATTATTGCCTTAGGCAAATTCTTACAAGTTTGTTCTAACAACCAAAAAAACTATGAAACAAAGACTCACCTTCATTACTTGGACCCATTATAGTGTTACCAATTGATGATACTTCTTGCATCTAAAAATATAATTTCTTCTTTTTACTTTGATTCTTTATGAGCTAAGAATCTTTTAATACATGCACCACCACCACCATTCTCTCCCTTTTTATGACTAGCCTCTATGAAACTCCACACATACTAAATCCTAGTGAAATTATGAATCCCTCTCAACCAATAAAACACATGAGTATTCTTAAATTGTGATGTAAAAATCTCCAACCGTATGATGTGTTGATGATACGATATTCCCACGTTAGCAAAATCATCATAAAAGAGTTGAAAGAAACCATGTACAAACTTTATAGAATATGAGCATTCACCACTAATGTAAAACTAATAATTTTTTTTCCTTCTTTGTACTATCAGATGAGCATTCATCACTAATGTAAAACTGATAACTTCTTGTCCTTCTTTGTACTATCAGATGAATGCATAAATGTTATATCAAAGAATATGGAAACCATTTGAGAAGTATAATACTTTTCTTGCCATCACATTTTATGGTTAGTGTGTAGTTCTTTGTAAAATCCACAACTAAAATAGTGGCATTTAGTGGAAATGTGTCCTTGCACAAATTCAATTGCAAATCCAACCATCAAGTCCTATGTGTACGTGCTTGCATACTTGTAATTATGTTTTCAAAAAAAATGTTCATTAACTCATACACTGGTGTTGGAATTACAAATGGGAAACATGTACTTTTGAGGTGGGGGGGGGGGGGGGGGGTGGGGGGGGTTGAATCAGAAGTTCAAACTTTAGCTATTAAAAATTTCACCATTCATTAGATGCATGTAATTTATGAACTAAAAATAACATGTAAAGCACATGCATCTAAATCATTACACACACACACTTAACACCGGATATGATTACCCAGAAATCCTCCAAACAAAAAGGCAAAACTGGGGTGGGGATGACACCCACAAATCTTCACTACTGCAGCAATAAAGTGTAGCCAATTAAGGTTATAATGGTTTGACCATGAATCATGATCTACTATATGAAAAACCTGCCATATTAAAGGCTTACAAATATTGTTAAGTCTCACCTTGTTAGAGGATTGTAACACCCTATTAGAAGTGTGCCTAGCTAAAGGACTTTTAGAACATCCACTTGGAATGTCACCCTATTAAAGGATTTACCTATTAGGACTACTCTACCCAGGAGATTTAATTAAAATCACCTGTTAGGATGTTTCAGCATAGATCTTGTGATTGGCTCTAGTTACCTGATTAAAGATCAAATTCATACAGTGTCCTTCTTGATCCTCTTTGATCTAATATAACAATTGTTGTGTCCTTCTATTCTTTGTTCTCCTCCAATTGATTCTACAATTCACTAAGTCTCCTTGAATGCTCTGTGAACAAATTCAATAATTCACCCCTTGTTACCTCCTATAACATGATCTCTATCACACTCTCGATTCTTAAATTTATTTTTGGGGCTTCATCTTCCTTATAAAGACTTTGGTGGCTTAGAGTTAGGTATGAATCTATGGTTGAGATTCATTCTTTTTGCCACTTAATCCTTCCTATTTTTTGATTGGCTATATGTAAAGACATAGGGATTCTACAAATAGGTTTGTCCTTATCTTTAAAGAATCAAAATCTAACATTATGTTGGCTTGAAAATGGTTTATATAGTTGTTTGTGCAGTTACAAAAAAATATGTCAAATTTGTGTTACTCAACACTTAAGTTACTGATGCTCAGCACATACTATACTTTTGTTCCTAACTCAATACCTGAACTACTCAACATCAACTATTTACTCGACACTTGAATCACTTGGCATCGTCTATCTACTTGGCACTTGAGTGACTCGACACATGAATAACTCAACACTCATTGCAACTCAGCATGTTCTTGTATTTACATATTATACTCAACATGCATTACTAGTTTGGCATGAACTAAGTAAATGACTAAGTGTGTTGACACTCAATTGTCAAAACTAATTTTGAGATCAACAACTAGAACCTTTTCAATCACTAAATCACATCTTGTACCCACTTTTCTATGCATTAGAATATATATCACTATCTTATATTTGAAAATCTACTATTTCATGTTCAATTACATGTATACTCTTCATATATTAACAAGTTGATAAATATTTCAAATCACCACAAATTATACATGTAACATTCAAACATGACAATTTGTAAAATTGTTGACTATGCCCTCTTTCACATAAAATGGTAGATATGAATCCCCTTGAAGATTTGTGTGGCTCATTTATGTTACAATCTTGTAAGACAATATTAGATTACAAAAGATGATGTAGGGGACTCCCCTTAATACCATAAACTCATAACAAAAACAAAGAAACAACAACTAATGTGAGAACAAAATATGAACTTCTTATTATTGCCGCAAATGCAGAATTACAGAATTCTCAATTACAATATGCTAACCCAAATGGGCGCCTTCATTACAATAATCTACAAGATAGTGCTACAAACTATCACTCAGAGCTGTCCCAGACAATCCTTGGGTCTTTCTTAAAAAGGTAGTTTTATGCCACCTGGGAAGGTTCTAGATGCTTAAACTTAACACCTAGGGCCAATAGACCCTAACAATACACATAGAGTCAGCCAAATACATCTTTGACAAATTATTTTAGAAATTTCAGTAGCCCAACTTTCGAAGACCATAACTCACGAATGGTTGCTCTGATTGGCTATTACGACCACTTTTTAGAAATGCCAGCTCCTGATCTACAAGCTAAAAATTGCACTAATGCCCTTCTATTGAGTTTTCAAACCTCATCCGGGCACTCTAAGGCCTCCAAAAATGACCCTAAAGATTTTTCTATAGATTTTTCCATTGAAAATTTGTAATTACTTCTTTAACACTAATGCTTGAGCAATGAGATTTTTATGCTAGGCTTACAACTCTAAAATGAACCTTCCTATAGAAAATGAGAACATTCTGAGCTTGTATGAAAAACTTACTAAAAATAATAAGTTCCCATAAGGACTAACCACCTTGTCTACTAGTACTTATTAAAATAGAAAATGCTGAAAATAAAATATTTTTGGGTGATGCAAGATTGCCCTTACACCCAGGATGCTCCTGCATCAAAAGAACACATATATACCTACAAACATTAAAATAGTTAAAAGGCTTATTAAATACGCTACAATTGTGCATGTGGTTTTATCTTCACATAAAAAGGCCTACCCAATTCAAAATATATGTGACTAATTTTAATGTAAAAATGTATTCATATAAGCTTTGTATATAGTTGCGTCTGAGTTGAATCCAAAAAAATATTTTGCATATGGATCATGGATTTGACTAATAGTCCTTACAAAAGAACTTTTATTAGGGGTAATACATGTGTTATTCTTCCAAAAATATTTAATGGGAAATCTCAAAGCTTCACTAATTACTTTATCCTTTTGAAGTATGTTGGTTCCTCAAATTGTTGGTTAGAATACCTATGAGTCTTTCTTGCTCCATGCTAGGTAATCCAACATGATTTAGCCAATGACTAGGGTTTGAAAATAAACAAAAACCGTCTTCACTTTAGGATATACTAACCTAGGTGGGTAAACCTAATGACATTTTTTGCAACGACTGTTACAGATTTTATTGCTTGATGCCCTTGGGATAACAAGGAAATTTTAAGGAAAAATCAATGATACAAGGCTATGTTCTTTATTGGTTATTAAGATAATCATTTTGAATGTAAGGACATTGTGAGGATGGTAATAGCAACTTAATGTGATATTGATAATCAAATAGAGAACCTTATAAACTACAACCATTGATCCAATTATCAATAGTTGAACTAGTCATTTTCCATTGGGTAAATAGAGTCTAACTCTAAATCAAAATATCATCAAACCCTTGAAGACAATGTACACACCATCGGTTATTGGATAAAGAAATTTATAAAATATGGATCCTAGTCTAAGTGAATTTGACATCAATGATAAGACTAGTTAGACAAACATTACATTGCATGCAACATTTGATATTCAAAGATGCATGTAGAATTCAATCTGCAAACAAAAACTTGGATTCAAGAGGATAATAATGAACAAAAAGTCGTTATACTTCCAAATATCTAAAATAAGTATCAAATGAAAGTTTCTTACATTGCTATATGAAATAAGGAATAATAACAAGTAGTAAAGTTTGCATAGATTATAAAATTGCACCAAACATTAAAGATCAAATTGATTTATAATATTGCATAATACTTAGAAGTATGTCCAAAATATCAATTTTTATAAAACATATTATGTCTTCTTATAACTTATGTCAAAATAAGATCTTGGTACTCTTTCTTATACAAAAGAAAATCATGCAACATAGCATCGGATCTTTTCATCTTAGAACTATTTATAACTAACTAAATACTAATGTTTATAAACTAGAAATTAACTTAACAAGGGTTGTTAGTAGTTCATTATGCAGCAACAACATCTTCCTCTTTATTTTTAGTTGTTACCACCTATGTCAGTTCAGGTAATACCATGTAGTCATTGGTCCACTTAGAAATTTGTAGGCGGAAAGGCCTTGTGAATTTGGAGACCTCATGGATAAATTTTTGTATCTCCTTCAATTTCTTCCCTGCAACAATTCAAACATTTATTTGAAATTTAGTAAACCTATTTTCCATAATGATGATCTGATCTAACTAAGTGTGGAAGTCATGAATGTGAAAGATTTATTTCTTCTTAAGGTGGTTCATGGCCCTTTTTGTAAGTGGTGTCATCTCATCTTTCCATACCTCCAAGCTTTCAATCTATTTTTCATCATTAAGAAGAGAAGGTATGATGGAATGTTCAACAGAAGAGATGAATTGCACCCTTTTCTCAATCTTTTGTTGTTCTTGTTCCATATAGGAAAAGTTCTTTTGTACAACCACCAACATATCTACTATATCTTTAATCATTCTAGGAGCATCTAGATCCCTCTTTGTTACTTCATATAGTCTTCCCAATTAAACTTAGAGGGCTTCCATTTCCTTTCCAAATCCATCTATATATCTTTGTTGTTTTTAAAGAAATCAATCATATTATTTAGACATTGAAAATTTTCATGCATCTCACTGCATCTTCCAATAATTAGCTTGATCCTAAAATTTAGGATATCCTCAAGGTTTTAATAAGTGTATTCCTTTTATATGTATTCATCTCTAGTCTCCTCCATTTTCATTTCTTTGACTTCAATGGTATGTATTATAGGTTGGTAAACAACTATAACTCCAAGTGCTTGTGGGGTTTTTATACTATTTAATTGACTCTCCAAACTTCTTGTTTTTGTGTGTATTTTATTAATGATGGCATTCATGTCCATCTCTATTATCTATAATTCCTCAATCACATCCTTCATGTTCTTCATTTATACTCTAATAAACATGGCTATATGCATTAATTCATTTGTAGACACTAAAGGATTCATGTTGCCAATAATTTGAACAACTACTATTCCCTCTATTCCTCTAAAGATATCAATCAACCTAGGTTGATCTCCTTTGAAGGTAACCCAAGTGGCTAAAGTTTTAGTTTTTAGATAAAATCATGACCCTTCTATCTTCTCCAAAGTTCTAGTTCTAGTGGTAGAGTCAATTTTCTTTCTTTCTCAGTCCAGTAGAAATAGTTCCTTAAGTCTAGGACTAGGTACAATGAGGATGTCACTTTTGTATACAATATCTCTAGTCTCTTGAGTGCATTTTATTTCATCGAGATGTAGTTCATTTATCATTTTTTGGACCACAATGGAATGTTGGGATTCATAATTACCTTCCAATCTCTTCTTTTTCTTCTCATCAAACTCATTCATTTTGTATTTGATCTAGAAATCCTTGAATTCGTGTGTCTTGGTGAAATCCTCATGTTCAATGAACCACTAAGAAATTTCCTCCATATCACCCTAAATGTAAATTGGTGTGTCATTATCTATTATTAATGCATGATACCCATGTATTTTCGCTTTGAACATTGAGGTAGGTTTTGGCTCTTTAATTATGACATTCTCTTTTAAACTTTTCAATATATGGGAAGCCTTCTCTAACCTCCCATCCTCATTTGAGTCATCATTGAAACCAATGGAGTAGTAATCTCCCAAGACACACTATCATTATGTTTTGAGGCTAAACTAAATGTTAATAACTTCCTCTTCTTTGCTGTAGGTGGGGACTGAGGTTGTTCAACTTCCTTTCCACTTTTCTATTTCACATACTCCTAATATATATCATTAAATTTTTGAATACATTTATCAACTTTGATTTCCTTTAGTTCAATCTCATCATAAAAATGGTAAAGTCCTTCATTTAGCCTTTTTTTCTCAATGTTCAATAAAATAATCCAGTTCTTCATCCTTTGCATAATTTTTGGAATATGATAATAATTCCTTTAAATGTCTTCTTCAAAATTGAATAGATGGTCGTACCTTTCAACAAAAGACTTGATGTGTCCCTCTAGATCATATTGTCTCACCTTGGCACTTTGAACACAAAATTATTCATAATATGTTCCTACACTTCCTTAATGTTTGAGTAGCCTATGATGAAACCATTAAATTTTATGAAGTAGGGCATGCAATTACCCTTCTTCCTAGCTTGTACAATGTACTCAATCCACATCAGTAGCTAGATAAACTCAAGGAAACCAACCCTTTTAGAGACAAAGTGAGGAACCATGTGGGGTTGTTTTCTATGTCCTTACAACCTAATCAATGTGAAATTAGGTTTGCATATCTAGTCCCCAATATTAAACTCATACTTTCCATTAGTCATTTTTTTTTTTGGCCTCAACATTAGCTTAATTTTTTTAGAGATTTTGGTGATAGATCCTATAAGCATTCTAGTAATCCATACCACAAACATATCCCTAAATATATTGAAATCCACATCTTTTCCATCCTTATCTTATTCCTTGCATCAGATTTGAATGGGTAAAGGATACCTTGTTCATTAGTGGTGGTAAGCTCCAATGAACTCCTAAACTGATTTGAATTTTGGAGTAGAACGAGATGATACAATAGAGAATAATTTTAGAATTACCTGGTAGTTTCCATCTAGTTGATTATGAATGAAGGGTCCTCTCAATCTCGCTAGAAAAAATAAAATTAAAATAATAATGAGGGTTCTCAATTCTCATGGACATATACATGTAATAAAAATGGATTTTATCTTTAGAGTCATCTCCAAACAATTGAGCTCACCCATAGTAAGTGTTCTTCAAAAATTTCATGAAATTGCCAACAAGGTGTGGGCCCATAAAATGTGCAATCTTTGTTAACCTAAATTTTAGTATCTTTTCATAATCAACCTTAAATTGAGCCCTATCTATCTTGGTTAGGGCTTGGGTGCTCAATCTACAATATTCTTCAATTCAAGACCTAGTTATAACTAGTAAGGGCATCTCATCTAGCTTTCTAACTATTCTTATAGCAAGTTCATAGAATTCAACCAAAATATTAATGAGCTCCATGCCCACATATACATTCAGAACAATGATTTTTCCTAGGTTAAGTAAATGATCAAATGAGCTCCAATTTTTAGGTAAATGGTTGATTCTTTATTTTTAAAATGCTTTATTTGATTGTTTAGATTTATTTTGTTTGAAGTAAATGACCATGTTATTGATTGTTTCTCCAAAGCATACCTTCATGGTTTATTTTAATGAGATGGATTTAAAAATTATTTGCAATACCAAAAATTTTACATCTATAACTCAATTTTGAAATACAAATGATATCTATTACTCTAAATATGATAGAAATTTAATCTAACTAATAATAAAAAATGGATAGAAAAGACAAAAGACAAAAGACACCAAGAAAGGTAAACTACAATCAATTTGTATAAGAAATCTCAATAAGAAATGTCATGCCCACCAATCAATAAAAAAACTTAACCATTGTTATAAACATTTGAAATTGACTTCATTATTGCTAATTTGCATTTGTCAACTTTTATGCTTAAATTGACCTCTGAGAAAAATATCTTACACTCCTCATTCTATCCACCAAATGATCTCATCTTATATATATAATCCATAACAAAAAAAATATAGCTAGTTCTTTAGAGGTTTTAAAAAGCATCTCTCTCTCAGTCCTCAATCAAGATGTCATAGAAGAAGCAATATCATATTTATTGAGAATCTTCTTTAGTATCCTAGGCTGTGGTGGCATAAATATGCTAATGCAATCATTAGTCAGTTAGTTGCAGTATTATGTTTAGGTACTAGAGGCTCAAGACTTAGTTGTGGATGTGTAATTATTATCAGAAAGTTCACCTTTTTGCATTCTCACATTGATGTATAAACTTTTATAAATAATAAATATGACACAATTTGATTATTATTCAAAATGTTATTGCTCCAAAATTAACATATTTCCTTTCTAAATGTGTTTATTATAACATTTTTCAATTTATTTTATGTTCAAATATCCTTTACATCAATCGATGGTTTAGAATCATATGATGAGAATAGATTAATTTTTTAAAGAAATTCAAAATGAAAAAAGTTCAACTTATATAGACTTTTTTGTTTTTTTCATAATTTATCAAAACAATTTAGATGCCACCCTTATCGATTAGATAGTAATATTTTATTACTTTATTATTATAGTCTGAATATTTGTCTTGGAAGAAAGATCATACCTTGTGTTACTAAATTTTAACACTGTGTGAATTGGTATAACTATTGCTAGTTATTCCTTAATAGGTGCCTGTGAAAAGAGATAGTGTATGCATGTGTTTCACTTCTGGAGTGTTGTCACCTTCATGAAAATATTTAAGGGGATAGTCATGTTCTACATTCTTGTACTATTAATAATTGACATGCATGCATGAGAGGGATACATAAGATCTTGGTCTTAGGTCTTCTCCTTATATCCCTAAGTCTTTATATTTTCTTATTTGCATGACAATTTTCTCATGAATATTTCAACTTACAATCTTGTGATCGCCTTTCATTTCCTTGTTGTTCTAGCCTATGTCTTAACTATTAGATGGGTTGTGAAGATGCAAGACAATCAAGTTCACAATTAGCATGGCTTCACAACAATTAGTGCTAGCATTCAACTTCATGTTGCGAAGGAGTGAAAGATTTTAGTCACTAGACCAGTCCTTGCTTTAAAATGTCTCAAGGGCCTATGGTCAATCATGACTATTAGATCTTAGTTGATCAGCTCTTGACATTTCCCCACTTTTCAAAATTGCATAAAGTTTAGTCAATGCTTGAAAATGACATAGTGATGCATGTCATGTGGGACTAGGTGCAAGAGACTCTCTTCATTGCATCATTGCAAGGGTTAATTGATAGTTAGTGCATTTTAGTTCTTGAAGGAGTTGTTTGTCAAATAACACAGATGGATTCAATCTATGATACTACACTAAAATATTATTCACTATTCAAATTGTAAATTTGTGAAAGTCAACAACTCAGTCAAAATTTAGTGTTTCACATTGTCATGCATGGTTAAGGCCAACCCATGGTTTGGGCTACAAAGTGGCATATACCTTTTGTTGTAGCATTGCATGGAGTTAAAGGAAACTCAAGATTAAGGGTGTGAAGTTACAATAACATGAAATAGTTAACATTAATGGTTATCATCACTTTCCAGTGGTTAGTGGCATGAAATGGTTCATAGCCGCAATGGAGTGATCAACATTTTAAGGGGGTCTTTGTAGCTTTGTAGGTCAATGTGATCAATAAAGAAATATAGTTTTGAAGTTGCGAATGGCATAAAAAAGTAAGTTTATTGGTTATCACAAATGTTGTAAGATAGTTGGATTGAAGATCTTCAAGGTTGAGTTGTTCCAATGAGTGTAAAGATAGTTAGATTGATGGTCAACATAGCATCGCATGGAGTTAAGACTAACCCTAGATAAGGGTGGTGAGGTTCCAAAATACCTTATTTTGCATCATCACACTTGGTTAAGAATAGACCAGGGTTTGAGTTGCGAAGTGGTGGTCTCCTTTGTTGCACTCTTGCAAGGTCAAGGGGTGATCTTCAAACATGCAAATTTGTGATATGAAGTTTGAAATAGTTAAGCTAGCCATTGGCACAATGTCACATGTTCTAAATAGTCTTCATGACTAGTGGTTCTGATGGAGTGATGCAATTAAAGATACATGCATCCAAACGTCACATAGTTAAAGAAGTGTTAATTCTTGACACTTGCAAGGATGCAACATAGTTTGTTTCATGATCATTGCAAGGTCATTGTAGTTAGGGTGTTAAGGTAATTTCATGTTGTAAAGAAGAGATAGTGAAAAAAAGGAGGAGGTCATAGTTTTGTAAGGTCAAGCAAACAATAATGAGAATTAGTCATGAAGCTACAAAGTAGTTAAAATAACCTATCACATAAGGTTGCAACTACAAGGATGATATGACATTTAATGCCTCTGATCTTGCAATGAGCTATCATTAGAAAATCATGAGAAGATATGAAGCAACAGAAGGCCCTTAGCCAATGGAACTCAAGAAAGGTGTCAAGCATGCAAAGCTGAATAAGTTATTGATGTTTCCATTAAGTTGGTAGAAATATTCGGTAGGATTCAGATTTGTAGGGGACAAGTTAGCACTAAGCAACCATGAGAGATGAGCATTTATGCTCAAGCTATGCAACATGATGGGGATCCAATCTTTAGATGGAGTAAGATAACATAAAACTTAGATGAAATTAGATATGCTAAATGGCCCATCAAGATGGAAGTAAATTTCTTGGAGGTTGATTGGAGAAATGAAGGTCCTGATAATGGAAGCAATTGAAGATCTTGATAGCCAAGGTAATAGAGGAAAAGTAAAATTAAATGAAAGACTCCTACAACAACTGTCACCATGCTAATTTTGTAGCCACTATCCTAGTTTTGTCTAAATACAAAGAATGTTTAAAATTTAGCACCATTGATATCTTTGTAGGGATTCTTTTTAGTTAGATTTTGATAGGTGTCCTCCCATCTGAATTTGGTTTCAATCCTTCTCTATTTAAGGATTTGCAATATGTGGAGTAGAGGTTCCAATTTTTGTTTTTTCAAAAATGTCATTTTATCATGAGCTCTTAGGATTCCTTCATAGTATTTTTCTATAGATTAATTTGTAACCACTTGGAGAAATGTTGTTCAACTACCTTAGAAGCTTGAATAAAGGAACAATTTAAAATCCCTTCTTGTGTTCATCTTTTTGTGTAAGTCACTGATCTAATAAAAATCTTGTGATTTATTTTGAATCCCTAAGTTTGTGTCTCAGTTTTATCTACAAGTGAGTTTTGGAATATTCATATAGGATAGAAGTTGTGAGATTGTGCTTCTTTTTAGGAAGCTAATTGTGAATGTCATTATTCCCCTTATCATCTTGTATAAAAATTATCCTTCTTGTGAAATATTTATGTATGAGTTTTCTAAGATCAATATTGTGCCAACCTTTAACTGTTCAAAACATCTTCATCATGTTGGGTTAGAAATATTCTCATCTTAATGTCTGGTACATCACCGTAGGATCAATCAAGTTCATTTTCATCATTTACATTTCATGCAAGTAATCCTTCTACACCTTTACCTCCAAAGTTTTAAAGTTTTTGTTTGAAGAGAATACATGTGAAGCATCATAAGAAACCAACCTAGAACCTAGAGATTCACTCTTAATCCTAGTATACCCACTACCGAGGAGTGTTTCCATGTTGTTTGAAGTGACTAGATTCTCGGATTTAGTCAAGGTGCAACTTTGAGAGATAACAATTTTGGCATGCTCGATGGGACTCTGTTGACTAAGTTCTTTTAAAATTGATATTTACAAGAGATTTTATTGATATTTTTTTAATTCTGATATGATGTCAGTAAAAAGAAACCTATTTAGAGATTATTTTGATACATATGTGGTGACTCAGTCTCATGGTTTTGAAGAGTAATTCTATATTCTTTCTTCACCAAAAACGAGAGGAAGAACACTCCAAAGGACCCCTCCTGCAGAGAGTAATCAATCAACACCACCCACCATAGAAGGTAGATAATTGTTATCTAGCAAAAGGAGAAGCAAGCCTTCAAACAAAGAGGTTAGAAGGCATTCAGCCTCACCATATTTCAAGATAGGCTCTTTGTCTTTATTTTCTACACCATTCATAGTAGTGCAAAATGTTACACATTGTCATTAGAGCAATTTTGAATTGGCAAGTACCCATACCACCAGTAGTAATGGCAAGGCAATTTTCCTTTATGCCTTTTAAGCAAGGTAGTCCTTTAAATCTTGCTCAACATGACGATATTCACCTTGCAACACCAAAAAATCTACCAAAATATAGAGGGGAAGGGAAAACTGTGGCATTGGAGCATATTAGAGATGTGGCAACCCTATGTCACACCCATCATGTCACATAGGATAATGTAGCTATAAGACTACTAGTAGCCTCTTTGAGAAGAAAGGCACTCCAATAGTTCAAAGGACTAAAACTAGGCTCTATCACCATGTGGGATGATTTAGGGGATGCTTTGAGTAGATATTTTGAAGATAAATTAGATTATTTGTCCTTGGTGGAGTAGTTAACTACTATCAAAAGGGGCCTTGAAGAACAAATGATTGATTTCAACATGAGATTCCAAAGCACTTGGACTAGAATTCCAATTCAGGTCAGACCCTCTATAGAACATGGCTTTCTTTATTATTTAAGAAGTATAAATAGTGATATATTAGTCTTAATGTCTTTGGGAGGAGTCTTGCTACCACAATCATATGACTTAGATGTGAGAGCAAAAAATTGCCTAATTCAGGCTGGGAAAATGGCACAAAGGCCTCTAATGCCTATTTTTCTAGATATTCAGTCAAATATGCCACTAATCATTTCTCATTTTGCACCATTACCTATTATTCTAGACTTACAAATTGCTATAACAAGTGATTTAGCTATTATAGGGCCATGTCAGGAACTGCAAGAGATTAAAAGTAGTTAGCAGAAGATGGAAAATATTCTGCAAACTATAGGAAATGAGTTGGTAAGCATCAAGAGACAACAATAAGAAGGATGACCACCTTACCAACAACAAAATCAAGGTCAAAACCCATATTACCACCAGTAGATAGAGGGAAAAAATAACAAAATCAAGGTGTGAGGCCTACCTATCAGAATAACTACCAATGAAATAGGTAGAATGTGAATCCAAGGCCTTTTCAAACATATGCACCAGCACCTTTAAATGTTTTCAAGGATATGATACCAACTCAAAATAATTTAGCTAATGAATATGAATAGTTTTATCTCTGCAATCAACTATATAACTAGGCAACATTCTCTAATGGAGTCATCAATCAAGAATTGATCACCCAAAGTGTTGCAAGTGCACAACTAGAAGTAGCTAGAGATGTGACTAAACAACAACATGATCTAAGCCTAACTGACACTACTTTCATGAATTGGAAAAGAGAGGAGTTTTATAGGGTGAATGGTGATGCACCAATCGTATCTCATACTAGAGAAAAAAAGAGAGCTTTAGAAGTAGAGAAAGCTACAAATAAGTGTAAAGAGCCTATAATCAATGAGGCACTAGCCACCCAAGCACATGTATCATAGAGAAATCCTATAGAACTAGCTAAAAAACAACCACAACTATAATCAAATCAAGTTGATGTCAAGGTTTGCCCCAAAATACTTCCAGTTATGCCTTACAACATAGTGGAAAACATGAAAAAGATAAATGTCACCATATCTATGTTGAGTTCTTTGGCAATCCTAGGGTAGACTGATTTTTTGAAAAAATCTTTGTCTAAGGAGAAGGATTATATACAAATGGTTGATGAGAATCCAAGGTAGCCTTGACAAATGTTGTTCCAAAAGGTACTATTGGAATTATTTAGAATAACTTGGGGGGGGTGGAGGGGGAGGTGAATTAGTTATCCAAGGTCTAGATGTATAAATAAAACTTCTCATAGCTTAGCGAACCCATAAAACATTTATCATCATGCATGCACCATAAGATTATGCAATCACTTAAAACTTGTAGGTTATTGTCAAATCAACTTGCAAAAATGTAAAGATGAAACATAATAGATTTAGCAACACACTTGACACAATGATTTACATGGAAACCCATGTTGGAAAAAACCACTAGTAACATGCTACCCTTTTTCACTCTTCTGAAGTGATGCCCTATGAAAGGGCAACCCTATTAAAGGTTACAATACACATTGTTAAATGTGACCCTATTAAAGGATTTCAAACACCCTATTAGGAGTGAGCCTTGTTAGAGGACTTTAGACCATTCACTTGGAATGTCACCTATTTAAAGGATTTACAAATAACTATTAGGTCAACCTTAATCCAAATGATTTACCCTAGACTAATACAATTATTAGAGAGTAATAGTAAGGCTTGATCTAAAACAACTTACAACTTAATTTACAAATTAAAAATCTCTATTTAAGTCCTCCATTCTGCTTACCCTTCACACATTTCAGCTTCGATAGCTTGTTCGCCCTTCAAGCATTCATACCCTTAAGCCTTCTTTCTTAACATGCTAATGCATACTCTTCTCTTAGGTCACTTGATGAAGCAAAACCCTCGACTCCTTGTCTTCCTTAGGTTCTCACACATGTCAACCCTTGCTTCTAACTAGCCATTCCTATAAACAGGAAATTAAGATCTTTTTCCACTCATCCTCCATCGTCTAATTTAGGGTTAGGATAGGCTAAGTAGGATACAATGAATCTACCCCATGTTTCATATCTCTTCTAGAAACTTATCCTTGAATCCTCTTTGAATTCACCTATAAATAGTTTACCTTGAATTTTGTACCACTAGCTCACCAATCTTATCTTCTACCTAGTTCACACAATGTAAGAAAACAAACGTGCCAGCTTGGATCCATCAAATTCACAATCTTTCAAATAATGCAGTCACTCAGCATTAACTTGCTTCTAATGCTCAAAACATACTGTGTTGCTCGACATCCTTTGTAAAATCACTTAGTATGAACTAAATTTTACTGGTGCTCAACATCAACTAAACTTTACTCAGCATCCACTATTTCTCTCAGTGTACACTAGAATAAAATTTTACTTGGCTCCAACTAATTTTTTTCTTGTCTTACACTGACTTTGCTTAGCACCTACTATCTACATAGTCAAGTTTGGTAGACAAGCTTTGTTTAACTTGTTCTTCCAAACTTTTTTAGTGTAACCAACCTTTGTAACCTTAAGTAGATTGTCAATACATCATGTTATCACTATCTCAACTAATTATTGTACTCCTTTTCATATCATAACTCAATCTTTCGTCTAGGTTCTATTGTTACATATTTTGATCAAATCCTCTTCATACTTAAATCTTGTAAACAGTTGTCTTACCATCAAATAGTAGGTTTTTCATTAGTGACAAAACAATGATTGAATCATATTGATCATACTTGTATCAATTTTTTCTCAATAGTCTTATTTTTTAATAATCTTCCTCAATCTATTCTCAACAATCTCCCTCTTTGGCATTGATGGCAAACCAAACTGACTAGGTTAAAATAGTAAGACCAACAAAATACCAAAAGATAATTCCTTATATTGAAATCTCTCCCTCTATCAACAACTTCCATCTTCTAAATAGGTTACAAAACTCTTCCTTATAACTCTCTCTAAATTACTTCTTATATCTCCCTCTTACTAGGTAGATGTTAGGATTTCTCATTTCTTTGTTCTCCCGATCAATAATTATCTCCTACTTTCTTGTATTTCCCTTGATTAGTAATTATCTCCCTCTTTGACAACAATGCCAAAGACTTGTCATCTTAATATGCAGATATGAACTTCTTTAGTTTCCTCATTTTCTTCCATTGTCACCTTAATTGTGATTGATTTGAAGTTTCAGCTCGTTGACTAATTTAGGTAGCTCCTAAAGCAAGATCGGCTGCATCAATCTATAACATATGAAAATTAGCTTGTTTGATGTGAGGCACTCCTTTTGTTACTTAGATATCCTTTGATATAGGTATAACCCCTAGTTTAACTCTTAAATTCCCATGAGCATCCTTAGGTAATGCTTTGGTGAAGATATCAGCAATTTTCTCTTTTGTGTTAGCATATTCCATTTTCACCTCTTTATCTTGAACTAATTCTCTCAAGTAATGATACTTGATTGCAATGTGCTTAGTCTTTGTGTGCATCATAGGATTCTTTGATATGTTTATATCACTTGAATTATCACAATAAAGTGTCACTAGTTCTATGATCTCTTCCTTCATACCTTTGAGTAACTATATGATCCATATAGTGTTTATACAATTTATAGTAGTAGCAACATATTCAGCTTCAGCAGTAGATTATGAGCTACAGTTTTGTTTCTTGCTAGTCCATGTGACTAGGCTCTTGCCTAAGAAAAATGCTCCTCAATTGGCCCTCTTTCTATCATCAATGTTTCCAACCCAATCAGGATCAATATAGGCTTTTAATTCAAATTTCTCTTTTTTCTTATAGTATAGACCATACTCCTATGTTCCTTTTAGATATATCATTCTTCTCTTTACAACAATCAAATGATTTTTCTTGGGATAAGTAGAGAATCTTGCAACTATCCCTATAGATAATGCAATGTCAGGTCTTCTATGTACTACATATTGTAATTTTCCAATCATAGACCTATATAATGTTTGATTCACCTCAGCTGAATCATCATTCTTTGACAACTTGTGTTTTATCACCATAGGTGTACTTACTGGTTTGGAATCCTCTAGTCCAAAAGTTTTCAATATTTCCTTGACATATTTTGACTGAGTGATCTATATACCATATTTCATCTAATATACTTTCAAACCCACAAAGAACTTGATCTCTCCAAACATAGACATCTCAAATTTTTGCTTCATTTTATTTGCAAAAGCCTTACATAAAGCATCTTGACCTCCAAATATGATATCATCAACAAAAATTTTAGATAACAAAATACCTTTGCCTTTCTCTGTCTTCATGTATAGATTTTTGTTATCATCAGTTCTTTCAAATCCAATCTTCACAAGATACTTATGAAGTCTCTCATACCATGGTCTTGATGCTTGTTTCAAACCATATAGAGATTTGTGTAATCTACATACCATGTTCTTATTGTTAACATTAATAAATCCTTCTAGTTGTTCTATGCAAACTTCTTCCTCTAACATACCATTTAAAAATGTAGATTTAACATCCATTTGATAAACTTTGAAACCTTTGTATGCAAAGTAAGCAAGTAAAGTTCTTAATCCTTCCAACCTAGCAATAGCGGCAAATGTCTCTCCATAGTCAATTTCTTCTTCTTGTGCATATCCTTTGAAAACTAATCTTTCCTTGTTCCTTGAGACTTCACCATTTTAATCTAACTTTTTTCGGAATACCATTCGGTGACAATCACATTTTTGTCTTCTAATCTAGGAACTAGAGTCCATGTATTGTTTTTCTCAATTTTTTCAATCTCTTCTTCCATGGCTTTACTCAAGTCGACATCTTCTAAGGCATCTCTCAATTATTTAGGTTCTTTCATGCTCAATAAGCATGTATCATAAATCAATCTATTTCCTATTATCTCCAATAATTTGTACATCAGGATGATGTCTCTTGACATATTTGGACAATCTTGGTTCAACTCTAATTTCTTCATTTTGTCTTTCAACGTCAAAGTCACTATGTACATCTCTATCATGTAGCTCAGCATCTCTTTCATGTACACTAATCATAGAATTAGAATATGCTTCGACTTTATTTTATAACTTGACATCTGAATGTAGCTTGGTTCTTGAATGCAACTCGACATTCATAGTATGTGACTTGACAGTCACTAAAACTTATTTTTGGTTTGTAGCTTGATTCGTAGCATCTTCTTCAATAGGCATACCTTCATAAGAATGTACAAATGATTTGTATTCTTCTAGTTCTTTCATATTTTTGGCCTCATATACTTCTATATATTCATGAAAATTTACATTTTCACTTTCCACAACTTTTTAGTGTTAGTATTTAAACACCTAAAAGCTTTACTTCTTGTGGAATATCCTAGGAGTATACCTTCTTCACTTTTTGCATCTAGTTTACCATTCTTGAAGTTTTTAAGTTCATGTAACATTTACTTCCAAATACCTTAAAGTATTTTACATTGGGTGAGTATCCATACCATAGTTCAAAATGTGTTATATGAGTACTTTTCTTAACTTGTTCACGATTCAAGGTATAGATAGTTGTACTTACAGCTTCTCTCTAGTATTTGAAAGCAACATTTTTCTCCATCATGAGTGTTCTAGCACAATCTATTATAGTCCTGTTCCTCCTTTTAGGTATTCCATTTTGTGGAGGGGTTCTAGTAGCAAATATTTTTCTTTTGATTCCTCTATCATTGCAAAACATCACAAACTCATGTGATGTAAACTCTCCTCCTCTGTCAGATCTCAAACACTTTAGGTTTTTACTTGTTTCCTTCTCAACTCTTGCTAAGTACCACTTAAATATTTGGAAAGCATCAGATTTATGTTTTAAAAACATAACTTTCATCATTCTAGGATAGTCATCAACAAGTAGCATAATGTACTTATCTCATTTGTAGCTTTGCACTTCAATTGGTTCACACAAGTTAGCATGAATAATCTCTAGTATTCCTTTAGAGGTATGAGTTTTACTCTTAAAACTTGATTTTTACATTTTTCTTAATTGACATTGTTTGCACATTATATTATTAGGCTTCTTCAACTTAGGAAAACCTCTAACTTTTCTCATGTTATTGATACTAACCAAGATATCAAAATTAACATGAAATAACCTCTTGTGCCATAGCCACACATCATCAAATTTTATAACTAGATGTGTAGCATCCTTTATATCAAGATATAATAGATTACTCCTAGTTTGTTCACCCTTTCCAATCAATTTTCCATTAGTGTCATATATCTTAGCAATCTTGTTTTCAAAGTCAACCTTAAATCTTAGATTATTTAGTTGTGACACACTCAAGAGATTATAGTTAAGTCCTTCAACATAGTAAGAATTGTCACATAAAATTTTATTTTCAATTTTGATAGAACCTTTTCCTTTTATCAAACATGGTGCATCATTACCAAATCTTACACTATTTCCATTATAACAATTCAAGGTAATGAACTTACTTTTGTCTCTAGTCATGTGATATGAATACCCACTATCAATGATCCATCTGTCATTCTTGTTCACACAAGTCACAAGTGTAGTTGCCTCATCTTCATTAGATTCATCATTCATTGCAACATACACTAATTCATCATCATGTTCACCAGATTCATCTTTTGTTTCTTCTTCAACAATGTAGCAATACTTTTTGACTTTTTTCTTTGTAGTCCTTGTTGTCTTCATCTATTCTACTTTTGTACTTGTCACCACCTCTCTAGTTCTTCTTCTATGGATATCTATCAGTAATATGACTAACCTCATTGCAATTGAAACAAATGATAGGTAATTTACCTTTGAACTTTCCTTTACCTTTGTGGAATCTTCTTGCCAATAGTGCTTGAAGTTGTTCTACATCCTCCTCATCTATATCATTGTCACTAGAAACATATTTTATCTTTTTCTTCTTTTTCTTTTCAACAGGTTCCTTCAATGACACCTTAGCTTTGAAAGTAGATTCAATATTTTTAGGTTTGTAATTATCAAAGTTAGATAGCTCAAAAGTAGTGAGTCTATCTATCAGACCTTCAAGTGATAGATTATTCCTTGGTATACATCTTAGTTCTTGAATTGCAAAAACTCTAATAGCATATATAGGCAACAATGTACTCAAAACTTTGGTTAGTAAAATATCATCATCTATTTTACCAATGGCTCCTCTTATTGAATTAACAAATTTTTTTATCCTTGCAACATAATGATCAATATTTTCACTTTCTTCCATTCTCATATCATCAAACTTACCTTTGAGACTTTCAACTTTGGCTCTCAGAACATTGGTGTCTCCTCCATAGATGGTAGTTAAGGCATCCCACATTTTATTTTCACTATCAAGACCTTTGATATCATCAAACTCAGCATAAATTAGGGCAGAGGCAATCTCCAACATTGCCTGGTTATGTTCTTTCTTCTATCTCATATCCTCGGTAGTTGGGGCTCCAGTAGGATCAACATGCTCAGTCGTAATGGTAGATTATACATGATCTCCAAGTCCTCCAAGGCGTAGTTTCATCAAAATTTTCCATACAAGAAAGTTATCTCTATTAAGCTTGGGTACTTCTCTTTTTGAAATCTTGATATTTGTGCTTCTAATACCTTCAAACTAGTCCTCCTAAGTAGATGGCTCTAATACCAATTTTTGGAATACTTTAGAATAACTGAGGAGGGTGGGGGGGGGGGGTGTGAATAAGTTATCCAAGGTACAAATGTATAAACAAAACTTTTCACAACTTAGTGAACCCATAAAACATTTGTCATCATGCATGCATCCATAAGATTATGCAGTCACTTAAAACTTGTAGGTTACTGCCAAATCAACTTGCAAAAATGTAAACATGAAACATAATAGATTCAACAATACACTTGACACAATGATTTATGTGGAAACTCAATTTGGGAAAAACCACCAGTAACATGCTATAATTTTTCACTCTTCTGAAGTAATGCCCTATGAAAGGCACACCCTGTTAAATGTGACCCTGTAAAAGGATTTCAATCACCCTATTAGGAGTGAGCCTTGTTAGAGGACTTTAGACCATTCACTTGGAATTTCACCCAGTTAAAGCATTTACAAATGAATGTTTGGTCAATCTTAATCCAAAAGATTTACCCTAGACTGATACAATTATTAGAGAGTAAAAATAAGGCTTGATCTGATAACAACTTAGAACTTCATTTGCAAGTTACAGATCTCTATTTTAGTCCTCCATTCTTCTTGGCCTTCACACATTTTAGCTCTGATAGCTTGTTCACCCTTCAAACATTTATACCCTTAAGCCTTCTTTCTTAACATGCCAATGCAGACTCTTCTCTTAGGTCACTTGATGAAGAAAAATGTGTGACTCCATGTCTTCCTTAGGTTCTCACACATGACAACCCTTGCTTTTGACCAGCCATTCCTATAAATAGTAAATTAAGATATTTTTTCACTCATTCTCCATCATCTAATTTAGGGTTAGGACAAGTGAGTTAGGATACAATGAATCTACCCCATGTTTTATATCTCTTCTAAAAACTTCTCCTTGAATCCTCTTTGAATTCTTCTAAAAATGGTTTACCTTGAATTCTATGCCACCGACTCATCAATCTTATCTTCCACCTAGTTTACAGAATCCAAGAAAACAAACTTGTCAGCTCAGATCCATCAAATTCACAATCTTTCAAATAATGTAGCCACTTGGAATTAACTTTCTTTTGATGCTCGACTCATATTGCATTTCTTGGCATCCTCTATAAAATCACTCAGCATGAACTAAAGTTTACTAGTGCTCAGCATCAACTAAGCTTTCCTCGACACCCACTATTTTGTTGGGCATACACTAGAATAGACTTTTACTTGGCTCTAATTGATTTTCTACTCGGCTCCAATAGTCGATCAAGATTGGCAGAAAAACTTTGTTGAACTTGTTCTTCTAAACTTTCTTAGTGTAACCAGCCTTTGTTAACTTAAGTAGATTATGAATACATCATGTTATCACTATCTCAACTAATTCTTGTACTCTTTTTCATATCATAACTCAACTTTTCCTCTAGGTTCTATTGTTACATCTTTTGATCAAATTCTCTTCATCAATCAAATAAGTCATAGTATTTAAATCTTGTAAGTAGTTGTCTTACCAACAAACAGTAGGTTTGACATCAGTGAAAAAATAATGATTGAATCATATTGATCATACTTGTATCAATCTATTCTCAACAGTCTTCCTCTTTAATAATCTTCCTCAATCTATTCTCAACAGTTACGTCCTAAGACAACAACAAAATTCAAGGTAAGAATGTGAAACCACCTCCCTTTTATGTATCTTTAATCATTGGAGATAAGTTAGTGCATAACCATATGGTAGATAGTAGAGCTACCCATTACGTAATGCCAAAGAAAATAACTAATTAGTTGGGTTTGGTTTATAAACCTTTAGAGAAGGGGGTAGTGCAGTTAAATGGTTCCACTATAAACACCTTAGGAGTTATTAAAGATGCTAGTTTTACTCTCCATGCATGTCCCAACTTCTCCATCCCTCAGGATATTTCTCTAATTAACCTTTCTCCATACTTCACCCTATGTTTGTCAAGTGAGTTCATAGAAAAAATAGGAGGATATCTTTCCTCAAATTAGTCTCACATGTTGTTTAGAACCTATTACGGGACCAAAGTGACCATCAAATCATAAGAGCTTGCAAAGAACCACATTGAAACATATATACCCAACGTAATCAATCCAAATTGTGTTGCATTTGATCAAGATGAAAACCTTGCTATCTTAGAGACAAGCACCCAAGTAGAGGATATTTTTGATATACTCCTTGATGAGTAGGTAGTAGAAGGTGCTTTGAGAAGTCAAGAAAACACTATTTTGGGTGCTGGTTTAGGAAATTATATAATGCAAGAAGCTGGCTCAATTATACCAAACCTTGTTAGAAGTCTAAATCAGTTTGATGGTGAGAAAGATAAGGTTTTGGAGTTGTATTTTGATGGCTCTAGAAGAAAGAATAGTTTAGGTGGAGGAGCAATGTTGGTCTCTCCTCAAGGAGACACATACTATGCAGCTTTTTGTTTCAGTTTCGCATGTATGAATAACACAACCAAATATGAGGATTTAATTCAAGGGCTAGAATGGTCTATAGTGAGAGGTTTCAAATGCTTAAAAGTATTTCAAGATAATGAATTAATTATCAATCAGGTTGGAGGGCTACATATGACCAAAAATGACACATTAAAAAGCTATAAACACAAAGTTTGGGATGGAATTGAAAACTTTGATGCTTTCAACATTATCGTTGTCCCTAGAAAATTAAATCAACATGTTGATAGACTGGCTACTATAGGAGAACAATTTGATAAAGCTGAAAATATCAATAAGGAAAATGTATAGCAACATATCAAAATTATGGTCAGGCCTTTTATGCTTGATAATGATATTAACTAGCAAGTGTTTGACAATGATGAGAAAATTCTTATTTCTTGCTTGAAGAGGATGTGTTTGCAACATCCAAACAACATAAGCTAAAGCAGTAATATGGTGACCAAATTATATAGCTAAAGTAAATAAGATGACCAAGGGATTGGTTACCCTTGAATATGTCTTCAACACAGATGATTAGGTCAAAAAGAACAAAACTAGCTTGTTGGTCCAACAAGATCATTATGAGGATCATCAAATTGCAAAGGGAAAAAACTTCAAGTTTGAAAAAGTAATTGTTGTTGAGGAAAGGCAATCTTACATTTAGTTTTTTCTACAGTTCAATGGTATCTTTGCATGGGAGTATACATACCTTAAGGGGCTTGATCCACAACTTTCACAACACACCATTGATTTAGAGCCAAACTTGAAGCCTATAAGACATAAGCAAATACTAGTCAACCCAAAGCTTGAACCTTTAATGCAAAAGAAAGTGTTCAAACTTATTGAGAGTGGAATAATTTTTCCTATTAAACATACCAGCCAGGCATCGAAGCTTGTCCCAGTTAGGAAAAAGAATGGGTAAATAAAGTTGTGTGTTGATTTTAGAGATATCAATAGAGCATCATTCAAGGGTCATCACCTTTTACCATCCATGGAGCGAATACTCCAATGTGTTTCTGGTTTAGAGCATTTTTTACTTCTTGATGGTTATTTAGGATATAACCAAGTTTTAGTTAAAGAAGATCAATTTAAGACTACATTTACCACAAAATGGGTATGAAAGCATATAGAAGGATGCCTTTCAGTTTATCCAATGTAGGAGCAACATTCCAAAAGGCCATAGATATGGATTTTCACAATTTGATGTAAAAATTTGTGTTGGTTCATCTTGATGATATCACAATTTATTGAAAAAATGCTACAGATCATATTGGTCATCTTACACAAATTTTTCAAAGATACAGGGAGTTTAGTATATCCCTTAATCCTAAGAAGTGCATATTTTTTGTCTAGGAAGGTAAGTTATTGGGCTATGTGGTGTCTAGGCAGGGTATAACAGTAGACCTAGAATGAGTAGCAGCTATCTTGGAGTTTCCCTTACCTCATCATAAGAGAGTTCTGCAAAGTTTCATAGGAAGAATACTTTTTTTTAGATGCTTCCTACCTAATATGGCCACTCTTTTAAAGTTGTTGATGACAATGTTGAAGAAGAATATAGTCTTTAGCTAGACTAAGGAAGGAAGGAGTAGTTTTCATGCAATAAAAGAAGCCATAGCATTGGCACCAACACTGGTAAATCCTAACTTCAAGAAAGACTTCATATTATATGCTTATGGTAGCCATGATGTTATTTTTGTAGTATTAGTACAATAGAATTCAGAAGGTTTTGAATAGCCTATCATCTTCTTTGGTAAATGACTTGAAGATTATGAGAAAATGCATAGCTTTGTTGAGAAGCATGTGTTGGTTGTCACAAAGATTTGAAGAAATTTAGACATATGTTGTCTCATAGCAAGGTATATATCATGGTAGAACACCCTAGTGTCAAGGAGTTCTTTTGTAGTACAACTTTAAATGAAAAGAGAGTTGAGTGGATAACTAAAGTGATGGAATATGACATGGATATCTAGATTACCAAGGTAGTTAGAGGAAAGGACCTTTGTGAGTAGATTGCTAACATGACTAGCACATAAGATAAGGAAATAGTAGAAACATCTCTAGTTATCCATGGAGTAGCTATAGATGATCAATTAGCAAGCTAGCTAGAGGAGATTACTCACTTTCTTCAAACTAGAGAGTGCCCACCTAATCTTGATAGAGCCAAAAGAAAGTATTTTAGACTCCAAAATGTTCCTTATGTATTGATTGATAATATTCTATTTAGGAAGGATCACAATGGTATGTTGTCAAGGTGCATAGATAATGATTAGTTTGACAAGACCCTATTTGAGTTCCATGATGGACCTTCAGGAGGCCGCTATTCACCTAAGAGAACAACATTTTAAGTTATGAGGGTTGACTATTATTGGCCAAGTTTGTTTAAGGATATCCTTGCTTGGGTAAGAAAATTTGTTAAATGTGTCATGTTCATTGGTAAAGAAAGATTTCCATCTTTGCCATTGTAGCCCATTTAGGTACAACAACCCTTTATGAAATGGAGAATATATTTCATTAGAGCAGTTAATCCACCCTTGAGTGTAGGGCACAAGTGGGTTCTAACTGGTATAGAATATTTTACCTATTGGATGAAAGCAATTGCCTTGAATTAGCCTAATGACTCAGTTGTGCTCAATTTTTATGAAGAAATTATTTGTAGATTTGGAGTACCTAATTATATTATCTCAGATAATGTCCTTGCTTTTATGGGTTGAAGGTAAATAATTGGGCAGTAAAAAATGATATTTACCTTAACACTTCCTCCAATTACTATCCTCAAGGGAATGGATTGGTAGAATCCACCAATAAAAATTTGAGAAGGATCATTAAAAGAACCTTGTAGGACAATCAGCAAGATTGGCATTCATAGTTGAAGATTGCTTTATGGGTTGATAGGATCACCCCTAAAAGAGTGATTTGGAATTATCCTTACATGTTGGTCTATGGGAGAGAAGCACAACTACTAATATCTACTAAGCTTCCGGTATTGGATCTTGTTAGCTAGGTGGTCCTATTTGAGTTGAGTGATCCGATAGTAGTAAGATATGGCCAACTTTTGTAGTTGAAAGAAATAAAAAATAGAGAGATGCAGACAATGGAGTATCAATAGTTGCAAACTAAGAGGATTTTTTATAAAAAGGGAAAAGTAAAGAGTTTTCAAAGTTGGGGACCTAGTGCTCAAATGGGATGAGTCCAAGAGCACGTTGGGTAAACATTCTAAATTCGATGCTTTCTAAAGTGGTCTATTCATTATCATAGAGTGCAAAGAGCACAATGCATTCCAGCTTTTGATGATGAATGAAGATGTTTTTCCTATCGTGGTGAATGAGATACACCTCAAGATTTTCTTTGAGGTATGATTTATCAGTCTCACCCTTTATCTAACTAGGTTAGGTTTCATGGTTCCAATAAGTGTTCTTGTACTAGTTTGTCATTTTGTGTTCCCTAAATGTTGTTCCAACATAGGCTTTCTTTAGTGTATTTTTCCTATTTTCAATAAAGAATTCCCAAGCTTCTAAAGAGCCAAGTGAAAAAATTACTCATATTCCACACCATTAAATTGACTCTATGGCATAATGAATGGTTAAGGATACTATTTTTATGTCTAGCAGGTAGCCATATAGTAGAAGTCACCAAATATGTTACCAATTTTTACCACTATGTGAATTTATAGAACTATTTCAAGTTATTCCTTGCTAGATGTCTATGAAAAGAGATAGTGTATGCACATGTTTTACTTCTAAAGTGTTTTCAACTTCATGAAAATATTTAGGGGAGTACTCAAGCTCTACATTCTTTTACTATTCATAATTTCCATGCATTCATGAGAGGTATATGTAAAATCTTGGTCTTAGGTCTTCTCCTTATATCCCTAAGTCTTTATATTTTCTTATTCGTCTAATAATTTTCTCATGAATATTTCAAGTTCCAATCTTGGAATCACTTTTCATCACCTTGTTGCTCTAGTTTATGTCTTAACTTTTAGATGGGATAAGAAGATGTGAGACATTCAAGTTCATAGTTAGTGTGGCTTCATAGCGGTTAGTGTTAGCATTCAATTTCATGTTGCGAAGGAGCGAAAGTAGTTAGTCACAAAATCATAGACTAGTCCTTGCTTTAAAATGTCTCAGGGGCTTGTGGTCAATCATGACCGTTAGATCTTAGTTGATCAATGCTTGACATTTCCCTAATTTTCAAAGTTGCATGAAGTTTAGTCAATGTGGGAAAATGACATAGTGATGTGTGTCATGGTGGGACTAGGTGCATGAGAGTCTCTTATTCTCATCATCACAAGGGTTAGTTGATAGTTAGTGCATTTTAGTTTTTGAAGGAGTTATTTGTTGAATAACATAGATAGATTCAATCATTAAAACTCCATCAAAATAAGCTTTAGTATTCAATTTGTGAAGTTGTGAAAGTCAACAACTTAGTTAGAATTCAATGTTATGCATCATCATGCATGGTTAAGGCCAACGCATGGTTTGGGCTACACAGCAGCATATGCCTTTTGTTGCAGCATCACATGGAGTTAAAGGAAATTGAGGATTAGGGGTATGAGGTTGCAATAGTGTAAAAATTTAACCATAATGGTAATCACTGCTTTGCAATGGTTAGTGGCATAAAATAGTTTATAGCCATGACAGAGTGATCAGTAATTTAAGGGGGTCATTGTAGGTCAATGTGACCAATAAAGAAATATAGTTGCAAAGTTGTAAATGGCATAAAAAAGTCAATTTAACAGTTATCAAAAATGTTGCAGGATAGTTGGCATTGAAGATCCTTGAGGTTGTGAGGTTTCCATGAGTGCAAAGATAGTTAGATTGATGGTCAGTGCAGCATCACATGGAGTTAAGACTAACCCTAGATAGAGGTGGCAAGGTTGTAAAATACCTTATTTCCCATTGTCATACTTGGATAAGAATAGACCAGCATTTGAGTTGCAAAGTGGTGGTTTCCTTCATTGTACTCTCACAAGGTGAAGGGGTGATCTTCAAATACACAAAGTTGTAATATAAAGTATGAAATAGTTAAGATAGCCACTTGCACAATATCACATGTTCCAAATAGTCTTCGTGACTAGCAGTTCTGATGGGGTGACATGGTTAAAGATATAAGCATTGCAACATCACAAAATTAAAGAAGTATTAAGCCTTGGCAATTGTAAGGATGCAGAGTAGTTAGTTTCACGGTCATCACAAGGTCATTGTAGTTAGGGTGTTAAGGTAATTTCATTCTATGAAGCAGTGATAGAGCTGTAAAGGAGGAGGTTGCAGTTTTGCAAGGTCAAGTAGACAATGATGAGAATTAGTTGAAAAGTAGTTAAAATAACCCATCACGCAAGGTTGCAATTGCAAGGATGATATGACATTCAGTGCCCCTAGTCTTACAACAAGATTTCATCAAAAAATCATGATAAGATATGAAGTGACAAAAGGCCCTTAGGCAATGAAATTCAAGAAAGGTGTGAAGCTTACAAAGCTAAATAAGTTATTGACATTTCCATTAAGGTGATAGAAATACTAGGTAGGATTTAGATTTGTAGGGTACAAGTTAGCATAGAACAAACATGAAAGATAAGTATTGGTGCTTGAGCTACACAATGTGATGGGAATCTGATCGTCAAATAGAGTATGACTGTAGGAAACTTAGACGAAATCAAATATGTTGAATGACCCATCAAGATGGAAGTAAATATCTTGGAGGTTGATTGGAGAAATGAAGGTCTTGATGGTAGAAGTGGTTGAAGATCTTGACAGCCAATGCAATAAAGGATGAGCAAAATTAAATGAAAGACTCCTGCAAAAAGTGTCACCTTGTCATTTTGTGGCCATTGTCTTGGTTTCATCTAAATAAAAAGAATATTTAAAATGTAGCATCATCAATATCTTTGTATGGATTCCTTTTAGTTAGATTTTGACAAGTGTCCTCCCATCTTAAGCTTGTTGGAATCCTTCTCTACTTAAGGATTTCAAAGATGTGGAGTAGAGGTTCCAGATTTTTTACAAAAACACCATTTTTGCGTGAGCTCTCAAGAGTCCATGATTTTTTTTTTGCAGATTACTTTGTAACCACTTAGAGAAATGTTGTTCAACTATCTTAGAAGCTTGAATAAAGCAATATTTTAAAAGCCCTTCTTGTGTTCATCTTGATGTGTAAGTCATTGATCTGATATAACTATTGTGATTTATTTTGAATCCTTGATTTTGTGTCTCAGTTTTATCTACAAGTGAGTTTTTGAATATTCATATAAGTTACAACTCATGAGATTGTGCTTCTTTTCAGGTAGCTTACTATGAATCTCATTATTCCCCTTGGCATCTTGTTTAAAGTCTATCCTTCTTGTGAAATATTTATGTATGAATCTTCTAAGATCAATATTGTGCTAGGGTAAAAGTACAAATTCATGTCACCTTTCAGGTTGACTTACCAAAATGACTAAATTTGAGTATTTCTATATAAAATCAATTTTGTTCAAACATATGATCTAGATAAATTCATTCTAGTTAAGTTATATATGGTCTCACACTTTTCCAAATGGAAATGTCTATTAAATGCATGGTTTATGCTAGTTTGTATCCAATTACTAAAGAAATAAAATTATTTCAGAAAAGTTTCATTTCAATAAATGTTAGTGTTTTTTATTATTTTTTTTAATAACATATAAACACCATTTTATAGAGCTCAAAATTAAGAATATTCTCATTTAGAGTTTATAGTGTTTTAATTAGATATAGCATATTGTAATTAAAAAATTATACAAGCATGTATTTTAACACTTGAAAAGATGTCGATTTTGAGAAAGAAAAAAACATTAAATAATATCAAAAAAAAATTAAAATAATATGACATTCTAGAGGAGAGAGTCCTCTTTCGCAATGTATAATTTTTCTTCTAGTTAGAATAGGTTTATTTTGAAAAATGTGGTGGGAGATGAAAACTATCAATTTTAGGTGAGTTAAAATTTCAATCATTATAAAAGAGAAAATATACATCTAAAGCCAATTTTTATATTTGATTTTTCTAGCTATTTAAGTTATCTATAACATATTCTGAGATCAAAGGGAAATAAGTTTATTTCTATATAGTTTTGTGGTGGGAACTAGAACCCTAATTTGTAGCATTTTTTAGTAGCTAAAATATTATCTATAAAAATTAGGAAAATATATCAATTCTTATTCCAAATAATTATTGAAAATTATAATCTTAAACTTCATCCATTTCTACATATTTCATTAGTTTACTTCATTTTCAAATTCAAAATAATAATACTAGTTTTATGTCATTGAAGGTGAATAGTTATACTTTTGTTAAGATTTTCCTTTACAAAAGGGTGACACAAGTTTATGGTTTTACTCACCAACCTTTAGCTATTCAAAAAAGCTTTGTCATGTCAAGTCAATAATATTCTCATCTTAATGTTTGGTGCATCACCTTAGGTACAATCAAGTTCATTTTCAGAATTTACATTTTATGCAAGTAATCCTTCTAACTCTTTCCCTCCCAAGTTTTAAAGTTCATTTTTTAAGAGCATACAGGTGAAGCATCATTAGGAACCATCCTAGAACCTAGAGATTCACTCCTAATCCTAGTACACCCAATATCTAGAAGTGTTTCCATGTTACTCAAAGTGGTTGATTTTTAGGATTCAGTTAGGGTACAACTTTTAGAGATAACACTTGGCAATATGAACCCAAAAAAAAATAAGGAGACAATTACTAGATTGTGGTCTTAGTTCAAAAGAAAAGGTGATGGAAAATGTTATTGTCCCTACAAAAATTGTTAGGGGTTAAAGAATCAAAGACTTCTAATAACAACTAATGAGAGACATTGTAGGCAACATGGTGACATTGAAGGGGGAAATTATTTTCATCCATTGGTGAATGTGGATTTCTAACTAGGGGAACATAGAGGTGTAAATATTGAAGCAGAAGGTAATGCTCCCATGGAAGAAGATGATCCTGAGGCTGAGAACACAATTGAAGTTATTGGTATTGGTGTAGTTGATCATGTGCTAGAGAACACAATTGAAGAAGATTTTAGTGGCACAACCAATGAAGATGATGATACTAGCACATCTGATGATGATGATGATGATGATGACAACGACGACGATGATGACAATGATGAGAACCTTAATATACCTATAATTGAAAAGACATATGGTATAGGAGCACCCTCAACAAATGAAGTATCTTAATAAAATTCAAGGACTTATTGAAGACCCCAAGACATATTAGGATAGGTTAGGAATGAAGGTTATTTATTTTGACCCAATTGTAAGATCTAGTTCAAAGATTGGCACATTATAAGCCCTTAGTCAATAATTGGTCAAAGGAGTCAAATAACCTTAGTTTTTACTATATTTCTCTATTTTAATGTTTTTAACATGTTGGATCATTTAGATAATCTTTGATCATGATTTGATCAAATATTACAAAAATCGCACAATTCTTGCAAAATTGCTAAAATGTTGTCAAGCGACTGTTAGCAAAAAGTTGCATATTTTGTATTTTCACTCCCCAATGGCCAAAGCTTGAAAAAAAATTATGACCATTGGGGATGCTTACATAATCCCTTTTATGTGGGTGGTAGGACAAGTTGTGCACTTTTTCCCTTGAATCAATATAATAACACTATTTTTCCTACAATTTCCATGTTGTAGCAAATTGTATGGATGTGTACTAATAGACCAGAAGGATTGATTTACATTTCTGGATTCCTGGGTGATTTAACTTTCACATGCATTTGGTTTGAAGTCTTGAATCATTCCCTAACTTTAAATAGCTGAGTTTTTGTAAAATTTTCCATAATTAGTTGCTAGACCTAGGGTTTCAAGCAAAATAAGCCATATCTTGGGATTCCACCTTGGGAATTTAATGGCCTCTAGTGGAATCAAAGTACTAAACTTGTACTTTAAGATTTTTTTGTTTCAAAAATTTATATGTAGGTGAAAAGGAGAAATTTGATGCCCTATACATGCAAGTCTCATGTGCATGTCATTAGTGTTCGACAACAACTTCCATAACTCACTCCAAAGGAGTCATCGAGACTTGAGATCAAGTTTCTTACTTGTATTTGTGTGCCCCCTAATGTTTCAATTTTTAGATTGGGGATTTAAAATTGAAAAAGTATACTTCCTTTGTTATTGGAGGCCTAATAGGGCTAATTGCCTAGGAGAAAAACTAAGCAAACCCTAATTTATTTATGTCATCAATTCCTAATTCTTTGGCATGTTTTTTAAACCACAAAAGGGTATCTTAATTAGTGGTAATATTTATGGTTATGTGGAGTTTGTCAAAGTTATGTCTAATTTTTAGAATTAAGGAATATAAACTTGAAAGTGTGGAGTTGTGACACAATTCTTGGTTAAATGTTGCATAGTATGTTTTTTGTTGGGAATATAAGAGGAGTAACTAAGAGGGGAGGGTTGAGTTAGTTACCAAAAAAAAAAATCCCAGATCCCTTAGATGTCAGTACAAAATAAACTCTAAAAATTGAATATTGTTGATGCTCGGCAAGCACATATAAAATGTTCTAACTTGGTAAATACTGAATATGAAAACTTTAGATGTCACATGTGATTAACATTACTTTAACTTAGTTGCAAACATGTAAAAGAAAATAACATGATCACATTTAACACCAAGATTTTAATGTGGAAACCCAATTTGGGAAAAACCACCAATTGTAACTAGTTATTGTTTTCACTCTTCTAAAGTGAACCTTGTTAGGAGCCAACTCTATTAAAGGTTACAAAATACACTATTTGGTGTGGCCCTATAGGAGGATTTAATTACCCTATTAGGAGTGGCCTTGTTAGAGGTCTTTAGGCAATTCAATAGAATTGTCACCTTGTTAGAGGATTTACAAATAGTTGTTAAGCCAACTTTGTTAAGAGATTTAGTATCACTGCTACAATGGTTAGAGAGTAACAATGAGATGACCTAATTTTTGGTCCAACTGAATTACTAGTTACAGATCTCAATTCTAGCTTATACTTGATCCTTCCTGATCGAATATATCTTTTCAACTCCAAAAGGATATTCTACTTATCCTTCTAATTTGCTTCTTCTTTCCATTATTAAATCTTCAATACATTCACAACTACTTCCACTTTAACCCACAACTTTACCTTATACTTATATCTTTCACATCGTCAAGTCAGCTAAGATATGACTTAGAATAACTCATATTCAGCTTCTTAGTTGGCTAGAACCAATAGATAAATCAATTAAACTTAATATGCCAAAATAAGAAAATCCTTCATTAGCTGACCCTGCTCGGTAGACACTAACTCAGAAATGATTTTCCCATGTTAACCAAGTGAAGCTCGGTCAACACTACACACTTGCAAAGGTCTTTTCATAATTGAGTGAGCTTGGTTAATACTGGTTCCATCCAACTTTTCCTTCAATAGTTGAGTGAGCTCAGTCAACACTCATCTTTACCAGACTTTCCTTTGATGCCTGAGTGAACTTAGTAGACACTGCCTTCTAAACTAGGCAAACTTTGGAATGCTCGGTATTCACAAAAAATTGTCTTCACTACCCGAGTGAGCTCGGTAAACACTGACTAATAATGATATGACATATGTGTAATACCAAAAGACAACACACAATTAATCAATTGTATCCAACAATCTCCCTCTTTGGAATTGATGGCAACACAACATGTCATAATACAATGAAATTTTGGAACAAGAATAAAGTAAGGAACATATCCTTAGTTTTATCCATGAAAACTCCCTCTGTCAGTGTGAACTCTAATTGCCTTCAATTTATCCCTCTATCAGAGAACTTTTGTTTGCAACAACTTCATCTGATCGCAAACTTCTGCCTCTTATAGCAAACTTCCTCTTCATTATAATTATAATTTCTATGACATATGATAGTAAACTTCTCCCTCTTTGACAAAAAATGCCAAAGACAACAACTATGTTAATATCAATGTACCTTAAGTACTGATTCATTTACAATATGCCCTTGTCACTACTACACCAATTGATTGATCTTCAATTTGCTCTGGTTGAATCATCACTAAATTCCATTTAGTGAGCTTTAGATAGGGGAATGAGCCCTAGCTTGCCTCTTAGATATAGAAATGCATCCTTAGGTAATGGCTTGGTGAATATGTCTACAATTTTCTCTTTTGTATTTACATATTCCAATTTGACTTCTTTATCTTGCACCAATTCTCTTAAGAAGTGATATTTTATAGAAATATGCTTTATTTTTGTATGCATCACTGGATTCTTTGATATATTGATTACACCAATGTTATCATAGTATATGACTACTAGATCCTTGATCTCTATTTTCGTTCCTTCCAACAATTGTTTGAACCAAACAATGTTAGAACAATTAACTATTGCTACCACATATTCTGCCTTTGTTGTGGACTAAGAGATATAATTTTGTTTCTTGCTTGTCCAAGACAGTAGTCTTTTACCAAGAAAGAATGCTCCACCACTATTGCTTTTTCTGTCATCAAGAATTCATGCCCAATCAGAATCAGTAAATATAGTTAAGTCCAAATTGTCTAGCCATAGTCTTTAGTACCTTTAAGATATCTCATGATTCTCTTGATTTCCATCATGTGATTTTATTTGAGATTTTTTGAAAATCTTGCCCCCATACCAACTACTAATGTAATATCAGGCCTTGTATGCACTACATACTGCAATTTTCCAATCATGGATCTATATGTGGTCTGATCTACCTCTTTGTAATCATCATTTTTGAAAATCTTATGTCCAAAAGACATAGGAGTTCCAATTGGTCTTCAATCTTCCATTCCAAATTTCATTAGTATCTTGTTGATGTACTTAGATTGAGTAATGTATATACCATTTACGTTCTGTTGAATATGCAACCCAACAAAGAATTTTATCTCACCAAACATAGACATCTCAAATTCTTTACTCGTTTCTTCTAAAAATGATTTGCACAAGTCATCATTTCCTATGAATAAGGTATCATCAAAAAATATTTCTGCTAACACAATCTTCTTGTCTAGTCCTTCTTTGATATACAGACTATTGTTTATCATTTGTTCTTTGAAAGCCAATTTGTATCAAGTAGTTATGAAATCTTTCATACCAAGCTCTGGGAGCTTTCTTGAGACCATATAGTGCCTTATGCAACTTGCAAACCATGCCCTTTTTGTTAGGGTCTACAAAGCCTTCTGGTTGTTCAATGTAGACTTCTTCATCAAGGATTCCATTCAAGAATGCATATTTAACATCCATTTGATATAATTTAATTCCTTTGCATGCTGCATATGCTAGCAATGTTCTAACACCTTCTAATCTTGCAACAGGAGAAAAATTTTCACCACAATCAATACCTTCTTCTTGAGAATAGCCTTTACACACCAATCTTGCTTTATTTCTAGAAACTTTTCCATCCTCATTTAGCTTGTTTCTAAATACTCACTTTATACCAATTACATTTTTATCCTTAGGTCTAGGAACAAGAGTCCAAGTTTTGTTCTTCTCTATTTGTTCTATTTCTTCATTCATTGCTTCAACCCAACTTTCATTATCCAATGCATCTTTAACATTTCTAGGTTCAAATTCAACAAGTAAACATGTACATTTCAATTTGTTTCGTGTCATTGTTCCATCAGATTTGTCTCCAATGATCCAATTAGGTGCATGATATCTCCTGATATATCTTGCTAACATAGGTTCCTTGGATTTGGAATGAGTTCCACTATTTTCATAATGAACTTCAATATCAAGCTTGAGTCCCACTATCTATGACTTGGGTCCTTTAGACTCAGTTTGAACTAGCTCGATAGCCTCTGACTATAACTCAAGTCCTTCAAATAGTGACTTGGGAGGTGAAGCCTCCTTTCTCAGATAGATTTGGTAGAGTATCAAGTTCGTAGTAAACAAATCTTCTGTAATCCTCTGGCTCTTTTTTGCTTTCTTCTTCACTCTTTTCTATAAACTCATCAATTCTCACATGTGCACTTTCTATGATTTTATGAGTAGAAAAATTCAAACAGTTGTATGCTTTACTTTTGTAGGAGTATCCTAGAAATATGCCTTTATCACCTTTTACATCAAATTTTCCTTTTCTAGATTCTTTTAAGATATAACATTTTCTACCAAATACCTTCAAATAACTTCCATTAGGTTTGTAGCCATACCATAGTTGATAAGGAGTTTGATTTGAATCTTTCTTCAGATGTACTCTATTAAAGGTATGAACTGTAGTGATGATTGCTTCCTTCCAGTACTTAATTGCAACATTCTTTTCTATTATCAATGTTCTTGCACAATCCATAATGGATCTGTTCCTCCTTTCATCTATACCATTCTGTTGAGGTATACCGGGCATTGATCCTTGTCTTTTAATTCCTCTTTCAATGCAAAAATTATTGAATTCATTGGAGATGAATTCACCACCTCTATCTAATCTCAAACATTTCAATCTCTTTCCAGATTCTTTCTCTACTCTTACCAGATACCACTTGAAATTTTGAAAAGCTTCTAATTTTTCTTTTAGATACATTATAGTCATCATTCTAGAAGAGTCGTCAACAAAAAGAATAAAAAAATTTTTCTCCACTATAACTCTCTATTACAATAGGTCCACATAAGTCAGTATGCACAAGTTCTAAGACTTCTTCTGACTAATAGTTCTTGCTTTTGAAACTAGTCTATCCCATCTTGCTAATTTAGCAATTTTTGCATAGACCCATATCAAGTTTCTTCAAACTAGGAATACCTCTTACCCTTTTATGTTTGCTTATCTTAACCAGATTTTCAAAGTTTACATGACATAGGATTTTTTTCCATAACCAACTTTCTTCTACTTGAGCAATAAAACATGAACTTTCATTGAGATCAAGATAAAATAGATTACCTTTTGTTTGCTTGCTAGATCCAACCAAATTTCATTTTCCATCTAGTAGTTTGGCCTTACCATCCATGAGTTCTACTTTGCATCCAATGTTATTCAACTATGCCACACTTAGTAGATTATGCTTTAATCCTTCAACCCAATAAAAATTGTCACATACAAGTTCTTCAGTCAAAGAAATACATCCTTTTCCTTTTACGTTACAAGGTTCATTGTTTCCAAATCTTACACTACCAGCATCATAATATTCCATGTGCTCAAATTTTGTTTTATCTCTAGTCATATGATGTGGATAGCCACTATTAATAATCCATGTGTCATTTTTTCTAACATGAGAGATACATGCCATTTTATCTCCTTCATCATTAGATTCATCTTTTATTGCAATGTATACCATTTCATCTTCACTATTATCAGAATACTTAGCCATAAAATAAGATTTCTTACCTTTGTCCTTATGTTCTTGTAGTTGTTGAAGTCCTTCTTTCCTTTGTGCTTTTTACTTTTCTTTTCATCTTTATCTTCTCTATTTGGGCACCTAGCAAAAATGTGACCAACTTCTTCACAAGAAAAGCATATTAGAGGAACCTTACCTTTGTACTTTCCTCTACCTTTAGAATACTTTCTTGCAAGTAGGGCTTCAACAACTTCAAGATCATTTTCTAAACTCTCTTTTTTTTCTTCTTCATCACTTCCTAATTGACTGGCCTTTGATTTCTTACTCTTTTTCTTGATTGAGAGTTTAGCTTGAAATGTAGACTCAATACCTTTTGAGCTAGGAACATAGTTATCATAGTTATCCAACTCAAAAGTTGTCAATCTTCCAACTAGAGCATCCAAGGTTATTTTATTATTTGGATCACATCTTATCTCTTGAATTGTAGACACTCTAATTGCATAAATAGGAAGAAGAGTTTTAAGTACCTTGCTTACAATTGTTTTTTCATCAATGTCTCCTCCAAATACTTTGATTGCCCTTACACTTGTGTTGATTCTTTTCACATATTTTGCAATGTTTTCATCTTCTCTCATTTTCATCTGATCAAAATGACCTCTAAGACTTTTAGATTTAGCCCTTCTTACATTGTCATCTCCTCCATAAATGTCTTTCAACTTGGTCCATATTTCATGAGCAGTTTTGCAATCTTTTACTTCATCAAATTCAGCATAACTGAGAGTAGATGCAATATTAATCATCATGATGTTACGATTCTTCTTTTCAGCAATATCTTCAGCTGATAATGTTCCAGTGGGAGTCTTGTATTCAATATCAAGATATTTACAACCTGAATCACTGATAGTAGCCAGATGTATCCTCATGAGTCCTTGCCATGCTACAAAATTGTTTGTGTTTGGCTTGGGAATCTCTCTTCTGGAAGGCATCCTGATCTTTAGCTTAGGTCCTTGAAATCTTCTATGCAAGCACCAAAAGCTCTTATACCAATTGTTGGAAATGTAAGAGAAGTAACTAAGAGGGTAGGGGTGAATCAGTTACCACAAAAATAAATCCTAGATCCCTTAGGTGTCATTACAAAATAAACTCTAAAAATTGAATACTGTTGATGCTCAACAAACACACATAAAATATTATAACTCAGTAAATACTAAATATGAAAACTTTAGATGTTATTTGTGATTATCATTACTTTAACTTAGTTGCAAACAATAAAATAAAATAGCATGAACACATTTGACACAAAGATTTTAATGTGGAAACCCAATTTGGGAAAAATTGCCCACTACAACTAGTTATTGTTTTCACTCTTTTGAAGTGAGCCCTTTTAGTAGCCAACCCTGTTAAAGGTCACAAAACACACTATTTTAGATTACAGTAAAAATAGGTTTTGAAGGAACCCCAAAACCCTTTAACAAAAGCGGAAAAGATAAAGCATTAAAGTTCACCAAGTTTTACAAGGACCTAAAACCTACTGAGAAACAACATCAAATCAAGTTTTATAGGGACTTGAAACCACATAATATCCAATAAAAGTATCCAATTTTTACAAGGACCTAGAACCTAGTTTAAATACCAAACAAAAACTAGTAAACATGACTAAAAACATAAACCATTAACTACAACCAGCAAAAAGACCAAAAGCTGGGACAAAAACCAGATATCAAAAAATAGTGAGAGCTGCTACTACAGTTCTTTGATCATTTTGACAACCTCTTTTCCAATCTCTATAGTGTCTTGAATGGAATCAACAATAGCAGCCTCTTGAGCCTACTTCCTAGAACTCTGCCTGGTTCTCTTGCTTGGACCCCCTAGTGATATGATCTCTTGATTTGTGCATTTTCCAAGACTGGTAGCAACAATGCACATATTGGAAGTCACCTATTCTATTTTATTACCACTTTTCTTAATAAGCATTTGAAGGTTTTGTTCATAATTCTTGAGTTTTTTTGGGATGTTTCCCACCCGCACTTCTAGCTAGCTACTTTTGGCATGGTCAATATCCTAGTTTTGTTACACAATATCCATTTTATTTTTTAAACCCATAATTTTGTTATATATCCATGAATCAACTTGGAGAATGGAATTGACTTTATGCTTAGTGGAGTACAAAAAGGAAAGCATAGTTTCCCTCTGTGGAGAATCATTCTTGTCCTCTTCCACAACCTCTCTAATAGGAGAAGCAATCTTATCTGTCTGTTCCTCCTCCCTTATAGTAGCAAGGTCCTCATTTTTTTCCTGTTCCTCAACCTCTCTGGTGGGTGAAGAAATCTTAACACTCTGATCCTCCTCCCTCATAGTAACATGGTCCTCTTTAGCCTTTTCCATCTCTTCTTCACCAGCATCAATATCACTTTGATTATCCTCATCACCAATATTACCCTGTTCTGTGTTTTCTTCACTGTTTTCTTCCTCATCCTCTTTCCCACTTTTTTCTTTGCTCTTCGAGTAACCTTCTAGATTAGAACTAAAATATCCAACATTTGTGTTATCCTCTTCCTCTGGAGTATCATCCTCATTCCTCTCAAAATTCTCAGACTCAGTGTTTAGTTCCACCTTGTCCTTTTGAGAATGTGATGGTTTTTGTCTGAGAATCCTCTTCTTACCCTTAACATTCTCTTCATTCTTATTCTTTTTAGAATGAGAATCAATAATAGAACCCTTATTTTTATCTAATGAAGGAGTGGAAACAATGGACTTGTTTTTATAGTAACCCTTAATAAGGAGAATTAAACCTTCATGTAAAATAGGACACGACTCCTTCTTCCTATGAGCATGCAAACTTTGAAGCAAAGAAAACCACAAATAGAAAGGAAAAGAGAGTCTATCCTTATGTCTGAAATGATTCAAAAAGACAAAATGAAATTTATGAACTCTTTTATTTCTACCATCCAGTATGAATAATTCACGGGTATAGGAGAGCACATCTCGCCAAATTTCCTTTATCTACTCCACATCATAGAAATCTCCACTTTTTTCTAGATTTTTCTCCTCAGCATCCATTTTAGGAATTTTTTTGAAAGTAGCATTTGAAATGCTAGTTTGTTTAGTGAACTTTATGCCTTCCATGGGTAAACTCATGATCTCAGCTACGAAGTCCTCTGTCAATTTCATAGTAACACCATGTAAAGAGACCTTGTCCTTAGCCCAATTTTTGAAAAAGGTCATGAGACACAAAACACACTATTAGGTGTGACCCTGTTAGAGGATTTAATCACCTTGTTAGGAGTGGCCTTGTTAGAGGTCTTTAGACAATTCAACATAACTGTCACCTTGTTAGAGGATTTACAAATAGCTATTAAGCCAACTTTGTTAAGAGATTTAGATCACTACTACAATGATTAGAGAGTAATAATGAGATGACCTAATTTTTGGTGCAACTAAATTGCTGATTACATATCTCAATTCTAGCTTATACTTGATCCTTCCTAATCGAGTATATATTTTCAGCTCCACAAGGATATTTTGCTTATCCTTTTAATTCTATTCCTCTTTCCATTACTAAATCTTCAATACATTCAAAACTACTTCCACTTTAACCCACAACTTGAACTTGTACTTATATCTTTCACATTATTAAGTTTGCCAAGATATAACTTAGAATAATTCATATTCATCTTCTCGGTCAGCTAGAACCAATAGATAAATCAATTAAACTTAACATGCCAAAATAAGAAAATCCTTCATTAGCCAACCTTTCTCAATAGACAATAACTTAGAAATAATTTTCCTATGTTAACCAAGTGAAGCTCGGTCAACACTACATACTTGTAAAAGTCCTTTGGTAATCGAGTTAGCTCAGTTAACACTCATCTTTAGTAGACTTTCCTTTGATGCTCGAGTGAACTCAGTAGACACTGCCTTCTAAACTAGGCAAACTTTGGAATACTCAGTAGACACAAAAAACTATCTTCACTGCTTGAGTGAGCTCGACATTTACTGACTGGTAATGATATGACATTGTCTATCACCAAAGATTATACAAAATTAATGAATTGTATCCAACATTTTTTAACCATCAATCCACCTTGTAATGGACCTAAATTGATAGAAAGTTTATCTTAGAGTCACCCCTAGTCCTAGTTTGGGTTTTTAGGCTCTTGTATGAAAAGTTGGCATTGTGCTTGTGAGGAAATTTTTGATTAGTTGGCTTGTAGATAGAGGTTTTCCTTGTGATTGGGATTTCCTTATTTGGGGTTAGGTTGTGATAACTCTAACCTTGCTTATTTTGAAAACTTGCACGACTGGTGTTTGAGCACATTGGAAGGAGTGAAGACACTATTGTTAAGACATTCCTTCAGTGAAGAGGATCTTGAGGGCTAGTTTATCACTTAAGTGTTTTTGTTTAAGCTAAGTCTTTAAAAAAAGGACTTATATGTAAGCTCCTATATAGAGGAGTTCCTAAAATTGTGTATGAAAAAATAACAATGGAGGATGAGGAAGAAAAAATTGCTAGGTATATGAATGGTCTCAAGGTGCCCATCCAAGAGGAACTAAGCCTACATACCCCTACTTCTGTGAACAAATTCTATCAGTTACCAATCAAAGTAGAGGAGAAATGGAAGAGGAAATAGGACCAAGGTAAAGGTAAGGGAAATGAAAAAAACAAGAACTTCAAGGGAAAGAATAACTCCTAGAGTACGAGGTAGAGTAATGGAAACAAGACTACTGATTAAAACCAAAGAGATAAGGATCAGGGAGAATCAAGTTTCAAAGGGAACTACAAAGGAGAAAAATCCTTCAACGGAGGTAGAAAAAGAGGCAATGGCCCCATCAAATGCTACAATTGTAACCAATTGGGTCACTATGTAGGAAGGTGTCCTAAAAAGAGGAAAAATAACCAAGGGGAAAGGAGAGCACAACTTATTAAAGAAGATAAGAATGATGATAGCAAGGATCTAGAACCTAAAGAAAGAACATGTATGATGATGAGGCAAGCTTTCTTGCAAATCCCTTAGACCCAAGAACCACCCCAAGGAAGAATCTGTTCAAAATAAAGATCAAATTCCAAGGAAAGGTATGTAGTCTTTTAATTGATTCTAATTCAACTAAAAAATTATTATCTTCTAAAATGGTTGAAAAACTAAAATTACCTAAGACCCCTTTCCCTATCATGTCTCTTGGCTCATGAAAGGTTAGAAAACCCTGATAATTGAACAAGCTTGGATAGAGTTTTCCATAGCATATTTCAAGGACAAATTTCTTTATGATGTGGTTGAGATGGACGTCTCCCACATTCTCCTTCATAGACCGTAGCAATTCGATGTGGATTCCACACACCATTGTATGAATAACATCTATTCTATAACAATAAATGGAGTAACTTTCACAATGAAGCCATTGCCTAATCCTAAGGTAGAATCTATTGTGGTCACCATAGGAGAGAAAGAAATGATGAAGTCTTTGAAGGAACCAGACTCCCAACGGTTTGTACTTGTCTCTAAGCCAAAGGAGAATATCAATTCTAAGGATAAAGAACCAATACCTACTAAAATCAAAGACCTATTGAACAAAAATAGTGATGTGACTGCTTGTGATTTACCCACAAACCTCCCTCCTTTAAGAGATACTAAGTCATAAAATTAACTTGATCCCATGCTTTTCCTTGACCAACAAATCACCTTATAAAATAACCCCAACCCAACATGTAGAGATTGCAAAAAAAGTAAATGACTTGCTTGAGTAAAGTCTGATATGAAGAAGTCTTAGTCCATGTACAGTACCATCGGCCCTTGCCCCTAAAAATGATAGAAAATGGAGACTATCTATAGATAGTAGGGCCATAAACAAGATCACTATAAGGTATAGGTTACCTATGCCAAGGATTGTGGACTTTCTAGACCAATTAGGAGGTGCTTGCTACTTCACAAAAATTGATTTGAAATCAAGCTACCACCAAATTGGGATAAATCTAGGAGATGAATGGAAGACAACTTTCAAAACAACTAAAGGTCTTTTTGAATGGTTGGTTATGCCATCTGGGTCAACTAATGCACCTAGTACATTCATGAGACTCATGAATGAGATATTTATTGATTTCATTGTAAAATTTGTTTATGTATACCTTGATGATATACTAATATTTAAGTTCCTTAATTCTCGAGAAAAGCTATTAGCTAAGCATCTTAAATGGATGGACCAACTACAAGCCTATACATTCAATACTAAGCACAAAAAAGGAGTGGTAAATAAGGTGGTTGATTCCCTTAGTAGAAGAATTGGATTGGTAGAAGAAGTTCAACTCTAAAGTGCAGGCATAGACTCACTAAAATACATGTATGCAAGTGATTTAGACTTTGTAGAGGTTTTTGAGGTATGCACCCAAATGGTAGGAAAATATCATACTGGTTTTTCTGATTACTTAATTCTAAATGGATTCCTATTCAAGGGGGCTCAATCGTGTATACCTAAATGTTCCATGAGGAAAAACATCATTAGGGAAAATAATTTTAGTAGCTTAGGTGGTCATTTTGGAATAGACAAGACAACATATATGGTAAAGAGAAGCTACTTTTGGCCAAAGTTGGGTAATGATGTCAGAAAAATCATTAAAAATTGAGCATTTTGCCAACAAGCCAAAGGTGTATCCACAAACCAAGGATTGTACTAGCCTTTACCAATTCCCTCAAGGCCTTGCGAATAAATTTTAATCAACTTTGTAATGGGTTTTCTTAGAACAAAAAAGGGATTTGATAATGTATTTTTCATAATGGATAGGTTTAGTAACATGGTCTACTTTGTACCCTACAAAAGCACACATGATGGATCACATATAGCACGTCTCTTTTCCAAAGAAGTGGTCAAAATTCATGGCCTACCTCAGACTATAGTTTCAAAAAAAGATGTCAAATTTCAAGGATATTTTTGGAGGACTCTTTTCAAGAAACTTGGAACAAATTTGACCTGTAGTTCTACCTATCACCCCAAATTGATGGGCAAATTGAAGTGGTAAATAGGTCACTAGGAGACCTCCTAAGATGTCTCACTAAGAAACATTCACAAAGCTAGGATATACTTTTTCCTCATGTAGAATTCATTATTTAATGATTCCATGAATAGATCAAGTGGCAAAATACTTTTCCAAACTGTCTATGGCCTTCACCCTAAAGGTCCCTTGGATTTGATAGAATTATCATCATATTTCAGAGTCAGTGCACAAGGAGAGGAACTAGTAGAGCTAATCACCAAAGTGCAGAATGAAGTGAAAGAAACCTTACAAAAATCCACCATGAAGTATAAATAGAAGGCACATAAGATAAGGAGAGAACTCCATTTCAAGATTGGAGACAAGGCATGGGCATTCATGAGGAAAGAGAGACTACCCAAGAGTAGATATATAAAACTACATATGAAGAAGGTTGGACCACGTACCATCCTCAAAAAAATAGGTTATAATGCCTATGAAATATCTCTTCCCCATACCTTTCTGATTTCTCCAATATTCAATGTTGTAGACCTCACCCCCTACAAAAGGTATGACTGGATCAACAAGTGAACAAGGTCATGATGATGAAGTGGATGAAGACTATGTTACCAACCTCCCTCAAAGAAAACCAGTTGAGTTGGAGGAAATACTTGAAACCAAGTTGCTGAAACAAACAAGACACAAAAAATATATACAACATTTAATGAAATGGAAAGGCCTCCCCAACATTGATGCAACTTGGATCATAAAGGATCAAATAAAGCAATATGGAACCTCTGTTGAGTAGTTATTTAATGCCCCACCAAGGGATCCAAAGAATTAACCTAGAATTTCACTAAGTTTGTCAACCTTTTTTTTTTTTTAACATGAAAGTAAATACCACATATAACTTGTACATAATAACAGAAGCAATAGCAATGTCCATCTAAAAGTAAACATAACATACATAACCGATTTTATTCTTTAAGAATCCCTTAACGTTGAGTTACATCTAAACTAACTAACATACATGAATCCATCTAGTATAACATCCACATGAATAATAATGATAAGTCCAATGTTCATACATTACATTTCCAAATGCTTAATCATCCACTGTACATGTCATAGGGTATGAAGGCTTAAAAGAATATACATATGTGAAATAAGGTACATAATCCTATTCCAATCCATGATACATCAAAGTAGAGATAATCACATGATACATCATCATAGAAGGCATATACATCCATCATAAAGATCAAACAAAATAAACTAAGTGCACGGTTCCTCCCAACTGTAAATAGCATCATTAGACCATCGTGGATCCTAACCATCCCTCCATGCGTAACATTCCAAAGCACCGAAGAGATCATCTGTATTATCATAGTAAGAATGTCACTCCTAAAACATCCTACTAAAATGTAAAGTAAAGCATAGGATACCATCATCTAACATATGCAAATCATCAATGCAAGGAACATACCAGCAAATACATCCATCACAAGGTATATCATCTGTCATAATGATCCAAGAACATAATGAAGATAAATACCAACCAAGAATACTCCAGCCATGGTGTCTCGAATGGATCTCAAATGATAAGAGTGGAAAATACACTACCACCCGACCGCGTGGTACCTAAGTGGTCCACTCCCACCATGTTGAGGAGATAATCTCAAGTTCCATATAGGCTATCTAAAAACACAGCACAAATCTCTAGAAGTCCAAGAATCTTAAAAGTATACTAACTCAAAGGTTCCATCACACAAAACTGACATCTAATTCCCAGAGGCACACAATTATATGTAGGAAACCTACTATGCAAGCGGGAAAGTGTCATCGCAATTATCACGTACAAGTTACCCTAATAGTTAGCTAAACTCTATGGGTCTATACTGATCTCATGCGGCCACTAATATTCTCTCATTATGACGAGGCATACTACAGAATGCATGGTCGCAACCATGCGTTCTCACTACTCCCATCCTAGCTTGTACAAGCGCTCAAGGCATGGGCGAGAACCAAAACAATTATCTTTTTAAGTTCATTTAATCCTCATTTAGTGTGTAAATGTTATCACTTATCAACAAAACTTACAATGAGTTACCCTGGCAGCCACTTAGGGCCCCGACCCCCATTGCAAGCCACTTCTCGACACTACAAGTAGATTACCTACCCTAAGCTCATGGAATCATAAATCACCACAGTCCTGTACAAGCAACTGTAAAAAAAAATCCAAAAGATAATCCATAAAAATAATCATCAAATAACCATGATAAAAGCATCAAAAATCCATAATAAGAAGAATCATCAAATCTCCAAGATAAGAATCATCAAATCTCCATGAGCATCTGAAAAAGCATCCATAGAAAATCATGACCACAATAGTTCTCTATTGGCAACTGAAGGCATCACTGATAATCATAATAATCATTGGTTCTCAATAACCAAAATATATCTCAAAATAAATCACCATATCCATTAGTTCTCAACAAGCAACCAATAATATCTCAAAATCATATCGATCGAAGACTCTAAAATAGTTGAGTCAAACATATCACAACATGACATCATCAAGAAATAAATCCACATTCCAGTCCCATCATGGCGACTAGAAAATAAACCAAGGATAACTGATCGATGACTCAAAAATGATTAGCTCAAGTGTCTCATACACATACCTCTCAGCTTCACACATGAAGATTGATGAACAATAGCAATCAATAAATACAAACATTTCATAGAGCATACGATCACATTATCATGGTTGGGCTTATAAAAATCGAGATCAAATAAGATCAACATGTCATCATATCTCATAACCCTTGAGCCTCTGGTAACAACTTAAGACTGGTCAACACTAGTCAACCCAAAACCCAAAACAAGAAGCATATAGAATACATGATGCAAACACATGTTTTGGTTTACTAAATTCACATAGTTGAATAATGTGTAGGGGTTTCCAGTTTTTTGTTTGCAAGTATATTTTCAAGTGTCTTAAGTTTCGTCATTTGACCTACAAGTCAACCCATTTGTTCCCCGATAGCATTATTCTTCCATTAATTAAAAATAATACTTTAAGAATAAATTAAAGATAAATATTCACTAAACTGATTATCATTGACCTTTAATTATTCTCTTGATTTAACTATGATCTATATTCTAATTGATTAACTCTTTTTTAAGGTTACTTCAACTTTTCGAGATAATCAAAGATCATTATTCGCTCATAAAAGAACCAATTATCAATCTTCGAATAAGAAGATTATAACTTAATTAAAATGATCAATCTAATCCACTAATAACTTAGGTTCACAATTCCATGATCTATTAACATTTTAATGGTTAAAACTCAATTAAGTATCTCTAACACTTAAGCTTCTTAATTATAATCATTATTAAATTGTCACTAATAACCGTTAAAATATCTAAGTCATTATTCAAGTTATTAGAATAAGACTTATCAACTTTGATATCAATATTTTTTTTTACAATCTTGTTAAAAGAATTATATCAATTAAATCTCTATTACATAACTTAATTTATTAATTAAATCTAATTAACTCTAGTTAATTGATTTAATTAATAATTTCACAACCAAACCATCAACTCAATGAATATTAGTTGACTAATAACTAAAAGTCAGCCATACATAAATATTCAGGTTCATAGTTCAATAATAATAGCTTGCTAATATTTAATGACAAGCTATATTGAGAATCTTATTAATAGATCACATTCATCATTCTTTATGAATACTATTGTTTCCTTAATTAATTCGTACTAATGATAGTCATTTCAAGATAAATCTCAATCGCATAATTATATTGGCAACTCAATGAATATCAATTGATTAAAATCAATTATAATCCAACTTCAAAAATTATTATCTTTTACTAAACTTCAATCAATAAATAATCTCTACTAGATTAACTCTAATCAAATTTGTTGATATCTATTTAAACCATTATTTATTAATAGTTTGCTAGTCCTTACAAACATTAATAAATAATAACTCCTCAAACTATAAATACTCGATCTATAGAATCCTTCCATAAACTCATTAGTTAATATTTGCTAATCTGTAAATACCATTAAAGTATATCCATTAATAATACATCATAGCAAGGTTATTAAATATTATAACAATGACTATGACCCTTTAATCCAATACTATCTAAGTCTTCTTAATAATCATCATTAAACATTTTTATATATTTCCACCTCTTAACTAGTTAATATACTTTAAATAATTAATATTAAAAGTTCTCTACATAAACTATATTAATATCTTTTCTCTATTAATAATAATTGACAAATTATTATTAATCATATATCATTTATCATTTCAATAAGTCGATTTACAATTTCCTTTAAACACTTCAAGGACAATAATCCTCATTGATTTTAAGTAAATCAATTTCATTCAATTATTTAATTCCACTTATTAATATCTCTATTCTTTTAATTTTTCCTCATTAAAAAATTTATTTACTTAAATTGACTAATAATTAATTACACTTCTTCTACTATTAACTAATCTTAATTTAATTTAATTTAATTTAATTAGATAATAAATCATATAAAACTAATGCATATTAATAAGATTCTACTAAGGAAAAATTGCAATAATATCTTTAATTCATTTTATGCTTTGATATATTATTTTTGTGAAGTTTAAGCGTAAAGAATTCTTGGTTATGGGAAATGAAGAAATATTCATCCTTGAATAAAACAGTTCTAGTACGACGGCCATATCTCCCTAATGAACCATTGGATCAGGCTGAAATTTAAATATGTTGGAGAGGGTCAAGTTGCTCCGTTTCTGATCGGAGTGATCGAATAAATTCAATCACGATAAAAAGTTATGAATGACTGGATTCAGGTCTATCCAAGGGGCAGCGACAGGACAATTTATGATGAATTAAGAATTTTCTGTTAAAATAATTGTTCTCTAAATTTAACCATAAAATGATTTGTTCATATGCATCTAAAAATATAATTGATAGAAAGATTACATCTAATCATTCGAATTTTCACCATAAAATTTTTATTTTAATTCCAAATCTTGTCTTTCTAATTTAATATAAATTCAAATCCAAACCTGATTAAAATCTAATTTCTTTCTCTTTAATTGGATCTAAAATTTTTCTATTATTTTCTTCTCATCCAAATAAAACATCTAGATTCTAATTTCAAATACAGAGAGTATTCAGACACATAAAATAGATATGATGAAGACATGAAGAGAAAGAGTGCAAAGGGAACATGAGAATGTTAAGAGCTCTCAAGAAACTTTTGGAATGCTTCTTGAAACCTCTAAAAGGTGTCACCAACTAAGCATGGGTCTTTTCCAATCCTTTTTGATGAGTCATAGAATTGTAGACACCTTGTGCTTAATTGATGCACTAACCCCCGTGTTGTTGACACATGTTAATTTTCATGCAAGCTTATAACTCCAATTTACTTTACTCTTTCCAATTTAATTTATTTATTTATTAAGTCTCATGCACTAACTTTAATATTTCCACTTCAATTTTAATATATTTATATTTTAATCATATGAGATTTATAATCTTTTAATAATTTAAAATATATTTTCCACTTTTAAATTTTATTTTCCAAAACTTTATTGCTAAAATATTTATTAGCTTTAATAATAATATTATTTAGTCATTTATTTAAAAATGAACTCCAAATATATTATTATTAAAATACATTCCAAATTTAAACTTTTAACTTTTATTTTCAAATTTAATTATTTTATTTAATTAATTTTTCAATTAATTAAATAAAATAAATATTAAAATACCATATTAATTTTCTATTTAATTAAATCATTAATTAAAATCTTTTTAATTAGGCTTAATTAATAAAAAATACTCCAAAGACTGACAAAGGTAAAAATCTGAAAACTCATCATAGCCAAAATACATACAAATCAAACCAAGGGGTTTATATCACAAATTACATCATCTAACGCATTTGGAGGATACTCAACTTAGATACTTGTCCTAATTTTTCAATTAGACCAAATGGCTTACAGGGTTGGTATTTGGACTTGAGAATTTATGTCCCCTCTCTTATCATTGAGATAATGTGATAGGGTACGCTCATCCTAGCAATTCAGAAAAGTCGATACCCAGTACCTGCAACCTGCATAAAAATCATGCATGTACAAGCACAATATATACTAAACTAAATAGGCAATGGCAGGAAGTGGTGCATCATGTAGATCCCGACTAGCAGGTGACTACGACTCCTTTCCTTACCCACATCAAACACACCATACAAAAGCAAACACACACACCATACACATGCAAGTATGGGGTAAGTATCCATAAGAAAATACATATGATAATAAATCATCTTACTAATCATCATTAATAAATGAAAGTAATGTAATGATCATCATGCATACATAAAATGTAGAGTCTAAGTAATCTCATCACATATCAACTGAATCCATAGCACACTATCTGATAATCTCATAGTAATGTTACTAATCATCAACATGAAACTAGCTCTAAAAGAGTTCAGCAATGATAACAAAATGCGAACCAGGGGCAGGCACTACAAGTTAACCTCAAGTGGAAACTTGAGTTCAAAAAGTCAAGAAAAGTTTGGTGCAGGAGCACCCTCAGCAAATGAAGTGTCTTGATACACTTCAAGGACTTCTTCAAGGTCATAGGAACTATTAGGATAGGTTAGGAATGAATATTATTCATTTTGACCCAATTGTAATGTAACGCCCTACCAAGGGATCGAAAAGAACTAACCTAAAGTTTTACTAAGTTTTACAAACATTTTTTTTTTCAAGATAACATATAACAACAATTATAATACAATGGAAGCAATAACATACATTCATATATAAGCAACACATAAATAGATTACATTCCTTAAGGATCCCAAGATGTTGGATCACATTTAAATTTAAATAATATTAAATTCAATATAACATATCTACATTAAAGATTAACTACAAGTTCAAATCCATTTAACTAATATACATTTGTCTCCAATGCCACTTAGCGATAATCAAAATGCACAATCACTCACTATACATGTCATAGGGTATGAAAGGCTAAAAGAATACACATTGTAAAATGGATTACATCATCTCTTTAAGATCTATGAAATTAAAATATGATACAATAAATATAACCATCCATCATAGTACACAAAGATAGAATGAAAGGAAATGCAGAAAAAGGAACTCCAATCTTGGCATCAACTAACAGATCTCAATGGTAAAAGTAAAAAGCACTACCACTTGACCTTGTGATAACCCAAAAAGGTCCACTACCACTACACTGAGGAGACAGTCTCAAGTCCCAAACATGATAACAAACTGAAAAGTCAAATCCAACATCTAAGTCAAGGAAAACCTAAAAGAAATCTAACTCAAAGGTTCCAAGATAAAATGACATCTAAACCCAGAGGCTACAAAGACACGTAGGGAATTTATAATGATAATGGGCAATTGTCATCACACGAGCCAACTCTAGGGTAACTCGACTAGTCTTTTAATCCTTCGGCCCCCTAGTGACTCTGTGCGACACTAGTATCCTTTCATACTAACAAGGCATACTAACAATGCATGGTCATAACCAAGCATTCTCTCTACTCCCATCCTAGTCTGTACTAGCACTCGAGGCATAGGTGAGGAAAGACAAAGACTCTTATTAGTTCATTTTACTCTCATTTAGTGTAGCATTTTCACTTATTAAATAACCTACAATAGGTTACCCATCAACCTATTTAGGGCCTTGGCCTCCATTGTAAGCCACTTTCAAACTTAACATATAGATAACCTACCCTAGGCTCAGCAAAGAAAAAATATCTCAAAAGACCAAAACCATACATTAGTTCTCTAAACAAGCAACTAACAAGTACCGAAATCACTTGATCAAAATACATGCATCACTAATATGATCATCGTAATAGGACTGATCCAAGAAAGTAGACATAAACCAAATCATAACATCATATGTAATCACCAAAACAATACTTCTCTGACTCTAATACACTTCCTAGAATTGGTCAACACTCTAAGTCAACCCCAATTCTAACATACAAGAAAGCATTCAACAAACAATGTAATTTCATGGTTTTGTTTGATATCGAAAACACATAGTCTGAGTTAACAGTAAGTTTTAAGTTTTTGTTTCAATGTAAATTTTTGAATTGTTAAAGTTCATGACTTTTCCCTTACAACTTAATCCATTTCTCATTTTAAAACAAATGCACAATTACCATTAACTTATGAAATTACAAAGATCACAATTAAATATCATAAGACAACTTAAAAATAATTATTTATTAAATTATTAAAATAATAATTATTGATCACTAAATAAAATAATTACAATTTTATTAATAATCAAAATCATTAAATAATAATAACAATAAATAAATTTAAGCATTATTAAATAATATTTATTATTAATTAAAATTTAATTAAATTCCATTTAATTGATTTCAATGAAGAAACTAAATTAATTAATTAATAATTAAGTAAAAACTATTAATAAAGTTATTTTTTATAACTAACATTTATAATTTAACATTTATTAAAAATTAATATTTCAATACAATTATAATTAATTTAATTTTAATTTAATAAAATTAAATTTTAAATTTTAAAAAAAACTTAAATTAAACAATTTACCTTTGATAATTTATAGCCCAAAGGCTAGTCGCTGTCGCGGCATCTCTGTTGTCATGATAGTAGAGTACTATCACATCAGTACTTCTACTGGCATGGCAGTAGGGTCTGTCATGCAACCCTTTAATGGCCATCGGTAGCCCTTTCGCTATCGTGGCAGGGAAAAGATGGGGGGTGGGGGATTTGGTGGCCCCACCCCCAAAAATTTTTAAAATTTATTATTATTATTTTATATAAATTTTGTTTAATGAAAAACAAAATAACCCCTCAATAATATTGTTTTTCTTTATATATATATATATATATATATAATAAAAAAGCTAACAATACTCTGATAGAGAAAATTTGATAAACTAATCAATTTTTTTCATCCTAACAATTCAATTTCTTCCCAAAATCCTTTCTGATTAAAATATCCACTATTTAATTTATAGAATGAGGGTTTCTAATTTCTCAATCCTCATATACAAATAAATTTAATACGAATATCAATAATTTACACAATGAAAAGATCTATCTTAAATAAAAACTCTAAATTTAGATTTAACAGACACGGTGAAGACAAGAATTTTGAAGAACTTAAATCGCTACACAAATAAACCACAAGATTCTACCTGAATCTGATGCAAACATGCAATTGCATGAAGAACACGAGAAATCCTCTTTCTTCTGAAACCCTTCTTTCTGAAAATCCCTTCTCCAAAATCCCTAGTCCTTACGAAATGAACTCCCAATCTATGATAAAGAGTTATCCCTTAAATTTGGGGTGTTGATCGTGCAATCACGTGAGGGAACTCGTTGATCACAATTCTTTTTAATATTTTAATACTTTTTGAAAATTCATACACTTCGCAATTTAAAATATCTTTATTAAAATAATTTCTCTTTCTCTCTTTAATTAATTTTTGAAGCTTTTTTTTTGACAAAAATATTTATTAACTTAAGTAATAATAATATTTAGCATTTATTTATAAATGATCTCCTAAATATATTATTAAATTAAATAAATATTATTACTCTCTAAAATTAGAACTATAATTTTATCTTTAAATTTCATTCTTTTATCTAATTAATTTCTCAATTAATTAAATATTGGAATTATCTTAATAATTTTCCATTAAGTTAAGTCATTTAAATATTCTTTTAATTTGATTTAATTAATATAAAAATCACCATAGACCCACAAGATGAACTATGAAAGCCAATCATAAAATACAACATACTAGATCAAACACAAGGGTTATAATTGCGAATTTATGTCATATGACAAATTCGGAAGGGTAATCATCTCAGATACTTGTCCTAATTTCTCGGACAGTTAGTTTAAGGTCAAGATTTTGACTCAAGAATTTATGTCAATTCTCTTACCATTAAGATATTGCGATAGGATACACTCATCCTAGAAATTTAGAGAATTCAATACCCGATACCTATAATCTACATAAAATTCATGCATGTACAAACACATATATTCTAAACTAAATAGGCAATGGCAGGAAGTGGTGCATCGTGTAGATCCCAACTAGCAAGTGACTATAACTCCCTTCCTTAACCACATCAGAACCGTAAAACATAAAAAAACATACACATACACCATACACATGCAAGTATGGGTTAGGTAACCATAGAAAACATGTATAAATAATCCATCTAACTAACATCATTAAATAACTTGAATCACTGTAAATAATCATCATCAAAATATAATCATGCATATATGAAATAACTAGTACCAAAGTAGTCTCATCATATAATGAACTGAGTATGAAAACAATATCCAATCATCTGGAAAACAATGTCATTGATCATCAAGCATAAACATAAAGCTAGCCTAAAAGAGTTCAGCAATAATAACTAAAAAGTAAACTAGGGGTAGCACTACATGTAAGACCTAGTTCCAAGATTGGCAAATTATAAGCCCTTGGTCAACTATTGGTCAAAGGAGTCAAATAACCTTAGTTTTTAGCATATTTCCCTATTTTCATGTTTTTAACATTTTTAGATCCATGTTCAATCATTTATATAATCTTTGATCAGGTATTGCAAAAGTTGCACAATTCTTGCAAAATTGCTAAAAAGTTGTCAAGCAACTTTTAGCAAAAAGTTGCATATTTTGTATTATCACTACCCAACAAAAAAATTTGGGTTTAAAAGTTTTTATGACCATTGGGGATGCCTACATAAGCCCTTTTAGGTGGGTGGTAGGACATAGTGTGTACTTTTCCCCTTGAATCAATAAAATAACACTATTTTTCCTGCAATATCCATGTTGTGGTAGATTGTACGGATAGACTAGAGGGATTGATTTACATTTTTGGATTCTTGGATGATTCACCTTTTAGATGCAATTGGTTTGAATCCTTCAATCATTCCCTAACTCTAGATATCTAAGTTTTTGTAAAAGTTGTCATGATTAGTTGCTAGACCTTGGGTTTCAAGAAAAATAAGCCATATCTTGGGATTTCACCATAGGAATTTAATGGTCTTTGGTGAAATCCAAGTACTGACCTTGCACTTTAAGATTCTTTTGTTTTTAGAAATTTATATGCAGGTGGCAAGTGGAAATTTGATGCCCTAGGCATGTAAGTTCCATGTGCATGCCCTCAACGTTGGACAACAACTTCCATAACTCAATCTAGAGGAGTTATCAAGACTTGACATTAGGTTTCTAACTTTTATTTGTGTGCCCCTTCATGTTCCAATTGTTAGATTGGGTTTTTGGCATCGAAATAGTATATTTCCTTTGTTATTGGAGGCCTAATAGGGTTAATTGCCTAGGAGAAAAACTAAGAAAAACTTGATTTTTTATGTCATCAAGTCCTGATGCTTTGGCATGTTTTGTAAACCCCAAAAGGGTATCTAAATTTGTGATTAGATTTCAGAGTTATGTGGAGTTTGTCAAAGTTATGTCTGATTTTTAGAATTAAGGGCTACAAGCCTAAAACTGTGGAGTTGTGAAACAACTATAGGTTAAATGTTGCATAGTATGTTTTTAACCATCAATCCACCTTGTAATGGACCTAAACTGACTTGAATTTTATCCTAGAGTCACCCCTAGTCATAGTTTGTATTTTTGAGGTTTTGTGTCAAAAGTTATCACTCTGCTTATGAGGCAATTTGTGATTAGTTTTCTTGTAGAGAGAGGTTATCCTTATGATTGGGATTTCCTTATTTGTGGTTAGGTTGTGATAACTCTAACCTTCTATTTTGAATACTTGTAATTGGTATTTGTATTAGATTATGGTGATTGATCAGGAAAGTACTGTACATACTTCATAATTAGTGGGGTTTGGGCTGTGGCCGACGTTGTAGCTGACATATGGCTGACATGTTGTAACCCTAAAATGGATAAAATACTTGTATAAAAGGGTTTAGGGTTAGGTATTTTCATTATGTTGTGATGAAAAATTGCTTCTTGCGACGGTATTGAGTTGTAAGGGATTACAGACTATAATCAAGTTGTAATCACTAGATTGTAATAAGATTGAACTTGTTGTTTGGTGGACATAGCCGAGGGATTGGGTGAACCACATTAAATCTTGGTGACTTGTGTTCATTTTTGTGTGATCTATTATTTTTCTGTTATTGGTTATATTTGCATGTAGTTTTTATTTATGTCTGTGGTTTATCCTAAGAAGTGGTATCAGAGCCTAGTTGTTTTTTAGTTATCCTCTGTAGGAAAGTTTCACGATTGAGTGAGAGCAATGGTAGATGAGGGTAAGCTAAGGGTTGATAGGTTTAATGGGCAGAACTTCCAGTTATGGAAGATGCAAATGGAAGACTATATGTATCAGTAGGATTTATGGAAGTTGTTGGAAGGCAAAGCCAAGAATTAGGGAACTATGTCAGATGCTGAATGGGATCTTTTGGATAGAAAGGCACTTGAAAGCATTCAGTTATGCTTGGCACCATCAGTGGCATTTAATATTACAAAAGAAAAGATGACAAAAGAGTTGATAAAAACCCTAGCGATACTGTATGAAAAGCCCTCCGCTTCAAACAAGGTATTTCTCATGAAGCATTTATTTAATACAAAAATGGCAGAAGGTGGATCTATTGCAGATCATTTAAATGAGTTTAATACAATTACTAGTCAATTGTCTTCTATGGGTATCAATTTTGATGAAGAAATCAGGACTCTCTTGATTTTGTGTTCTTTGCTTGAAAGCTAGAATGGCTTGGTAATGACTATGAGTAATTCTGTTCCTAGATCTAGTACCCTAAAATATGATGATGTGATCGGTGTTGTTTTGAGTGAGGAAACTCGTAGGAAATCCTCAAGTGGATCTACATCAAGAAGTGCTTTGAATGCAAAAAGTAGGGGCAGAATGACTGAGAGAGGAAGTAACTCTGGAAATCATGGGAAATCAAGAGGAAAGTTAAAGGGGAAGAGGTCTCAATCGAGAGGACCAAATGATTGCTGGTACTATGGGAAACCAGCACACAAAAAGAAAGATTGCTAGAATTGAAAGAAAAATGAAGGAGATAAATCAGATGGAGACAAGGAGGCAAATGTGGTAAGTAAAAAATCCGAAGAGGATGCCTTGCTTCTATCTTTAGAAAGTGTTGATGATTCATGGATTTTAGATTCTGGTGCTTCATTTCATGCTACACCTCATAGAGGTTATTTCATTGATTATGTCCAAGGAGATTTTGGGCTTGTTTATCTGGGGGATAATGAACCCTATCAAATTGTTGAAAAGGGAAAAATTAAGATTAAGTTACAGAATGGGAATCATTGGCTACTACATGAGGTAAGACATGTTCCAAGGCTAAGTAAGAATTTAATTTCAGCGGGACAACTCGGTGATGAGGGTTGTGTAGTTACTTTTAATGATAAAAATTGGAAAGTTTCAAAAGGTTCCCTTGTAGTAGCAAAAGGTGTAAAAGTAGGCACCTTATATCTTTGTACAGGTCATATTGTTCCTTCTACTTTGATTGTTTTAGAGAAAAATGAATGTTCAGGAATAATTGTTGTAGTTGAGTAGGGAGAACAAATAGTTGATGTAGATTCTGATATAGCGTTGTGGCACAATAGACTTGAGCACATGAGTGAGAAAGGTATGAAAGTACTTCATTCAAAGAAAGTTTTACCAGGTCTGAAATGTGTTAATATGGATTTCTGTGAAAGTTGTGTGTATGGAAAACAAAAGAGAGTGAGTTTTGTAAAGACTAGGAAGGAAAATAAAAAGGAGAAATTAGAGTTTGTGCATATAGATGTATGGGGAAAAGCTCAAATATCTTTGCTTGGTGGCTCTTATTATTATGTTACATTTATTGATGACACAACTAGAAAAGTATGGGTTTATTTCCTTAGATAGAAATCTGATGTATTTCAAACTTTTAAGAAATGGAAATGCTTGGTTGAAAATGAGACTGGTAAGAAATTAAAATGTCTCAAATCTGATAATGGTGGTGAGTATTGCAGTCATGAATTTGAAGATTATTGCTCCACTAATGGTATTTGTAGATAGAAAACTATTCCAAGGACTCCATAAGAAAATGGAGTGTCTGAACGCATGAACAGGACTATAATGGGGCGTGCAAGGAGCATGAGGTTGCATGCTAGGTTACCCTTACACATGTGGGTGGAGGCTGTTAATACTGCAGTATATTTGATTAATAGAGGTCTCTCTACTCCTTTGAGTTGTGGTATTCCAGAGGAAGCATGGACTGATAAGAAGGTGAGTTATTCTTTTCTCAAGACCTTTGGTTGTGAAGCTTTTGCTCATATAGACTCTAAAAATAAAACCAAGCTAGAAGCTAAATCAAAGAAATGTGTCTTTGTTGGATATGGTATTAATGAATTTGGTTATAGGCTTTGGGATTTTGAAAATCTTAAAATTGTTAGAAGTCAGGATGTCATATTCAATGAGAAACTGTTGTACAAAGATCTGTTGCAGCAACATGAGAAGAAAGAAGATGATTATGTAGTGTTAGATGATACTCCAAAAGCTGATGTTCCAACCATTCCTTATGATGTGCAACAACTCCAAAAACAAATACCACACACACCAGTGAATGTTAGACGGTCAATGAGGCAAATTAGACCTCCACAAAGATTTTTGCCCTCTTTGTATTCTATTTTACTTACTGATGCTGGTGAACCTGAAAGTTATGATGAAGTTGTGCAGGTGGATAGTAAGATTTAGTGGGAGTCTACAATGAAAGATGAAATGGACTCTTTGCTAAAGAATAAGACATGGGATCTATGCAAGTTGCCTACAGGTAAAAAGGCTTTGTAGAATAAGTGGGTTTACAAGTTGAAAGAAGTGAAAGGAGGTCAAAAAAATTTAAGGCTAGGTTAGTTGTAAAAGGATTTTCACAGAAAAAGGGAATTGATTTTGATGAGATATTTTTTCTTGTTGTTAAAATGACTTCTATTCGTACTGTTTTAAGTCTTGTGGCTATTGAAGATTTGCATTTAGAGTAGCTGGATGTTAAAACAACCTTTCTTCATGGTGATTTGGATGAAGAAATATATATGGCTCAGCCACAGGTTTTTGAGGTCAAAGGTAAGGAGAACTTAGTGTGCAAATTGAAGAAAAGTTTATATGGCTTGAAGCAAGCACCTCGAAAATGGTATCTAAAATTTGATAGTTTTATGCATGAGCATGGATATAATAGGTGTCATTTAGATTATTGTGTTTATTTTAAGAGGTTGGATGATGATAGCTACATTATTTTATGTTTATATGTTGATGATATGCTTGTAGCTAGGTCTAACATGGATCATATTAAGGGGCTAAAATGCCAATTAGCACATGCATTTGCTATGAAGGATTTGGAGGCAGCAAAACAAATCTTTGGTATGAAGATTTGTAGAGATAGGAAGAATCAAACATTGACACTATCTCAGGTTGATTATGTTGAGAAGGTGTTGCAACGTTTCTCTATGGAGAATGCTAAAGCTGTTAGAAAACCTTTACTTGGTCATTTGAAGTTGACTAAGGAAATGTGTCCTAAGACATAGGAAGAGGAGGGTAAGATGTCCAAGGTACCCTATGCTTCAGATGTAGGAAGCTTAATGTATGCTATGGTATGTATTAGGCCAGATATTGCACATGCAGTGGGAGTCATTAGTAGGTATATGAGTCATCCAAGATTTGAGCATTGGAATGTTGTCAAGTGGATTCTCAAATATTTGAGAGGAACATCCAATAAGTGTTTACACTTTGGGAGTTCTACTACTGATTTACAGGGATATGTTGACTCAAATTTTGTAGGAGATATCGATACCAGGCAGAGTACTATAGGTTATGTCTTTACTATTGGTGGGGCAACCGTGAGCTGGCTTTCTAGGTTACAAAAGATTAATGCTCTATCCACTATAGAGGCAGAGTATGTTGCTACTATAGAGGCAACCAAGGAGATGATATGGCTTTAGTTCTTCTTGGAAGAATTGGGACATCCTCAGAAGGATAATTATTTTTTCACAGATAGTTAGAGTGTCATTCATCTTGCAAAGAATTTAGCTCTGTATTCTAAGACCAAACACATACAGTTTTGGTACCATTTCATTCAGTCAGTTTTGGAGGATGGATAGTTAAAGTTGGAGAAGATCCATACAAATGACAATCTAGCAGATATGTTGACAAAGGTTGTAACAAGGGAGAATTTGAACTTTTTTCAACTTCAGTTGGTCTTCTAGACTGAATATGAATAAAAGAATAGTAGAGTCCAGGGTGGTTTGATCCAGTGGGAGCCCCATGTGGTAGTGGTATTGCTATAGGATCAGTCTCCAAGTGGGAGATTGTTGTTTAGTGTGAAGCCTAATCAATTGCCAAGTGGGAGATTGTTAGATTATGGTGACTGATCAGGAAAGTACTGTACATACTTCATAATTAGTGGAGTTTGGGCCATGGCCAATATTGTAGTTGACATATTATGGCTGACATATGGCCAACACTTTGTAACCCTAAAATGGATAAAATAATTGTATAAAAGGGTTTAGGGTTAGGTATTTTCATTATGTTGTGATGTAAAATTGCTTCTTGTGACGGTATTGAGCTATAAGGGATTACAGACTATAATCAGGTTGTAATCATTGGATTATAATAAGATCAAACTTGCTATTTGGTGGACGTAGCCCAGGGATTGGGTGAACCATGTTAAATCTTGGTGCCTTGTGTTCATTTTTGTGTGATCTATTATTTTTCTGTTATTGGTTATATTTGCATTTAGTTTTTATTTCTGTCTGTGGTTTATCCTAACAATTTGAGCACATTGGTAGGAGTGAAGACAATATTGTTAAGACATTCCTTTCGTAAAGAGGATCTTGAGGGCTAGTTTGTCACTTAAGACTTTTATGATTGGCTCCATTGCATCAACATATAAGCCCCTATACCAAGGCTCCCAAACAAATCTTCTCTCTAATGTATTGATGTTGATGAACTTCAAGGTTATGAATGGTATATCCAATTTAACAATCTCACGTATGCTAAGGTATATTGTCATTTTTGTCATCTTTTGTCTCAATGTACCATTAATTTTCTTTATATTAACTAAAAATTTTCTATAGGTTGATAGGGGATACTTTTTACCACTGGAAAATAGTCTACCTCACTCTTACCCAAGATTATTAACCATTATGAAAGATATTCGAATGGAGTGTCAAGCAATACTTCCATATCCCAATAATCATATTATATATCATAAACAACATGATTTTCTAACAGAATGCCTTGATTGTCACACTAGTAGATATCAATTAGATCAAAGAACCAAAAAGTTCCTTGTAAGGTTCTTCGATACATTCCCATTATTCCATATTGGCGACTATTATTCAAGTGCACTAGCTTTTTCAGAATTTATGGATTACCATGCACACAATAGAAGTTAAGATGACATTATGCAAATGCCTATGGATGGTTCTACATTTGAGAAAATAGAAGATATGTGACCACTCTTTTAAGAAGAACCTCATAATCTGAAGCTTTCATTGGCACTGGATGGTGTCAATCCATTTGGAGACATGAGATGTGTTTACTCAACCTGGCCTATTAACAATAACATTCCTCCTTGGATGTATTTAAAGAGGGAGCACATAATGTTGGTAATGATTGTACTAATTATTTTTCCATTTAATAGTTATTTAAATTAATTTATTAACACCACATCAAAATGGCCATAATGATTAATTTTGTTTATGTCTATTCAACTAGGTAAGTACAAGTAAAAGATATGAATGTATATATTGAGCCCCTTATTGACAAATTGTTGAAGTTATGGAATGGGGTCACTATATAAGACATCTCTAGACCAATAGGACAAAGACAATTTCAATTTTGTGCAATGCTTGTATGGACAATACATGATACTCCTAGGTTAACACATTTTTATGGTATGTAAAACTATGAATGCATATTTTTGGTATGTAATAGTGCTAATGCATTTTTATTGTATGTTTAAGTTGTGCATGATAATTGTAAATATTAAAACCAACACATGTAATCCAATTATAGATGATCTTGTAGGTCTCCAAACAAAGGAAAAATTTGCATGTCCAATTTGTGGTCCAAAGATGAAATCTCATCATTTAAAAAGGTTAGGGAAGAAGGCATTCGATAATAATAGGCACTTTCTCCACAAAAATAATAAGTATCAAATTACCAAAAAATATCTTTTCAGTGAGAAAGAAGAAACAAGATCAAAGTCATGAAGAATGACACCTCACCTATGGAATTTGGAATACAATAAAATGAATTGTCGAGGTACTATAATTCCATATGATGGTTTTTGTATGAAATTAATAGTTGGATATTGTATTTTGTTCAGTAATGATGTAATTGATGTTCGTGAAAATCATCAAAGCATTTATGAAAAACTTCCAAAAGGACTAAAAAGCTATCCTTGACAATTTAGTAGGTTGTTGAACTAAGAGAACCTCCCAATCATGCATTTTTTTGATGATATGCATATTAGAAAGAATGTAACAGAGACACTATAGAAAATATTGGATGGAATGTGTGACAAAGAAAAAATGGTCAAATTTTGTACTGAAATTCATGAATCCATCTATGCATTGAAGTTTTTCATTGAATCAAATAGAAAAGGAAACCAAATTAATATGAGCACCCTTCCTTGGTAATTAATGTAGTAGAAAATTGATGCCATAAAATAAGCCATACAAAAAACTAAATTTCCAACAAGATTTGTTGCAAACATAAGCAGTTTCGTATCAAAGAAAGGTGATTTTGGACCATGGTAAAAATGCACAATTGGCATATCTTTGTCAGTGAAAGTCATGCTCTTCTTTATTTATAATATATTTGTAAAACTTCATGTACTTTTCATTATATTACTTTATAATATATTGAAAAGATTATTTTATTATAATTGTAGTACATTCTACCTCTATCTCTTCCAGACAACTTTGACAACATGAGTGTCAAACAACTTATATATGATATTAGGAAATACATGAGGTTAGAAGTGTTATTTATTAGATTTATTGTATAGATATTATTTTTGTGTGTTGATTTTCTTTTTCTATAATTTTTTGTATAATTTTTTGTAGAGTCTCATTTATATGTTTTTGAGTGATGAATATCTTCTAGATGGTTGTCATCTGAATAAATTGATAAAAAGACATACAAAATTGGAAGAGAAATATTCCTTAGCTTTTGTGTGAATTGAAAAAGTTTCTACCTTCAACTTTTTCAGTGTATAATAAAACTACCTCATACATCTAGTTGAGGAGATTGAATTGTGTGGATCTGTACCAACTAGGTCAATGTGGATGGTTGAGTGGCACTTGAAACTTTTGAAGGGCTTGGTTCAACAAAGAGAACATCTTGAGGGTTCTATGGTAGAAGTATATATTGTATATATGACCATGGTGTGCATTAGTGAATATCTTTTGAAGATTGCAGAAAAAATTCATGTAGATCACATTTGGGATCTCAACTCCATTAATAGATTCAAAGGGGAATACTTGATGGGAAAAGGTAGATTGAAGAAAGTAAGAGGTAATTACAAGATGTTATTGTAGTTAATTAATTCTTATCCATCATCAATATAAGTTGTTTATAAGTGGTCTATTTATTTTATATAGTTTCCTGTGAGTGGAATGCACTTCATTTTTATATTAAAAACAATCTTTGATTGGATGACTGTATGGATTGAATGATCTCAAAAAAATGGTCACTCATTAACATGAGAAGGTGTTGCTTCATTGGTTAAAGAAACTCATTGTAATGGAGATTGCAAAGTTATGTCAATGGTAATTGATCTAGCAAATAGTTTAAGAAGTAGAAAGGTACGTATAAGTTTATTTATCATGACCCATATCTTTAATATTAACCCATAGATGGATGCATAATTTTGACATGTTAAAAAAAATAGAAGTTTAAGAACTAAAAAGATATGTAATACCATGGCCATAAATTTTTCATAAAAAATTTGGACAACACAGAGATGACTTTTGATTCTGGGATAAATCCAATCTTTGAGGTTACTAATATTCATCTAGAAATGGCATGCATCCTCAACAATTTGAAACTAGATACTATGGTATTTTGGATGATATAATTGAGTGCAATTGAGACAATAAGTGGATGAAGAAGAAGAAGAAGAAGAAGAAGAAGAAGAAGATGATGATGATGATGACAATGATGGCGATGGTGATGATAATGGTGATGGTGATAGCAATGATGATGATGATTCAATGACGACATCGATGATGACAATGATGGTCATAGTGACAATGATGATGGTGGTGATGATGATGGTCATGATGATGAGATGGAAAAAGAAGATGATCAATGACATGATCAATGGAAATGTATGGGGTATGATTAATGAAATATAAGAGGTATAGATATTCTCATTGAAAATTTGTTTAAGTTGTTATATGTTTTCATGATTAATGTCATGAATTTCAAGTAGAACTGATATCTTTCAAAAGGAGAAAAAAAAATCATGAATCAAGGAAATCCTCTAACAACTAAATATGAACTTGTGAGGCCTTACCCCAACCCATCATAGCTTAGTTGATACTTTATTATTTTGATACTCAAGACTCGATATGTCAGGACATTAGTTGATGCATTGAACATTATTATCCTATGTTATGATGTGTGATGCTTTACTTCAGTTATTTGATTTCTTCATTTAATTCTTTAGGAACATGTATAATGATGAAGTAAATAAATGCAAAACTAACACTTTGATTATGCAATTTTAATGGTCAAAAATATGAGTAGAATGAGATAAACAATTGACTATTAGAAAGATGGATGTTTTTAATTTACATAATTTTCTTGATACGTAATTTACATATATGCATGTGATTTCTTGAACTACTAGTGTGTGCAATTAGTGTGCAAGATATTTAATCAAAAAATCTAATGGAAAGATGGAACTGTACCCCTTGCCAATTTGTGCTAATTTGCATGGTATTGCTTGTAAGGTTGTTATATAGTCTTAAAATTCTCCTAGCTTTTGTTTGGGTTATATTAAGTATTTAAGGCCTAAAAACATTAAATTTAAGTACCCTAGGGGTAGAGGTATGAGTTGGGAGTACTTTTCACACCCTTAGCCTCCTTGGTTGACTTTTAGGGTCACTCAAAAACCCTACTTTTGGTTGATTGTGAAAATTGATTTGTCTCCTCCATGATTTGGTGACTTAAACTCCACTTTGGGGTTACCTAAAGTCTAGTTGAGTTAGGGACATATTTAGAGATATTTTGGATAAGTTTTGTGGTTGCTACCCAATCTCTAGTTTTGGAGAGAAGTGGAAGATTGAAGGAAAGGGAGGATAAGCTCTTCTCAACTTGTCATTTTACCATAACTTTTTGTGAAGGTAGGGTTTTTCACTCTTTTGATCTTGTTTTTTCTTATTGTTCATGCTTGATTCATGCATAAGGCATTGTGATGATCCTTGTATTGCTTGTATGTGTGTGTTGAGGGTATTTTGGAAGGGATCTTAACTTGTTCTTGGATGTCATTCTTATGCTTTGCTTTGAAATTTTGAGGGGATTTCATGGGGATTGTTCTGGCATTACTCACCCTTGGATAGGGGAGAAGTGGCCAAGTATGGGAAAGGGCCTTAGTTGGACATCAATAGTGTAGAGTCTCCTCTCATGATGAGAAGAGGAAAAGAGGGTAGGGTGTATGGGCCCCTACTTGTCATCTCATACCTTGTATAAAAATTTGAATTCTTGAAGAAGGGAAGGAATGAATACCCTTGTTATATTGGCCCCGAAAAGGCATTGTAGAAGAATAGAAGTTCTTGAATTTTAGCCCCAAAAGGGCTATGTTATGGTATGTTGATTGACATCTCCTATTGAGAAAATCCACCTCCCCCCTATTTTGGTTCAATGTTGAACCTATTGTGCAAAACTGCGTTGGGAATGCATGCTTGAATTGTTCATCATATATGTTGTTTTATCTCCAGGTCAGTTCTTGTCTTTCGCATGGTTTCCTTGATGCATTGAAGACATTGGAAAAGATCTCTTGTGAAAGCCCTAGAAGAGAATTCAATTGAATTGTAACATTATGTAAACATGTATTTAAACTTTGATGTATTTAGCAAGGAGGTTGTGTTTTCTTACTAGTTCTTTCCCGATGGAGCCTTGAACCAGGTTGATTAATAAAGCAAAAAGATTTAGAAAACCTCCTTGCATTGCTCTTATGTGTTTTAAATTTATGCATATGTGTGTGGAAAAATTATACTAAAGGATAATGTTATCAAGTTATGAATTCTCAAGTTTTCAAATATGTTAAGGAAAGGTAATTGGATACGTTGAAGTTTTCAATTCAATGTTATATGTATTAAGAGGAAATGAACAATCCTACATTGTAGACAACAAATTCATCTCTCTCCTTGTTAAATTATATAAGTGACAAAATCAAATTTGATTAAGAAATTATGCATCTCCTTGAATTCTAAATAAAAGGTACATATACCTTTGTTATATGATTTATTATAAAACATAAATTATAGAAAAAAATATATAACCTTATTCACATCTCCTTGTATTAGCATGCTTGTTAAAAGAAAACAATGTTGTCACAAGGAAAGGAATAACTCATTGCATAACAACACAAAAAAAATATAGCAAAAAAAAAATATCAACACTTAGAAAAAAAAATTGGCTTCAAAAAAAATTTTCATCTCCAAGAGTAAAAAGCCCTCTAGAAAACGTATGGAAGGAATTTTAATTCCCCCAAGCTCACAGAGAATATTCTCTAAGTTATTCCTTTTTGAATATCAACAAAAATCATTTGTTAAATCTTTTAAACAATATAAATTAAATAAATTCAAAATAAAGAATATAAATGTTTATGATAATGCATTTCTTATTGCCTTCTCACAACAATAAAACTTTTGGCATTTACTCCTATAGCTATCTAGCCCATCACTAAATCAAATATTCAAATCACCTCCCTGCCAAATTTGGTGCAGACCTAGTTGAATAGATCAGCATTATACTCCATGTAGCATGAAAGGGCAAGGTACTTGCCTAGGACTTCTAATCTAGTCATTTAATAAACCAAAAAAAAATTGAAATCACACCCACTTAAGTTTTTCTTCCCCCCCATCTCTTACTTTCTTTCACTTTCCTATTGAAGGGCTATGCGTGGACTTCACCCAACCACCTGCTAGTATGGGTACTGATGTCACTGATGACCTTGTCTTATCAAGGGAAGCAAAAGAAATTTTAATAAACTTAACTCTTAATAACATTTACCACCCCCCCCCCCCCATATCTTGCCCCCTATGTGCTGGATTCCTTGCGTTCCCATCACTCATGCAAGGGGGAGGGCAGGTCTGCGTTGACAGACCTAGGTCAGCATGTAGCTCATGGGGGAGTGTGAGACATCATGAAGGGGAAGCCAAGTGGTGGCTAGGCCACTTGGCTAGTAGGTAGTCTAGGTTAGTTTAGAGAATGTTTGGTTAGTATTTAGATTTATTGTTAGCTTTAAATAAGATTAGCATTAATTTATAATTAGGTTAGTAGCTATTTTTATGACATTAGGAAGTAGTTAGTGTGTGTTGCTAAGTTAGTATTATTTAAGCTAGTTCTAAATTAGTTAGTTTTAATTTAGTTACCTCTTTGTTATAGTTGTATTTTATTCTATGTTTTTAATTAGTTTTATATAATTGTGAGTCAGTCAGATTAATTTTAATATTGGCATTATTAATGTTGGACTTAAATTCATAATAGTTTTAAATAAAGTTTAGTTTAACTTATAGATTTATTTGAATTAATCCTAGTCTTCAATTTTAATTGTAAATGATAGATTAATATAAATTAGATTGTTATGAGTACGTTGGAGATAGTTCTAAATTAAAAAGTAGATAGTATAATTGATAATAAAGTTTATCTCTATTGCATGTATATTAAAGGTTAGTTTAGATTTTTTATTAAAGTTTTAAAATGTAGTTAGCATGGGTTGGATAGTTAAATTTAATTGATCTTTTAGAGTTCTAAATTCTCTTAATGTTAGCATTCTAGTAATTGATAAGTTTTGTTTAAGATAGATTATGGATCAGGATGTAATTATCTTAGAATGAAGTTGAAAGTCATTATTTAATGACATTAAGCCTAAAGTTAAATGATTAAATTTGTAATGTCAGTCAAGTTATTAAGTTAATGGAAGGGACTAGTTAATCAGTTCATTATAAGGTTAGCAGTATATTGTTCGTAATTAGATTGATGCTAAACAAGGTTATGTAATTAAGAGATACATGTCATTTTAGTTAGTAGGTTATTTGGACGTATCGAATAAGTTGTTGTGTTAATCTATTATCATCTTTAGGAGGTAATATTCTAAGGAATTACTAAAACAATTGAAGGGTCAAGACTTTAGTTAAATGGAATTAGTCGTATAATTTTGATTAATTGATTTACTAAGAAACATTAAGTTCACCCAAACTATCTCTTTTATGGTATGTTTCAAATTGAGTTGTCACCTTTTTATATCGATGGTGAACTTGTATCTATCTTCAAAGTACCTATGGTTATTTGAATTTTAAACTACTCGAACAATTAGTTCCATTGTAGTTAAACATCTAAATCTTTTTCGATCGTATCATCTCATTGAATCAAAGTTCTTATATATATATATATATATATATATATATGTTGTGTGTGTTTTGCCCATATATTTTGGGCATGACAGAATTTGTCCCCACAGTGAGATATTATCAAGAATTACTTGTTGAATTTATTGTGTTTCCACCAAAATTTGAGAATTATGATCATAATGGTAAATTTCACCAAGATTAGAAAATGATCCAATGGAGGTGTCAAACTTTAAGTTTCTACCTGCCTAAGAAAAAGACCCAAGTGAAGAACAATTTATTGTGTTTGCATGATAGCATTTTGGTGTAAGCAATGAAGAAGTGCATGCATTCCAACAATCAGCAATCATTTGGGATTTAGGACTCAAAGTATATCAAAGGAATTATAAGTCTAATGAGCCATTGACATCATCAATTTGTCCAAATAATTTTAACATGCCACTACATCCTAGTGCAAGAAATGTTTTGAGTTATCAGAAAGATTCGCTAGAATATAGGTGAGAAACAATACTACTACTCTTGAAGATGGATTATAGAGGTTGGCTTCGTGCATAATAAAAGAATTGAAGAAAGTAAATATGTCTACCTTTTCTTGAGTTGTGATTAGCCATTCATGTCATCTATTACTAAGAAACATCATCTAAAGGATTCTCCTCACACTACTTGTTGTCACATAAGCTTAAGTAGCAAGATCTTTAGGAAAAATGGTGTTTATTACCTTTTTGAATTCCATTAATCTTTCCACATCTTCTTTGGAGAAAAGGCATGTTGTGTTTGTAAGAACATTGAGAAAAAGAACACAATTTATCCCCATTAAAGTGTAGCAGATGTCCAACAATTGGCTCAATGATTTGGGTACTTGATCAGAGTGCCAAAACAAGTCCTTCCTGATTGATACATCACATTTTGGAGGCATCCAATCAATTTCCATATGGGTCTCCACTTCTCAAATACCTAGAGGAAAAAAAACTTAGTGTTGTTTAGTTATAAACAATTTTAAAAGAGAGGAAAGTCCAAAGATATTATGACATGTTTAAATATATTCTTACTCTCTAATGACTTGGCTAAAGGTATAGGAAGATCCAATAATGGCGGACCAAGATGTTAATCCCACCACCCCATTTTCATTTCCCACCCATCTAATGTCTGCTTCTACATCTATGAACACGTTTGCATGTAGTTGTAACTCTTTCACAATGGAGAACCACTCAAAGAAGTGGTATATCATTTTTGTGTTATCTCCTTTGTATTTATCAATCCATACCTCATATATGGGGTCATACCTACCATTAAATTACAGTCTCTTACTTGATAGGAACTTGTAGTTGCAATGATCAAGTACAGAATGGTTTGAGATCTCATAGAAGTTAGAATTTCTACATTGTGAGGAGTTCCTAAAGTTGTTCCAGATCAAATTCATTATACTACAACTTATTTCCATAGAAAGGCTCATATTGATCCCATGGGACAAATAAACACCAAAATCAAGGCCTTGGGGTTGTGTTTCCATTGATAAATCCTTTACAACATCTCCTTTTCCATCTTTCCATGGGTTTCTTCCAACATAATGATTTGTTGTTTTTATTTATTTTTTAAATAATTTTGTATTGGTCAAAATATTGATCAACATTCAATGATAGTTTTGACCAATTTGGTAATGAATGTATGGCATGCTTGTCAAAATTGGCTTTTGTGTCAAACTTTCAACCAACATTTGATGATAGTTTTGACCAAATTGGGGTTGAATGTATGGCATACTTGTCAAATTATCTTTTGCATTGGTCAAACTTTCGACGAACATTCGATGACAATTTTGACCAAACTAGCGTCAAATGTATGGCATGCTTGTCAAAATTGGCTTTTACATTGGTTGAACTTTTAACCAAGATTCGATGATATTTTTGACCAAACTAACATCGAATGTATGACATGCTTGTCAAAATTGGCTTTTGCATTGGTCAAACTTTCAACAAACATTTGATGACAATTTCAACCAAACTAGCGTCAAATGTATGGCATGCTTGTCAAAACTAGCCATTCTTTACCAAATTTGTGTCAACATTTTGACCAAACTAACCTGTCATCTAAGTTTCAACCAAAATACTTTGAAAATACTAATGGTCAAAATTTCAACCAATGGCTGTGGAAAGTTTGACCAACTAGCATTGAAAAATGAGGTTAATTTTACTTGTGCTTTAAGGTGGCGGTGGGGTTTTGTAGTGCCCCTTTGAATCCAACCCTTTGAAATTCAATAGTTTTAAGTATTTGATGTGGAGAATTATGGGTAATTAGACCCCAACCATACTTTCTAATAGTTATAATGTACATTTATGTAGAGGTTATGATAGGTAAGTATATTGTTTAATTATATTTGTTTCATTCTTATTTTAGTAGTTGATAAATAAATGTATTAGTTTGAGAACTATACTTATAGTCTAATTTATAATAATAAAATAAATGAAAATATCTCATTCATTTTATTTTGGTAAAATAATTAATAATAAATGAATGAGTCCAATAATTAAGAAACATAATTAATTCTTGAAGTGGATAAATGAAGATTGTGGAAGCTACAAATTAAATTAATGAACTTTTGGTTAGAAATATTTTGAAGGATTTGGGGGCCTAAAAATTAGAGAGGAATGCAACCTTTGAGGAAGTGAACGAAAGGCTGAGTGCATAAAACCAATTTGGATCTTTCTCTCAATATAGCAAAGGCATAGGTTTTGAGTGAAAGATCAACATAAGTTTTGTAGGAGCAGTATTTTTTAAGAGAGGAATCTAGAAATAATGTGGGTGGTGATTATCTTGAAAGAAAAGGATGATTTTGGACAAGAAGAGACATTTATTTATTTTGAAGGGAGGTTGTTGATCAGTAAGGAGGCAAATAGACCAAAAAGATAAAATATACAATATTATATTGTCCCCTCTTTGAAAAATGCAGGTACATATTCTATTATTCCTCAATTCCATGCTTGTTCAACCAAGATCTTTTACCTTTATGATTGATGCATGTCTTTTCCATGTTTTAAACTATTTGGCTATCATTTTTATCTACATCCTTAGTAGTTGGGCATGGTTGTCTTAATCGATAGTATTGTCTATTATTACCATTGGTTTGAATATATTTCTTCCACTTAATATAATCCTGTTCTTATCAAGATTGTCTTCAAGGCTAGTTAGTTACCTATTATCTAATTGATGATATTATCATGTATCCAATAAACTTTTAACCTCTTACTCAATCTAGTTTCTGATTTATAAATCTTTATATTCACTATTATAAACTAATTTTAATGCCTCTCCATAATATAATGATTATCTCCACGGGTATTGAACTCTTGTCATGGACTGTTCATTTATGTTTCTTTCTTAATCTTTATAGAGTTTTAAATGAATTGATTATGTGTATAAAAAACTATAAATTTACACATTTTAGTTATCATAGATTCAAATGCCAAGAAATTGTTACAAATTAGCAATAATAGGTACAAAAATAAAAAGAAAATATAGTTGATTAGAAAGTTCAATTGATGTCTCTTTCTTGGAAAAAACTACTTATCAAGTCAGCCCTCTATTCTATTCTGGATTATTTTTTCTCTATACTCGGCTAGTATTACTTCTTAGATTGAGAGAGTTATAAGGGATTTCTTATGGACTAGTAACATGAAAGGAGAATCTAAGATTCCACTAATTTCCCTTTAGGAAATGACATATGTTAAATATGAAGGTGGGGTTGGTCTTCAAGATCTATCCAAAAGAAAAATGGCATTTGGTGGGAATCTAGTATGGTAATTGTATGAGTGCCCTCATAAAAAATGGTGACAAATTATTTAACAAAAGTATGTTGATTCATAGGACCCCTTCAGGATCTTTACTGTATTAGACTCCCCAAAAGGGATAAAAAATTTAGAATTTTATGATTTCCTTGAGAGGGATGGTAACTAAATACATCACATGGAAAATTAACAATGGTGAAAAAACATTGTTCTAGGAAGACTCATGGAATGGCTTTCTCCCATTATCCTTGTCCTCCCCTCTGTAAGATGAGTGCATCAAGACCTTTTAGTCCCACTGGGGGAAATTTCTAACATACTACATTGAACAAGTTGACATCTATATAGGGAAGAAAATTTAGAGAGATCCTTGTCTCCTACTGATATTTAAAGAAAATAAATCCTCTTACTAATCCCTACTAAAGGAAATGATAGTTTATATGTCAAATCAGCAAGATTATGTCATTTGGGCTCCTACCAAAGATGAGAGATACTCGATCAAGATGGGCTATAAGGCTTCCATGAAATTGAAAGATGCTAGAACTCAATGAAGACATTTAAGTTTTATTGGAATATTTTAGTCCAGCAAAAAGTAGGATGTTTTACATGGCTAGCAATGAAATGTAGTATTCTAAAGAGTGATAAACTCTCTAAATTGAACATTGTGCAACCATTCCAATGTGGTTCAAGAAAATCAATGGTGGAACTAATTGATCATCTCCTTCTATAGTTCAAATTTTCACAATAATGCTGGCTTTATATCCTTTAGGAACTCAATATTTGTATGCCACTACTTGCAACATTATGGGGCTTATTCCAAGGTTGGCATATTCTTTTTCCTCATTCTTCCTATTCATGTAGATTGAAATGTACTCTAGAAGTAGTTGTATGGGCTGTTTGGTGGGAAAGAAATAAATGCATCTTCTAAAATGTCTCAACCCCAATCAAATTTGTCTTGAAATCCATAGAACCATCAATTACAGAGGTTACAGTTTCTTGTGATAGGACTACTAAGGAGCATCTTGCTATAACTACTTAGGATATTGCAGTAGCTAATAGCTAGGATGGTCTCCAATCTCATTCAAACATATTCAACATGTCTATTTATCAAAAATACAAACAAAAGAAGGGGGTGAAGTGTTCCCCTCCAGTTGAAAATATCATTAAAATACACTTTGATGGGTGTTCTTATGCTAACCCTAGTGCATCTCGAAATGTGATTTTCCTAAGGAATCACAATGGGGTTATAATTATCTTTGTGGTACAATTGATTCCTCTAGGAAAAAATAACATGGAAGAACCTCAAGACCTACTCCAAGGTTTTTCCTTGGTGAATAAATTGACTCAATGGTTGTTACAAAAGCTTGCATCAACAAGTCATCTAGAAGTTGGAAGAATGCATACATCCTCCACCATGATTGGGCCTTAATTGATTCATTCCCCTTAGTCTCCTTCTCTCACACACTTCATGAAGGAAGTGGTTTTGTGGATGTTCTTGCAAACATTGGATGTGACAACATACTAGATTAGATTTGAAAACTTCAAGAGTGACATGTTCTAATTGCCCTTGCCTTTCAGAAGCTATTAATTTGGGTAGAATAGGTATGGATTTTTGCTATCCTTTTTTACATGCTGTCACATCCAACTTTCAATATTGAATCTACATTTTCTAGAGTAATTAAATCCCCTTTCCTAATGGTTCATTTTTTGTTGTTCTACTACTGGTTGATTTCTCCCACATGTGACTTGAGACTGGTTGATTCCATATGTCAGAGATGCAACTAATTATTTTCTCTCATTCAACCAATGTCCAATTATGTACGTTCAATTGCCAAAATATCTTTTGGTTGATTTAAATTAGTTCTACAACCAATCATTGTTACCCTTTGCCATGATTCCAAGCTTTTCACCTTTTATGGGCAATGGAATAGGTCATATTTGTAATTGGTTAATTTCCCTTCTATGCTAGTTCACAAGTGATTGATTGATCCCTTTTCCATACTTCTGGACATTTAATTAGCTCAACTATTATTCCTACATATGTTATATCCTCAAAATATTTTTTTGTAAGTAGGCTAAGATTTTTGTGTGTCAAAAAGTCAAAATATCTCAACTTGCTTATCCTTCCATAAATGTGGTGATGTTTGTATACATAAGGTATAACTAAAGTCATCAATTCTCTTTTATTTCATAAATGCTAAAGAAGGTTATCATGTGGGTAAAGTTTTTTTCAGTTCAACATGGTACTTTATTTAGTTATTTGCATTCTTGGTGTGGCATACTTCAATTAGCTCCTCTTTCATCACATTGATATTTTGTGAAAATTTCTTTATAAATATAAATATGTTTGGTAACATTTGCATTTACTCATCTTTATGCTCTATCCAAATATAAATTACTGTACAAGGAACTTCATAATCTGGCTCCAATTTGTTAAGTGGGAAAGGCCATTTTAGGATCCTATTTTGGACACCAAACTTGCCTAAGTGTTCTCACGTTCATGTGCATTCTACTTTAGGGCCATCGAGTGCATTATTGGGGAGGAAGTGATTGCTCTATTCAAAAAAAAATTCATATTCCCATCACAATTGGTATCAATTTTCCTATCCCATATCATGGACATTGTTCAATGTAAAAAGCCCTCAAAGATATTATCAAATTCATAATTTTTTCTCAGATCAGGGTCAACATGAACTTGTAGCTTATCAAATAGTATGATCTTTGGAGTGGTCATGTGTCTATTACTGGTATTTTCCCATGGGAACCCCTAAAAGATAGATGAGAATTCAAAGACATTTTAGACAGTATGAAAATGGTCATCTGAATTCACCACATCCACCATCTTTAGCATGCAATGTAAAATGTGCATCAAGTGCTCTCTTTCAAGATGCACTCTATTATCTTTGACAAGATTTGATCCATTTCAACCATTCTCGATCATGAATTTCACCTACGACCTTTTTCTTGGTCCACACGCTATTGTGGTGTCCCCTATGAATAGTTAACCAAATTGGTGACTTTGTTGGTGGGTTGGATCTTCCTTATAATGTTGTTGCTAAAATATCTAAGGATCTCTCTAGTTTGAAAATAGTTGATGATACTAATGTGTGCCCCATGGTTCTCATGGAAGAGCAAGTTGGCCCCTTAGTTATTTTTTGTTCTCAAGTTGGGTATCTTTTTGTTGCCTTCATATTTTGATGTCACTATGAATCTCATTGTTCCTGCTAATAGGTGCCTCCCATATGTCCATTCCACACTAAGGCTAATAGGGACATGGCTATGATGTTATCTATGATAACTTCCTATTTTTTTATTGGCATGGCTTGAGATTTTGTGCTTTTGTCATTGCCCCCATGTGATCTTTGGTTTTGCACTTCGATCAGTGTTGTGGCTATTGGTTGCGGTCTCTAATACTTTTGCAACTAGTTTTGGATTCTGTCTTCACACTCCACATGGAATCTAATTCTGTACTCTAGTTTGGTGTTCAAATTATTAGTTGGGGTGACTTATGTTCTTACAATCAATTACCATGCTACAATCTATCCCTAGTTCAAACTACAACTACACTTTGTTCTTTTATATCATTCGACCCTTTGGACACGGGGCAACCTTCACATGTTACAACTCTTTTTTTTTTATGAACTAGTTATTGTGGGGTACTTTTAAGAGGTCCACATTCTATATCATTTTGGTTAGTTAATTGATGGTGGGAGCTTGGCAATATTGATTGTAGCCCATGATATATGGGCATTTTCAAAGTTTCTACCTTACTCTTTTTCTTGTTATGATTTGAGGCTCCACATACTTGCTACCTATTATTATGAGTATCCTTATGAGCCTCCTAATTATGTAATCTCCTCTATTTAGTAAGGATTGAAGTCTTTCTTGCTGGTTCTTTCCCTCATGAACCTTAAACTAGTGTTATTTAATAATATATCAATGGCTTGGCACTTTCACTCAAGAAAATAAAATAAAATGAAAATATGTCATTCTTGTTTCAACAATCAAAGAAAATATTTTTTAATCATCCAAAAGGTAGAAATCAAGAATAAAATCAACAATATGGAGCATTTATCATATAATAAACATCTCATTTATCACTAAGGTACTCAAGTTCAGACAAAACAAACCTTATGATCTAATGAACTCTCTAAGGTATTTTCAGATCTTCCAATATTTATGCACTAACAACCATCATTATTTTGAGTGACATCAATTTCAATAAATGACATTTTAAAATGGATTAATTCCAAATGTTAACGAGTGATTTTATGTATCCACTAATTTCAATAAAGTCTACAATTAATCTCACGTAATATAGATTCAATTTAAAGTCTAAAGATTTTTTATGACAATTCAAAATTTAACACATTTTTAAAATTTTATACCACTACAATATTTAATGGTTTATCATTATTCTAAAAACTAAATTCGTAATCCAATTCTCTCATTAAATTCTCCAAAAATTTATTATAATTTTATAATTACTATTATAATATAGTCCAACCCGCCTGCTAATCCTAGGGATGATTGGGGATTCCATGATCAGGATGAACCACCCCCCTCAATTGGCACTGCTTTAGCTACCTAAGGGTTGCTTCTTATATTTATTTTTATGAATAGTTGTCAATTCCGACTTCGGCCATGTGAACTTTTGCGGGGTGATCTTGTATCCCCTGGCCCTTTTTTGTGAATTGTATCTTAGTATATTATTTATTAATAGAAAAGGACTACTCATAAAAAAAAAATTTAATTATTTCTATACATCTAGTCCAATTAATCTAGATTTATCTCTTAAGATATTTATTAGTTCCTACTAAGGTAGGATACTAACACATCCATTAATTCATTTCTTTCAATTAGATTAACCAATCATGTTACAAAATTTTAAAAAAATGAATACAAATTCTAATGTTAATATATATTTTCCATTTTACATGATTATTTAAATCCCATTTTTATTTACTTTTATTGAATCACAATGAAAATTATTTTTCCCCAACACAAAATTTAGATTTTTTTTGAGGTATATCATTTTTGAGTAGAGATTATATAAGCTAATTAGTGTACAACAATCAACAAGTGGCACAAGTGCCATAGTTCATACCTTCCAATAAGGCAATGAATATTAAAAAGATGAAGACATTATTAAATGCATTATTGTTGTAATTGTTTGTTATTTCTATATTGTGGCCCAAATTTGATGAAATATGTTTTCAATGGTTTTGACAGGCATATATGTAGGTTTGTTGTGTTGTTCAGGTCAAGCCCATTTCATGGACTGCAAAAGAGCAATTTTATAAATTTGAAAAATTGCATGAGCCCCACCATATTCACATCATACATTGAGAAATGCAAGTTGTGTGTTACCATTTTGCATCAAAAGAGAACATATTCACATCATATATCAAACAATGTATGTTGTACCTTACCTTTATAAATTTTTTTTCATCAAAACATAAAATTAATCTCTCTCTCTCTCTCTCTCTCTCTCTCTCTCTCTCTCTCTCTCTCTCTCTCTCTCTCTCTCTCTCTCTCTCTCTCTCTCTCTCTCTCTCTCTCTTTCTAAAATTATAAACATAACAGTCAAGTAGTGTAGAGCTCTTAATTTAAAACATGGCTTGAAAAACATTTAATATCTGCTGAAATGTTTTTGCTCGAATGTTACTAGTGACTGTTCAAAATAGCATACATAGCATATATGAATGTTTTATAGTAGACTTGATTGTATACTATATATTCTTGCATTTCATGTTTAATGATTGACTGGTATTTGAGACCAAAACTTTGTAACAGCTGCAATATGGCAAAAGAATCTCATGTAGTCGAAGCCCTGTACACTAATATGATTCTATGAGCCAAGTTAGTATTACATAGAAACAATGATTTAATATGAAATCAAAAGAAAAGAAGAGAATTGTGAATGTGTATACCTTAATGAAGACATTGTGTGGCCTAATCTTCAAGTGAAAGAACACGAGTGATCTAACTACTTTGATTAAGAGTGAAGTTTCCTCTCAATTGTAAGTCTCGAAACATAAATATAACTATTGGTTTGTCATTAACATATGCTTCATATGTCATGTTTTTTAAGAAAGGCCAAATTTTCTCAACAATATTCTTTTCCACAAAGCAGTGGATAGTTTGATTGTTGTTGTTAGTGATGACTGCTTTAATGTGAAGGAAATATATGTAGTTGACTTCCTCTTTACATTTGGTACAATGTTTTTTTTTGTCATTTAGTGCAACATAGCTATCAAATCTATTGTTGCATTTAGGACAGAATATGCAAAGTGGATTTGAATATGCATTTGTAGGCCTCAAGAGCCCAACAACCTATAAGAAGCTTCATGAATATTAGTAGAAGACATGATTAAATGCATTTTGTGTCTGAAATCAATGCATTGTTGTTGTAGTTGTTTTATATTGCTATACTGTGGCCCAAATTTGATGAAATATATTTTCAATGGTTTTGATAGGCATATATGCAGGTTTGTTGTGTTGTTCAGGTCAAGCCCATTTCATGGACTGCAAAAGAGTAGTTTTATAAATTTGAAAAATTGAATGAGCCCCACCATATTCACATCATACATTGAACAATGCAAGTTGTGTTTTACCTTTTTGCATCAAAAGAGAACATATTCACATCATAAATCAAACAATGCATGCTATACCTTACTTTTCTTTTCATTTTTTTCATCAAAAGATAAAATTAATATCTATATTATGTATAATATAATTTGTAAATATAACTTAAAAAGTATATTTTATTATTATTATAAACATAACAGTCAAGTAGCGTAGAGCTCTTAATTTAAAATATGGCTTGAAAAATATTTATTATTTTCTGAAATGGTTTTGCTCGAATGTTACTAGTGACTGTTCAAAATAGCATACATAGCATATATGAATGTTTTATAGTAGACTTGATTGTATACTATATATTGTTGCATTTCATCTTTAATCGATGACTGGTATTTGAGACCAAAACTTTGTAACAACTGCAGTATGGAAAAGGCATCTCATGTAGTCAGAGCCCTATATAGTGATATGATTGTATGAACCAAGTTAGTATTACATAGAAACAATGATTTAATATGAAATTAGAAGAAAATAAGAGTATTATGAATCTGTATACCTTAATGAAGATATTGTGTGGCCTAATCTTCAAGTGCAAGAACATGAGTAATTTGACTACTTTGATTAAGAGTGAACTTTCCTCTCAATTGGAAGTCTTGAAACATAAATATAACTACTAGTTTGTCATTGACATATGCTTCATATGTCATGTTTTTTAAGGAAGGCCAAATCTACTCAACAATATTCTTTTCTGCAAAGCAGTGGATAGTTTGGTTGTTGTTGTTAGTGATGACTACTTTATTGTGAAGGGAATATATGTAGCCGACTTCCTCTTTACATTTGGTACAATGTGCTCTTTTTTCATTTAGCATAGTGTAGCTATCAAATCTGTAATTGCATTTAGGAAAAAACGCGTAAAATGGATTTGAGTATGCATTTCTAGGCCTCAAGATCCCAACAACCTATAAGAAGCTTCACAAATATTAGTAGAATATTGAATCTGATTGTATGAAATGAAAAGTGCAAGATATTTGAAATGGTTACCTCAAATGTGATGTGCAGGAGTGCATGGAATCTTTCCAATGTTCTTTTGTCATTAAGACTACAAATATATGTTGATGGACTTGTACGAAGAGCATGCTTTTGATCTTGCTTTTTTGCAATGTTTCTAAAAAGTAAGATTGGAATTTCACCTTTTTATAATTTTTATTCCATTGAATAGTATAGTTGAGAGAAATTTGGATGCATGTAGAGTTGTTTTGGAAGAGTAATATTGATTATTTTGGTAGATGAATCAAAATTGTAAAAAGAAGGATAAAAGAAAATGGAAGTAGAGTTAAGAAGCTTACTGGTGCTTTATCCATATCTATATGGCCATCTTTGATATCAAGAATGTATTGAGTTCCTTTTATGTTTGCTCCCACAGCTAGGCCACCTATTTCCCCATAAGCATATTATTTTGTACTAGAGAGAAGTTGTTTAATAGTTGTGCCTAGAATGAAGTTATATTTATTTTGAAGTGGTGGTATTATTTCAATTTTGTTAGAATATTTTAAAAGCATTATGTAGTTAGAATCTCCATGGTCAAAATCTATTTTTGGTGCAACTTGGAATTCTTTTATTTCTATTGTAGTTCCTAGTATTATCTTATCCTCAAACTTGCATAGGAGATTGCTACCAACAATCAGTGTTATTGTTATTTCACCCTTATAGTTTGTTAGATCAGCTCGTAAGACTTTACACATTCCTATGCCTTTGTCAAGGAAAACTTTGTAGGTGACAAGTACATTGCCTTCAAAAGTTCTACCAACTTTTCTAGCATTTAGATCTTCAATTGTTATTGGTGTTTCAGAAGTCAATTTTGGCCTATTAGAAAATGAGGAGCATGATGTTAAGTTGTAGGATTTGGAAGACTATAAAAGATGCAAAGAACAATTGATGTTACTACCTTTTTGGTTCTTTTTGATTGTTTGTATTGACTTCAATTGTTGGTTTTGTTGTATCTATTGTGATTGGTCTATTATAAAGGAAAGAAAATGATGTTAAGCTTGGTCATTTAGTAGATAGTGAAATAGATTGAAGCAATTGATGTTATTACCTATTTTATTCATTTTTTTCATTTGTATCTACTTCATCTATTTTTTTTGTTCTATCCATCATTGCTGGTGAAAACACAATTAAATTGAATGTATCTACAATGAAAACATTAAGCCATGTTGGAAGATTATAATTGTTGGTTTCTATAGTATCATGTTATAGAATGAATTTTTATGAAAGTTGAGAACTGGTCTATCCAATATGCTTCTATTTTATAGGTGGAACATATATTTCTAATTGAATTAGTCCATATAATGTCAATCAACCGTCTATTTGTAGTATGTATTTTGTTGAGAATAAATTGTGTGTTGTGTTGCTTCATATGTTTTATGAGTTTTATTGTCATTTTGTTCTCCTTAGACATGTATAAATTGAAATCTCCTATAATGAAAAGAGTAGTTTGTTGGATTGGGTAAGTAAAGATGTTACTCATTGTGGCTAGGATCTCATCTATGGGAGTATTGGGTCATATGTAAATATTAGAAATAGTGAATTCGATGGCATGGTGACATGGTGTCAATATGTGGCCTCACTATTTTGTGTTGGGTGTTCTCTTTTATTTAACACTAGTAGATTGTTTGTTACAAAAGTTTTTATGCCATGCATATAATATAGTGTATGGCTATTGTATTTGTGGAGTAGATTTTTATGGGATGGAGGCAAGTGGACCTCTTGGAGGCACAAAATATTGGAGGCCATGATGTCGTAGTCATTGATAATATCATTTGTGTATGCTCTCAAGCTATGGGTATTTTGTGTGCATAGAAGTATATGTGAACCTTGCATTGAGAAAGTCAATTGATTTTCAAGTTACCATTTTGCATGTGTTTTAAGGTGAGACATTTCAGAATGAATATTTTGTTTGACCTTTAAATGTTTTGACTATAAAGGTTTAGGTAAAAAATAGTGATTGAATTTTTTTTGTTCTTGAAAGCACTATGTATGTTAAGCCATGTTGTTTAATGCCAATTGGGTCAAAAGAGAGGCCTTGCAATGTGAGCCCTTGAGATCAGTGTATTGTTTGAGCACATGCTACTTGTATTGAGAACTATTTTCTAATTTTTAGTTATCCACTACTGAGCATTTTTGGAATTGGCCTTGTCATTCTATGTTTGGAAACCCAATCTCTTTGAATTTCTATTGTATAGTACTGAGATAATTTATTTCTTTGTTGGTGGCCTATTTTTGGGTCATTAAATTGGATCCAAATTATGTCAATGTCTTGTTGGCTTGTGTATATTTTGAATATTTCATCTGATCCATTAATAAGGCCATCTTCTGTGTTATAGTTTCCTCCAATAATCTCAACAAGGATGCCTGGTTTTAAGATTAGTTGACTTGGTAGAGTTCTTGCATGGTTGTAGATTCAAGTTGCAGTGTAGTTTTGGTCTACAAGGTCAATTGCATCTAATATGATATTGTTACCAGGAACTATGGACAACATATTCTTGTTATGTGTGTCAACATCTTGTCTTCTGAAAAAGAGGTATGAAAATTTTGGGTCAAGTGGTGTTGGGCATAAGAAAGCATGATTGAGGTACTATATATCGTCATTTGTATGTGATCCTAAATGTATCCTATTAAGAGTAGCAATGAATTGGGTATCATTTTTCCACATTGTTGTGGTTAGAGAATAACACTTTACTTTGTCTCTCTAGAAATTGTAGGGCATTAATTCTATTGGAGATTTTTTATTATTAAATACATCTGAGTCTAGTACTGGGAGAGCTTGATAGAGGTCACCACAAAAAATTGTGTCAATGTTTTGATTAAGTAAAAATAGGTTTTTAAGGACTCGAAACCTTTACATCAACATAAGTCTAAGAGAAAAAACATCAAAGAAAGGAAGCACACAACAACATGAAATAGACCTCAAAAAAAAACATTCATGAGGTCACACAAGATAGAGCTAGAAAAAATAGCAAATGTATAGCAAAAGAACAGCAACCGACCAGCTAAGAAGTATTTATCATGTCAATAGCCTGATCCACTAGAGTTTTCATATTTTCAGCAGCAGCCTTCACCTTGTCCTTCTTACTAACTTACTCATTCTTTTTAGGGTGAACACGAGTACATTTTCCTGGTCCCTGAGTCTTTGCCCCCGATGGGGAGTTCTAGCCCTTGTCACACTCATTCCTCTTCAAGAGGTTACTCACATTGTTTGCCAGCTATTTCAACAATTTATCCAAATTACCCAACTTGGTTTCTAGTTTCGACACATTCCCCTAAATTTTGCTAATATCTTTATCCATGACCCTTTGTTTTGCTTTAAGCATTGGTATCTTATGCATGAGATTTTTCACTTTTTTTTTATTCCCAATAACCTCCGAAAGTTTGTCAATATGTTGGCCCAATGTTCATTCCCCTCTGGAATTTTTTTTGAGTTGCTCCATTTCCTTACCCAACAACTGCATTTGATGCTTGAGGATACCAATCTCCTTCAAAATTGAACCTAGGTTGCCAAATAAACCCTTGGAAGACCCAAGCCCACGATCAACTTTATCACCCAAATTTGGCATATGCCCCTATTCTCTATCATCCTCATTGTTAGATTCCCCATCCTTCTTAGTTTTATAACTATCTTCCTACCACCTTAAGGATTTTCTTTTCCTCTCCAACCATTGAGCCAAAGGCACATCATTAGAAGGAGGAGAGACCCAATCGTCATGATAGCCTTTACACTTTCCTTTGCCTCCACTTCTCATATTGTAATGGTCTCTCACACTTTCCTCCACTAAGTCACTTTCCTGGTCCTAGTCAAATTCATCATCCTCAACAGTCTTTTTCTTCTTTTTTGAACTTCCACCCAAGCTCTTTTTTGAGCTTCCCAAAACCCCATCAACTTCATCTTGAGTCTCAAAATCATAGCCCTTATCTGAGATACTCCCTTTTGTATCCTAATCAGCCCCTTTCAAACTCCTAGGTTTCAAAAAAAATTGGATTTTAATAAATTCATAATCAAGATCATGAGACCCTCATGGAAAACATGCTCTCCATTTGAGTCTTTCTGAATGGCCTAGGTAGAAATACTAAGAGACTGCAGAAGATAAAAAGGAAAATTGATCCTAACATCATGTCAGAAATGATTTGCCACCATAAAATGATACCCATATAGCTTAGTGAATCTCCCATCCAAAGTCAGATATTCCATAATCACAAAGAGCACAAAACGCCATGGATAAGAAATATAGACCAGGTTATAATACGAGTTACCTATTTTGACTAAACAATTTCTCTCCTATTCTATCTCCACAAAGTCATCGATAGCCTTGTCCAAAAGCTTCCTTTTTTGATAAAAATTAATCCCATCCATGTCCAACCTCGTAGCCTCTACTATGACTTATTCGATGACATCCATATGCTAGTTCCCAACCATCACAGAGTCATCCTTACATGATTTAATGAATTGGTGTGTAATTGTCGAATTATTGCCTCTAAGCCTTTCCATGTACCCTATGAAATTGCCACACCTTAGAATGTCCCACACCTCCGACTTATTCTTCCACTCAGAGCAACTAGGTAGCTCCACCCTTTTCCTCTTTCCCTCCATAATCTTTGCACCGAATTCACTGGTTTTCATTCTTTGAAAACTCTGAAACACTCTGCAACTAAAAACCACACCACTACTGAAAAGAGGAAAGGAAAAAACTACCCAAAATCTATGCAAAAAGCCCACCTTTCTAAAAATCATAACCCACCTCACTCCAAAGGAGTTAATCTCATAATTGAAATTCACTGACACCATCATAATTAAAGTTTTTTTTTTGAGATCTCCATTTATCATATTTTATATGATGGCAGCCATTTGGAGGTAAGGTATCATATGACTCCCAAATGATTTTATGATCATTTACACAAGCCACATTCAAAGCCCAGTGAGCTAAACAATTGGCTTCTCTAAAGTTATGAGATATAATGCAATTTTGGAAAGAATTAATAATGTTAATAGCCTTGGAAATAATATTACTGATAGTCCACGAAGGTGGATTTATATTATTTAAATAATTAATGATATTGAGGGAGTCACCTTCAATCCATATATTCTTCAAATTCATACTTTTGGTGTAGATAAGACCATGAAGAGCAGAAGAAGCTTCAACAACATTATTTGTTTGACTCCCTAATGGTATAACCATGCCTCCCACAAATTCACCATTAGAATTTCTAATAATAAATCCACAACTTGCTTTACCCAGGTTCCTTTCAAGGTCCCATCAAAGTTTATCTTAAACCAATTCACTGGAGGACAATCCCATCTAGCATTCTCCCTAGGGTTAGGATCCTTAACATTCATACCCAAACTCCTTATATTCCAATTATTAAGCACCCCAACCTCACACTCATTACAAGGTTGCTATCCAGAACCACAAATTTTAATGTTTTCAATCATAAGGACCTTGACTTTATAGAAAACCTGCACAGAGTTGGAATCCTCCCCTCTAAAAATCCTATTATTATGCTCCTTCCAAATGCCCCAACACAGGTATGGAAGAATAAAATTCCACAATTTAATAATCAAAGAATTCTTGGAAAGAGCCTTCCAAAGTATTTAGTAGGTAGTTTCATAATATCACATAATTGTTTATTGAGGTACTGTAAAAATGTGGATCCTACCAAAGAGATCTCATATATGAGAAGCACATGCAGTTGACCATAGGCCTTTGACATTGTATCTAATGTCTCTATGCTAAGTGGGACAAATTTTCATTTGTTGAAAGGTATGTGGAGGACTGAATCCAATGATGATCCACCAATGTTGTATGCTACTATTTGTGTATATGTAGTCATTAGGCCTTTTGGTTTGTCAAGATTTCTATTAATTGTATTATTGTACAACTAGATGAGAGCTTGGTAAATAGTTGCAGTAAATGTCTTTCCAATTCATGCTCCTCTTGTTAGGAACAAATGTATTGGACTATGAGGTTCCTTTAATTTTTTCATGATAATCTCTTTAATGATTGTCTGTTGCTCCCATTTATGGATTTTATTAATCTATAGTATTCGTTTTTATCCATGATCTATGGATGTCTTGCATTTTCAAATGCTCTTGGGGGTAGATTATTGGTGCTCTTATGAAATGTGGCTTGAATATCTTGTTGGATGTCATATTTTTCTTCTTGTGTGGGTTTTCTTTCTAAAAATCTAGTGTCCTCAATGTTGATATCATTGTCATTGAATTTAGTGATAGCTTTGTCAATGTCACCCCATGCAGAGATTGTGGTGTAGCAGAATTTTGCACAATTGATTTGGATAATTGTTTCATTCTGCAAGTGTCAAATTTTTCTTGTAGGGTATCTTCACTTATTATGAATGGCTTATATAATATTAGTTTCTCTCTACAATGGCTCTCTATGTCAATGTGATTGTTGAAGTTTATGGAATGAATTATTTTTGGCTTGGTTTTATGGTCAAGCTTAGTGTCATCTTTTTTATGTTCGAAAACAAATTCTGCAAGGAAAATATTTGAAATAGTCTAAGGATGTTGCAAATAGTAGTCCATCATTGATTTGGACATCAAATTTTCTGATTCATCATCCTCTTTGTTTAATTCTTTCACTAATTTTAATATAAATGTTCAATCATTTTCAGCTCTTGTATCAATGAAGATGCATTTTCTAGAATTGTGATTTAGTGGCAGTGAAAGAGCAAGATGTACTTCTTGTTGAGATGACATTTGGTGGAGGTTTAGTAAAGTATTTCCTAGTTTTGATATCATTTTTAGAGCATCTATATTGTCTTGTTGGTGGTCTTTATGGATTCTCTTGAATGCATTTGTCATCGACCTATCCACTTTTTCCATATAGGAGTTGCAATACATTATTGTAGCATATGCATTGAGGACATATTGTGTGTCTATATTTGCTCTCCAAAGCTCTGGTATTTTTTTGTAGAAGCTATTGTTCCATATCTATGAAGGTTCCCTCTAGAGATAAAGGGTAGGCCTATTGATTGTAGATCTTAAGTCCATTATGTAGCCATTTAAAAAAAATTATGAATGTAAATGTGTTGTTGTAACTTGCTTTTTCAATTTTGGTATGAATGTTTGTAGCAATTGAATGTAATTTTTCAGTTGTATCTTCTAATGGTTCAAGTATTGTTGTATCCTTAATTGGTGGAAATGGAAAATTATATCTACAATGTGCATTTTGTATTTCCTGCATCATTTTGTATGGTGGTGTATATGCAGTATTGCTATATTTGGTTCTAAATATTTTATGTCACATGTAATGTGTTTGTCTATAAATTTTGTAATGCTTGTATTGCTATGTCTTTCATATATGGGTACATTGTGAACCCATATGAGGAAATGGTCATGTTTATTTCAATGATTTTAAAATTTGATTACTGAGAAATAGTCTGATACATTTCCAAAGAAAAATTGATCTGTGAAGATCAATGTTTTTAGTCCATTTATCCTATGCCTATAGTATTGTGCACAAGTTCTTTGGTCTCTTTTGATTAGTTTGTATACATTTGTTTCATTTTTTGCAACAAAGTCTTGCTTATTTATTAAATAGTGGGAGGTATGTAGTACTTCCAATGTTGTTTACAATGCTAACCAATTCTTTTCAGCACTAGTAATTGTGAGGAATAAATTAGGTGGTCCTAGCTGTCATATCATTGCAAAGACATTTTGTTTTGGGTGTTGTGTGTAGTCAGGAGATATACATTTTTTTTTTAAGTCGACATAACCTATATCTAACTTTAGTATTTTCTCTAGATTTGGTTTATGCTTGACTTCTTTGGTTAGTAGCTTTCTTCCTTTTAGTTGGCCCTTTCAAATTCTTATCCACATTGTGGACACTACTTGATGTATGAGTATTTTAATTGTTTTAAACAAGAGGTTAGTTGTATGGTATGAAAATTGCCTTTTTGAATGTGATAATTCCCATAGTACTATTTTTTGGTAGGGAAATTTTTTAATGATATCATTATTGCATGGGTTACTGAAGATCAAAGTTGAGAAATTCATTTCTTCTGCATATTTGTCTTGGAATATTCCAATAGGGTATTGGTCTTGGGCGGGTGCAACTTCAATCAACTTGTCTTGTATTTTGTGTATGTTAATGGATTGAGTGAACCTATGCACCAGAGTTTGGCATGGTCCTTGTTCATTGTCACTATTTATTTGGATATCTTGTTTACAATTGTCATCGAGTTTTACATTTTGCATTTTGTATAATGTTGTTTTTGTCAATTCTTGAAGAGCTTGCATGGTAATTGTTGGACATACCGTGCCTTTTTGGAAAGCATTTCTATATTCTAAATGTCTTTTCAAGGAAACTACAACTATTGTTGTATTAGTAGTAGATACAAGCAAAGCTCTTTGAACAATGTTTGTGTCAACAAGAACATTAATGACTGAACCATTTAGGCCGAATTAAGGTCTTTTATATCCTAGAAGCCATATTTGTGCAAAAGTAATCTATAATGAAATGAAACACTCTTCCAATTGTGTTAACATTTCAACATATTGCACTGCATTGTTTATTCTAATATTGTGTGGCCTAGCATACCTAGGAAGCATTTAGTGTTTCAATGCAATATTGAGTTTTTGAAAAATGGAATTTATTAATGGATTCATAGGTGGTTTGACTAGTTTGTGATAGGGTAGTTTTTGTTGATTCTAAAATGCTTTAATGCCTTTTCTAAAACAAAACATTTGGCAAATAGTATACGAGTATTTTGGTGTGTCTTTGTGAGGCCTCACCCCGACCCATCATAGGATAGATTTTTTTTTATATTTTGATATTTGAGACCTTGATATTTTGGTAGCTATTTGAGACATAGATGGGTATTGGATTTGTTTTATCTATTGATTTTAATACTTTAGTAGTGTTTTACCTTATGATATGCACTAAGAACTTGTTATTGTGTATGAAATGATCGAACACATATGGATGCAATTTTATGACATGGTACTATTAGATTTTGATGCGATGTGAAATATTAATTTGATTATGATGATGATTTATGATATGCAGATAAATGTTAATTTGGTTATGATCATTTATAATATGCAGATAAATTTGATTATGATGATGATTTATGATATGAAGATAAATATTAATTTGATTATGATGATTTATGATATGCAGATGAATGATTAGGATATGCAGAGTTTGATATTTTAACATTTTGAATGAACTATTTGAAATGACTAGGGAAGGAAATTGATTTTTGAATTATGAAATTATATGCATTTATGATATATGTATTTTATACATTCTTCTTGGACTACTAATGCTTGAGTTTAATGTGCAAGAAGTGGAACCATGGAAATTCTTGAAGGAAACAAGTTCCAAACCTTGTGAACACAGTTTAACCAAGGCAAATCTTTGGAATATTCAAAAGCCTCATGAAAGTATTTTTCTTCATAAATCTAAGGTTGCTTGCATGTGGACATGTTTAATCATAAAGATGCATTAGGAGCATGACATGATAATGTGAATGTGTATTTATGTGTCACTTGACACTTGAGAAATTTGTGTGTAATTGACATGTCATTAGGGTTTTGAACATGGTGACAATTTACCCTAAAACTAATTACCCTATTAATGAATAAGTAAACCCATTTGAGAAGGGGTAGGATGGGTCTTAATCATAATAAATTCGAATTTGGGCTTAACTAGGGTTTTAAGGGGTCATTAGGTGGTCCCAAGGTGTCTTTTATGTTAAAATAAGTTACCCATATGATAGTATATCAAGTTAGGGACCTAAATTTGACCATGTGAGTGCCTAGACAATCTAGGGGGCCCCTTTACCCATGCATTCTTCCATCAATTCGAATTTGGAGTTGTCACATGTGTTTTCTCCCATGTTCCCACTAAGTCAAATATAGAAAAGTTAGAGGAGACAAGTTTGTAAGAGGAAGTGGCTAGGTTTATTTGCTAAAATAGTTAGTGAGAAGGCCTTATTAGAGAGTCTTGGTCAAATTAGTGGGTTATTCACCCACTCTCTAAGTTTAGAGATAGTTTGGTTTGGAGGGATATTAAGGGAGCTCTACTACAACTATCATTACCTTTAGCTTGGACCAAGGTTGGTGTCTCAAAACATGTTTCTTTTCTTTCTTTCTTTTAGAATGGAAAAATAAATCTGCAAGTGTGGAGGATTTTTCAATGGAGCATGCATTGTATTGTGAATCTTGCATTGTGGACATTGGTATTGTGTTGTGGAAATGTGAAGGTGCCATGTGTTCTTGAAGATTTCTTTGTGGTTTTGTTTCCTTCTTGATTTCCTTGTTGAATGTGAGTGTTGAATGTGTTGATGGGTGTGAAGGCTTCACTCACCCTTGGGAGGGAAGAGAAACCTTGGGTGAAGGGCTTAGTTGGGCTCAACATTGCAATTGAGAGAGTTATCTCATGATGAGGAATTACTTTATTTCATGGAGTATGGGCTCCATTGAAGCCATATACCTTGTTGTTTTGGGAGGTACAAGGGGTTGTATGTAAGAAAGAGGAGATCTTTATGATGCCCTTGAAAGGAAAATGCAATTTCAATATGATGTTTATGTTTGGTTATGGCATCTCCTCTTTGAAGAGTCCACCTTCACCCAATGTGAGATGATTCCAATGGTGAATCATTGTGAAAGCCATTGGAGGGAGTTGTTTTGTGTTATGTGTTGTGTTCATGCAATGGTAAGAGATGTATCAGTGGGTGGCTTCATAGAAGCCTAAGATGGGAGGTGAGTCTCCATGGTTCCTAGTTTGTGTGTGTATGCAAGTTTTGTGAAGATGGGTTGCTTGAAGACATGAGGGTTTCACCTGTGATAAAGTTGAAATGATTCAAGTGTGCAAAGAGAGATTAATGTTCATATCATCTTAAATGTGTTGTGATTTTAAGTCTCCATTTTTATTTCAATGTGACGTAAAATGAAAATTTCATATTATTGTATTTTGTTAAAAAGGTGTAAGGATTGATTTAGAAGTTGTATTGTAAGAAAGATTCATTGTAAGTCTTTACACTGAGTGATTGAGAGATTGTAAAAAGTTACTTCTAAGAGATATTCAATTCAAGCTTTCACATTTTTTAATTTGATATAGTAGGAAGCATCATGTAAATGGGACATTTTTCTTTATAAATCAATCAATGGAAAATTTCATAGTTGTTAGATCCTTTTGATATAGTTACCTCAAATTTAATACATAGAAGATTGCAATAGAAATTTATATGTTATGCATTCAAAATAATGAAAGGAAACTTATTATGTTTTGATAATTCCTTGCATATGTATGAAAAATTTGTTCATTGGGGTGTCAAATTTTAATAGGTTCTTAGATAAGGTAGGAACTATAAAAATCATCAATTTACAAACTAAAGAGTTAATAGGAAAATCAAAACAAATCAAGGACAACACATAGTCCTAATCTTCTAAAATGAGAGTAGGAGAAAATATGTCCATATACTACATGACTTAAAAATCCATGAGAAAGGAGTGTTGTAGGTGCACTTTTCCTCTCTAGAAAATGTATGGGAGTGAAAATAATCCACTCCCCTATTAAAAAACAATTAAATATTAAAAAGAATATACTTAGAATCTAGCATATAAAATATTAATAGAAGAATATACATACCAAGGGAAAAATTATAATGCAACAAATACCAAGCCTATGACTATTGCACATAAGGACTCATAATAGTCACATGACTATCATGTCACCATCATACCTATTTCAAATAAAAAGATATGTATATAAATCTAAGTTAAAACAATCATACCTTAAGTCCTCGATGGGATAGAAAGAGAAAAGAAATATATAAAAAGAAAAAAAAAAGTACCTAACACTTGAGCCAAGGAAAATGAAGAACTTTATACAAATAAATTCAAAATAAAAAGAAAACTGACCAACCCATAAACCTAGGCATCTATACAATGTAGAGTCTTTTAAAAAGACAAGGGAGGGGGAATAGTGGTGCCCATTAGGTAGCCATAGCATTGTTTCCCACTTTGGATTTGTTAAAACCAAGAATTTCAGCCCACTATGTCTTGTCATGGTAAGCATACTTTCCTAGGCGCCTAGTTCCTTGGGGAATGTAAATGAAACAAGACCCACACTCCACCTCCACCAACCATGCCTAAGAAGGATTAGATAGAGTTGGTGAAGGAACCAAGGTTGATTTGATGGTTGAATTCGAATTGCTTTGGGATCCTTGCTACCCCCAACATGTGGTCTTCTAGGAGGATGTGACACCTTTACAATCCACCTTGAAAAGAGTGGAAGGGGTACATGGCTTAGGGGTCTAAATCATGAACAAAATGGGTGGAGTAGGGTAGTTTAAGGATAAAGTTACAAAAAAAGGGGACTAGTCAAATTATTAACCACATGTTAAGGATGATGTGTTAGGAAAATTTTATGGTTTATTATTATTCAAGGAATAGTAAGTAATTAGGTATTTCCTTTTTCTTTTCAAATATATTTGTCTATTGAAAAGTTTTCTAATTAGATCATGTAGCAAACTTTCCATATGATAATAGGATGCATGATTCATAGTTAAGTTATTTTGCGATAAATAAAAATAAAATAAAATAAAAGAGAAAATATTAAAATAAAATCAAATAATATTAAATAATAAAATAAAATGTTAAAATAGAATAAAATAAGAAAAAATTAATAAAATAAATTAGAAATATTAATTGTGGATGAATGATTCTCTTTGAAGGTATCACTAAACAGGAGTATGGAAAATAAATAATCAAGGATTGATTTAAAATAAGTAGGCGGTAAACCACTATTTAAATTGAAAACTAACAAAGGATAAGATGTAAGAATTCCATTAAAATAGTACTAACTACACCCTAACATAGGATGTAATGAGTAAGATTACGTAACATAAGGTCAAACAATTGAAAACATGGTCATATTCGCAATCAATAGAATTACTACAGTCACATGGATATACTACTCACACTTCACATGTTTACACAAAATGATTTATTGCAAGGATCAGACATAGAATCATAATGATAACCTAAACCACCCCTTATGTCATAACCTAGATCCTAAATAAATGTTAGGAGATAATCTGGTACCACCGAGGAAAAATTGGAGTACCCGATTTCAACAAGAACAAATAACTTTATCATCTCCAAACTCAATGATCAAATTTGTAAATTTCCAACACCCTTGAGGAAATATAAGATGTTATCTAGACAACTCACTGTTCACTAGAACATTCATCACTAGCATAGATCTATACATAAAATCTATAGTACAACTTTATAAAAATTTAAAAAAATTGGTTGTGTTTTTATCTCGTAAATTTAGGGCATGACAATCTTGGAATTTTTTTTGAAACACTTGTATTGGTGATAGTGTTTTTTTCCTTTGTCGAGGTGGACATTTCCTTTTTTGCAATTTATGGTAGTTTTCATTTGGTTTTCAAACAAATTGAAGAATTTTTTTTGGTCAGTTTTATTATTGTCTCTAATTAATTTTTTGATAGTACGAAGTGATATTCTTTCATTGGTATTTTTCTTTTCAATTAGTGATAATTGTATTTGAAAAAAATTCCTGGGTTGTTTATGTCTTGATGTTTTGTTGAGTTGTTCTTTTGCTTGGTCATTGCTATAATTGAATTTGTAGTACACAAGAGGCTCGAGGTGTCCGCAGAGTGGATTAGTGTCATTGAAAAGTAGCGAGTATGATTATGTATTTGATGTGCTATTGAAGTGCAAGTACTTCTTGCATCTTGTTAGTGACTAAACACACACTTGTATGTTCAATCACTTTGATAACCAGTGAATGCAGAAGACATCTCCTAATAGTCCAATTTTGGCATTTCCTTTGGTTAGATTCGCAGACAATTACATTCTATGCAAGTATGATGCAACATTTGTAACTTTATGCAGCTCATATAATGTTTGGGATTTCAATTCAAGGTTGTATGAGTAAATAGCCTCTCTTACACCTCTTTGTAGACAACCTATAAAGTATTCAATGGTTCCTTTGTGTAATTGAATTGATGTATAGTTGCTATTAAGCAAGTATTGGAAGGAGTCAAATAAAAAATCTCCAATTGTGTATCTAAATGAATTTAATCTATACAATCCTTGTTTCTCTAGTATAGTGTCAATGTCGAATTCTACAAGTCTATTTGAGTGTCATAGTTTTCTACATCAACAAATTCTAGAATGTTTTATATTGGTTGGCTTCTTTGCTTATAATGTGTAAGACATTTGCAATTTGTCATTTTATCCACAAATAAAATGAATTACTTGAAGCAGGAACTATGTTTTGAAGAGTTGTTGTGCAAATGAGCAATTGAGACCTTTTCTATACAATGTAGTATATTATAGTGTTGCAAGGAAATGGCGGATAATTTTGCATACCTGTTACACAATATTAATCTTAGTATTTTTTGAAGGAAGACTATAGAATACAATAGTGTTGCTTAAGCTATGCATGTATAAATGAAACAATTATTACTAATAAAGAAAATAACAAAATAGTGCAAGGGTAAATTGCAAATTCAATTTTTTTTTAATGAAACATATAATGTATTTTTACCTGTAAATGCCTTGTTTTTTTTTAAAGTCTGCATGTATGACATGTACCAATGGATCCCTCCTTTTAAGTTGTACATCTGATCTTCAAATTGACAAGTTTAAACAAGCAATGTTATGGAAAATGAAGAAAACCATAAGAATTTGATATTCACAAAATGACAGAGAATTTTTAATCAGGGGAGCAAAAACTAGCAGTTGTTGCATTGGAAAGGAAGAAGTCTATGCATAATAATTCCATTAGTATATTAAGACATAAGTATATTTTCAATCTACATGTCATGCCTAACCACTACTATGGTGTTACTGCATATTAGGATTTTATGATTATAAGTTCTTTTCAGATGTTGTGTTTCTACTTTTATAGAACTTGGTTTTAGTAATGTCTTTGGGACATGTGACTATTGATGGACAAAACTTTTCTGTTTCAGAAATACTCTATTTTGAGCTTTGGTAGAGGCACTTTTGAATCTGACAAACTTTCTGATGTATTTAGAATTTATGTTTGATGTTCTAGTTAAAACGATATTGCTGTGTTTAGACTTCAAGTAAAATATGACCGATAAAACTATAAAAAAAATTTAAATCAAGCTTAGGTTTTATGGTTATCGCTTTCAATTTTTATTGAATATCAGCATACTGTTTATGATTATCATGATTTTATTCAGCGAAACAGTATTAATGATAATACGCTATATAATGGACAATGATGGAGCTTAGGTATGATTTAATTTCAATTTATCCATTGGCTTGTGTTGAGATTAATTTTATAATGATGCTTAAGTATGAGTTCTTGTTTTAGGTATTTTCCTAATCCTTCATCGACATTTCATATATATATATATATATATATATATATATATATATATATATATATATATATATATATATATATATATATATATATATATATATATATATATATATATATATATATATATATATATATATATATATATATATATGCGTGTTGTTATTTTAAAAGGGTCTATATATATATATATATATATATATACTCTAAGTTTATGTTTTTAAATCAATTACTATTAATAAATGGGGTTTAAAACCCATGGTGGTTAATGTATATGTGCTTAACATATCATATTTGCAAAAAGGTTTTATTAACCTAAAACCCTAAAGGGTTTTGCATACATTATGTTTAAGGGAATTTTGTATTGTTTTTAAACTTGGCCAAAATGTGGTGGTGGCTATGAGGTAGCCATATGCACCTCACTGTGTGAGTTGCAGATTCATTCATTTCACTTTTATTATGGCTTTAATAACATCGATGGTTTTTTGGCCATTTCTGTTGTGAGTAGGGTTTTATTATTGTTTTAGGGGCCAGAAACTTGGCCGCATTTCTCTGTATGTTATGCATCTATGATGCTTATTGCTAGGATTCAACATCATGGAGGAATGGGTTGTAAGGGCATTCATGCTTATGAAGCCATGCAATGTTGGAATTCTTCCTAACAAGCATTGTCTCACAACTGTAAATCGGTGTTTCCAGTTTGGAGGTGTGGCTTTGATTTGGTATTTGGGGCTTTGGTAACAAGATTATTTGCAGAGTTTTGTATCGAGTTTTTTTTGGGGACCTACTGTGATTTGAGGTAGGGGGGCTTTCTTAAACCCTATACTCTTTTTTTCATGTGTGTTTCATTTGAAATTGTAAACAAGATTGTTAAAAGATGATTTATTTATGGTTTTGCATATTGACACCCAAGGGTGGGAGTATGCAGGGTCGGCAATAATCTTGTTGAACTCTGTGTATTTCCAAATTTGGATGTGGGTATGGCAAAAATTTCCATGGTAACATAGCATGTTGTAGCATTATTGTTATATGTTATGGATATGAGTAATAATGTGATGTTTTGGGTTCCATTGAGGTGAGCTCTGTGTGTTTTGAGTTTTGATGCATATCGTTATTTGGTATTTTGTAAACAATTTACATATGCTCGAGGCGAAATTAATTATAGAATTCTGAGCAAGTGTTTTTGTTTGGGGTTTTAGTTGGCATGGGTACTGGGTAAAAAAGTTGTATAGATATTAACCTACTTATGTTTTCCATCAATTCATATTGTGTTTGATATACATGCTCTCAACTGTTAGTTTGAAACTGAATAATGTAGAATTGTATAGTTATAGCTGAGGCATTTTGTCATATAGTTTGCAAGAAGTTAAGGTATAAATTTTATTTGGAATGTTTTTGCATTTGCCATACTTTGTCAAATTTATGAGAGTTAGAATGGATGTTTCTCTATTTCGCGGTAAGAATTGGGGTTTTAAAATTGAGCCTGTCTTATGAGTTATATAGATATATACGGGTATGAGATTCAGTTCGACCCACGGTGATTGTATTTAAACATCAATATTTTTTTTAAGTTTTATGTGTTATGCGAGTTGTAAGAAACTAAAACATAGATAAACCTTTGAGCATCTACATTAAACTGTGGGAGGGCAGTTGGTCAAATGGTTAGCTCGAAATTTATAAAAATGTTGTAATAGCATTTGTCAGCATATTGTATTGTGTGTTGTTGGTAGTCGATGTCGTGGAGAATTATTGTGTAGAATTACTTATCATCAGCAATAGGTGTCTTATGATAATTGGAAACTTGGTAATATTGTTGTTATCAACACCAGTCATGATATCTTGTCGAAATAGTAAAAAGGAAATTGGAGAACAAGTCGATATATATATCACTATGACAACATAATTTCTCATTAAGTTAAGAAAGAATGTAGAAAGGTATCAGGTTATAATAACTGTTGCTTATTGAATTGTGCATTTGATTTGGTTTCATTCACAATTGTATAAGGTATTTGTGATAGTTAAAAAATTTACTTAGCTGTTGTTACTAAATGTCTAGAATGAAAATTATGTTGAACAGTAAGTGTGCATCTTAAAACATGGTGAACTTCCATTCTAGTTAGTTTCGGTGATTGGTATGCTAGAAGTTTTTCGGTACCTGTGTAAATAGCATAATAATTTGATTCAGCTTCACAGTCTCATATGTTACTAAGATTCTAGTTATGGGCAATAGCATATAGATAAATAGTTGGTGCAAATCCAAAAATTGGTGTTAGCTTATGAATTGAGCATAAGTAGAATTTGCATTTGGATATTGGAATTTATGTGGAATACATGGTATCGTTATTGATTTTTTTTAATATATAAAACATTACTTGGAGAAGTTTGCCACTCATGATTAAATTAGTTTGATTATGTTATGAAGCATTCTGATGGATATTCATATGATGTTATGAAATTAAAATATGTAAATTAAATATCTTTTATTACAAAGATGTATTCAATTCATCATTAAAATATAAGTTTTTACAAGTAATGAGATAGATTCTATAAAATATGTTTGATGATACGCCATTAAAGAAAGAATATATTATGCATTTTGATTTGTTATCTTGGTCATTTTGAAGTTAGATGTAGATGATTATGTCAGTAGGAAGTTAACTGTATAGTATTAAGGTTAAGTACGTACCATTAAGCTGAGATAACAGTTTAATTGTATTTGTGTGATCTTGATTTTATAGGTTTCTGTTTCTATTATTATAATTATCTATATTTACCTTTGAAATTGGCATAATAAGATAAGTTACAAATAGATCAAAGGATGTAGTATCATGTTGTATACTGATTTTATATATGTTGCATGTACATTCTTAGTATACCTGTTTGATGTGTATTTTAAGAATAGCTATGATGAACGTATATTGAGGTGGCTGAATTTGGTTTATCCTATTTAGTTAATTAATTCAGTGATAAATTTAAAATAAATTGCGTGGCTTAATTACATATAAAAAGATAATTGGCCTTACCTATGACTTAAACCTATATGGTTAAGTACGGAGAACAAGGCATATCTTTATTTTGTCATTGAGAAGTATAATAGAGAATCCCGTTATGTGTTGACTATGGGCATACCATGCATGGATGCAAAATCTTAGTGCCATAACGATGAAACCTCAGTATATATATGATTCATTTATGGGTTATTCTTAGTGCGAGTTTAATTTTGCATTGTTAAGTAAATGTTTACTTCTTACATATTAATTTTGGAACTGCACTATGTTAAGTGGATCAGATATCTGCAATATGGTTATGTATGTGTTTATTCTAACATGTATGTAGGTGGATTACAATTTTCAACTCAGTGTGTACTGAGCCCCCTTTTGTGTTGTGTTGCATTTCGGTATGTTTTACAGGTGCTTCGAGTTGATTAACAAGTAGCTAAGGATGACTATTGAAGTTATTTCTTGAATCAATATTTAATTACTTGTAGGGTCCATATGTGGGACATTAGTGATTAAGAATGATGTTGTACTTCCTTATTGTACTGAACTCGATATGTATTCACATCTTAATTGATATATATTTTATGATATGTACTTGTATTTTGAGGTTTTCAGTTTGAGTATGGCTCAACCATTGTACTTGTATTTGTATTAAGATGAGTTGATAAAAAAAATTGTTTCGTTCATTATTCTTGGTCTTTGTTTTCTAATATTTTGGTTTTTTTTAGTGTAGCATTACACTACAAAACTATGAAATTTCATGTCAAGTATTAAAGAAGAATCATGGTAATTGTTACATTATAATGCTTCTATCATACCAAGCAACAACTTGAATAAATTTTTAGAGCTATTTATTTTTGTTTATTTGAATTTGTATGAAAGTTGTAAAAGTTAAAAATGGGAGCTTTAGAGTGGAGTGCAATTGTTCAACAAACCAATGCTTTAGAGTTAGTGTCTAGATTTTGCAATTGTTTATAAAATTCATTATTTAAAAGATGAAGGCCTATGAAAGCTCCTACCAATGAATATAAGTGTCCTGAAGAATTTGGAATTGTTATCTTAAAGAATATATTTTAGAATGAATGCACAAAACTCATCAAAACTCATGAAACTATGAATGCATAGATAGCTATTTGCAAAACTTGGCAAAAGAATGTCAAGGATGGGGTTGGCATCCCACCTCGTTTGAGGATTGAGATGATTGTCCTAGTCTCAAGTTCTCAATCATGCTCTTAGGTAGATTACTTATTTTCTCCAATATCCAATAAAAAAATTAACTGCCAAAAATCATATATATACATGGCTACTAAGGTCAATCATGTTGGCCCAAGAATAGAAGGCTTAGCAAAAATAAAATAAATTTAAACTAAGTTGGCTAGGGCTGACACTAAAAGTCTTAGTTAATTATTAGATTATTTATTTGACTTATTGGCCAAAAGCCAATAACAGTGCTTAGGAGCACTGCATGTGCCCCGGTAGCTCCTCTAATTTGAGCTCATTAAAGTCAAGTCATCAGTTTTCTTCTATCATCCCAGAATTTGAAATACAAAAAATAGAATAACTACACTGCTGGGAAGTAACATTCAATCTTTGAAGTCACATTTGAAATGTCAAGTGAGCTAAAATCAACTCAAATGCTAGCTCTTTTTTATCACCAAATTCCCAACATGAGCAAGGTGTGAGCATACAAATTATACAACGAGGAGAATGAAAATAAGCAACAAGAAATTGGAAGCTAATTGGCAAGATTACATGAATATCAAATACGTAGAATCGAACAATGCCAAAATGGTGTATAATGATATGTGAATTCCAATCATGCCAAATTGGAAAATAATGATATGCAAATTCTATTCATGCCAAATTAGCAAATAGTACTTCCATGACAAGATATATCATTTTCTTCCAATACACACAAAATTGGCAAATAATGATATGAAAATATCATGGATCCAACCAATAAACTAATCAAGATAAAATCATACAATGACAGCCTGGATCTGGTGGGGAACCATCTTATATCAATAAAAACCAAGTAAGTAGCAGTAGGCCATCCAGTGACCACAATATTCGATTCTAAAATAATATAATTCCAATCATCATATAGTGAACTTGAAAGGTCATACACAAACAAAATAATTAGTAGCAATGTAATGATATAGCTGCAAAATATGGATGCAAAAATATGATTTTTTTTTTTTATGATCAATCACCACATAATATACACATAGCTACAAAAAGACTCTGCAGAATGAATGCACAAAACTCTGGAATGAAATATGATATCTTCATTCTAAAATATATTGTACGAATGGATGAATTATAGACATGGAAATTTGAAATACCTTCAATTGAAAGCTAGGTTTGTCCATACAGTTTGAGTGGCTCCAAAAGCTTCAAATGTTTTTTTAATTGTGTAATGTTCCCTCTTCTTTGTTATTAGTACTTTCTATGGCCTTTTCACCTACAACATACACAACATGTTGGTTAATATAAAGTCTCAAAATTACACATGAGAACCAAAAACTCTGGAACTTGACAGTTTTGAAATATGGAATTTTAACTTTTTGAAATACAATATTAGAGAAGCCAAGAATGGAATAGAACATTGCTCAAATGATTATGTGTTTAGTTTTATAAAGAACAATATCAAATGTAGCATACCAAGAAGAAATCATAGGAAATAGGTATACAACGAAGAGTTGTAAAGGCTAAATAAATCAAGTGGTAAGAAAAACAAAGCTATTCAAAATCACAAAAAATTGAAATGGGTCTAGTTGAAAGCTTGAAAAACACAATTATATTCTACAATGTAATTGTGTGCATGATTTTTCCAAGTCTAAATCATTGATAAGTATGATGTTTCTTTACTCTCCATAAATTTTTTTGAAGTGGGTTTTCTGTATTCATGGGACATTTGGAAATAATACAAAAAATGCAGACAGATATCAATCCTACGAGGAGTTTTCATTTAGTTGTTGTATAAGGGGGTACCGTTAAGTTTTATGTGTATTTGAGAGAAAAGTACCTTTTAGATGTTATTCACCTTTTATCATAGTTCTAGAAGAAACATGTTCTTGAATGGGTATAATTTATGGAAAATGTCACAAAGCTCCTTTCTAACCATGGGAAGAAACAAAATGGCTAGGTTTTCACCCAAAAATTGCACTTTACCAGTAAAAGAGTAGAGGGGTTTTACTCCAAAAAAGTAGTGGGTTTTCTTCAATGCCTACAACAATTGTCTCTTTTTTCTTTGTACACTTAACTCTAACCTTAGCCTAATTTGTTCCTCATAAAATGGGAAAAAAACCAACATTTTTCCTAAATATTAAATCTTTGGAAGCCCTTTAGAGCCTCTAAAGCATAGATAGAACTCAAATCCACAAAGATGAGGCAACAATTAGAAGACCACTATTCTAAACTCTTCAGACTTTTCTACCTATGACAAAACCCTAAGACTATCATTTCTATTTTAAAAAACACAATTTTATCCAACTAGAAAGCAAAAACAAAACTTCCATTGTACCATTTTAATTTTCTTTTTTCAATGACTATCCATGCTCTATGCACACAAAACTACTTTCATAAATATTTATTTACCGAAAAAAGTAATCGCATAAACAATCTTTAGCTAAAAACATCTTCAAAATACAATTTGGAAATAAAAGTAATGGGAAGCATTTGTTGCAAGGCTAGGCCTTGCCAAAATTTGAGCTATTCCATTTTCTACAAAGAGGGGAAGATGATTTTAACTTACTACTAGTGGCAACACAGGATCATATTGCTTATTGTTGTCTGCACAAGTTTCTTTGATCTTTGTACGAGTTCATCTGTTTAATTTGAAAATGCAGGGTTGATGTGAAGAAATAAATGTCATTAAACTTTATCAATGTAGAAACGATATCACATGGATTTAATAGTATTTAATGCTATTAATTATAGAATTAAATGATACGACAGCTAAGAGGTAGGGCTCTGGTCAATTTGATAATTTTGATAAAATAAAAGCATTTTTTATTGCCTTTTTCCTCATGCACCAATAGAATTTGGAGAAAATTATATTTTTCAATTCAAAAATATAATGAAATGAATAAAACTTTTACAAACAAAGGTTTATATGACCTCTTAAACTAATACTAATAATAATAATATGGCATCTAATGATTCCATAAGTTTCCTGCCTTGGGAGGAACTAATAATACAAGTTGTGTGGTTCCTATTACTATAATAAGTATATATATGTGTACTCCTATACTAGCTGATAATTAATTAAGCTGATAGGCTTGTTGTGGGAGCTTTGCTCCCAAAAAAAAAAAATTGACGAAAATATTGTAAGGCTTGATGGAAATGTTGTAAGACTTCTCGGTTTTATGGTTTTTAGTTGATGTAAAAAAACTCATTTTTAAAAATTGAAGTTTCCTTTAGAATTGCCAATGTTGTGGGAAAATTTCTAATTTTTATTTTTTCTCCACAAGTTTCTAATTTCTCCTCTATTTAACTTATGTGGTTTATTAATTAACCTATGTTTTTTCTCCCATTTCTGACATTATGAAGACTCTATTCTATTTTCTTTCTTATCAACAGTTTATATTATGTTCTCTTTTTGTACATGTTCATTATTATTTTTCATAAATGCAAGGATTATAATGCCACAAGTTTATAAACAGGTTTGAATTGTTGGACATGTTTAACATAATAATATATACATGGTGATTAGTTACAAAATCCATTCATATAGATTATAGAGAAGCTAAGGAAACAAATGGAAATGGTAATATGTGCATGTCAACAAAGAAGGGTCAACATAACTAAATCATATTAGTTGTACTTTTTCCTCAATTTCATGCAACTGTAGGTTTGTTTCAATTTCATGCTCAAATCATTTTTGATAGGCTAGGTTTTATTTGCAAATTTATCCATCCTCTCCAAACTCCATGTGATTATAAATTTGTGTTGTTTATGAAAGATCTTGAAATTGCATTATTTTTATTATCAAATATATTGGCAATGATTCATGCATTTTATAAATCCTAAAAAAAATCAATTTATATGTAAATTTTGATTTCAAATGATTAAACTACTTATTTGTACTTTTTATAAATCTTAATAATAATAATCAATTTATATGTAAATTTTGATTTAGATTCATGAGTTAACTACTTATTGCTTTCTCTCAAAATTAAAAATTAAAATTATTTTAAATTAGAATTTGAAATGCAAAAAGACAATAGAACAAAAAAAATCTAAAAATAAAAAAAAAAAGATTGCATTTATATCTATATTTTATTATTAGAAATGTTGTTTATAGGAAAAACATAGAAAGATTGTTTTCAAATCAATTACAATTTGAAATGATATGAACGTAAAAATATAAAATAGAATAGAAACACTTACATTTTTAGATTAATATAGAAATTTTACATTAATTATAGATTTTTAGTTTTAAATTTAAGTTGATTCATTTTAGAAAATTCAAAATAGAATTTTATCTAATTTTAAAATTTGAAATGATTTATATGCAAGAAGAAAAATTAAAATATATATTTGCTACACATATATTTCTATTTTTTAAATTTAGTAATTATTAAGATAAAAATAAATTGTATGGAAAGAAGTAGTTTACATATCTTCAATAAATATGCAAAGATTTCCTTTGTATCTAGATTTTAGTTTTAAATTTATAGTTTAATTTTATCATTTTAATTTTTTTACATAAAAATAACTTAAAATTTAGAAAATTTTGTTATATTTGTAGATTAGTTTCTACTAATTTTTTTATTTTTCTAATAGAAATTTTGTTTATAGTAAAAATATAGAAAGATTATTTGCACATCAATTACAATTATATGCATGCAAAAACATTACATAAAATAGAAATGCTTCTTACGTTTTTAGAAAAAATATAGGAAGTTTACATTTAAGTCTAGATTTTAGTTTTTTAGTTTACAATTTATGTTGATTCATTTTTAAAAATTAGAAATATAATTTTAAAATTTGAAATGATTTACAAGGAAAAAAATAAAATTAAAATATATGTTATACATATTTATTTCTATTTTTTTAATCTAGTGATCACTAAGATAAAACTAAAATGCATGCAAAAAAATATTGTTTACATGTCTTTAACAAATATAGAAATAATTTATTTGTATCTAGATTTTAATTTTAAAATTATAGTTTAATTTTATAATTTGAATTTTTTTACATTAAAAAAATTTAAAATTTAGAAATGTTTGTCATATATGTAAATTAATTTCTGCCTCCTTTTATTTTCATAATTATAACACTTGTTTATTCATTTAAAATAAATTAATTTATTGTTATGGCAATATAATACATAATATAAGCATCTATTTACCTATATTACAATAATGTATTCTAGGGTCATTATATTCTCACAACTCAGCTATCCATCTTATAAATCCTAACTATAACTAGCTTATATATACCTATATATATATTACGCCGAGAGTAATCGTTCTTGAGGCGCCTATTTTCATTTAATCCCAAGGTTATTTTAATCATTGTTGGGATTTATGAAAATGAAAATAGGTGCCTCGAGAACGATTACTCTCGGCGTAATATATATATAGGTATATATAAGCTAGTGGCAGTCGTGGCGCAACCAGAAAAGTATTTTTTAATTTTTCTATTTTTGATAAAGTTAGTATTGATTTTTTTATTTCTTTTTAAATATAGTTGTATAAACTTACTATAAAATAGTAGTAGTATAAAATTATTGAACACTTTCTTTTAAATTCTTATCAGTTTAATTGAATTTTATTTTAAGGATATTGTTAGGTAAATTGTTATATTGAAGAGTAGAGTTAGGGTTAGGGTTAGGGTTAGAAATAGGGTTAGGGTTAGGGTTATCGTTAAGGTTAGGGTTAGGATTTTAATTAGAGTTAGGGTTAGGGTTAGGGTTACAATTAGAGGTCGAGATAGAATTAGGATTAGAGTTACAATTAGAGTTAGGGTTAGGGTTAGGGCTAGGGCAAGGGCTATTTTAGGATTATGACTATTCTTAGGGTTAGAGTTAGGGTTAGGTTTAGAATTAGAGTGTGTTAGTGTTAGGGTTAGGGTAAGGACAATGGTAAGAATTAGGGTTTAGGTTATTATTATTGTTAGGGTTAGGGTTAGAATTAGAGTTAGGGTTGAGGTAGAGTTAGAATTAGAGTTAAAATAAGGGTTAGGTTTTTAGTGAAGATTTAAGTAAGGGTTAAGGTTTGGGTTAGAGTTTTGAATCAGGGTTGAGATTAGAGTTAGGGTTAGGATTTTAGTGAAGATTAAAGTAAGGGTTAAGGTTAGGGTTAGAGTTTTGAGTTGGGGTTAAGGATAGAGTTAGGGTTAAGGTTTTAGTCAAGATTAAACTAAAGGATACAGTTAGGATTAGAGTCTACTTATGGTAAAGTTAGATTGATAGTTAGAGTTAGAGTTAGGGTTAGAGTTATGGGTATGGTTGGGGTAAGGTTTAGGGTTAGTGTTAGGGTTAGAATTAGAGTTAGGGTCAGGGTTAGAGATAGGTGTATAGAAAGGGTTAGAGTTAGGGTTAGCTTTAGGGTTAAAATAATTGTTAGGGTTAGCGTTAAAGTCCATTTATGGTAGAGTTAGATTTAGGCCTACAATTAGAGGTAGGGGTAGGGTTACAGTCATGGTTAGGGTTAGGGTTGGAGTTAAAATAATTGTTAGGGTTAAAGTCCAATTATGGTAGAGTTAGATTCAGGGCTACAATTAGAGGTAGGGGTAGGGTTACAATCAGGGTTAGGGTTAGGGTTAGAGATAGAGAAAGGGTTAGGTATAAGGTTATTGTTAGGGTTATGTTTATATAGAGATAATGTTATATATAGGGGTAGCATCAGGGTCAAAGTTAGCGTAAGGGTTTGAGTTAGGGTCAAGGTTAGAGTTAGGGTTAGGATTAGGGTTAAATTCTAGATATGGTAGAGTTAGATTTATAGTTAGAGGTAGGGGTAGGAGTAAGGTTAAGGTTAGTGATAGGATTAGAGTTACGATTAAGGTTAGGATTAGAGTTAGGGTTAGGGTTAGGGTTATAGATAGGGGTAGAGAAAGGGTTAGTATTAGGTTTAGGGTTATGGTCGAGGATAGGGTCAAGTTAAGGGTTAGAGCATGAGTTTGACTTATGGTTAGAGTTAGGGTTATAGTTTGAGTTAGGGTTATAGTTAGAGATAGAGTTACACTTAGAGTTTGGGTTAGAATTACAATTAGGGTTAGGGTTAGAGTTACAAATAGATTTAATATTACAAGTAGGGTTTGAATTAGGGTTAATGTTAGAGTTAGGGTTAAGGTTAGAGTTTTAAGTCAAGCTTAAGGATAGATTTAGGGTTAGAGGTAGGGTTAATATTAAAGTAAAATTATGGTAGAGTTAGATTCATAGTTAGAGTTAGGGGTGCAATAGGGTTATGATTATGATTATGGGTGGAGTTAGACAAAGGGGTAGAGAAAGGGTTAGATTATGGGTTATGGTTAGGGTTAGGTTTATATATTGAGTTAGTAATATATATAGAGTTACATCAGGGTTAAGGTTAAGTTATGGGTTTGAGTTAGGGTTACAATTTCAGTCAGCATAAAGTTAGGGTTAGGGTTAGGGCTATATTATAATTATGATAGAGTTATATTTAGAGTTAGAGTTAGGGGTAGGGGTAGGGTTAGGGTTAGGGTTAGGGTTAGGGTTAGAGATAAGGTTAAGGTTAAGGTTAGGTTTTAGTTTATGGTTAGAATATGAGTTAGCGTTAGAGTCACAATTAGAGTTAGGATTAGGTTAGGCAAAAAGTAGGACAATGGTTAAAGGTACAATTAATGTTAGTGTTAGAGGTAGGGGTAGGTGTAGGCATAGGGTTAGGGTTAGAATTAAAGATATGGGTAGAGAAAGGGTTAGGGTCAGGGTAAAGGTTAGGGTGAGGGTTAAAATATGAGTTAGGGTTAAATTCTAAGTTGCAATTAGGATTATAGTTTGAGTTATGGGTAGACAAAGCATTAGAATTATGGTTAGGGGAAAAGTAGGACCACAGTTAGAATTACGATTGTTGTTATGTTTAAAGTTACATTTAGGAGAGCAGCTTGTTCTCCTTACACATGCCTCTTACCATAATAGAGCAATATAAGGATTACAATGTTCCTTATGTAGTTTTATAACTTTAATAGTTGCATTTATAAATAGACAATTGATTAATGTTAATTATGCTTAGCATGAATAGTGTACAATGAAGGACTACTAAATGTTATTGAGGTAATGATTGCACTTAAAATGAGTATAAAATGAATATTCTGCTTTAGAGTGGATTAATAGTTAGAAATAAAACATCAATTTTATACATAATTTAATGATCAACATATAAATGATATATCTCATGTTAAAGCTTTAATAATACAAACACAAAGGTGAAGGAAAAAGATTTGAAATATTTGCAAGTATAGTTGAGAAGAATTTGAGCTAAGAAGTTAAATTGTTTATTTATTTTTTTGATACATAGATGAAAGGAGAAGAACATCTCCTAGTACAATTCTCTAGATAAAGTAATAAGTGAAATACTAAAAATTGTGAAATCATCATATGGACCATGTGTATAGTTCTCCATAATGATGTAAGTACATGACATATTCTTCAGAGATTAAAATTGTATTACTACCTTTGTTCATAATATGATCATCATAGACCTCTTTCATCATGGATGGAAATGCATCTACTTTTGTAGATGTGTTGTGTACATATTTCGCGACATCTTCCATCTCCATTATCTTTATCTCTTGTACATGATCAATAGATAAAGCTGCATTCTCAATAGCTTTTACCATAGTTGTACAACATTATTTAATTATTCGTGCACACTTCTGAAACTCTGTCTCATAAAAATGATTTGAGTCTACTGAAGAAGTTGGGCTCATGTCAACAATGCTTGACTGTCTATCAAAGGCTTCCATGGCTAAAAAAAAACATGGAAAACAATTTAGAAAGAATTATCACCAATTTAAAAAAAATAGAACAAATGTATACTTAATGAGAGGGATAAATATTTTATATCAATAATGGTGTTGAAAAAATAGAACAGGTCACTTAGTACAATCAATTGTGGAGAAAATGAATATAAAACCAAATTGTATTAAAATTTGTAATGAAACTTTGGGTATTGAAACATGGTACTATTATGACCATTCATGGATAGTGAAGAATAGACAAACATAGATTTAAAATATTGAGTAGCAATGTATTGGTTGAAAGTAATGAAGAAAAAACATTATGATTCATTTGAATTGAAGAATGCCTTTATAATTTGAAATAATATTATAAACTTAATTTGTGGACCCAATTGATGATCATAGTTAAATTTACAAATTAGAGAATTAGTATAATAAAATTTCAGCGTAATGGTACTTGCAAGCATTAAAATGTGCAAATAAAAAGGTTATCATGTCAGATTGAGCATATCAAATTATGCTTTTCATTAACTATGGAATATGAACTATCAATGTGCATAATAAGAATAACAACATAATAGTTGATGATGATGATCACATAATGTAGTAGAACAAATAAATCTTTATTATTAAATAATATGTTTCAAAACATCAATGATTTTCAAGACTTCTCAGTCTACATTCTTCTACTTTTCTCTTTGAAAGTTGTTTCCCACTTTTCATTTTCTCATAACGGTCATATGTAAAGGGTGGCATTATCCTCAAACCTTCTAGTGACTTAACACGAGATATCCCCACAAATGTCAATCCTGGTCTTTCTCTTGGACCTATGTCAATTGTGGCTTTTGAAAGAGTTAGCCCTTGAGATTTGTGAATAGTCAACACCCATGCCAACCTTAATGGTAGTTGGAAGGTCCTACCCCTTTGCAATGGTACTATTGGTATTATGTTTCGATGGTGATCATCAAATAGTACTCTAGAGTAATTGTCAAATTCAACTGTAACATATGATGGTGGCTTAGGTGGAGCAGTTCCTGGTTTGTAAACAATATTTCTGATATATCCCAATGATCCATTCACAAGACCAGCTTCTATCTATAGATTTGTAGTCAACATTACTCTTGCATTGTTACTAATCAATAACTCTGTATCAAGTTCCTCGCTTGATAAATCTTCATTTCCATTACCATTTCTTGACTTGGTTGCAAGGCTACATGCAACTGGATGTCTTAAAGAATACAACATCCTCATGTTATGGTTACGAACATTGTCATTTGTAGAGAATAAATGCACTGCCCTATCAAACTCATCATTGCTTGAAACATCTAATCTTATAGGTGTTTGTGTCATAAGCAAGTTCCAATCATCTATTCGTGGATTCGCATCTCTCACATTTGTGAGAAGCTGATGAAATATTTGTTGTTGGATATTTTCTCCATCTTGCCTAAACACTTTATCTAGTGTAACCACAGTCTTGAATTCTTGCCACAATAACTTTGCTCGCCTATTGCTATCATATGCTGGTCTATCATTAACATGAGGTAATTGCCCCAAATCACCAACTAAGATAATAGATACACCTGAAAGATAGTTGCAAAATTTTTAGTTACATATATAAAGTAAAATCAAAAGATATGTATTCTATATGACCAATCTTAATAAGAATTAGAAGACATTAATAACACCATGTGATGTACGAAAAGGGATACCTCCAAAGCTTATGTCTGCTTTATGTGGGAAGGCTTGTCTAAGTCGACTAACTATATTTTCCAGCATATTCTAGCCAATGAAGCTCATTTCACCAATCAAAATATATTTGATATTTTCCATCTCTTGTTGAAAGCTTGTAAGTCTTGTCCCTTGTAGTTGGGAAAAATTTTTAATTGGAATTCGCAACTTTGAATGAATGGTAGTTGCTCCTATATTGAAAGTTGCAACTCTAGTTGGTGCAAGCAATAGAAGAGGAGAAGGATTTGTCATCGATGCCATTTGAAAAGATTGATTGATGGCACCAATTAGATAAGACTTTCCCATTCCTATTGTTCCTTGAATTATCATAAACAAAGGATTTCCCACTTGATTGCTATGGTAGTGTGTCAGAATAATGTCGACTACCTTTTGTTTCTTGTGACTAAGAGTTGTAAAGTTGATACACTGTGGAATGTCATCATACATAAGAAATCCATTCTTTTTCATTTCAGCTATGAAATTTATTGCTCGGATTGTCTCCTCTTCACTTTGATATCCACTACACCAATTTGTATTTCTATCAATATCTCTTCTCCCCAACATGTCAATTTCAGAAACTGGCATATGTTGACCATGATGTAACCTAGATATTATTTCCCACTCATGTTCTGTAGTATTTTCCTGAATGGCTCCATTATCTTCTATCTCTAAATCACTTGAAGGTTCATTATTTTGTGCATGTTCTTGCCTTTAGACATGCCAAGGATTATAATTGAGGGAGTCCCAATTTGCTACTATAGTATCATCATCATGACCAATGTCTCTCTCAACATTAGGAAAAGGTTTGTATAGTAATAACTCAGACAAAAAAAAGTTCACCCACTTATCAGAATCTCATGGAGGAATAGAAAAATACCTAGGAAAAACTCTAACAATAGCTGCTTTCTTTGTTGGCCCCCATTTATTATCTCCTCTTCTTTTAGGATTATATAACCAGGACCTTGTTGCATCAATCAAACTGATACCTTCCATACAAAGTGGTCTTGTTTTATAACCATCAACAAAAGATTTTGTGAGTTCTTCCTCATTTCTATCATCATTGATTACCACAGGTTTGAAAACTTCATGTGAGACATTTATATTGACAAACTTTCTACTACACTCCACCAACGGAAGTTCTAATAACATATGGCATGTTTCTTGAGCTCCAATATCTCTTTCTATAACTGTCTCTGTTAAAAGCTTTCTATATGCCCATGATGCTAAATCATTAGGATTTTCAAGATTTGAAAGACGCATCAACATTTGTTGATATGTTTCAGAGCTTCTCTCTGCTTTTGCTGCATACTTTGCAATATATTTGATAACTGCATGTCTTGAAAGGACAGGTTGCCAATCAACATTAGCCCTCCACAATTGCAGTATGTATTGGTTGTGTGTATTAACTCTGTCATCATTTCTTGCTGGTTCAAATTTTGTCTCACCTGATTCTGCATTGGTATATAACTTTGATCCCTCCAAATTTAATTGCCAAGGAGCATTATACCTGAAACATTGGTGAATACATATGTAGTTAACCCAACTTGTTAAAAAATGTGAAATAGAAAATTTATAAATAATTTTTTTTGAATTTGATTAACCTGCAAACCATTCTTCCTCTTTTTTTATGAAGGCATGCTCCCTCCTTACAAATAGTGTGTCTCTCAACAAAATTGAGTATCTGTTCATAATCCTGGTCTATATGCATCTCAGCTAGTTGCATTGTATGCTTCAGGCATGGATGCTCACCAAAATTATAGAAGACCTATAAATGATCATTCATAGATTATTCTATTGGATAGAGGTGAGAAACACATATTAATATTTAACTCATTTATAATATGAAACTTACATTTATGTTTCTTTGATGTGGATCATGTCTAGGATTCCAAGCATGAATAATGGAATCAAAATATCTCTCAGCACATTTTCGTTCATCCTCATAATAGTGTCCATATTTGGTGCCCCTTTGAGCCATAAGAAGCCATGAACATGAGGTGAACCACGATGTTGCCACTCATATCTACACCAAAAGTCCTTTACTTTCATACCTTTTTCAAGTATTTCTTTCCTAAACATTGTATTCCTTAAGTGCATGTAATAAGTGACAATATGCAAATAGTTGATGATATTCTGCCTTCTCCATCTTTGAGCCTCTCGTGGATTAGTAGGTGTTGTACCAGGCATTAGTGCATGTAAATCAGGCCATTGCATATCTGTTGCACTTAATGTGAAGAAAATTGTAGGTGTGCCAAGTTGGTCAAACAAGTTAGTTAATTCTGCTTTACATTTTGCCCAATATGATCTTGTTCCTCTTAGACTTGTTCCAAATCGCATTAGCCTATCTGCAAGATTATTGCAAGGCATATTTGCCATATGTTCACGCAATTCAAGAATAGTTATTGGCATTTCCTGAAAGCTCCTTTTTGCAAAAATAGATGCTAAACTTTGTGCGCAATGTCTCATTACCATGTTCTGCACAAAATACCTAAACCTTGGATGTTTTCCAAAGCGATGATCCCTATACTTGATCAGATGCTTTACAAATTCATGCAAGTATACCCGCTTCATTCTAGGCTCTAACCAATCACATCTTCTATCTAGAAACAATTTTGGGAAAGCCATATCCAACAACCCAGATGTGACATACTCATTCATAGGTGATGCACCTATAGATGGCCACTCAATTAAAGTAGATGGAATTGCATTAGGATTATTAACCCAAGCATGAATTAATTCCATTTCCCTTTGAGCATTAGGTGGCCTTGAAGCCATAGAGTTTGTGTGCTCAATTATATTACCTTCATCTGTCTCCATGAGAGGACCTAGGAATACAACTTCATTTGCATCATAATCAAACTCCATGTGCACTATCTTTAATCTATGAAAAATATTCTCATCCCTATTTGAAGGCAAGTCATTAAGAGCACTTTCATCTATCCTATCATCTGCATAAGATTTATCATTTTCAACTTTTTATTTCAATGCTCTATAAACACGATCCCTATTCATAGTAAAGTTATATCTTGTACCATGTTGATCCCTTCTTCAAACAATGATGATTGGTAAATGATCAATTGTGTGTGGCAAGACTTTTGATAATTGTTCAACATGCTGAGGAAAACTAATGGTATGTCCTTTATACTTATACTGACCTCCAATTGCATGTGTAACTTGCAATATAGGGTTTGCACGTGCAATGAGCATTTCTTCAACTTGAGTTAAATTTGCAAGCTCTGGTGGTTGACATCCTGGATCCATATTATTTGAAGATGAAAACCTATGAATTCCTGTCTCTTGACAACACCTATTGCATATTGGACCCTCACTAGTGCAATATACTTTCATTCCTGCATATGACTCCTGACAAACATAACACATCTTTGGTGTTTTCAAACTATCTATCTGATATCTAAACTGCATTTGGAATCTTCTAAATTCGGATTGAAGCATACCATTTGGATTGGGAATGTTTTCACTATCACCTTCTAATTCATCATTCACATGGATTTGACTTTCATGTTGTGGTGTTTCTAGGACATTTTCTACAGATGGAGACCCTTCATATTGAACATTTAGTTGATTGTTTGCATCTATAGGATGTTCATGTATGTCACTTGCTTGCACTTCAACATGTTGGACTCCGCACCTTTGTGTATCTAGAAGGACCCTCTGAGAAGTACGTTGACAATTATTTCTCTGTACATTTTTGTTCTCTCTTTCATCATTTTCTAGTTGTGCAACTGACACTTCAGACCTTCTTCTACCATAACTTTTCCTATTTCCTTGATTTAATGTTATTCTTTGTTGTTTTGTTTCATTTTCTGTTTGTTGTTGTTGTTGTTGTTGACGTCTACGGTATTCTCTATGATATTTTCTTTGATATTACCTTTGGTATTCTCTTCTTGCCTCCTCTGATTCAAAATTTAACCTAGGTCTCACCATAGCTAGTACAAAACTAATATTAGTGAATTAAGCTATATTTTTCATGACACTAAATAATTTTCCATAGAAACCATATAAATTAGTAAACTTCATCTATTAAAATGTGTATATGATTTATTTAAAGGATACTTTATTTAGTAGACATCAAAAAAATTATAGCAATGAAGCTTATTATATAAGTAGTTAAATTTATATATAATGTTTTTATGAATGAAGAAAATTTATATTTTAAATGAGTAAAATCAAAGTATCTGTGAATGGAGACAAACAATTTAAAGATTTAAAGATTGCTGAAAAATATATTAATTAAGAATAAATGAAGAAAGTATGAACAATAAATAAGAGAATACATTAAAAAAAATTATGAAAATACATTTTGTTAAAGAAATATACAAATATGAAGATATATAATGACTTTTTATTTATGAAATATTGGATACATCATGTAAATATATTATTCTATTTATGAAAACCTTGGATACATCATTTTAAAAAATAATGGTCTAAAAGACCTTTTATTGCAAAACACATGTATACATGATGTCAAACTTTGCAATAGAAAAACAAAATTGAAAGTATAAATTTATTTTTTCTTATTTACAAACAAATAAATTGATATTTTAATGAAAATATATGGCGGCATTATCATCCACTTTTGAAACATTACAAATATTTTTAGATATAGGTAACATTATAATTGATTGCTTAGTATTATAATATTTTAAAAATGGCAGCATTGCCTTCCACTTTTCAAAGATTGATGCGTAAAAGTTACTATTTATTCTTTTAAAATTGCATATAAAAAATGAGCATAACTTAAAATAAATATATGGCTACTCTAATTTTCAATCGACTAAATTAAAAGTGTAAATTTAATTTTTTAATTTAAAAATGAATAAATTGGCACTTTAATAAAATATTTGGAAAATGGTGGCATTGCCATCCAGTTTTCAAATATTAATATATGAAGATTAAATTTAATCTAAATGTAAATTACAAAACTATTATAATTGAAATAGTAATCTAATTCAAGTACTCTAAATCAATATACTAATCTTAATGAAAACATTACAAATAGTTTTTCAAATATAATTAACATTATAATAAATTGCTTAGTATTATAATATTTAATATTATCTATACTTAGAACTTTTTACATATCCTTTATTTTCTCATTTTTTAATCATATAAAAATAAAGACCATGTGTAACATCATTCTATTACTCATAAGAAAACATTATTTATTTATTTATTTCTTTAAATTATGTAAACAAAATTTGTATGGAAAAACTTGTTTCATGTTTTTAGGTGGTTGTTTTAAATTCAACTATTAAAAAATGTTGTTTCCTTCTTTCTTTTTTCTTTTTACTAAAATTTTAGTCACTTTTGTTTTCAACAATTGTCATTAAAAAACTCATTTATTTTTATTTTCATTTACAAAGAAAGTTTCCAAAATTATGTAGAGAGGAAAAAATAAAATAGAATTTTAAAATGAGCAAAAGGAAAGGAAAGTTTTTAGAATTTTACAATGATAAAGGAAAGGAAAGTAAAGTTTTTAGAATTTTGAAATGAGAAAAAGGAAGGAAGTGTATTTTAATGTGGAAGTTTCTATTATTTTGATTTGAAAATTTCTATTATGCAAACAAAGAACTGTATATAAACTATGAAAGATTCATAGCAATGGCTAATAAGGTTATTTGTGTGCTCATGAATTTTATTATTGCAACAACATTTTTGCAATATTGTTGCAGATTCAATTCTTAGCATACATAGCAACAAATAGAGGAAAATAGAGGAGCAAGTTAGAATGACAGATGTTGCTTCAAAAGTCACAATTTGCTGTGGTAAAGATGATTAGGCTCCCTAACTTATTCTCAAAAATAATGAATATTATAGAAGCCATTAAGGTTTAGACATAATCCATGACATGTAAAGAAGATGGGCCTATTTGGTTTACTCTAAAGATTATATTTCATGTTTTAGGTGGTTGTTTTAAATTTAACTATTAAAACATGTTGTTTCCTTGTTTCTTTTTTCTTTTTACTAAAATTTTAGTCACTTTTGATTTCAACAATTGTCATTAAAAAACTCATTTATTTTTACTTTTATTTACAAAGAAAGTTTCCAAAATTATGTAGAGAGGAAAAAAATAAAATAGAATTTTAAAATGAGCAAAAGGAAAGGAAAGTTTTTAGAATTTTAGAATGAGAAAGGAAAGGAAAGTTTTAAAAAAATTAATTAAGAGACAACAATGAGCGGAAGATTTTCATTTTAGAGTATATTGCAACAATCTGCAACAACTTCAAACACATATCGATTCAAACATATATGGATATATTGCAAGAATCAACGACAACTTGAAACACATATCGATTCAAACATATATGGATATATTGCAAGAATCAACAACAACTTGAAACACATATCGATTCAAACATATATGGATATATTGCAAGAATCAGAAACAACTTGAAACACATATCGATTCAAACATATATGAATATGCCACAGAAAGAAAGACCAATATTTACAAATGAAATATGGTTGAAGAAATTCAAATCACAACCTTACTTGACTCACAGCTTGTACAGTCGATAATTACTTTATCCTGGCTTAAATGCCTCCTTTGGATCTCCTCACACACTGTAAATGAGCAAGGTAAGAGACTTTTGCAGAATAGAAGAGAGACGTATATAATATATAAGGAATTAGAATTTTCCTTACGACTTCCTGTCATTACATGAGTTATATTCGAATTCTTTAATTCGATCATCTTGAAAGAATGAAAAGGAAACGTTTGAAATGGCATATTTGCATGGTTAATACTTCAAAACGCAAAAACAAATTTAAATGCATGAAACACCACCCGCATAGCCCACCTCGGCGGCAGTTATTGTCACTGCTTACTCTTGCTGTCAGTAGCATAATTAAAAATGTATTTATTAAATTATTTTTAATTAAATTAGTGTGTAATGGATTTCCTTTCTTTTTTATTGAAAAGGAATCTTTGCATATTCCTGTGTTGGGTATTTGTGCTGCCATTGTATAGAACACCTCTCGACGTAACAACCATAATCCCAATTCTAACCTTAATCATTTTCTTAGATCCTTAACCCTAGGCTAAACCCTAATCCAAACGTTAATCATGATGTAACTACAATGTGACCTTAACTATGACATAATCATAATGTGAAACCTAACTTAATTCAACTGTATGTATGGATTGAAAATTGTATTCACCTACTAAAATATAAATCCATTTATTTTACTAAAACAAGCATTAACCTAACATTAAGCTTTATTAAACCATAAGTAGAAATTGAACCCTTATCCTAAAAAATTGAGTTTTCAATACCCTCCAAAATCTTCTCAATAAATTAAAATTTGAACCTAACTCTATTACTTACACAAAACCAAATTGAATCCAAATCAATTTAAAATCTAAATAAGTTAACCCTAATCCCACACTATATAATTTAATTTAAGAAATTTTTGTGTACCATAGCCTTAATCCTAAATGATATTAAAAATTTAAGATATATTTGAATCATAATTGTAACTCCAATCTTATCCAACTTGAAACCTAACCTCAAACTTAACTCTAACCATAATTAAACATTATGTTAAATTAAAATCCTAATCTAATTATAATTCTAAAATTAACCATAAATTTCTTCTCTACTTTTCCTTAAATTACACAAATTATTCCTATCGGCTAATCATTGCACATACATAAACACGCAACTACTAGTTTTAGACTGCATATGAAAATCTATTTACGAAAACATTTAACATCTATCAAATCAAGAGCCCACCCTTTGTCTATGGTCTTTTTTAATTAGCCAATAGGCTATTATAGGTGGGCATTTCAGCCCAAACCTGTCCGATGCAAAACAATTAGTTTTTTTTTAAGTGGTTTGCAGTAGGGGTTGGATTGTGTATCTTTCAATAAATGCTATAACATAGAAATCAAGTGTTCCATCTTATTACAATCTTTTGAATAAAGGCAAATATTTGTTATCAGATCACAATTTGATTTACCAAACTAAATATTAAATGATTTGATTTTTAGTCCTGCCTTATTTATAAGGCAGACAACTTATGTTCCCCATTACTAACAGAAAATGTTGTGTTCTTAAGGGCCTGTTTGATTGCTAGAATATGAGTGGAATAGGAAGAGAAAATTAGAATATGTTCTATATTTGTTGTTTGGTACACTCAATTAGAATTGGGAATAGGAAGACATATTCCAATTTTGCTCCTAAAATGAGCATATGTCTATGCCAAAAAATAGTTGGAACAGGAATAGCCATTCCTAATCCCACTATTTTTTTATAAAATAAAATAAAATATAATTCCATTCCCATTCTATTTTTCTATTCTAATTTTCAATTCCTATGCCAGCAACCAAATGGGTCCTCAAAGATCTAAAATCAGAAGGTTATAAGTTCTTTTATTTAAAAATATTTTTTGCACATAAATTTTAATTTTATGATTGGTCATTGCCAATTTCGCTAAGGTTAAGGTGTATAAAAAATAAAATAAAATAGAAATTTCAACAACATCAATCACTGGCAGAAGAATTCTGGAAGGCTTTGAAACCAGGCAAACAAAGGAGAACTAGAAGCACAAGTTGTGGGGACATGGATGACACAACAACGATTGAAGATATAGTGACAATGCCATGATTTTTCACAATTGCTTTCCCTCACAGATTTTAGGTTCTTGTTTCTTTGGACCTCTGTACATTTCGCAGTTGGAAAACAAATTTTCAAATATCAAGGAATTTCAATTTCATGAATGGAAAGTTGGAAACTATGTAACCAAGAAACACTAACTGGACTCAACCCATTGTAGGATGTCGACAAAATTGATATATCTTTAGAAATTATTAATCAAATACATTTGACATACTTTCTTTTCTATTTTCCTCCTTGTCGGTGCCAAATTCAGAGTTTTTGGAGCAAGATATCGACAACCACCAAAGCAGCCTATCCACGAATTGTTTCATGGAAGAATTTGGAAGAATGATGGAATGACTCGGAGGGATCTCACCTTATGTATTGCAACTCTTGTAGGATATGCACAAAAATAGGTGTGCTCGGACAACTTAAGAAATTTTTTAATCAAATGCAATTGGCATGTGCAAAGTCAAATTTCATAACTTTTTCAGCATCCTTCCTATCCCAAATTCAGAGATTTGGACGATTTTCAACTAGACTCTTTTGTTACATTTTATTTGATGCCTTGCATTTGTGCATGCACTTGGAAAATGTATAGATTTCTTAACACTATTTTTATTTTGTATTCAAATAGTTTCAATAGCCATAAATGACTCTAGGGTTTTAGTTTAAGCAATTTTTAAGTTCAGTTTAAGAAATGTAAATAAATTTTTAGTACTAGTACAACAATTTATTTCTGATTTGTTGTTTGAATGTAATATTTTAGTGGCACAAAATATGGATTTCTTTTTTTGTCTTTTCCATGACTTTTTCAAATTTATTGTTGATTTTGGTTAGTTGGCCTAATTTTGTCCATGCTTGAACAACATTTTAATGTACTAGGTTCTATTCTATTTAATTATAGCGAGTTTGAAATTAAAATGATAAAATTAATATTAAAATCGTATAAACATAAAATTTTGCACATAAAATTAAAATCTTATTAATGAATAATAATGTATTAATTTTAATATTCAATATTTTCATACATAATTCTAGTGTAAATTTGAATTGTAATATTTCTTCTTTTAAAATAGAGTAGGAAACATTCAAGATCTCCACTATTTACATTAAGAAATAATCATAACATTTTTTTGTCACTTTATTAGTTTTAAAAATATGACATGCTCTTGTTGATCTTTTATTGCTTCATTTTGGATTCCATGCAAAGTTCTTGCCAATAAAATTTGAATGTTTCCTTGGTCTAAAGGTGCATAGTGGTAAAAAGATCAAAGAACAAAGACAACAAGAAATAAATTCCAGTAAGTAATTCTCCACAACCTTCTTGGTAATGTGGACTGTCAATTTTAAGCAATTGGTTTGCATTGCTTGGTTGATACAATGTGTTAAGAGAGAGAGAGAGAGAGAGAGAGAGAGAGAGAGAGAGAGAGAGAGAGAGAGAGAGAGAGAGAGATTGAAAAATGTACATTCAAAATTAAATTTTCATTGTCTATATACTTCATACTCTTTGTATGATTATATTTCATATTTTTGAGTGGTTGATGCTTGTATGCAATGTGTATGTATGTAATGGCCACTACTATAACCCCTCCATACACTTTGAAGAAAAATTACTAAGAACATAATACAATCAACTAAACCATTGCAACTCACCTGTTAATTCTAATATAGAAGTTTTGTTATTACTAGAATGTGAAATAGAATGCCTAATCATGTGATCAATTTTATATTTACACCTTCATACAAATGCTATATGATCCCTCTCTTACATACTATATTGGAGTCCAATCATCTTTGTTGCCCCTCATACTACCCCTTTCTCATTATTCCCAACCTTTATAAGGTAGGGACTCTAGCTCTATAAGAGCTCTTGTTGCATTTGTTTTCATTCATCACCTATCTTTCGCACTCTAAAATCATAAAATGGATGGCATTCTGAGGTGGTATGCACAAGCACTTCTAATTGGAGAACCAACATTTATTTTTTGACAATGTCCATGGCAACCCTTCCTTTTCCATATCCACTCAACACATCCAAAAGACATAACATCCTCTCATAAGTGTTTTTTTTTCTGATCAAGAAGCAATTCAATCAAGGCAGAGACTACCCTGCCTCGATGGCTTTCATTTTGTTGCATAAATTGTTTGAGGCAATTGTAGTGAGCATTTCGAGGGCAGCCACAATGGCTTGGTGGCACACTTCCTCCATTAATAGCTCTAGCAGCCTTTAACTCAACTCACTGATGGTGTTCATTACAAGTTGTCTCAAGCTTTTCCTGGACCTCATTTGTAAGAGCATGGTGGAATAAAAGCGTGCAGTGGAGGTACCTCTCTTAAGAATGGAAGCTAGGGAGGCCAAACACATTCTTGTGGTAATGGAATCAAGTGTCTCATCTAGGAAAGGAAGAGAGAAGAACCCCCAAGGCTTCCTCACAAGTGGTTGTTGAATCGTAGTAGCAACCCTCTTGTTTATCTATTTCTATGGAATGACTTACAATGATAGAGTAAGTGCACCAAGTTGTGGTTCCAAAAGGGGGGTATAAGTGGCCACATTTCTTCTAAAATCAACAATTTATGAACTTTGACAAGAATTTGAAGATAGTTATGCTCAAAATTTTAAGATGTGACAAAAACAAAAGTAGTAGTCCTTTGAATCTAGTTTCTAAACTACTTTTTTTTTTTTTTAAATGGTTGAGTTTTAGGTCCTCAAAAAAGTGGGCCATAGAAAGTTGTACTATTTATTCAAAAAATATATAACATAGTACAAAGTGTGGCCCCCCTAAAATTTTAACTTTTTAAAAAAAATTCTTTAATCACTCTGGTCAAAATCTACCTAACACTATGTAGTTTATCCCAATTTTTTTGAGTAATTTTATAATGTGTTTTTTTTTTTTATGAATTTTTTAATTGGACACATCCCAAAAATGTGAAATATATGTGCATGCTCCCCCTAGAAATTATTGAAAACTAATCTAAAATCAAAACTTCTTTTTTTCAAAGTGTGTAGAATATAATCTACTTTCTAAGAAACTAAGTTGTTGTGAAATTTGATGAACGGGCTAAAATCTATAACCCAATTAGTATATGTTAGTTTTTGACAGAAAATGGATATACATTTAAAAGAAATTATAGTTGAAAGGCTTGAAATAGTTCAAATAAAAAATAAATTATATGTTTATACAGCTAACACAAAGACCTAAAATGTCATGTAACCTAATTTTATCGATGCCCAACCACGAGGAAACTTGAAGGAGAGCACACAAGATAAATCAATCATTTTTTGTATGTTTGTAGTAAAACACGTCTCAAACTAGTTTAGAGACTCCAAACCTTTGGGTTGGATCCCCAAGTCCAAACCAAGCCTTAGGCTTGGTAGAATCTAAAGCTTTAAATAGCACACACACACTACTTAAAGAATTTTTTAATTTAGGCCTTCATAGCGTGTACACACTTTAGTGTGCATGCACTCTTGAAGCCTAAATTTCAATAAAGAGGGAAGGAGAGAGGCAGAGAGGGTAGAGAATGAGAGAGATTAGAAGATGGGGAGAGAGTAGGAGGTGAGATAGGGGGAAAGGGAGGGATAAATAGAGAGAGATATATTAGGGGATTGGAGAAGGTGGGATAGGGAGAGAGAGAGAGAGAGAGAGAGAGAGAGAGAGAGAGAGAGAGAGAGAGAGAGAGAGAGAGAGAGAGAGAAAGAGTAGGGGATGGGAGAGAATAGAGAGGGAGAGGGAGTGAGAGAGGGAGAGTAGGGAGAGAGGGAGGAAGAGAGAGAGGGAGAGAGAGGGAGAGAGCAAGAGAGAGAGTAGGGAGTGAGAGAGAGAGGGATGCGAGTGTGTGAGAGAGAGTGGGCGATGGGAGAGAGTGTGTGTGTGTGTGAGAGAGAGAGAGAGAGTAGGTGGTGGCAGAGGGAGAGTAGGAGATGTGATAGAGAGAGAGTAAGGGATGGGGGAGAGCGAGAGGGGGGAGAGAGAGAGAGTAGGGGGTGGGAGAGGGAGAGATAGAGAGAGAGTAGGGGATGGGAGAGAGAGAGTAGGGGATGTGAGAGAGAGTAGGTTGTGGGAGAGGGGGGATGGGAGAGAGAGAGTAGGGGATGAGAGAGAGAGAGAGTGAGAGAGAGAGAGAAGTGGGTGGGAGAATGAGAGAGAGAGAGAGAGTAGGGGATGGGAGAGAGTGAGAGAGAGAGAGAGAGTGTGTGTGTGTAGGAGGTGGGAGAGGGAGTGGGAGAGAGAGAGAGGGGGGATGGGAGTGTCTATGAGAGAGAGAGTAGGGGATGGGAGAGGAGAGAGATAAAGAGCGAGTGAGAGAGAGAGGGAGAGAGAGTAGCCTAAGAGAGAAAGAGAGAGTGAGAAAGAGTAGGCAGTGGGAGAGAGAGAGTGAGAGAGAGAGTAGGGAGTGAGAGAGAGAGATAGAGAGAGTAGGGGATGGGAGAGAGAGAGTGTGTGAGTGATAGAGAGAGAGAGAGAGTAGGTAGTGGGAGAGGGAGAGAGAGATAGAGAGAGGGAGAGAGAGAGAGAGTAGGGGGTGGGAGAATGTGAGAGAGAGTGTGTGTGTGATTGAGAGAGAGGGAGAGTAGGTGGTGGGAGAGGGGGAGAGAGAGAGAGAGAGAGAGAGAGATGGGAGTGTGAGAGAGAGAGAGTAGGGGGTGGGGAAGAGAGAGAGAGTGAGAGAGAGAGTAGGGGATGGGAGAGAGAGTGAGAGAGAGAGAGTAGGAGATGGGAGAGAGAGAGAGAGAGAGAGTAGGGGGTGGGAGAATGAGAGAGATTAGGGGATGGGAGAGAGAGAGAGTAGGTGGTGGGAGAGGGAGTGGGAGAGAGAGAGAGGGGGGATGGGAGTGTGAGAGAGAGAGAGTAAGGGATGGGAGAGGAGAGAGAGATTAGTGAGAGAGAGAGTAGGTAGTAGGAGAGGGAGTGGGAGAGGGAGAATGAGAGAGAGAGGGGGGGATGGGAGTGTGTGTGTTTGAGAGAGAGAGAGAGAGAGTAGGGGATGGGAGAGGAGAGAGAGGCCTGAGAGAGAGAGTAGGCTATGGGAGAGGGAGTGAGAGCAAGATGGGGGGATGGGAGTGTGTGTAAGAGAGAGAGATTAGGGGATGGGAGAGGAGAGAGATTAGGGAATGGGAGAGAGAAGGGGATGGGAGAATGAGAGAGAGTAAGGGATTGGAGAGAGAGAGTGAGAGAAAGAGTAGGCAGTGGAAGATAGAGAGCGAGAGGGAGAGCGAGAGAGCAAGGGGGGATGGGAGTGTGTGTGTGTGAGAGAGAGAGAGTAGGGGATGGGAGAGAGAGAGAGAGAGAGAGAGAGAGAGAGAGAGAGAGAGAGAGTATGTGATGGGGGGAAGAGAGAGAGAGAGTAGGTGGTGGGAGAGGGAGTGGGAGAGGGAGAGAGAGGGGGGATGGGAGTGTGTGTGAGATAGAGTAGGAGATGGGAGAGGGGAGAGAGAGAGTAGGCAGTAGGAGAGGGAGAGTGAGATAGAGAGAGAGTAGGGGGATGGGAGTGTGTGTATGTGAGAGAGAGAGAGTAGGGGGTGGAGGAGAGAGAGAGAGAGCAAGGGATGGGAGAGAGAGTGAGAGAGAGAGTAGGGGATGGTAGAGAGAGAGAGAGAGTAGGGAGTGGTAGAGGGAGTGGGAGAGTGAGAGTGAGAGAGAGAGAGTGAGAGAGAGAGAATAGGGGAAGGGAGAGGAGGGAGAGAGAGTGAGTGAGAGAGAGAGTAGGGGATGTGTGTGTGTGAGAGAGAGAGAGAGAGAGTAGAGAGAGAGATAGAGAGATAGAGAGAGAGATGGGAGTGTATGTGTGTGTGTGTGTGAGAGAGAGAGAGAGAGAGGGAGAGAGAGAGAGAGAGAGAGAGAGAGGAGGGATGGGAGTGTGTGTATGTGTGAGAGAGAGAGAGAGAGAGAGAGTAGGGGGTGGGAGAGAGAGTAGGGGATAGGGGAGAGAGAGAGTAGGGGTGGAAGAATGAGAGAGAGAGAGTAGGGGATGGGAGAGAGAGAGTAGGTTGTGGGAGAGGCAGAGTGAGAGAGAGAGAGAGATAGAGTGAGAGAGAGAGAATAAGGGATGGGAGAGGAGAGAGAGAGAAAGAGAGAGTAGGGGATGGGAGAGAGTGTGTGTGTGAGAGAGAGAGAGTAGGCAGTGGGAGAGTGGGAGAGAGAGAGAGAGAGAGAATGGGATGGGAGTGTGTGTGTGAGAGAGAGAGAGAGTAGGGGGTGGGAGAGGAAGAGAGAGATAGAGAGTAGGGGATGGGAGAGGGTGGGATAGGGAGAGATAATATTTTGCATAGTGCGTACACACTATAGTGTACACATGCTTTAGAAGGTGTACGCAGTATATTAAAACACCAAAAAATGGTTATAATGAAAGTTTGGGTCCCTACTGATCCATATTATGTTTTTTTCTTGTTGTGTGTTTTGTTGTTCTGACTAAAAACATAGGTTTCATGTTGTTGGAAGTTAGCAAACACCATATTCAATCATTGGATACACTATTTGAAGGCTTTTTGAACATTCTTTCATTCTATTTGAAGCTAGAAAACACCAAATTCAATCATTGGATGCACTATTTGAAGGCTTTTTGAATATTCTTTCTATAGAAAAGGTTAGTACAATCCTTTTTAAATATTCTTTGTTACTATATAGAGAAAAATTTGATTATTATTTGACAAGTTGTTTAATATATAATGAATTCATTGAAATTTGTATGTTTGAATGAATTGTTGTTTGGAAATGGTTAGAAATTTGACAAGTTGTTTAATATATATTGTGTATTCATTGAAATAATTATAATTTGTATATGTATTTGAATGATTTGTAATTTACAAATTGTAAGTAATTCAAATATTTGAATAATTTGACATATAGAAATCATCATCATGCCAAGGAAGAAACCAAAAACTCAAACAACGAAAGAGAGGGAGAGAGATTTGGCAATTAAAAGAGATAAAATGAAACTACTATATGAAAAAATAAAATTGCAAAGCAATAATGAAGAATTTTTTTTCCAAGAGGAACAAAAACCACCGATACAAAGAAACAAAGAGGAAGAATTGGAAAGACAAAGAGAACGAATAAGACTGTTATGCTCAAGAAGACAATTGAATTGTAAAGCTACACCATCTTCCAATGTTGAAGTCATATCATCATCTCATGTTGAAGAGATGCTAATTTGTACATTTGATGATGTACACATTCCATCATGTCATGTTGAAGGCACAACATCAACATATCAAGTAGGTGATATTCCATCTTTTGCATCTTATTGCCAAGGTACATCATCTTCGGTTCAAGGTACACAAAACACTCAACCTTATGTTGATGTTCAAAATGTTGAGGGAATGGAAGAGATTATAACACCTTCTAAAATTCATTTTAGAAGACCAAAATATTTGACTAATATTGATACTAACATTTTGAAATCAATGCCTGACAAGATTAGCAAGCGTACTTGTCAAAGAAAAGTTAATCATATGTGGAGATTATTCTTTGAAGAATTAAATATTACAAGTCAAATGTCAATTATTTGTTGAAATGAGGAGGAATTTAAAATTTAGGCCTATCATGAAGATTCTTGGGCTAAGAATGATAGATAAATTCAAATGAAAAAAGATGGAGCAATATTGATAGATGCAAAATCTATCGTCCGATGGTGTAATGCTACAATGGGTCTAGGTAAGGAAGGTAAGTCTACAGTTCATATTTTTTTTGGTTGATAGATAATACTAACATTGCACCATATGAGGATTGTTGCACACTATTAGGATCAAGTGAGTTGCATTCTTTTAGAAGCTCTGATGCAAGTTCATGGAGTATCCACACATGAAAAATGGCATGCTATTGTCCTTCATGTGTAGAGGAAAATTGGGAAGAGTGTGAGTCAACTAAATGGGTAGACAAATGGGATATATGGGTTTTGGACCCAATTGACACCTATCATCCCCCACAAGCACTGGAAATGGTAGAGATGGATTCGTCCATTGACTTTGATCGCTTGTCTAATCTAGTGCAACCTAGTAATATATATATATCTTTGTAATTTCAATATGTAACTTTATAACTTTTACCTAAGTATTTTTTGAATTAATGATCGCATTTTGTACATTTATCACTACAGGCCATATTTTTGTTGTTATTGTACTTGAAGATAATGAAGAAGGGACAAATTATTATTTGTGTCATTGTGTCTAAGCCAAACAAAAATTGGATCACTCAATTATAGATGGTGAAGGTTTAGAGTACCATATCAGTGTGGTGGTTTTAATCAACACATGGCTTAGACAATATTCTATGAAGAACCCCAACTTGTGGTTATTCAAGGATTGGCAAATAGAGAGGAAGATTCTTCATTATTTGAATATTTTTGTTGCATCAAATGTTCACTTGATAAAATATGGTGGAAAACCAAATAATAAAACTCTTTGGAAAGTTTGTGAATTAGACTACAAGGAAATACTTGAGATATTAAAATGTAGAGAAGATCCAATTGGTTCATTAGATTGAATAGGGAGAGAGAGAGAGAGAGAGAGAGAGAGAGAGAGAGAGAGAGAGAGAGAGAGTGGTGCAAGGGCACCTTGAATCATAGGGCCCTCACCTTTTCATTTTTGTTGTGTTATCCTCTAAGTGATCCTTGTAAATAGAATAAGGGTCATTGGACCTAGGTGTGGTAGTTAGGGTATTGGATGTCATTTAATGTCCTTAGAAGAGTCACTATTTTGGCTAAAAATCAAGGCATACGTTGCCATAGGGAAATGAGTAACCTAAAGGATGATTAATTAGCTTAGATAAGGGTACCTATCACGGAATTGCTAAGGGATAGCCTGAATAACAAGTTAGAAGTGTTAAGAAGAGCAAGCAAGAAAAATTGCAAAAGTTGTTATATTGACTTTTTGCAATTTTTGCAAAATGTTGATTTTGCAATAAATTATGGATTTACATTTCAAAACTTGAAGGAGGCCTAGGAAAACCATAAGGATGAAGGGGAAATCCCTAGGAGGAGATATAAAGACTTTCCAAACCCTAAAATGAGAGAAGTTAATATCATTAAGTACAGTCAGCATGTTATAGCATGATATTTGAAGGCAAAATTACTGAGTTTCTAACTTTTAAGGCATTTTTGACATTGATTTTTCAGAATGTACTAGTTTCCATCGTAGATTGGGTTGTTTAGAACAAATTATTTTTATAAAGTTTGGTTTGATTGTCTTTCTTTTCATAGTTTTAAAAATCTTTCTCTTTTCACCTATCTGATGTCCTATTTTTAGTGACTTGTATTAATAATGGTGTAACTCACTATCCCCCTATTGGAATTGTATAAAATCTTGGGGATAGTAAGTATACACAATGTATTATACTGTAGCAAAACCAAGGCCCTTCAAAAATTTGGCAAGCAATTTTAAGCTCTTGCCCTAGGAGAGCTAGAACATGCCCAACTAGGGAATAGTGTTATACAATAGAGTTTCTTGTAGGGATTATGGAGATCTTTTGAAAAGTGAACATGGAGGTTGTAGGGGAGTGATAGGATACCCCTTGGGTGGAAGGAGAAGATGTGTCCAATCCATTAAGGAACTTTAATAGACCAAACAACAAGTTAACATTGTAAGCCCTCTAAAACCCTCCAAATCAGCACAAGGACTGTACGGCCATTCTAGGGTCTAAAACCTAGAAAATCTCAAAGCTCTCACAAAATGAATAGAGGTCCATGAAGACACCTTGGAAGGTTTAGTGGAAGAAAAGTGAGAAAATTCCTATTTTGTAGGTGAAATAGGGCTAATTAAGGCTCTTCCTTGTAGCCTTGTTTTAAGGAAAAAGGGTGAAATCGGTAGAGAGGATAATCAAAAAGAGTTTTTTTGCATACTAAAGCAATGAATTGAAAGGCTTGGTGACTCCTCCATGATCTTTCAAGTGGTTGTGAAGAAATGGTCAAAAAGACCTAGCTTAGTGGGAGTCCTTGAGCACTCTTCATTCAAAATGGTAGCCTGTCAGTCAACAAGTGCATTCAATAAACAAAAGGAACATCATTGAAGGATATATGCATATATGAACATTGACCAATAAAAAAATAAGGAATAAGAATATTAAGTATTGTATACAACAAAGATTTTTCCAAACCAAAGGCAATAAGTCATTCATAATAGTCAAATAATTAAGAACTAGATATATATATGCACTAGATTATTCTTACATATGTATATAGTATTACTAACCAAATCAAAATTAGCAAAATGATATTGCACATAATCTCCATTACAATAGCATGGAAGCTTTGCAATTTTAATAGTTATATTCTTTATTCCCAAAAATGGACATTACAAATATTGCTCACTAATCCTTTACAAGAGAAAATGTTTACAAAAAATGGCATGTACTTGTATGAGGACATTATATATTATAGAAATCCCACACTGAAGTAGCTAGCTAGCCGCTCAAAAAATAGTAACTAAATGCAAGTGGGATCATAAAGATACCTTAATAAACTAGTATCCCCTTTACTCAAGCAACATCTTGGTCATCTACTTGACTGGGACATGTTTGGGAACTGACAATCTCCATTTAAACTCAAGACTCCATTTAAAGGTGGAAATGAGATTTTTGTTGTTCTGTTAAAATCATTAATATATTTCAATGAGAACTTTGAGGGATCATGCCTAGCTTGAGATATCTGGTAAATGCAAGGCCATTGATGAATATATATTTCTAATTGAAACATGTGTGGTGCTAGAATGAAGTGTGTGACTAGATTCTTTACCTACTAATGAGCCAATTTGAGGCTTCATTTCACATTTCTCTATGGATAATTCTATAGCACTTTTTACTTCTCTATCTGAAAAAAAATTTATATGTACATGTGCACTCTTTCCCAATAGCTGTAAGTTTTGTCTCTTCATCCTAAGTAATTGGCATACCTTGGATGGCACCAAGATAACCATTTTCTTCTTAAATGTCCTTTTCTCTCAAATTAATCTCTCTATTAAGTAGGTTTTTGATATCTTCCTCTATATATTGAAAAGATGTAGTTGAAATTCCTCTATATATTAAGCTTTCTTCTGTAGGAATGAGAAGGCATGGGGAGTCAGGCCAACTATTGGTCATTATATTAAAAAGGTAGTTCTTGGCCATGCCACTGATGGGAGTCATTTCAATCTTATTTTCAGAATTGGTACCTCATTTTTCTTGAAAGAATAATATAGATTGTTTTCAATGTCTTTGAAATATCTATAGCTAGTAGCCATTTTCTTATTCATCACTTTTCAATATTTATAGGAAACTAAGGTATTTGGTTACCTAATAGGTCTTAGGAATCTTAACTAGGGTCCTAGAATAGTCCTAGATGGACCCATTTGACCTAAATATGTAAAGAGCAAAAATTGCTCAAAAGTTGCTCGAGCAACTTTTGCAATTTTTGCAAAAATGTTGCAAATGGAAGTTTGGAAAGTTGTAACTATCCATGCTCAAGTATATGAAACATATTTTTGAATGTTAGAAGGTTTCTAGTTAGATTTGCATTTTTAAGCAACTTTTACAACTTTTGCAATTTAAAAAACAACTAAAAACACCTAACCCTAGGCTATCATGACAAAAAACTCAAAAAGACCCAATTTTGCCTAATTAGAAACTTTTGCTCATATCTTACACAAAGTGGCCTAGGCATACATATCTTTCTCATATTTCTCTCACCATTTGTTGTGGGATTGAACTATCTATTCCATTAGCTCTAGGTGTCTAGGTAAACGCAAGCCCCAATATCCTCTCATCTCATTGAGCACTCAAACATTCTTGGGCACACCAAACTGAATCGACCCTAAGAGTCACTACATGCCATAGGGTAGCAATCTTTGATGGGGTATACCTCAGAGCTTGTGCAAGGTATGGATGTGATTCTAGATACTACAGTATTGTGTTCTGGAGACCTACAATAACCTCTCTCTCTTTTTGGAGATCTAATTCCATTTATATTTTGCAGCCCCATCTTAGGTGATGCTGAAACTTGTAGTGTTGGCCAGTACAAAGGTGCCAACTACCAAATCTCTCTCACCATTCATCATCAGATCAAACTATCTATTTTGTTAGCTCTGGGTGGTTGGGTAAACCCTAGCCCCAAGATCCTCCCATCCCATTGAATGCTCAAACATTCTCAAGCACATCAAAATGAATCAACCCTAAGAGTCACTAAATGCCATAAGGTAGTGATCTTTGGCACTACATATCTAGGAGCTCGTTTGACGTATGGATGCAATTCTAGGTGCTACAGGACAATGTTGTAGAGGCCTAAAATAACCTCTCTCTCTTTTTGAAGATCCAATTTCATTTAGATTTTGTGGCCTCATCTCAGGTGATGTAAAACTTGTAGTATTGGCTAGTACAAAGGTGCCAACTATCGTATCTCTCTCACCATTTGTCATGGGATTAAACTATCTATTCTGTTACCTCCAAGTGGCCAAGTAAACCCTAGCTGCAAGCTCCTCCTATCTTGTTGAGTTCTTAGATGTTCTTAGCCACACCAAACTAAATTGACCCTAACAGTCACTAAATGCCACAGGGCAGTGCTCTTTGACAAGGCATATCTTAGAGCTTATGCGAGGTACGGATGTGCTTCTAGGTGCTATAAGACCATGTTGCAGAGACCTACAATAACCTCTCTTTCTTTTTGGAGATCCAATTCTATTTAGATTTTTCTGCCCCATCTTGGGTGATGCTAAAACTTGTAGTATTGTCTAGTACAAAGGTGCCAACTATCGAATCTCTCTCACCACTCATCATGGGATCAAATTGTTTATTCAGTTAACTCTAGGTGGCTAAGTAAACCCTAGCCCCAAGCTCCTCCCATCATGTTGAGCACTTGAACATTGTCAGGCATGTCGAACTAAATCAACCCTAAGAGTAACTAAATGCCATTAGGTAGTGATCTATGACGGGGTATATCTCGAAGCTCATGCAAGGTATGGATGCGATTCTAGGTGCTATAGGACCATGTTGAGGGGACCTACAATAACTTCTCTCTCTTTTTGGAGATCTGATTCCATTTAGATTTTGAGGCCCCATTTTAGGTGATGTTGAAATTTGTAGTGTTGGTGAGTACAAAGGTGCCAACTATCAAATCTCTCTCACTATTCATCCTGGGATCAAACTATCTATTCCATTAGCTCCAGGTGGCTAGGTAAACCATAGCCCCAAGAAAATCTCATCATGTTGATCACTTAAACATTCTCAGGCATGCCAAACCAAATCGACCCTAAGAGTCACAAAATTTCATAGGGCAGAAATCTTTGATGGGGCATATCTCAGAGCTTGTATGAGGTATGGATGTGATTCTAAGTACTACAGGACCATGTTGTGGAGACCTACAATAACCTCTCTTACTTTTTGGAGATCTGATTCCATTTAGATTTTGCAACCCCATCTTGGGTGATGTTGAAACTTGTAGTATTGGCCAATACAAAGTTGCCAACTACTAAATCTCTCTCACTATTCATTGTGAGATCAAACTATCTATTTTTTTTAGCTTCAAGTGGTTGAGTAAACCCTAGCCCTAAGCTCCTCCCATCCCATTGAGCACTTAAACATCTCAAGGACACCAAACCAAGTTGTCCCTAAGAGTCACTAAATGTCATAGGGAAATGGTATTTGATGGGGTATATCTCAGAGCTCGTACAAGGTATGGATGCAATTCTAGGTGCTATAGGACTGTGTTGTAGAGGCCTATAATAACCTCTCTCACTTTTTGGAGATCCAATTCTTTTTAGATTTTGTGGCCCCATCTTGGGTGATGTTGAAACTTATAGTGTTGGCCAATACAAAGTTTCCAACTGTTGAATGTCTCTCACCATTCGTCGTGGGATCAAAATGCTTATTCTGTTAGCTCTAGGTGGCCAGGAAAACCCTATCCCCAAGCTCCTCCCATCTTGTTGATTTTTTGAATGTTCTCGGGCACGCTGAACCGAATTGTCCCTAAGAGTCACTAAATGCCATAGGGTAGCAATCTTTGACAAGGCATATCTCAGAGCTTGTGCAAGGTATGGATGTGATTCTGGGTGCTATAATACCATGTTGTAGAGACTTACAATAACCTCTCTCTTTTTAAATATTGGATTCCATTTTGATTTTGTGACGCCATCTCAGGTGATGTTGAAACTTGTGGTGTGAGGCACCTAGGTGGCAATTGGCTATGTCATCTCATCCAATGATGGAGACTCATGATAGAAAGTAAAGGGGTGATCATACACCTCATTTTTAACATGTTATTTTTTTATGGTAATAAGGTAATCCTTGTTTGTAAGGTCAAGGAACTTGAGGTCACCTATAAACCCAAGTTGTCTTAGTCTTAAAGATTTTTCTTTTTTTGTTGTTTTTGTTAATAAGTTGACTCAATAAGTGTTTTGAGAGTCACTACACCTTATATAGGTCCTATGTGTTACCAAAAACCACTTGGTTAAGTTCTAGGAAGAGTTAGTGAAAAAATTGCATTTTGCAATAAAAGTTGCTAACAACTTTTTGTCAATTTTAGCAATTTTTTGGAAAACATTGAAATTAATCTTGTAACCAATCAAAACAACTGGTAATTAGTTGGAATGGACATCAAATGATGAAAATACCCTCTATGAATTTAGAGGAGGCATAAGGTTTTGGTTATTATTAAGTTCTTTTTATATGGCAAGGAATCACTATTGATGTTAAACTTGTATATAGGATCATTGAGTTATTGTCAAATATCATTACTTCCTATTTAGAACAACAAACTCGTACTTTTCAGAATGAAACACCACTTTAACTACATGTTATAACTTAATGGAGTTAGTGTACAATGTTAAAGATCTTCTTGGTTGTCTTAATAGCCATTTCATGGGTTCAAAACATAATCACTTCCCTTTGCGAAGAGTTGTCCGAAAAATCAACAAATTACATATTGTTGCAAAGAAAAAATAGTCATAGGATGTTGGAATATTTTTTTCACTCATAGGATGTTGAATAATCTCTTGGAAGGATGGAATATATGATAGACTAAAGTTTGTGAGATAGTTATTAGGTGTTCCTTGAAGTGTCTAAGGTGTTAGTTTGAAGCAAGAAGTTGATTATGATCCATTTCTCAAATTTGCTCATTTTCATCTTATGGCTTCCCAAGTCTTGAATAGAGAAAGTGATCAAGTAGTTTTGTGAAGTTGGGTAGAATTTTGTTCAATGTTGTAACCAAGTTGGAAAGAGTCTTTGAAGACACTTAGGAAGGTGGGAAAGATAGTTTTCCTTAAAGGTGTTCTTGTTGGGAATCCACTAGCTTTTGGTGTGAGCACTCTATATCATTTTGGATGCAACTTACATTAAAATGAAATACATGAAATATACTTAAAATATAAACAAGAAAAATAAGATATATATTATGATAACCAATAATGTCATTGTAGACACCTAAGTTTGATTACATCACTTTGGTAATCCTATTTAGTTATCTCTAAAGGCATCATTAATTAAATTCTTATTTAATTAATCCTTTGCCATCCCCTAGCTGATTAATTTAATTAATCATCTATAGTCTTAATTGATAAATCAAATAACCTATTATTTATCAGTTAAATCCTATTCTCCTATCTAATTCCAAAATCTCCATTTATTAAATAAATCCATTTGATAAATAAAAGCCTCAAATCTAATAACCCTAACCTATCCCTAACCCTTCATTTAGCCTAATCCATCCCATCCACCCATACTAACTAAGCTTAGTCACTAACTCACCCACCCTCATGACTGCCATCCACTTGTAAATCTCTAACAAGCTTAATCTAATCCTAAACCATCTCTAAATCCCCCCCTAAACTTGTCACATTCCCTAAGCAAGCTTAAGACTTTCCTAAGGAAAGCAAAGTCAACAATCTCAACTCCCACAAAAATATCCCAACCACTTAGCCATGAATGCTCTTACAAAGGCCATAAAGACTCTTACAAGCCCATTCATTGCTCTTACAAGCACTTATGAAGGGTCTTTATGAAGATATTATCCCTTGAGCCTCCTTTGTTGACTCATCCTTCCCCTTTCCTCCATCCACTCACTCTATGACATGTTTCACTCTCTAATTGGTGCTAAACAAGCACAATCCATTTGCTCCCCTTTGAGTGCATCCTAGCCCTCCTTAAGCTTTCATCTCTCCTTGGATCTTAGCCCTCCATCCCTCAAGCCCTTAGCCTATAAATCTAATCCCCTCCCAAGCCATTTCAATCACAACCTTTGAGCTAAAGTTATAATGCTAGTTTGAGAAACAAAGCCTTTAAACCATACCCTTATAATGCCAAATTGAGAGCTCACAAAGCTACTAATTTGCCATTTCCATCTTCATTGAAGGATATTTTGAGCATCTTGAGCATACATCTCACATCCACATAGTAGACTCATCCCTAAATCAAGTGACCATCCTCATTGGGAGAGCCATTTTATGGCTCATATTCTCATTTGAGGGTTTCACTTTGTCTCTCATATATGTTATGATTTTTTTGCTAGTTAATGCTTTGTTCTCTTGATAGATTAGTGTTTCTTGCTAACATATTTCTCATATACATTTTGGCACGTCCGGTGGGAGCCCACTATGGGTCATTTAATCATCAATTTCTATCTATATGTTGTTTTTCTAACAATCTAATATTTCTTGTTGTTTGAGTGAGTTGTAGGGTGTTTTTCTTATTTTTGCAGGTTGAAGGGCGCACTTGGGAAGAAGACATACCTTCAAAAATCTAAAAATAACAAAAAATTAAAAAAAATTTGGAAAAAAATTGCATTTTTTAGCTCTTTTCATGCAGTATCATCTTCTCAGTTTGGCGTCTGCGCTTGTAAACTATCATATCTGCCAGCTACTCTGTCGTCTCTACAACCAAACTGACATCTCCACAGTTTGGTGTCTCTGCCTAGTTTTCTGCTATCGGTGCCACCACTAGACTGTCATCTATGCATTCTCAACTGTCGTCTCTGTAGATCAACATCTTTGCCAAATACTCTGTCATCTCCACCGCCGCCTCTCTAGTGCTATCGTCTCCGCTGCTGCCAACCCAAACTGTCATCTCCACAAATTAGCATCTCTGGAAATCAGCATCTCTGCTTATCTCCTATTTTCTGCGCTACAAACCTGACCTGTCATCTCCATTTCTTTTTCTCTATCATCTCCATAGACTAGCATCTCTGCAGTTTGGCGTCTCTTCCTGATAAACTGTCATCTCTGCCTGTTTATGTTGCATTTCTATTTTAGCATATTAGTTTCTGCACTTTTTATTTTAAAAATTTGACATTTTGTGGTTCCATAGGATTTAGACCATTCTAAGCATTTTTACGCCTAGGAAAAACAACAAAAAAAGTTTTTAAAAAAATTCTCATAGTTAAGCTTTCCTTTTGGAAGATTTTGGGCAACTAATCAATTTTTTATTGTCTCACTGCGGGTTGGAGCAACAAACTTAATCATGTTTTTTAAGTTTTTCATGAAATCAACTTGAATGGTTAAACACATTTTTCTTTGAATGTATGTTATTCAAAACATAATCTTGAATGCCATGGTTTAAAATCAATTTTCCTTGGAATGCATGCTTAAAACAAACAACTCAATCTTGAATGCAAAAGATCAATTAACTATTGCAATATCTCACACTTCAATTTTTGGTGCATTAAAAAGAACAAACAAATCTCTCTTTTGTATGCAACTTAGGGAAAGTTAATTTTTGAACACTTAAGAAATTTGTTAAGTTAAAAACAAATCAACAAAAATCTAATTGAGTAGTTTCTTCATTGGACTCACCCTCTTTAATCACCCATTAATTCAACCATTGGTTGCAATCTCAATGCCATCTATGGGGATAGGTCCACCTAAGAGAGTGTTAAGTGTTCCATAATCAGATTCTACTTAATTCACTTTTTTGAGGGTTTTTCTTAAACTTATAAGATTTCTTCAATGTCCAAAAATCTAGATTAAATCAATCACACTTCAAGTTTGGATTTTAAAATTGAACAACTCTTGACGTGGAGGGCCTCCAAGCGCGCGCTTGACAAATTGAGTTTCACATATCTTTTTTTTGGGCTTAAAAAAAACTCACACTCAATCTTGAATGCCTAACAATCAATGAACATCACATGGTTTTGATGCATTTTCAATGATGCTCGCATTTCTTATGTTGACGATCTCTCAACTTCCATTATGCTGACAACGCTATAAAATTGGAATGAACATTGTATGCCATAATCACAAGTGTCTTCAAACATAGCTTACAAAATCTAAATCATCAATTGGAATGAACGCGTATCTTTTAAAACCAAGATCATGTATGTGGTCTTGTTTTACACTTTTTACGAGGCTTGCTTGGGGATTTCATCACCCCTTGGGACAACCTCAACTCCAACATTCTGACGGAGTATAAAGATTGGGAGGTGAATCCAAAGACACCTCTCTTGGAATTAAGATTTTGTCACTCGGGCTAAGCCTCAAGGAACTTTATACCCTTGAGAAGTGAAAGAGGAGAAGTGGGTTACCGCTCCTCTTGGTTGTGTGACATCTTTTTGAGGGTTATCGCTCCTCTTGGTTGATTCTACTTAATTCACTTTTTGAGGATTTTTCTTAAACTTATAAGATTTCTTCAATGTCCAAAAATCTAGATTAAATCAATCTCACTTCAAGGTTTGATTTTAAAATTGAACAACTCTTGACGTGGAGGGCCTCCGGGCGCGTGCTTGACAAATTGAGTTTCACATATCTTTTTTTTGGGCTTAAAAAAAACTCACACTCAATCTTGAATGCCTAACAATCAATGAACATTGCATGGTTTTGATGCATTTTCAATGATGCTCGCATTTCTTATGTTGATGATCTCTCAACTTCCATTATGATGACAACGCTATAAAATTGGAATGAACATTGTATGCCATAATCACAAGTGTCTTCAAACATAGCTTACCAAATAGAAATCATCAATTGGAATGAACGTGTGTCTTTAAAACCAAGATCATGTATGTGGTCTTGTTTTACACTTTTTACGAGGCCTGCTTGGGGATTTCATCACCCCTTGGGACGACCTCAACTCCAACATTCTGACGGAGTATAAATATTGGGAGGTGAATCCAAAGACACCTCTCTTGGAATCAAGATTTTGTCACTTGGGCTAAGCCTCAAGGAACTTTATACCCTTGAGAATTGAAAGAGGAGAAGTGGGTTACCGCTCCTCTTGGTTGTGTGACATATTTTTGGTTTCATCTACGGATTTGGGCCTCATGTACCTTGGGTATATCGAGGATTCCCTAGCTAAACCAAATTTCATCCTTATAGAAAGCTTCCTAGGATATTGATGTGTTTGACGTGCTTGCTCCAAACTTTTTGTCTGCTTGTTTGTTCATAGCTTTTGAATGAATGTTTGCCAACTTTGGTCAAAATCCCAGAAAAGAAATAATCTCCGAGCTCAAGGCATACTTAGCGTAGTCACTACCTCATCAGAAAATCATCCAAGCTCCCTTAGTTATCTGCCTTAGAACAATCCCAAATCCAAAGTCCATCCAAATCATCCCCCCAACCAGCTAGCAACCCAATCCAAAATCATCCAAGCCTTTAAAGAGTTGTTGTCACTCTACCAGAATTTGCTATCCAATCAATCCTACCAATCAACCAATCTCACCAAGGTTATCCCTCTGACAGAGCATTGTCTAAGGTAATCGAGCTTTGTCACTTGTATCCCTCATCACCTTGAGCTAAAGGTTGGGATCCACAAGTGGTCATTCTCATGTCATGCCCATAGGATCATTAGTCTATCCTCAAGTTGACATAGCCACCAATCCAACGCATAGGAAAGAAAAACCCTCACATTTTTGATAGCATGCCCTTATTGTCTTCCATCCACAGGAAAGCCAAAAAATCTCCAGCCAATCCTCCTTAGGTCTATCATATAGCTTTGACTCTCCCTAGGAAATCTTTCATTAGCCAATCCAAAATTTGTGCTTAATCCAAATCCATCCATGAGCTTCCGTGTTCATCCATATGCAAGACCCCATCCCCATCCAACTCATCATCAAAATATGAAATCCCAAACCTATCATGATGTGTTTGGTTGCATTGTCCTTGCTCCCACCACCTCCTATTCTAATGATGATGAAAATCTTGTTGACTATGACAGGTACATTAAAAGCCTTAGAAACATTTCGCCAACCATCCCCCAAAATCCAAGAGTTATTCCAAACTATCTAGTCATGCCATCTAATATCCCAGCTTCTCCTCCATCACCTAATCAACCAAGCTTCCAATCTTCCACCCCCATCACACTAGCTATTCCTGTTAATCCACCAGCTCCACCTCTAACACACGAGTCTCCAAGGAATATCCTAGAGGAAATACAAGAAAAGCTACCTCCAACAGTCGATAAGCCATGTCATCTAATCCAGCCATGTGAAGTAGTCAATGATGAAGCTTCCCCATCTATAATATCACCTCCATCTCCCATAGCTATCATCCCCATACCATCCATCAAATTGCTTAAAATCCTTCCACTTCTTGCAAGCATCAAAATCCCACCACCTATCAAATCCCTCCAAATCCTATCCACATCACCTCCAAGCATTTCCCAAATCTCCCGTAATGACCCTTATGCATCCATCTTCTACTCACCTAATTCCACTATCGAATCTCCCATCTATCCATCTGTTGCCTTTGAAGAGTCCATCCCTTCACCTCCTATCGCACCATCCACTCCAATCCAATCCTATCAAGATCTTGCTTAAAAGCATGTTGACATCCCCCAAAGCATAAACAAAGATATCATCATACCATGTCTTCCACCCATAGTGCAGTCACCATCCCCTCCATCTCCAAAACCTCAACTCATACCTCCTCTACTGCAGGATATCTTTTCATCCCATTAGCTAAATCAAGATCCTATCCTACCATCTCCTCTACTCAATGCTTCCATCTTACCACCTATCCAAGCTATTTCACCATCTATAATCTACACTCTTGGTTCACTTACATTCATCTATGGTGGCCCCCTCTCCGCAGAAGAATTAAGAATAGTATCTCCCCATTGCAGTACATCTAATAAAGAACTTCTACCATTTTCTACAAGAAAAAAGTTTCCTCATCCCATTCAAATGCTCAATCGATGGCATTATCAAGGTCAAGGTTTAGGACCACAAGAGCAAGGAATCAAAAAGTCTATTATTGCACGAAAGAATCCAAGATTTCATGGTCTTGGATATGTATCCAAAGGCTCACCATCTAAAAGTGTTGGTACACATCATCCCCAAACCAAGCCTATCTCCAGGCCCACCATGCCAGCCTCCCATCACTCCTTCAAGAAATCTTATGTCATCCACCCTCCACCATCTTTGAAACCCAAAACAACCTACCATATCCCCCTTCATCTACTAAATCCATTTTGGGTCCCTATGTCCCAAAATCTACCATCCTCCATCCTCCTATCAGCCATCATAAAAATCCTATTCCATCCATTCCTATGCAAGATCAACAAAGGCACATATCAGGGCACATCATCCATCATCATCCCCCTACACGCTCTTCCATATCCTCTCCATCTCACAAAGCTTCTCCTAACCATCTTCCCAAAGCTTACCACAACAATGTGAATGCCAACTTCAAAATGCATAAAGCTAAAAATCCACATGCTAGGCAATCATATGTCTATTCTGAAAGACATACTCCAAAAAAGCAAAATCCAATCAAAGAATGCAAAACAATGCAAAAGCCTATGAAAAGAAAATCCAAAACCATGTGGATCCCAAAGAAAAAAGTTGAAAACCAATGCATAATGGCATCCACCATTACTAATCCCTCATCTAGTGACTCATGTCCCCCATCTCCTAACTCCATCTTGGGTGCCTATATCCCCAAGCGTGCTTCCACAAATCCTCCATCAAGCCCGCATCTACCATCCATCCCCTATATGCTCTTTTCACACCCATCCCAACATGTGCCAATGTTGATCTTGCAAGCATCCCCATCTCATGCTCGTTTCTAGCTTTTTTATCCCTCCATCTCCTACCATCAATCCCATCTAATCCAATCTATTGCATAAACAACACATCCGGTGTACCAACAGCTAGTGAAAAATCCCAAAAAAGCCAAAAATAGCTGAATAAAGCCAAAATCATTCCAGCTAAGTCCAAAGTCAAAAAGTCAAAAAGTCAAAAAAAAATTAAGTGTCCACTGGTGAAAACTTGGCAATTCAAGTGCCTTGGACAAGTACCATGATGAAAACTTGGCAAACAAGCATCATGTGTAATCCAACCATCCCCAGCTTAGCCTATCATCCTCATGCTTTTGGTTGCATCGTGTCATCCAACTCCATCTTCTAATTTATCCACCTATCTTTCATCCTCCATCTTTTATCTATCACTATCCACTTATCTTCTGCAACCTCACCCCATCATCCTAGCTATCATACATCTCCCTAGCACCTTCAGATTTTCCATCCTAGCTTCAATCCTATCACAACCATCGTAAGACCTCCTTCTGCATGTCATCTTCTGACTAAGGGTAGTGTATTCCTTGGAGATCTTGTCTTGTCCATCCTCCCTTTTCATTGGTATCTCGCTCTAGGCTATACTCATGCAAATCCAATGTCATTCTCTCATTATCCATTCACTCTAGTGCCATCTATTAGCTCAGCTACCACCAACCTTAGCATTGTCCCCATCTTTGGTCACACATCTATCATCATCATTGGATGCATCCTGCCAAATCCATATCTTTCGCTATCACCTCATCCTTAGCTTCTACATCTTGCACCAACTTGAGCCATCCCACTATCTTATCATCCAAAGTTCCTATACAACTTGTAAATAATCTTGTATCCAACGCTTGTATCATACACTTGTATCATAGCTTGTATATCCAATCTTGTCCAAAACACCTTGTACATTTGTAACATATCTTGGTTTGTCAGCTTGTACATCCTCTTTAGCTTAGTACCATTGTATCCATCCAACTTTTGTGTTAGTTCATCCTTGATCAACATCTTGCACACATCACACAACCCTTGGTTAGCTATTCCAATGCATCCTTTAGCTAGATCTCCTGTCACCAAAGTGTTATCCTACTTAGTTCAGCTTGCCAGACACATCACTCATCCAAATCCATCAGCTTAGGTGCTCTCTGATAGATCCTTGCAGGATATAGCTTTTCTCATATCTAATATAGCAAACATTTCTCTTTTGGATTTTCACTTTCTTTTGATTTGGAATCTTCCCTTTTGGGTCTTGAAAAATCTTTTCCAAGCAATCTTTTTGTTCCCTCCTCAAGGTTGCCACGATCTTCCATATAATGGTATATTGTGAATGGGGCAATCCAAGTGTAAGGTCTTGATCAGGTCTTTTGTTTTTTTTTTCTTCTCTGCCTGTTGATTACCCAGTGTCGGTTCCACACTGCTTCCTCTTAGACTCATGTGTGATACTGGGGTAATCCTTGTGTGTTTGTTTTGAGTCAGTTTGTCAGTCCTCTAGACGGTTGGTGAAAAGGCCTTGATGTTCTTGGTAACCTTGGCAATTAACCAATAGTCCTATAGCAAATCTAGTGCTCAACTACATGGTGGTACTTCTCTTTGAAGTATCCCCCTGCTCAAAAAGCTTCAATGGATTCCCTTCATCTCCATTATCTCCCATCCATATCCAGCATCTGTCTCTCTTACCCTAGCTTATGCATCAGTATCTCTCAGAATCAATCATCACTCTTAGCTTTAGGGATCCACAATCCTAGTCTTAGGGATCCACCAATCAAATCAATCCACCAAGCCTCATCTTTCGAGATCCACAATCCTAGTCCTAGGGATCTCTAAAACCCATCTTCTGCCAATCTGAATCTTTGAAATCCTATTGCATTAGCTTTGTCATCCCCTCATCCTTCCCCCTATCCTAGATTCCTTTATATAGCGCTCCACTCCTTCATCCTTCATCTTCCCTGAATTCTTAAGCTTGCTTCCTCTTATGCATCTGATTCTCCCTTTATCATTCTCCTGTAGTGAGAGTTTGCACTAATTCAGCCCCTTCTCTTTGCCAATCTGAGTCTCCTTGCTCATCCCAGATTCTTGTAATTTTCAAAAAGCCGTCGAGCCTCATTTTTCTCTTCGCCGCCTTCTTGAGGGGGCATCATCTAAGTCTAGTCTCTCCTCTTCTTATCCAAGACTGGGGCAACCTTGTTGCTAAAACATCTTCCTCATGTCATCTTCATTCAAACTTCTTTGAAATAGTGTTGTCTCAACACTATGCCAAAGAGGGGCAAAATGTAGACACCTAAATTTGATTACATCACTTTGGTAATCCTATTTAGTTATCTCTAAAGGCATCATTAATTAAATTCTTATTTAATTAATCCTTTGCCATCCCCTAACTGATTAATTTAATTAATCATCTATAGTCCTAATTGATAAATCAAATAACCTATTATTTATCAATTAAATCCTATTCTCCTATCTAATTCCAAAATCCCCATTTATTAAATAAATCTATTTGATAAATAAAACCCTCAAATCTAATAACCCTAACTTATCCCTAACCCTTCATTTAGCCTAATCCACCCCATCCACCCATACTAACTAAGCTTAGTCACTAACTCACCTACCGTCATGAATGCCATCCACTTGCAAATCTCTAACAAGCTTAATCTAATCCTAAACCATCTCTAAATCCCCCCCCTAAACTTATCACATTCCCTAAGAAAGCTTAAGACTTTCCTAAGCCAAGCAAAGTCAACAATCTCAACTCCCTCCAAAATATCCCAACCACTTAGCCATGAATGCTCTTACAAAGGGCATAAAGACTCTTACAAGCCCATTCATTACTCTTACAAGCACTTATTAAGGGTCTTTATGAAGATATTATCACTTGAGCTTCTTTTGTTGACTCATCCTTCCCCTTTCCTCCATCCACTAACCCTATGACATGTGTCACTCCTTGATTGGTGCTAAACAAGCACAATCCATGTGCTCCCCTTTGAGTGCATCCTAGCCCTCCTTAAGCTTTCATGTCTCCTTGGATCTTAGCCCTCCATCCCTCAAGCCCTTAGTCTATAAATTGAATCCCCTCCCAAGCCATTTCAATCACAACCTTTGAGCTAAAGTTATAATGCTAGTTTGAGAAACAAAGCCTTTAAACCATACCCTTATAATGCCAAATTGAGAGCTCACAAAGTTACCAATTTTCCATTACCCACACATCCATTGAAGCATAGTTTGAGCATCTTGAGCATACATCCCAATCCTTAGACTCATCTACCAAGCAAAGAGCTAAATCCTATTGGGAGAGTCCATTCATTTGGCTCATATTTCCAATTGGGGTTTTCTCTTTAGTCTCTCATTTATGTTAAGGTATTTTTGTTTGTAAATGCTTTTGATTTCTTAATTTGGTGTTTCTAACATACTAATATAGCATATATAGTCATACATGAACAAACATATCATATATTAATCAATAATGTCATAAGTCTAATAATGTCATGCATCAAATATATGTCATACATCAAATATAAAATGTCATATATACATCAAATTTATATCAAATATGTCTACTAACATAAAATCCAACACATATGTCCACTAATTACTATACATGTGTGTCTATCCCTATATCTTCTCCTTCCCATGAGGGAAAGGAAACAAATTCCTAGAGGTCATTGTGTGGAGGGAGATAATGGGGATGATGGGTGTAGTGCACCAATATTACAGTCAAAGGAACCAACAAATATAAATATATATTTTTTCTTTTGCAATGAAAGTATTTTTTTTTTTAAAATTTTTTATTTATTTATTTTCCTTTATCTACAATATTGATGTACACTACTACAATACATTTAACTAACTAACTTCACTAACCACTTTAGTTCCTTCCAACTAGAACATTATTTGAAATTCTAACAGAATGTCTTTATAACCAAATGTAGCAATTTCAAATGGAGACACATTTTCTCTTAGTATCATTTTAGTAAAAAAAACATAACAACTTTACTCATTTCTATATACTATAGAATAGTGTATGACATATAAATTTCTTAAATCACTGAATGTAGCAACATATCAACAAGTACAGTCCACTTATACAATTTCTAGCTTACAAGCTATCATAAAACACAAGATTGGGGGTTACCCAAGGGTGACTCTCCCTAATACAATAAGAAATCACTTGGAAGTATATTTTTGTTGCACATGAAAATAAGACAACATCCTTCTTCTCTTCAAGTCTTCAATCCATAGATCACAACCTGTAGTACAACACACACCAACAAGCCCATGGTACTCTCCTCCCAACCTTAGGCCTTTTTAAGGCCACCCCCGAGCAGGGAGAACCTTGACTAGGTGGACATACATTACTAACAACCATTTACAACACAATGCTCACATTACAAAACTGTTCACACATTTTACAGTTGACAAATAAAACCACAAAAATTCCCAACCAAGGTAGACCACTTAGGATCACATGTAGATCCATCTCAAGGGGTAAGGGTGGAAAATGAATGTTGAGGAGACTCCACCTGCAACTATGCCTTCATTAGGCTATACACTTTATACACATGCCTTCACAAGGCAACCCAACACCACATACATGCCCTCACATGGCATCTTTAAAATACTTATAACTCCAGCAAGGTGGCATATGGGGCCCATAACACCCATATGGCATCCCTCTCCTACTCTAGGAGAGACTCTCACCCAACACATTCCCTATGCACCCCTTACCCTCACAAGGCTCTCTTTCCCTCCCAAGAGACCTTGTCACACCCAAAACAGAAAACTGCAACAAGAACATATGAATTCACAACACAAAGTAAATCACAATACACACATACACCAAAATTGAAACATGATCTCTCAACCTCACACAACACAACATTAAAACACACCATATTACAACTACATTAAAGAAAACTCACATGCATAACACAATAAAAATAATCTACTTAACAACAAACTTTCATAGCAAGGGTACATAAGGTTACCAACCTAGTTTCTAAGCAATTTTGAGCTCCCTTTCTTTTTACCAGCAATCCTCCTCCTAAGCTATCTTCTTCTCCTTTTTTTTTTTCCCTTTTCCAAAATTTTGCCCCACTTAGATTCTTTTTCCAGATCTATCCAAAAATTCTCCCCCCCAAGAACTCTCCAACGAACTCTCTCTAAAGAATGTTTTTTTTTGATGCTTAAGTTTCCAATTTCGGCCAACTTTTGAATCCACGATTTTTGGGTGCTCTTTTCAATGCCTAGGGAAGCTTATAATACTTAAAAATTCCCCTACCCCATAGGTATATCATATGGGCTTTAAAATAAGGCCTCAAACTACCCCTAGGGATGGTGTAAACCTCCTAGAAATTCACAAAAGGTGTGCATTCGACCTAGCATGGAAAGAATCCCTCTTGGACCCATAAATACACCTAGGGAAAAGAAATCCTACCAAACCACTCCTTGGTTCACTCAACCACCTACCATCCCACTAAGCATGCTACAAAAAGAGAACATGTGTCAAGTGACACCACAATACACACAACACACTTGGCAAGCCATCAAGAAAAACAAATTTACTTTTATAGAATCACAATAATACACACAAATTGGTTTTACAAATAAAATACAAGGGTAAAAAGGTTATACCCTCCTTAGGGTTAACCTTGGTTTTTCCAAACACTTAGCAAGGTTCTCCATAAATCCATGGGCTTCTTTCCTGCACACTTATTGCAAATATCAGTAGTCCAAGAATAAGGTGATAAAATGATAATGTAAATATAAATCACATAGATTCTATCATCAATGAATAACATAACTAATATGAAATATGTATTTCCATTCATATCACATTACACACTTCACATTTGTAGCAATTCTATAATCTAGATAGTAAAACATTATGATCATTTATTCTTACAAAAAATTATGGAATTAATCTACCTTAAGCAATGCATCAAATATAATATAAGTATACAATTCTAGTTTATCCAAATGATACATCAATTCTTAATGTTACTCTAAATATGCTAAGACATGATAATCTAGCACCATATGGAGACCACAATTCAAAAATCAAACATTCACTTGAGTATAACATAAGCTTTAATCATGACATATGGATCATCAATAAGGTAAGTAAGCATATCTAAATAACATCATAAAAACTACTTAGAATATTAGTGTCCTAGTAACATCATAAGGAATCATCATATAGCCTAATGATATAGGTATCAATGTCCCAATAATATAACATGAAATAAAATAGTCTAAGGATCAAAATATCAATGTCCATAGTGGGTAATAATGTGTCATCTAGAGTCTAACTATCAAAGTCCAAAAGAAACAAAATGTCAATAGTGCTATGATGGTCGGGGTGGGACATGACAATGGGATCTTCCTCACATGCTCACTTGTCCTCTTGTTTAGGCTTTTCTCTCTAAGTTGAGCTAATACAAACAAAGTAGATATGAATCGATAATTATTATACATTGAAATCAAATATATGTACACATAAAATTAATTATTTTCTTACTACCATCAAATAGTCACTCTGTATGTCCACCTCAAAGGCTCGTGGATGATTAGGTGTAATAAAGGCCTACAACAATTCAATCAATATAATCACTTATAAATAACATTTGAAATTTCAATACTAACTATTATAAACAATAACTAAAACTAAGAAAATTCTTTCATACCTCGGTCAATGGCTCTAAACTACCATCGTTGCAGCAACTCCATGATTAATGGACTGGTGAAGATGAGGAGGAGTCTCAAATGTCAACAACTACATGTCATATAATACAATTTAAATGTAACATGAAACATAAAACAAATATAATCAGATGAATTAAATTAACATGAAACAAATGTACCTCTACAAAGCTTGTATCATGCCTAGGCTCAAACTCCCTTGTGAATTTTGATGGTCTAGTAGAGAACTGATGCACATGGATAATTTTTTTTTCTCAATCCTTCATATGATTACTTAATAAATATATGTATTAATTTAAATGATTAAATCAATACATACCTCTGGACTCATCAACATGATGTAAAATGGGGTTAGGGAATCTATACTAGGGCCATCAACACTCTTACCCTAGATTTTGAACAATGTCAATACATGTTAATTAATTAGTCATTCACTATACATACAAAATGTGATCAAATTAGTTTATTATAATTTTAATTTACCTATGTGTCAATGCCAAATGTTTCACTTAGGAGCTCATTAGTGACTAGCCCATCATCCATACTGTCTCCAACATGACTACCAAATGTGCACATGTGATCGTGATGCACAGAAGGCTCCTCCTCAACTAATGGATTGGCACAATGAATGAGGGTATGCATTAAAGCAATAATCTACATGTTCCTTCACAACTAAAGAAATAATCACATGCTCGCCCTGTGGCTTGATAATAGGTGCCCTAACTACATTAGGGTCACAACATGCCCCCGGCCTCTCAAATGATGATCCCCCACCTCTACCCTAAGATTCTAATATATCAAAATAATTGGGAATCTCCCCAAGGAAAAATTCACAATACGATTTCTTTAAGAAATACATTGGAACCTCATGATTATTGCAGGTAGGGGCATCAAAGACCATCCACCATCTATCCCAAAAGTTATTTATAATATCATCATGTATACACCAATGGATGGGGAGTCTTTTAGTTGTATGTTTAACAATGTCTTTTTCTCCAGGCTTTTTTAACAATGCACAAATGCTACCTTATGCTATTTTATTTTTTCTTACATCTTTATAGGATAATTTTTTTGCATAATATCTTCTTTGTTCATCCCTCTTAACACACCAAATATTCAACTGACCACTAATAGAAGCTACATGGATCATAATAGACTCAAGGGAGGATGCCAATTGTGCTCTCACAGGATTAGTTTTTCGACAAGCTTTCAACCTACCAATGAGTGCTTCTAATTCATTTTTCCCTCTTTCTATTTCATTCATTATGTTGTCTTGGGTGTCAGGAGGAGGTCTTTCAATTAGTGGAGGTTGTAAAATTTCTTGCTCTTCTTGTGGAGGGTTTTAATTTTCATCTTGTGGAGGGTTTTCAATTGGATCTTGTGGAGGGTTTTCATTTTGATTTTGTTGATCTGGCTGGGGATTTGGCAATTTATTATTTACATTTCTTGATAAGAAACCAATTGCATTGTAAATAAATAAATACAATTAAAGAAAATTTGGTAAAACCTACAAAAAAATGTTAAAAATTATAAAACAATGCAAAAACATATAAAACAATGTAAAAACAAGAGTAGAAAACATACTATGTGATCTCGATCTTGATCTTCAGTGACAAGGAGGCATTTTGAGGAGGTGGGTGAAAAAATTCTTCTAGTTTTGCAACCCACATGCATGATGTTGAGGAGAAAGAATACAACAACAATATAAAATGTAATGAGCCACAGGTTTGCAGCCCATATATAAAAAGTTGGGATTTTAAAAAGTGCGTGTGCACTTTTATAATTTAAAAAATTCATTTTGTGCGTCATGTTTTTGGCATCACAACTTGGTGCACTTACCTAGAGATTTTTTGATGAATGTCAGTGTTATAGACTCACCATCTTCATAATTGCACTATCGGATAATGCCACAATTGATCTTTGGAAAAAAATTATGAGTGTTATAAAAAAGGTAATGATCTCTCACATATGGCTCTGTGAGAAGGGGGAAATGGCCATGTTGTACCCTACTCTCATCTCCAATGGGGCTTGCTACAACGTCTCAACAATTTTTTACCCATAATAGCTAAAGTGCTACCATCAATAATAATTGTACATCATATATGTGTTCATATCCCATGTATAGTTTTTATGTTCAAGGGTTGTAAGAAGTCATTCTTAAAACTCTGAGTCATTTTCACAATGTATGATGCCTATCTTTTTTTTGCACTTTGCCTCCTAATAGCCTAATTATAGGTAAGCAATTGTGATACACCCATATCATTTGAGAGAGCACTACTTATAATATTAATCTTTAATGGTGAGTTTTGTAATAGTTTTAGATCTCTTTGATAATTGTTAGTTGCTCCATGTCATAGTAAGATATTTTTATTTGGGATGATATCTATATCCATATATTATTATTATTATGTTTATTAAATTTGATTTTGAAAAAGGGTCATAGATTATCAAAGCAAAATAGTTTATTCTATTACCTATTTGTTATTCATTATGCTTGTGCACAATTGTGATTTTTGTCTTCGCTACATATTATCAATTCCACAGCAAGTGGGAGAAATGAGTTGTTACATTAAATCTTGGGTTGACTCTATTTCTACATATTCAATATTTATTCATGAAAACTTAGAAACTATACCTTATACAAGCCAAAAGATATAGTCTAGGAGGCAAATTCAGACTACAAAATAAATAAATGGTGAATTTAATATAATGAGAAATGATTCATGTCTTAAGAGAAAATGCATGGAAAATGAAACTCCAATCAAAAAATTTACATTCAAACTTTGAACCCCTAAAAATTGCCACATAATTGACTCATACATTATAACCTTAAATTGATCTAAATATGCAAAAGCACAAGCAATGACTTGTTACAATTCAATCTTGCTGCTTGCTCACATTTATTAACAATAAGGTAAGAATCTATAGCGGCTTATACATCAACCTATAGTTCCACTTGACTATAAGTTGTCATTCTCTTCTAATTATATGATTCATCTATGCAATAGTCTAGAGGAAGAATAGGATATCATTTTTTTTTAAAATTATAAACTTCAAATTATACATTATAGTTCTTATAATCTTATATTATTAAAATAATTAATACAAATAACTCAATTATTATTCAATAATAACTTATTAATAATAGTTGTCTTTGTGGTTATGTCTTTTGTTAGTTATGTTGTCCTTCTGTAGTTGGCTTTGTTTGGGTATTGGATCCGGCTCTTTTTTCTATGTTGTATCGTAGAATCTAATGTTGTGTCTTTAATATCTTTTGCAGAAGGTTTTAGGGCCCCTTCAAAACCTAGTTTTCCTAATCAAAAACTTATTAATAATAGGAATAATATATATTACAAGTTTAATATATATTTTGTATAACATGATCTATAATAATAAATAGAGATCATTTATTTATGGTACATATAAGAGATGCTAATACATATGAATATGTAAAAGAAAATGGAAGACAATGCATATTATACAATAACATATTTAATAAATAGCTATTTTATTGTATATACAATAGTAGTAGATTTTAAAATGTAAATAGTATAATGTATATTAGCACATATATGTTAATAATAATTTATATAGTGTAGGTTTGGGGCATACCAATTAGGGATATCTTCATGCTACAAAGCACAAAAGATATGATAGCATTTGATCAATGTCCATGTGTGAACCTAAAAATTCAATCTAACATTGTAGTATGTAGAATGTGTACCAGTTCAAGAGTTAAAAGATGAAGTTATACCAGTTCAAGAGCTAAAAGATGTAAGTTATAAGAAAAATATATTAATTTACACAATATTATGAACTTCAAATAACATGCATGTTATAAGAAAAAAATATTAGCATGCATGATACTGAAAATTTCTACTAACATGCGAGAAATAAGAAAAACTTAATAATATGCATCTTAATATAAATCTTCAATAGCATGAAAGTTGTATCCCTCTTTCTACCACTATTTCTCCATCGTGCTTGGTATTAAAGTCTAAGTACTTTTCTATTCATAAATTTTTATTTAATTTTACCCTAAAATTTCTTGTGCTTACATGAAAAATCCCCTAAAGGGATTGTGTAAAATGTATAATACATAGCATGTTTTTAGTATGCAAAGGTAATATTATATAGATGTGCAACATGAATAACTAATCTATTCTTTTGAGATTATTGCAAGATGTCTTCATAACTAGAATGATAAGGAAATCTTGGCATGGATACAAAAATATAGAGGAATGGGCAATAATATTCTTGAAATAGATCTAGCCTAGTAGTTTTGAAAATCAGTTTGGGACAATGGTATTCTCTAATAGGGCTAGGGAATTCAGGTGAGCCCATTTTTTATTTTTTTTCCTTATTTTTTCTTAAATAGAGAAATGCAATTGTTGTGCAGATGGAGATCGACAGTAAGGGGCCCTCATTTTGATCCCCAAGGATCATAGAATCACCATTTCTAGAAACATTGAGCTTGCAAACTCAAGCCTCTTCATCAATAGGAAACAACATTGTACAATGGATGGCATTCCCTTTGTACAAACTGATACAACATAGAAGCTTACAAATTACTACAACATAGGTGGATAGATTGTTTTAAGAGGCTTCCCTAATAATCCAGATGGAAGATCTCCTTACCAGTACACTATTGTGATCTCCAAAGTGTAGCAGGTGCTTATTAAGATGGTATTCCAAAACTATGAAAACACCAATTAGACATGGAATTTGGATTGGTACTCTTTGTCTATAGTAGATTAAGTTACAAATCTTGAACTTGATAATATTTTTGTGCTCTCCTCTTTATTATATTGCTCTAAAGACCCGTGTGTTATGAATTAACAAAATATATAACAAATTTAACATCAAGTATAAGCTCAAATAAATGATGATGATGAGATATGTAGTAAAAAAATCATTAATTATATCATGCATCTTTACCTTGTTCTGGAATTTTATCCCTATAGTTATCTAATCTTCTAAAACAAAAAAAACTAACCTACAATGTTGTTTCCTAATCTTTTAAGCAAGAGAACCTAAAATGGCCATCACTCTTCAGTTATTATCTCAAATGGTCATAATATTTATAATTGTTCTAGACAAAAAATATGCATGGGTAATCATCACCTTTTGTCACAATATGCAAAAGTAATTTTGAGCAAGACCCTACTCCAGAAAAAAGGTGTTTTATCGTTCTCCACACAAAAATTCTTCGATAAATTTATTTTTGGTATAATCATGGATATGTTAGTTGTTCAGAACATTGAGAATATTGAGAGACCCAAATTAAAGGTTGTTCCTATGAAACCTTTAGAAGAAAACCCTAATTCAACTTTGTCAATTACTCTGAACAATGTAGTGTTATTGGAAGATATAGGAAGTTATCTATGTAGTAATTTTGAAACTATTGGAAGTGAGTTTATGAACAAGGATATGGAAATTGTTTTCAATCATGACATGACTATTAAGTCTAGATATGAGCATCTAAAAGACTTAGACTTAGTCAGATATCATTTTTACCATGAACTTGATACAAAAGAATGGACATAGATCATATTAAGCAGAATTCATAACAGAAAGATTTGGATGGGAGATAATGTGGTTGACATCTCTATCGACCTTATTCATGAGGTCATTAATCTTAGCAAATAAGGCAGTGTACCTATTGGTGAGAAACTGGTTAAAAAGAAGGTTGAAAGTTATCCTAAGGCAGTTTACAATGGTAAAGCAATGGTGATCAGCACCATCAGACAACATGATGTAAGATTCTTGAGAAAAATCATTGCATATTCTCTATGTGCAAGTTTTAAGAATGATGAGCTATTGGCAGGACTCATTTATGCAGCTTATAAGATATGTGTTGAGAAAGAACAAGTGAATTTGTGTGAAATTATGAGAGTACAACTTATTGAAAACTTAGAGAAGATTAAGAGAACTAGGAATGGTGTATTTAGAGACAATTGTATGTAAAACATCAAATATTAAAATTTGAAGATGTGGCTATCCACCAAATAAAAGAAAAAACTAAGTATCATCCGCTAAGATAGGTATGTGTTCTTTGCCAAAATCTCGTAATTGCCTCTATTAATTTTCCTTTTATTTATTTTTTTAATATTTTTTAAAGTAACAAGTCTTGTAGAAAAATATTAATATGGAGAATCGATGAATGTAATTAAAAAAGGTCAGATAACATAATTTTTAAAAAGTAATTTTTGGAATTAATTTAAATATTTACTCTTTTTTATGTTTTCTTTAAGTATTTTAAAAATATAATTTTTACTAATTTTTTTATCAGTAATTGAGATAATTATATTAATATTAAAAAAAGAACTAAAAAAGGGTGATGGTCACCAAGTAGGCCTGAACTTCCTATTGCTTTGCTACTGAGAAGATTTATCATGATCGACATTTTGATCCACCAACAGTGAAACATGAATCCCTCCCTATAGAGAATGTTGCCCCACATAACTACCACCATGGCCCAATCTAACTTGAATTTGGTGTCGTACTAGAGGGCACCCAAACTGAAAGATTATTAACGTTATATTTTTATGTATTATAATTTAAATTTAAAATAATTATTTAACTTTCTTATATATATGATTGGAAATATTTAATAAATAAGATAATTTTAGATATTATAAAATTAATTGTATCCATAATATTTATAATTATTTTTTAAAAATTTGACAAAATTTTTTTATAATTATAATCAATGGTTTTAGTAGATGAATAGTTTGGAAAATTGTGTAAAGAATCAAGAGAGGGAAAAACATAGTGAGTAAAAATAAAATAACTTAGATTTTTAAAAAATAAGTACTACAAATGTAAGTTACATTTAACAAGTGTCACATACTCACTTGAACTTGCCTTGTTAGAGTCATAATTAAAAAATAAATAAAAATTGTTTTTATTAATATAGAGGTGATGAAAAATTGAAAGAGGTTATGTTAATAAAGCTATTTTAAATCTACAATAATGACAAAAATCTCTGTGAAAGCCAATGAAAGGACACAAACAAGAAGTGAATGAGCTTAATTACATTTTATAAGTGGAGTTATGTAGGTCATTGTAGCTCTATTCCCATTATAAAAATAATAATAATAATTTAGAGTTTATATTACTAATATCAATTTTAGATTAAGATTAAGAATTAAATTTTAAATTAAAAAGATCATATAAAATATTGAAGTGATTTTTAAATATTTATATTAATTAGAAGATCCAATTATATTTGTATAATTTTCCAAAAATAAGAAGACAAATTCTCGATATTAATTTTTCTTATACAAACTTTATTAAAAAAACTAGAAAAAAACATTTTAAAATATTTTCTAATATTCATTTATTTATATAATTTTCAAATTGATTTATATATTTTTTTAGTAAGAAAAATCATGTCTAGGAGAGTGCCTCAATATATAACCATTCATCAAAATTTTGACTGTTAATAAAAAACTAATGATGTTAAAATAGATTGAATAAATTTAATTATTAAGAAAAATGGTATTATAAATTGAAATTAGCACTATGTGTGTAAATGTGTAAAAATTTTTGGGCAAAGGTAAATGAATTTAAGTAGGAAAATATATATAACTAAAATTGTTAAAATAAATTAATGATAGTATGTTAACATTTTATTATAAAGTTTTGGATATGAAAAAAGATTTAGAAAATAATTTAAAAGATAGAAAAAATTAAATTCTAGAAAAAAATTTAAAAATCGAAAAGGATTGGTATTAGTTTCTGACAATGAATGTTGAAATAAGAATAGTTTTAGATTTGTTGTGCATAACTTATTCAAATAAATAAATTTATTCATTCCAATTAAACATTATTATATATCCTACCTTGTGTAAATGTTGGGCAGAGTGTAAGTTGTTATTATTATTATTGATCGATAAAAGGCCTAAGCCTTATTTTATATAGAATATTTAATTACATTAAATATTTTTTACATTTAGGCATTACTTGACATCTTATTGTTAGGATTTAACCATGAACATAAATAAAAATTACAGGCAAATATAAATAATATCATAAAACAATAGATCATAGATAAGAGAACACAAGACACCAAGATTTAACATGGTTCACCACAAACTAGCAATCTCCCACTTAAGGATTGATCAAGCTCCACACTAGACAACAATCTCCCACTTGGAGATTGATCCTGTAGCTATGTCGCTACTCCATGAGGCTCCCACTGAATCAAACCACCCTGGACTTTGTTGTGCTTTTATTTTGCTCAATCTAGAAAACCAACTAAAGTTGAAGAGGAGTTTAGCTTATCCCTTGTCACTACCTTTGTAAACATATATGTTGGTTTTTCATCTGTATGTATCTTGTCCAACTTTCACTATCCATCATCCAAAACTAACCGAATGAAATGGTACCACAACAAAATGTGTTTTTTCTTTGAATGCAAAGCTGAATACTTTGTAAGATGAATGACACTCCGACTATCTATAAACAAATAATTATCCTTTTGAGAGTGTCTCAATTCTTCTAGGAAGAACTGAAGCCATATCATCTACTTGGCTGCCTTTGTAGTAGCAACATGCTTTGCCTCTATAGTAGATAAAGAATTAACCTTCTATAACCTAGAAACCTAGCTCATGTCTGCCCCACCAAATGTAAATACATAACCTATAGCACTTCACCTAGTATCAATATCCCTTACCAAATCTGAGTCAACATATCCTTGTAAATCTATAGTAGAGCCCCCAAAGTGTAAACACTTATTGGATGTTAATCTCAAATATCTAAGAATTCATTTAATTGCATTCCAATGCTCAATTCCTAGATGACTCATATACCTGCTAACAACTCCCACTGCACGTGCAATATCTAGCCTTGTACATACCATAGCATACATCAAGCTTCCTATAGCTAAAGCATAAGGTACCTTGGACATCTTGTCCTCCTCTTCTTGTGTCTTGGGACACATCCCCTTAGTCAACTACAAATGACCAAGTAAAGGTGTGTTGATAGCTTTAGCATTCTCCATAAAGAAACATTGCAACACTTTCTCAATATAATCAGCCTAAGATAAAGTCAATTTCCTATTCTTCCTATCTCTACAAATCTTCATACAAAAAAATTGTTTTGTTTCCCCTAGATCCTTTATAGCAAATGCATGTGCTAACTAGTGTTTCAGCCCCTTAATGTGATCCATGTTAGACCTAGCTACAAGCATATCATCAACATATAAACATAAAATAATGTAGTTGTCATCATCCAACCTCTTAAAGTAAACACAATGATCTGAATGAAACCTACTATATCTATCCTCATGCATAAAACTATCAAATTTTAGATACCATTTCCGAGGTGCTTGCTTCAAGCCATATAAACTTTTCTTCAATCTGCACACTAAGTTCTCCTTACCTTTGACTTCAAATCTCTGTGGCTGAGTCATATATATATATATATATATCTTCATCCAAATCACCATGAAGGAAGGTTGTTTTAACATCAAGCTACTCCAAATGCAAATATTCAGTAGCCACAATACTAAAAATAGTGTGAATAGAAGTCATTTTAACAACAAGAGATAATATCCCATCAAAATCAATGCCTTTTTTACGTAAAAATCCTTTTACAACTAGCCTAGCTTTAAATCTTTTTTTACCTCCATCCTCTTCTTTAAACCTGTAAACCCACTTATTTTGTAAAGTTCTATTACCTCCAAGAAATTTGCATAAATCTCATGTCTTATTTTCTAGCAAAGAGTCCATTTCATCCTTCATTACAAACACCCACTGAATCTTAGTATCCTCCTGCATAGCTTCATCATAACATTTAGGTTCACCAACATCTTTTAGTAAAATAGAGTACAGAGAAGGAGAAAAAATTTCAGGAGGTCTACTTAGCCTTCTTGATTATCTAACATTCACTGGTGTGTGTGGTATTTTTTGTTGTGGTTGTTGCACGTAACGAGGAATTGTTGGAACATCATCTTTTGGAGTATCATCCAACACTACATAATCATCTTCTTTCTTCTCATGTTGTTGCAACAAATCTTTGTACAACATTTTCTCATTGAATATGCCATCTCTAATTCTTACAATTTTAAAATATTCAAAATTCCAAAGCCTATAATCAAATTCATCAATGTCATATCCAACAAATACACATTTCTTTGACTTAGCTTCCAACTTGGTTCTATTTTCAGAATCTATATGAGCAAATGCTTGACAACTAAAAGTTCTGAGAAAAGAATAACTCACCTTCTTACTAGTCCATGCTTCCTCTGGAATACCACAACCCAAAGGAGTAGAGGGACCTCTATTAATTAAATATACAGTAGTATTGATAGCCTCTGCCTACATGTTTAAGTGCAACCCTGCATGCAACCTCATACTTTTTGCACGCTCCATTATTGTCCTATTCATGTGTTCAACCACTCCATTTTCCTGTGGAGTTCTTGGAACATTTTTTTGTCTACAAATACCATTAGTGAAGAAATAATCTTCAAATTCATGATTGTAATGCTCATCACCATTATTAGATCTGAGACATTTTAATTTCCTACCAGTCTCATTTTCAACCAAGCATTTCCATTTCTTAAAAGTTCGAAATACATCAAATTTCTATCTAAGGAAATAAACCCATAATTTTCTAGTTGCCTCATCAATTAATGTAACATAGTAATGAAGCTCTAGTCTCTCACTTTTCTTTTCCTTCCTAGTCTTCACAAAACTCACTCTCTTTTATTTTCCATACACACAAATTTCATAGAAATCCATATTAACACATCTCAGTCTTGGTAAAACTTTCTTTGAATGAAGTACTTTCATACCTTTCTCACTCATGTTCCCAAATCTATTGTTCCACAACATTGTATCAAAATCTACAACAGCTATTTGTTCTCCCTGCTCAATTGAAGCAACTATTCTTGAACATTCATTTTTCTCTGAAACAATCAAAGTAGAAGGAAGAGTATTACCTGTACAAATATATAAGGTGCCTACTTTCACACCTTTTTCTACTACAAGGGAACCTTTCGAAACCTTCCATTTTTTATCATTAAAAGTAACTACACAACCCTCATCACCGAGTTGCCCTATTGAAATTAAATTCCTGCTTAGCCTTGGAACATGTCTTACCTAATGTAGTAGTCAATGATTCCCATTCTGCAACTTAATCTTAACTTTTCCCTTTTCAACAATATGATAGGGTTCATTATCCCCCAAATAAATAATCCCAAAATCCCTTTGGACATAATCAATAAAATAACCTCTATGAGGTGTAGCATGAAATGAAGCACCAGAATCTAAAACCCATGAATCATCAACACTTTCTAAAGACAAAAGCAAAGCATCCTCTTACAATTTGTTACTTACCACATTTGTCTCCCTATTCCCTTCTACTTTATCTCCTTCATTATTCTTTTGAGTCTAGTAATTTTTCTTCTTATGCCCTAGTTTCCCATAGTACTAGTAATCTTTTGGTCTTCTAGATTGAGACCTCTTCCCCTTTGACTTTCCTCTTGATTTCCCACGATTTCCAAAATTACTTCCTCTCTCAATCATTCTGCCTCTTCTTTGTGCATTCAAAGAACTTTCTAATGTAGATCAACCTAAGGTTTTCCTACGAGTTTTCTGACTCAAAATAACACCAATCACATTATCATATTTTAGAGTATTAGATCTAGAAATAGAATTACTCACAGTCATTACCAAGCCATTCCAGCTTTCAGGCAAAGAACACAAAATCAAGAGAGCCCTAATTTCTTCATCAAAATTAATACCCATGGTAGATAACTAACTAGTAACAATATTAAACTCATTTAAATCATCTATAATAGATCCACCTTCTACCATCTTCAAATTAAATAAATGCTTCATGAGAAATACCTTGTTTGAAGCGAAAGACTTTTCATACAATTCTGCTAGGGTTTCCATCAACTCTTCTATCATCTTCACTTTTGTAATATTAAATGCCACCAATGATGCTAGGCATAATCGAATGCTTTCAAGTGACTTTCTTCTAAAAGACCCCAGTCATCATTTCTGATAGATCCTTCATTCTTGGTTTTGCCTTCCAACGGCTTCCATAAATACTTATGATAAAGATACTCTTCCATTTGTATCTTCCATAACTAAAATTTTTGCCCATTAAACTTGTCAACCCTTAGCTTACCCTCAGTTTTCATTGCTCCCACTCAACCATGAGACTTTCCTAGAGAGGATAACTTAAAAAAAAGAAAAAAAAAACTCTCTCTGATACCACTTGTTGGGATTTAACCACAGATAGAAATAAAAATTACATACAAATATAAAAAATATTAGAAAATAATAGATCACATAGAAGAGAACACAAGACACTAAGATTATTCACTTTCAACATCTTTCTTTGATTTTCCTTACTTGAATTAGAGCTTTCACCTTTATGTAGACACCTAATTTTATAGTTTCTTCATTTCATTCCTTCTTTTCCTACATAACTTAGTCACTTGGCTAAGATCGATGTTAGTCTCATTATATTTTTGTAGTGCCTCTCCCATTTGATTTTTGTAAGTCATCCCAATGGATGCAAACTTGTTGGTCTTTCTATGTGAAGTGATCATGTTTGGGACCATGAGTGGTCTACACCCTTGAGGTGATTGGATTTATCTTACTATATCAACTGCTTTAATTATGTTTATGGTTGATTTATGGGTTTATGATGTGTTAGATGGTTTACTAAGTTTTTTGCCAGTGGTTACTAGGATTGATGTGGTATCAAGAGGATCTTCATTGATTACCCTAAGATGTGTGCAGAGATTGCAATGTGTACTATTACCGTGCTACACTGGACTAGGTTCATGTAGCAGTGGTTAGTCATGTTTATGACTATGTTTGATTATGTGTTTTAAGTTCCCTTTTATGTTGTTTAAACTACCATTATTAAATGCTTAAATAATTAGAAATGGATTGTCCATGTTGGATTCATTAGTTATGTGTTACGGATATTTACCTTGTTATATTTTGATTTGAGAGATACTTATTACTCATGTTATGATTTACATTTGAGATGACAGTGTGTTTTATGATGATATCTAGTTATCCAGTATTTGGACATATCTTTGATTATGTTATGTGGTGGATTTAATGTTAAGGGTATTTACTTCATTCCTGCATTGTTATGCTATATGCAAATGTGAGTGATCTAAATAGATTATTTTAGTATAATTGAATAAATGGTTAAATTAGTCATTTAATACATGTATTTCTTTAGCTATGTTATTATATGCAATTGCACTTGATCATCTTATTTAGTGTGCAGAATTTATACCCCTGGTAGTGGCACATGGAGTTAGTGATTGAGCCATTCCTATTTTACCAATATCATCCCTATATGGTTGATGTATCCTTATTTAAATTTTTTAAATTAATCCTTTCGGTGATTATTAAATCCAAACTCATTTGCATTATTCAATTAGACTAGTATCATGTCTATGCATTTAGAGGTTCGCATTGTTGCAAAAGTTGTTAAGAAAATTTTTGTGTTTTTGGGTTTTTTAGCTTTATTTAATTGATTTTTTATTTCTAGAAAATTTTCCATACATGTAATCCTATTACTTGGAATAGCCTATTTTCGTTTAGGTTGATTTGAGGTTTAACTAGGTTGGCTGGTCATTTTCCCTAATTGATTATTCACTCAAAAAGTGAATAAGTATCCAAAAAGGAATTTAATTCCTCACTTCTCACTTTTGAATTAGAAAGTTTGAGAGTAAAACTTAAAATCCTCATCATGAGGATTTACGATTTTGTTTATTGTGGGAGCTACGGGCATCGGATCGTCATGAGGTTAGTCTTGTTGGATCCAGCTCGGGAAGACCTTGGATTGTCATGATTTTTAGCTACTTTTACAGGATTTTTATTTTATGGTTCAGATTCTCATTTTTCCCTTTTGGTTGTGAGGTAGGGCTCTCCCATTTTATTGATTTTTCTCTGTTTCAAATTCTATTTTTGGTAGTCATTTATTAGGAGGCTGAGAAGTAGTGTTCCCCTCTATTTTTGTTTGTTGGTTCTGCCTGGTTGGTTAGGTATGAACATTTTTTCTATTTTCAGGATGGGGGTTTGGGGTTTTGCATTGTTATGCTGGTCATTTTTGCATACGTTGTCTAAACCCAAATTTTGTTGAATTTTCAAGGTTTTTGTTCTCAAAGACCAAATGGGTTTTAATTTTAAAGTTTTCCAATTTTGGGAGTTTTTACCTCAATTTGCATGTTGCCCAGTTTTCTGGAGTTTTCTTGGCATGAAATTGGTCATGGACTTGGATTATACATGGGATGTCAATCAGACCATTGTTGCACTTTTATATTTTTATTGGGATGCTTGTGGTATCTGTACTCCTGACTTTGTGTCTGGTGGAGTGATTTTATATCTGGTGTTATTATTTCTTTTGGACCTTTGCTTTAGTTTCATGAACACTAGGATTCATGTAGAATCCATACTCCCAGATTGAGGTTGGTTGAGTGAGTTCATGATGTTTGGTCTTGTTGAATCATTGGGACTACTATAGAATCCATACTCTTGGATTGAGGCCGATTGAGTAAGTTCATGGCGTATGTTTTTGTTGTCCTTTGGGATTCATGTAGAATTCGTCCTCTCGAGTTTTTTTTGGTTGAATGATTTTTTGCATTGATTTCTCATCCAATCCTTATGTTATGATATTTGTGATGGTGGTGTTCCACACATGAGTATGTGTGTGTACAATTATCAAGTGACTTGCGAGCCTCGATCTTCTATGGTACTTCCAAAAGTTATGATAATTGGGGATGGGTTGGTAATTTGCATGCCTACATGCACTCATCATTGGATGAGCATGGGTAGGGTAGGGTAGCATATAGAGGGGGCTTCTATCTTATAGCCTGGTGATCATTGTACCCAAAGGGTTGGCGAAGGAAGTTTTAATTAAGTGATAACTAAATAAAGCATTGGGTGGTAATAAAACTTAAGATAATAATCTATGCTAGAGCCTTTCCATTGAGGGAATTAAATCTGCATGATCTAAGCTTGGGCTTGTTGATGCTAAGTAACTCTCAATGATGCCAACCCCTACTTAGTATCCCATGGAGTGTCTAACTAGGACCTGTAGTATATGCATTGTCTATGTTCTTGGTTTTAGTCATCATACTATCTAGCGTGAGTGTTAGCCATGGGCATTCACTTTTTGTGTGTTTGTGTTTTGATTGTTATCTCCATCAACATGGTGGGAGTGGTCCTATGGGTTCTATGTGGTTTTGAGGTGTAGCTACTACCTATACCACTACTAGGACCAGTGTATAGAGATGGTCTTTTGTCTTGTTAGATGTTTTCACTTGATACTTTGGTTTCTGGAGTATGCTTTCTTGTGATCTATGCTTTCATTGGAATGCTTGGATATCATGTTTATATAATTTTAGTTTATTTGATGTATTCCTATATTATGATATTTAGCATATGATTACATGATGTGAATCATGTTGTCCGTGTATCTATTACTTATTGGTTTAGCATGTTAGATTTCCTAATCATATGATGTTTAGCATATGATAGATGATGTGGTTGATTTATTGGATTATCTTATGCTTTACTTCTCACATTTTAGATGTCCTTAATCTTATGTTGTAGCACATTCTAGTAGTGACATCCTCATAAGATAGCTTTGACGATCTGGTTAGTGATTTGGGATGTTACTCGCGAAGGATGGCTAGGACCCATGATGGTCTCATGATGATATTAACAGTTGGAAGGAACCACATACTTAGTTTGGCTGTTTAGTTATTGCGATGTTATTTCTATACATTGTGATGTTGCTTTTATACACTACAATGTTTCCTTCAGTTATTTCCCTTCACTACTATATTAGATGGTTAGATGTAGTTTCCGTCTTCCAATTATTTTACTTGAGTGTTTGTTCTTCAATCTATGTGGATTTGGTACTCCCCAGTGTGGAGGAAATTTATTTCCTAGCTTTTTACCTTTATTTTTTTTGGCTTGCTGATTTGTGTCCTCACACAAAATTGTACTTTCTCATACAAGAGTGCAAATTTTCACATTGTGTGTTGGGTTTCCTCGCATGTCTTGTGGTGTATCCTCATGTGAAACCCCACACTAGTTTGGGTGTTTTGGCTACTAGGCCAAGCATGTCCTTGCATGAGATGGTGTTTCCTTAGGTGGCTCTGTGTATGTTCTCATGCAAAGAGGTACTTCCTCATGCAAGACTGTCAGTTGTTATTCTCTTGCACAAAAAGTAGGGGATCTCTCTACTATTTCTCAGAGAATGCAATTTTGACTTTTGAGTACCCTTTAGGAATGCTAGTGGTTCCATGATTTAACAGATAAGAAATTTTGTGTTTTGATGTCGTCTTTGGTTTTATTTCTTCAATTGGTCATGTAAGTTAGGTTGTAGCATTTGGAGATCCATTGGTTGCTAGGATTATTGGTGAAGTCTTCCTTTGTGATCCCTATATGATATTGTCATGTGCATTCATACTCGTAAAAAAAAAAAACTTGTCTTATATTGAATCCTTGTTCCAAGGGTCTCTGGACGGGGCATTACATATGGTATCAGATCTCATGTTCAAACATTGGGATCTTTGTGTTTATGTTTCCCATATGGTTGATGTTGTGATCGTGTGAGTGTGAGTGTCTTGGTGATAGCTCATGAGATTTTTTGCTTTGGTATCTAATTGTGATGGGCTTGCTTGTATAGTAGATGAGACTAGAGTAGTGTGAGGAGCAGGAAGTGAGTCTTCCTAGTTTTGTAGACAAAATTGTTGTGCCTTGTTTGGTTGGTTGCTTGTGTGCCCCTTTTGGAAGGAACTACTAATTGGTGTCCATGTGTTGACCTGGAGTGCCTCTTTTATTCTCCTTGTGGAGTAAGGTGCATTGTTCCCTATTTTCTCCTATTTATAAGTAAATAAATGAATCTTATTTGTGATTCTATGTTATGTCAATATAGTAATGAAATGGTTCCTTTCATTGAGAAATGAGTTTTTATTGTGAATCATTGCAAAGAAGTAGGTTTCACATTACATCCTTTGGGTTAATGAATTAAGTCCCCAATTTGATTGCTTCATAAGCTTATGGAAATTGTATTAAATTAATGGATATCTAAATGTTGCATTGCATGGAAAAATAATTAAGAAGATTATTGTAGTCTACATATGCATGGGGTTATTGATGGTATACTACTTGATGTGTGTGAGTGTGTTCTCTAACGCTGCTATGATGATGTATCCATTTTCATTATGTGGTAGTTTATACCTCTTGTGTGACTATTACCAATCATCACTTGTAATGCAACTTGATTGATGCTTTATTTTATTTGGCTAGAGGTATTTTCCTCATGTTATTGGGCTAGCATTGGTTTTTAGTATTTTTCCTTTCTTGGAATAGTCCTCAAATTTCTCTATCGCTCTCTTTGTGATAGTTGTCACATTTGACTAATTCTTGAAATGAGCTCTTTTTGATATTTACTATTGGAGCTGACAATTACCCCATTTGGGCCTTTTGATTATGTTTCATGGTGACTGTTCTACATGTATTAGTTGCTGCCTAGTTGTGTGTTGTGACTCTACCATGTTCATCTAGAACCTTTGGTAGTACATAAAAGGGATAATATCATAGAGAACATACTAGTGTGGTTATGATAGATGTAAAGTTGTTAATATAATTGGATGGTTTAAATGGTGATTAAACATAATGAATCTTTGTAAAGATATGTACTTGTTTTATGGTAAGTGACTCTTGAACCCTTGCTTTGAAAACCTTTTAGTTTTATTGTGCATTAGTGCTTGTGTTATGTTTAACTAATGAAATAATGAAAGATAATTAATGATGGTTCCATTGTGTGAATTATCTTTCATTTCATGTCTTATGTCATTCTAGGCATGCGTGCTCTTGAATTGTTTTGGATGTTTCATCTGTTGCTTGTCTTGGTAACCAAGACAACTTGAGTTTCTTATGATGTTTTATCTTGAGTGGTGATTCAAACTCATATGTCTTAGGAATCTCTAAGATCCATCTTTTTTTAGGCCTCATCAATATCTTTCTGATGCTTTTTCGAATGGAGTCAATCAGAGTATGGACATGAAAGTTATGGCCTCCAGAGTGAAGGCAATTTTTGTGCTGATTTGAAATTTTGCATGAGAAACAAGTGATCATACACTTCCTCACCTAGTTCATTTCATTTTCTTTCCTATTTTAGTGAGAAACTTCGCGTGATATTGTGCTAATACAAAATTTCACCTTGGGAACAACAAGCAACTCTTTCACACTTCTAAAGGTGCAAATCAATGTTCCAAGTACCCTTTATCGAGTAGAGGTCAATTCAATCATGACATATCGCATTTATGGCCATTGGAGAAGTTTAACTCTTCATGTTATTCTTAGGGAGGAGTTAACAAGCCTTCATAATCTACTAGGTACTTTTTGGGATTCATACTTGGGTTTGTGTGTTTCCTATAGCACCAACCCACCCTTGTGTGGTGAAGTGTGATTTGTGAGCATTCCTTATTCAAGGTGGATGTTTCCTTGTCATTTGATAGTGACTTAGTCTTTTGGTTAGTCTACATCCTCCTTTTGGATGTTGACTTTGGCACATCTGTGTATCCCTTTATCTCTTGAGAAAGTAGGCTAGTGTGGTTATGTCACCAACTCAGTTAGTGTTGGTCAAGTATTTTGATGATTGGTGGAATTGTGAGATTCCCTAATGCATCTTGGGCTGATTTAGTGCAGAGGCTGAGGGTGACTCCCTCTAAGCCCTAATGCTCTATAGTTTTGATCACTCTAATCTTGTATCTTTTAGAGGAGTGTCAGTCAAGTTGCTCATTAACAATTGGCTTGAGGTTGGAGATTGAGTTTAGTGGTAGGTTTGGTGTGATATTCTCAGCATGGTGTTGGAGGGACATGGTATTGTTGGACACATGTTACCATCTTATGAGTTGGTATGAAGTTATTACATGATTTGTCCACTATTTTATTTTTTACAACCATGTGGAAAGGAGATATCTTTTTTGGTTGGGTTATGTAACCTGAGTTCCCAGTGTTAGTCAAGCTTTTTGCATCATAGAGGCTATGTGCTCCTATGCTTGGTGATTAGTTGTGTTGAGTATACTTTTTAGAGTGTTTGATTTTGTTAGTAAGATGTCATCCTCTTTGTTCTAAGGGTGAGTTTATGTAGATTTGGGATGTTCATGTGTGTCATGATAGTATTCTTGGAAAGTTACGATGATCATTCCAAATGAGTCACAACTCTTGTTGGAAGTGTGTAGTGTTTTGACCTTGTTTTGAGGTCACATGGTAGGTGCATGTTTAGTTGGGCACCTGTTGGTGAGGTAGAGTCAATTTTTCCTTACCTTGTATTGTTGACTTTATGGCTAGATGGGTTTCCTAGCACATATGATGTTTCTTGTTGGAGGAGCTTGTGTCAGCGTGACACCTATTCTCTTGTGGTTAACCTATTTGGGGGTTGACGTGATGGTTTGAGAATTGGTAGTTATTTTTTTGGACTTGTGAAGGAGTTGGTGATTCATCGCTATTGCTCAGTTTTGATTTCATACTTGGTGTGTTTTGGTTTCCATTCTTGGATTATAGGCTTCAAGGAGTAAACCTAGTCTTTGGGGGGGGGGATGATGTAGTGTCTCTCCCATTTTATTTCTATAAGTCATCCTAATGGATGCAACCTTGTTGATCTTTCTATGTGAAGTGATCATGTTTGGGACCATGAGTGATCTACATCCTTGAGGTGATTGGATTTATGTTACTATATCATTTGCTTTAATTATACTTATGGCTTATTTATGAGTTTATGATGTGTTAGATGGTTCACTAAGGTTTATGCTAGTGGTGACCAGGATTGATGTGGTATCATGAGGATCTTCCATGATTACCCTAAGATGTGTGCAGAGATTGCACTATGCACTATTACCATGCTACACTGGACTAGGTTCCTATAGTAGCGGTTAGTCATTTTTATGACTACATTCGCCTATGTGTTTTAAGTGCCCTTTTATGTTGTTTAAACTACCATTATTCAATCCTTAAATAATTAGAAATGGATTTCCCATGTTGGATTCATTGGTTATGTGTTGCAGATATTTACGTTGTTATATTTTGATCTGAGAGATACTTGTTACTCATGTTATGATTTACATTTGAGATGGCAGTGTTTTTATGATGATATTTGGTTATCTAGTATTTGGATGTATCTTTGATTATATTATGTGGTGAATTTAAGGTTATGGCTATTTAATCATTCCTGCATTGTTATACTATACACAAAAATGAGTGATGTAAATAGATTATTTCTATATAATTGAATAAATGGTTAAATGATTCATTTAATACATTTATTACTTTTGCTATGTTATTATATTCAATTGCACTTGATCGTGTTGTTTAGTGTGTAGGATTTATATCCCTCACAGTGGCACATAGAGTTAGTGATTTAGCCATTCATATTTTACCAATGTCGTCCCTGTATGATCGATGTATCCTTATTTTAATTATTTAAATTAATCCTTTCAGTGATTATTAAATCTAAACTTATTTGTATTATGTGATTATACCAATGGCCATGTCTATCCATTTAGAGGTTCACATTATTGTGAAAGTTGTTAAGGAAATTTTTGTGTAGTTAGGTTTTCAGGCTTTATTTAATTAATTTTTAATTTCTAGCAATTTTGCCATACATGAATTCCTATTACTAGGAATAGCCTATTTTTCTTTGGGTTGATTCAGGCTTTAACTAGGTTGGCTAATTATTTTCCCTAATCAATTATGCACTCAAAAAGTGAATAAGTATCCAAAAAGGAATTTAATTCCTCACTTCTTACTTTTGAATTAGAAAGTTTGAGAATAAAACCCAAAATCCTCTTCATGAGGATTTACTATTTTGTTCGTCATGGGAGCTACGAGCATGGGATCATCACAAGGTTGATCTTGTTGGACGCAGCTTGGGAGACCTTGGATTGTCATGATTTTTGGCTACTTTTGCAGGATTTTTATTTTATGGTTCAAATTCCCATTTTTCCCTTTTGGTTGTGAGGTCGGGCTCTCCCTTTTTATTGTTTTTTCTCTATTTCAGCTTCTAATTTTGGTAACCATTTATTGGGAGGCTAAGAACTAGTGTTCCCCTCTGTTTCTATTTGTTGGTTCTGCTCGGTTGGTTAGGTATGACCATTTTCCCTATTTTTGGGATGGAGATTTGGGGTTTCGCGTTGTTATGCTAGCCATTTTTGCATACTTTTTTTGAACCCAAATTTTATTAGATTTTTGGGATTTTTGTGCCCAAAGACCAAATGGGTTTTAATTTTGAAGTTTTCCAATTTTTGGAGTTTTTACCTCAATTTGTGTGCCATCCATTTTTCTCAAATTTTCTTGCCATGATGTTGGTCATGGACTTGGATTATCCATAGGATGTCAATCAAACCATTGTTGCACTTTTGTATTTTTATTGGGATGCATGTCACATTCATACTCCCAACTTTGTGTTTGGTGGAGTGATTTTATATCTGGTGTTATTATTTCTTTTGGACTTTTGCTTTGGTTTCGTGGACACTAGGATTCGTGTAGAATCCTTGCTTCTGGATTGAGGTTGGTTGAGTGAGTTCCTGATGTTTGGTCTTTTTGCATCATTGGGTTAGTGTAGAATCCATATTCCTGGATTGAGGCCAGTTAAGTAAGCTCGTGGTGTATGCTTTTGTTGTCCTTTAGGATTCATGTAGAATCCATCCTCCATAGTCTATTTTGGTTGAGTGATTTTTTGTATTGTGTTCTCATCCAGTCCTTGTGTTATGATCTTTGTGATGGTGGTGCACAATGTCATGCCCCTGACAGTTCTACACCTATTACCGCGGACTCTGAGATTAGTTTAATTTACTGGATGGTTTGGTACTTGTTTTGAAACATTGATTTTGTAGAAAACTATTTAGTTTCCAGTATCATTATGTTGCTTTTTTTTATGCACTATGAGAATTCAAATGTTTCTAAGATTTGATTCTTAGAATAAATGTTTTAATACTTGTATTGTGTTATTATCAAGATCTCATTATCTGAATCAATTTAGATTCAAGAATCCTGCAGTAAAGAAATGGTTTTTAGATAAGGCAATTTAGTTTTTAAATTTTTCATTTTGGATAAGTTTTGGTTTCATAACTTATGGTCTTTTTCATACTTTTAGACTTATGATTAATGTGGCATTAAAATTTTAACTGTACCAAGAATCTTTTATTTGCCAGTTTTCTTTTAGAGTATATATATATATATATATATATATATATATATATATATATGTATGTATGTATGTATGTATGTATGTATGTATGTATGTATGTATGTATGTATGTATGTATGTATGTATGTATGTATGTATGTATGTATAACATTGTATAAATGTATATATATAAATATAAGTGCATTAGTATTAAATAATTATACATACATACATACATACATACATACATACATACATACATACATACATATATATATATATATATATATATATATATATGTAATTGTGTAATTGTTGGTATATTTGTGTGCTTGTGTTTATATTTATACAAGTTATAATTGTATGTATATGTATATACATATTGATATGTTGTGATCATAGTGTCAATTACGATTAATATTAATATTAATATTAACATTAATACCTAATTCTATGTTAAACTAAGTTAGTACCTAAGCTAAACTTGAACTAAGACCTAACCTAAGGTTTTCCATGCATGACTGCTAGCCTAACTAAAATTTAGCCTTGTTTTGGACTTGGCATATGGCGACAATGTTATGGGAATTAATGGTGGGCAGGTTCATCGAATTGCAAATAGGTATTGCATTTGCCAAGTGTTGGAAAGCTGAGAGAATAAAGTTTTTAGGGATAAGCTCACAATTATGAGCATTGATTTGCATGCTTAGTCTATCATTTTGGCTTGGAGTTAGTTGGTATTTGAGTTCAGTCTGCCATTGATGAACTCCAGTTGGGGTATAATAGAAACTCTGTTGAATGAGTTTATCTGCACTTATTATGGGGATTCTGGTGACCATGAAGAGGATTTTTGATTCTCACCCTAGCTCTATAAATCCTCACGATTTCATATTCCTTATTCCTCTGTCATTCCATGGTTTCTGTTATTTTCATGGTTGTATTTCTCAAATTCTATAATTGAGAGGGTTTCATTGGTATCTCTATGCCAAGGCTTAGAGAGTTTGGAGGCTTGGGATGCGAGTTGGAAGTAGAGGGTTCTCCAGGTAGCTTTTCCTTGAGTATCTTTTCGCACTTGCACAGGCAGGGGGATTTTCTTTAACTCTGTCCTATTTCTTTTGTTTTGTTTTATTTATATATGGTGAATATCAAATATGCAGTGGCTATGTGGAAAATTTGACACCCAACTCTATGAGTATGTCTAATTTGGTGTGTTCATTGCCAAACTCAGTATAAACCCAGAATTGGGTGTGAATATATGAATACCTTGTGCTTTGTGTTGCAATGAGTTTATAATGTTTATGTGGGTGATATTGAAACTAAATGTTGTACAAAATAGATTAAAAAAAAATAGGGGTTTTATGTTTCTCACAAAACATATATATGGATTTCGGTCTATCAAGACAGTCACATTCTTTATGGTATCGATTACTTAATGATTGTTATTAATAAGAGCCATTTGGAACAGAGGATGGTCATTTAGTTGAATAGTGGACATTAAACGTGTGATAATTTTGTTTTGGTATTGGAATTAGAAATTTTTTTAGATAGAAAAACTATTATACATGATGATTTTCGATTGTTTAACCATAGCTTAGTAAGATCCATGGCGATTGTTAACTTAGATCAAGTCTTAAACATCAAATGCAAACATGAATACCTTGTAGGCTGTAACGATTTTATGAGTTTTGGGAAATTTTAGACTTAGCCATTTTATTGACTACAGTTATTATTTTTGATAGGAAATATGTATTTCATTGATTTTGGTATAAGAATATTGAGTATGATAACAGTCAGCATTAAATTTCTTTGTCATTGACTTTTTGACAAACAGTTACTATAAAGAGTAGTAAAATTTTTAGTTATGATTCATTCAGTGAAAAGATTATATATAACTATTTTAATTCTGACTTTAAATTAATAAGGCTTTATATATATATTGGTATATGTAAGAATGAGTACATATGTATATATATGTATATAGATTTTGCCATGCATATATATATATATGTATGTATGTATGTATGTATGTATGTATGAAAATATATGTATCAACATATATGTATTTCCTTATGAGTAGAATTGTTAGAGTTATGATTCATTCAGTGAAAATATTATATATAACTATTTTAATTCTGACTTTAAATTAATAAGGCTTTATATATATATTGGTATATGTAAGAATGAGTACATATGTATATATGTGTATATAGATTTTTCCATGCACACATATATATATGTATGTATGTATGTATGTATGTATAAAAATATATGTATCAACATATATGTATTTCCTTATGAGTAGAATTGTTAGAGTTATGATTCATTCAGTGAAAATATTATATATAACTATTTTAATTCTGACTTTAAATTAATAAGGCTATATATATATATATATATATATATATATATATATATATATATATATATATATATATATATATATATATATATATATATATATATATATATATATATATATATATATATATATATATATATATATATATATATATATATATATACTGGTATATGTAAGAATGAGTACGTATGTATATATATGTATATAGATTTTGCCATGTATATATATATAAAGCCTTATTAATTTAAAGTCAAAATTAAAATAGTTATATATAATCTTTTCACTGAATGAATCATAACTCTAACAATTCTACTCATAAGGAAATAAATATATGTTGATATATATATATATATATATATACACACACACACACACACACACACACACACACACACACACACACACACACACACACACACACATATACATGGAAAAATCTATATACATATATATACATACGTACTCATTCTTACATATACCAATATATGTATATAGATTTTTCCATGTATATATATATATATATATATATTTATGTATGTATAAAAATATATGTATCAACATATATGTATTTTTTGATGAGTAGAATTGTTAGAGTTGAAATATATGATTACAATTCATGAGGTTACTGTGGTTACTTATTTCCAAAAATGGGAATTGTATGATTCTATTATTTAGATTTTAGTAAAATTCTTTCGTTGTTAACAGTTTAAATGTTAAAGAATATAGTTAATGTGTTTTTGAAAGATTAAAAAAAAAAGGCAAGGCTGCATTTGATTCTTTAAAACATGGATTGCTTTTGGAAAATTAAAATTATAGTTTTGTTTGGTAATCTGATAAGTGATTACATTGGAAAGATTGGAAGTTTGGTGTTAAAAGATAATTTTTGGTTGCTGATTCAATTGTTATATTGAAGCAATAGAAATATTTTATTAGTTGAAATTGAATAATTAAAAATTTAATTTTCTTCCATTTTGTAAAACTAGAATTATGTGTGTATTAGATTATGTAAGTGTGATCCTTTAGATTGGGTGGTTGTCATAAAGCGAGTAACTTGTGGTGATAGAATTATTTTGCTGGATGCCCTCCGACACTAGTCTAGATCCTTATGAGAAAGTTTATGAGAGTTATTTAATCAAGAGTTAATATTTAAAATTCATGGGTTGGGATTCATATAACAAGATAAGAACATTATGGATTCACCTGACATATATAATCTTACGAATGGATGACCGTAGATTCTTATGTTGACACCCATGAAACTACTGGATCATTACCTTGGCATATTCTGTGCGAGTTTATTTCTGCATATCTATTTGTAGGAAGTTATGTACTTGCTATAAGTTTGATTGTTAAAAGAAAAATAGAACTTTCAGATAATTCTTTATTTGGTTACATGTATTCCATGTCGTTCTTAAATCTAACATGCAAGATTACTAGAGAACTCATCAGCTTATTTAGTGTTACTAAGCCCTGTTTCTATTTTTCGGTTATGTTTGTTTTGATTTCAGGTCCGATATAGGATTTTTTTATGGACTTGGAAGTAGGAACTACTGCCTAATCATTAAAGACTAATTGTAGTTTGATTAATGGTTACGAATAACTTAGGATCTGAATTATGATCAGTGTCAACCTGAAATTTTTTGTATTATTGATTGTATTTAAAATAAGGGTATAATTATATACTCAGATGTAATTTTCATAAAGGATTTAATGTTGTTTTAGTTCATTTCAGTACTAGTTTGAAAAAGCTATTTTGTAATGGTAATCTGATATGAAGTTTTAAAAAAAAATTTGTTCGGGTTTTATCCTTGTATCTCTGTATGGTATTATTGTGTTGTTTTTCTTTTGGTTATGGTTAGGGTATTACACGCGACACATGAGTACATACACGTACAATTATCGGGTGACTTGCAAGGCTTGATCTTTCATGGTACTTCTAGAAGTTATGATCATTGAAGTTGGGTTGGGAATTTGCATGCCTACAAGCACTCATCATTGGATGAGCATGGGTAGGGTTGGGTAGCATATGGAGGGGGCTTCTACCTCATAGCTTGGTGATCATTGTGCCTAAAGGGTTGGTGAAGGAAGTTTTAATTTAGTGATAACTAAATAAAACACTGGGTGGTAATAAAACTTAAGATAATAATCTATAATATAGCCTTTTCATTAAGGGAGTTGAATCTGCACAATCTGAGCTTGGGCTTGTAAATGCCAAGAAACTCTCCATGATGTCAGCCCCTACTTAGTAGACCATCGAGTGTCTGACTAGGACTTGTAGTATATGCATTGTCTATGTTCTTAGTATTATACATCATACTGTCTGGCATGAGTGTTAGCCATAGACATTTTCTTTTTGCATTTTAGTAGTTGGATCATTATCTCCATCAGCATGACAGGAGTGGACCTATGGGTTCCACATGGTTGGGAGGCATAACTATCTATACCACTATTGGGACTAGTGTACAAAGACAGTCTTTTGTCCTAGTGTGACCGTTGTTGGATGTTTTCACTTGATACTTTGTGTTTCGAAGTGTGCTTTTTTGTGATTTATGCTTTCATTGAAATGCTTGGATTTCATGTTTAGATGATTCTAGTTTATTTGATGCATTCCTATATTATGATGTTTAGCATATGATCAGATGATGTGCATTGCTTCATTTGTGTATCTATTTCTTATTGGTTTAGCATGTTAGATTTCCTATTTGTATGATGTTTAGCATATGATAAATGATGTGCTTGATTTATTGGATTATCTTATGCTTTATTTCTAGCATGTTAGATTTCCTTATTCTTATATTGTAGAGCATTTTAGTAGTGATGTTCTTATAAGATAGCTCTGAAAATCTAGTCTATGATTTGGGATGTTACAAGCAGGGGATGGTTAGGACCCACGATGGTCTCATGATGTTATTAATGATTGGGAGGAACCACATACTTAGTTTGGTTGTTTAGTTATTGCAATCTTATTTCTATGCATTGCAATGTTGTTTTTGTGCACTATGATGTTGCTTTCGGGTTATTTCCCTTCACTGCTATGTTAGATGGTTAGATGCAGTTTCCATATTTTAATAATTTTGTTTGAGTGTTCGTTCCTCAATCTACATGGATCTGGTACTCCTCGGTCTAAAGGAAATTTATTTTTACCTTTATGTTTTTTGGCTTGTTGATTTGTATCCTCGCATGGAATTATACTTTCTCCCACAAGAGTACAAATGTTCGTGTGGTATGTTGGGTTTCCTTGCATGGCTTGTGGTGTATCCTCACACAAAACTCCACACCAATTTGGGTGTTTTAATTGTTGGGCCAAGCATGTCCTCGTGTGAGATGGTATTTCCTCAAGTGGTTCTATGTACTTTCTTGTGTGAAGAGGTACTTCCTCACATGAGACTATCAGTTGTTATTCTCTCACATGAAAAATAGGGGGTCTCTTCATTGCTTCTTAGAGAATGTAATTTGGACTTTTGAGTACCCTTTAGGAATGCTAGTGGTTCCATGATTCAAAAGATCAAAAATTTTGTATTTTGATGTCATCTTGGGTTTTTGTTCTTCAGTTTGGTTGTGTCAATTAGGTTGTAGCATTTGGAGATCTATTGTTTGTTGGGATTATCAATGAAGTCTTCTGTTGTGATCTTTTTGATACCTGTATGATGTTGTCATGTGCATTCATAATCATTAAAAAAAAATCGTGGCTAGTATTGAATCCTTGTTCCAAGGATCTCTGGGTGAGGCATTACAATTTCCATGTGTAAATGCTTAAATTTGATAGATTACTAATTGTGAGAAAATATTATAATTATTTGAAGGATCAAAGAAAGAAAGAAAAAATTTAAGCCTCCATTCAATTTGTTAGTTGAATTTGTGTAAAAGGAATAAAATTTAAAGCATTGTATTTCTTTGTTTACATCTTAATTTCTTTAAGTTTTTATTATCTTAAATTTAGGTGACCACCAAGAAGGTGAATAGATTAATTTGAAGTCTATTGGGATCCTTCATAACTATATGTAACTAAAATCATTTTAATAAATGGATTACGATTCATTCAATGAAAGGATTTAACTTACCTTGTTATTAAATTAGAGTAAAATGAACTTTTTCAAGGAGAATTTCTTCGCCATCTACCCCTAAATTTGCTAGAGCGTTGACATCTCCATTCTCTTCTCTATAAATATGTTGCATGAGAACTTCTTTTAGTTTGTCCATTAATATTAGAGCATATTCTAAGTTTGAATTGAGTTTCCAATTAGAAGTCCTCCATTTTATGATAGCATTTAATGTAATATGTGAATCTCCTTTGATAACTAATTTTTTAATCCCTATGTGTAGATTTAGATTCAATCCTTCAATTAAAGCTTCTAATTCAGCTATGTTTTTCAAAACTACCCCTATGTATTTAGCTCTCTTAGCTATCCATTCTCCATTTTTTGAGTGGAAGATGCATCCTATTCCCACATTCCTAGTATTACATCTTGAGGTGCCATCAAAGTTTAATTCATCCCATCTGCTAGGTGGTGGATTCCATTTATAAATTGCTCTTGCATGCTTGTCTACTTTAGGATATAGCATGTGAGGATTGATTGAATTGTGCCAATTCTACCTCATTTATGCATCATGTTTTGAAAAGGTACCTTCTTTTTTAACTGAATGTCTAAGTTCATTATTTATATTTTCTATGATACATGCCTCTGCTTTGTTCAAAAAGGAAGGAATTGGCATTTCTTCATTAGTGAAAATTCTATGATTTCTCTCCTTCAAAATTTTCCATAGTAAGTTGGACGAGTATACCTTCCAAGGTTGTAAATTTTGGAGTATCCATTTTTGGGCCAACTTTTGAGATGGTCCCAAATATTGGTTGAGAGATCCAAATACAAATTTAATTTGTTACATAGCCAAATCCAATATGTTTTTGCGAAGGGGCAATTAGATAATAGGTGATCTATTGTTTTAGAGTTGTTTTTACATAATGGATATCTTGAGGGTCCTTCAAAATCCATTTTTGTATATCAATTTGCTATTAGAATCCTATTTTGGATAGTTGTCCATTAAAAGATGTCTAGTTCTAGCAAGTGTGTTGGATCCCAACATAGAGTTAAAGAGATATCTCTTGCATCTAGTCGTTGTGATTTAGTAATTATCTCATATCATTTTTTCAATCAATATTTTCCATCCTTGGATGCTCCCCATATAAGTTTGTCCTCTCTATCTTTATGGTCTTTTTCTTTGATTGATGAATAATTCATTTTTTTTCATGTTCTAACAAATTCCTATCTAAAACTAAACTTCATATGTATCTTGTTCATTGTGTTGATGTGGAGATGATTTGATAAGCATATACTAAGTTGCCCCATAGATTGGTCAATGTTTTCTTTATATTTAAGGGGAGATTTAGGTTATCGAGGGTTGGGAGGCCATCCCAAGAGTCTTCCTAGAGTGGGGTATTCCTCTCATTACCTATATCCCAAGTAAGATTATTCTTGATAAGAGTTCGACATTGCAACACAAAATTCTAGGTTCTAGATCCCTTTGGGGGATTATTAGAACAAAATAATGATGTTAGATCAGATGAAGTTAGATATTTGTGATATAGAATATTTTCCCATTTACTATCTTTCTCATGAAACATTCTCCATACTAGTTTTTCCCCCAATGCTTCATTTTCCTAACTTAAAATTTTTATACCTAAACCTCCTACTTCTTTTGGTCTACATATTTTGTCTCATTTGATAAGAGCTTGTTTTTTCTTGTCCTTTATCCCATTCAAAGAAAAATTCCTCATCTTTTGGCCTTATTTATTTTTAACTCCTTTAGATAGAGGAAGATAAGATATCTCATAAATTGGAATGGCTATTAATACTGATTTTAATTTGATTGCTTTCCTTGCTTTAGTTAACCATCTACCTTTCCACATCCCCATTTTTTTATTATCAAATTTCTCTAGAATAGTTTGCCAAGACTTAGATTCCTTGTTACTTTTTTTAAATTTGTACACCTAAATATTTTTAAGTAAACAAACCTTTCTTGAATCCCATATATTGAAAAAACCTATTTTCTAAAATTGGAGAGATATTTAAGAAAAATAATTCAGAATTGTCTTCATTAAATTTTTTACTACAGGCTTCCATATATGTTGTAATGAGCATTTGAAATTACAAGCTTCTTCTATTGTGCTCTCTCCTGGTAGGATGGTATCATCTACAAATTATTGGTGGGTAATTCTAGATATACCTTTCGCAACTATAGCTCCTCTAATGAGTGATTCCTCTTGAGTCATCTTAGTACTTCTTCCAAAGGCCTCTACCATTATGATGAATAGAAAGGGTGAAATGGGGTCCCCATGTCTTATTCCTCTTGAGATGTTGAAGAAACCTTTCAGAGTTCCATTGATTATAAAGAGATTTTAGGGGTGTAAATAAAATTGTAGATAAGATTTATCCATTGATGCAAAACACCAAAGGCTTCAAGGGTTTTACACAAAATCCTCCAATCCACTTTGTCATATACTTTTTGAATGTCTAATTTCAAGAGAATTTAAGATTTTTTATGTATTTGGGAAGAGTGAATTACTTTCCAAATAATGATAATACCATCTAATATTGATCTATTAGGCATGAATCCATTTTTCTCTTCTCAGATGAGTTTGGGCAAGACTGTTTTAAGTTTACTTGCCATTTCTTTAGTTAGGATTTTATAAATGGTGTTCCATAGTGATGGGGTGATAATCACGAGGTTCTTCATGATTAGTTTTTTAAGGTATAAGAGCTAGTAATGTATTTTTTGTTAGTAGATAAGAGCCAATAATGATAATACCATCTAATATTGATCTATTAGGCATGAATCTAGTTTTCTCTTCTCAGATGAGTTTGGGCAAGACCGTTTTAAGTTTACTTACCATTGCTTTAGTTAGGATTTTATAAATGGTGATCCATAGTGCAATGGGGCAATAATCACGAGGTTCTTCATGATTAGTTTTTTAAGGTATAAGAGCTAAGAATTTATTTGTTGTTAGTAGAGACCTAGAGTTTCTTGTGACTTCAATTCCTTTCCATGGATTGTCTCCTAAAATCTTCCAACATTTCTGAAAGAAAAAAGCTTGAAATCCATCTGAACTAGGAGGCTTTTTGGGCCTAAGGTTAAAAAGAGTTATTTTCATTAGTTCTTTGGAGAAATCTCTATTTAAAAATTTGTTTTCTTCATTAGTTATCAGTTTTGGATTACATTTAACATTTCATTTTGTGCTCTTAAGTTTTATTTTCCATAGTTATGGAGAATATTGTATAATAATCTACAAATATTTATGCTATCTATTTGAGGTTTTCTATGACCTCACCTTGACTATATTTTTTTTAGATATCTGGATGACATTCATATTATTCATTGTAGCGTTATGAAATAATTGTGTATTATAATCTTCATCTATCAACCATGTTTCCCTTGATATTTGTCTCCAAAATACTTTTTTTTGCTAGCATATATTCTTGTTTTGATGATAATTATTTTTCTTTGATAATTTTTGTTTTGATTTATTTATAAAGAATCCAAAAGGGTGGTATGACCCCATGATATAACAGGCTAGAGACCAATAGAAAGTTACCCCTGCTATCTAACCAATTCCTTTTCTAGTCATACAAAGCATAAAAAACATCTTAACATTTAGCCCCCTAGTATTAATCTTCAAAATAATAGTATCCACTTTACTACCCTTAACATTAATACAATGCCAAAAAGTGGTCCAACTACCGATATTATAGACACCTCTACTAATACCATTGTCCATAATAACTAAAAATGCCACCAAGGGAACAAAGTTCATAGTTAAACATAACATTAAATAAAATAAAGAAAAAGAAAGCATAGGGGATAACCCCCTCCTTCTCCTCTAGGCCCTCCCCATTTTTCTCATCAAGATATTCCATGGTTTGTTTCTTAGCCTTCTCCTTGATAGGTTCACCAATAGAGTCTTGAGCCAATTGTCTGCTAGGAAGCTATAGCGGGAGTGGGTGATCTCACTCTCTTTTCCCTCATCCTTCTTGTCCTTGCTTACCTATAAAAAATAAAGAGTGGTGATCACCGAGTGCATGAATTTAGTGGATAACTTTACTAGGGTTTCAACCTTTTGGCACAAGGCTTCCTAGTTGTCGGCTAGGTCATGCATCAAATTCTCTAGTATTTCCAACCTAGTTTTGCTATGATCTTGTCCCAGCTACAACACCCCTTCTTCCCCCCACTCTTAGCTTCATCCTTTATTGGGGAAGCAATATCTTCTCCCAAACTTTTATTCAAGGATAGGTTAGCTTCTAGGGCATCCATAATGTGAGACAAACTAGGAACCTCCTTTCCTCCTAGACTAGGGTGCATGATCTTCCTCTTTCTTTTGGTGGACCTCCTTTCACTTTTCGTGGACTCTGAACTCATCTCCTACTTGGAGGGTGTCTTAAATTTTTCCATTTAAAGCCTTTTACTAAACCTCATAATTTTATTCCTCCGTCAAGTATCTATATCAGAGTCAATAATGCTTATGTTTTTTCTATTACCCAGAGGCCAATCATATACCTTCTTTGATACTAAACTAGGGATAGGGTCTATAGAGACTTGGGGAGTTATGGTAGTGATAGGGTTAACCGAAAGAGGTGGGTTGAGGGTAAGTTGGAATTTATAAAGTTTGAACATGAAGGCCTATTGTAGGATATAATAGGATCTACCTTCTTCTCTCTTTCTCCTAACCTAGAATACATTATCCTCCATTGAATGCAATATAAATTGTGGGAAGGAAATTAGATCTTGGTTCTAAAATGGTATAGAATAAGAAAATGGTAATGATACAACACCAGATGTTTATCTTCAAGAGTTATATAGCGCATGATGGCATAGTGCATAATTTCCTAGGGTTTGGGTAGGTCCTCCCTAGAAAGCCACCCCTCACACGAACAGGCTCCTCCTTATAGTAGAATTTTTTTCTCATACTCACTTCATCAGAAACCCTAGCCTACTTGCACCAGCTCCAACCCTCAAGAGATAACCCACCCACTATTGCAATGAGTTCCTCCATTATTTTGAACACCACCTCGTTAATGCTCACCTTCCTATTATTCTAAGTATCGAAAAATTGTAGCGATACATTTTCATCATACCCTTCAATGCCCTCCATGAATGGTAGCAATCGACCTTCACATAGATAAACCAATGTTGCCTCACTCTTCCTAATATAGTCTTCAATCTTGTATGGTTTAATGGGGTCATTGACACCCATGTCTTCCCCAAGTTCAATCACTAAATCCTCAGTGTTCTTTGACATCCCCTTATTGTAGAATTGGAAATCAGGGCAAATAAAGGCATAATCTTAACAATGAATCTAAAATTTAGCAATCAATTATCATCATAAAAGTACAAGGCTTCACATTTTTGAATCCCTGTCTAGATTGAATGTGTGTGAACTATACCTTTCCCATTGAAGTTAATCATTGCCATCTATGTATTAAATTAAGCATAAGGTAATTTCCATCGTTATTATATATAACTCCCACCTTTGTTAGATTTATTGTTCTGACTAAATCTACATGGATCATCCTCTCACAATAGTAATAAATGCTCATAATGATGGATCCCCAATTAACATATATACCAAATCCTTCCAAATATCATCTTTCTAATTTTTCGCTCTTTGTTTCTCTCGCTCACTTGGATTCACATCAATATGCCATATGTTGTACTTCATTACATTACACTAGAACACTTCTCTTTCCACCATCACTTGTGTGAATGGTGGGTTTTGGCTGACATCATCTTATTCCTTTATTCCCTTGACATTATGACCCACTTTGGCCAGGTCATCCACAACACTGTTGCCTTCCTGATATATGTGCTTCACATGGACTTCAAGTAGCCCATTCAATAGGTTGTGGGTTTCCTCAATTGCCACTTTTATCTTCCAGTTATACATGCCAGCTCCATCCTTCATAACATTTATAATCAACATCAAATCTCCCTCAACAACCAATTTATTAATACTTCTAGCTCACGCTATCCTCATTGCCCATAAGAGGGCCAAGGAATTTTCTTCATTGTTTGTTCCCCCCCATAGTTCTCATCATATGTAACCACCACCTTTCTAGTATTATCCTAAATAACTCCTCCATCTGTCGTCCTCCCAGCAATGGTCCATTCATCAAAGTTAAGTTTCAACCAATCTTCAAGCGGAGGGGGGTGCTAAACTATTTTGTGTATATTATTAGCTTTAGAGTTGTCAAATCTTATCACCTTTAGACCTAGGTCCCAAGAATTACCCCATCTTATGTCTTGATCTCTCAAGGGGTTTAGAGTGGGTTTCCACTGCTAGATCTCACTACATTCTTTCAATATCTTGATCACTTTTTGGGTCACCACCTCGCTAGAAGAATCCTTGTCCCTAAAAATGTGATTGTTTCATTCCTTCCATATTTCTCATGCCATATAAGGGGGGTTGACTCTCTAGAATGTTTTGTGGTATGGGTGGCTAGAGGGACCATCCCAAGAAATAAACAGATGAATTTTCTCATTGAAGCACCACTAAGTCTCCCACAAGGAGAGAACCTCATTCCAAACCTCCATAGCAAAGGGACAATGTATTAGGTGTTATATGGATTTCATTGCATTATAACATAATACACAAAAATAAGCCAATTGGAATCCTCTCTTTTCCAAATTATCAATGGTGAGGATGGCCCCGTGTAGAGCCATCCACCAAAATAAATGTATCCATAGTAGGATCTAGGGGTGGAAAAATTTCTTCCATTCCTTTAGGGCTTCACCACCCTCAAGACAACAAGCATAAGAAGATTGCACCATGAACTCTCTAGAGGGGGAAAGTTTCCATATCAAAGAATCCTCTAATGGGATAGAGGAGATATGATAATTTTGTAACATCTCTTGAAGTTCTTTAATCAACCTCATTCCCGAATTGTCCTAATTGTAATTTTTTATCCATTTGTGCCCAAGGTCAATATAGCTGCAAACTAGAATACCAAGGAGCCTAGTACATGACTCTCTTAGAGGTTGGAACTTGGTATTATGAGGGGCCTATCATGTATCCAGTGATCTTCCCAAAAATTAACTTTTGTCTCACTCCCCACCATCCAATGAGTTCCCTTCTTCAACATTTTACATATTTTCATAATATTGCTCCAAATGTTTGATCTCAGGAGGATTGCCATAGTCCAAAGATGTTGGTACAATGGTTCACCCCTAAGATACTTAGCCCTAATAATACTACACCAACTGATCTGGTAGCACAATAATTTCCAACCAATCTTAGCGAGGAGGACATTATTCAAATGTCTAATTCTTATAATGTTCATTCCCCCCATTAACTTAGGTTAGAAAACTTTCTCCTAGCTGATTAAACTTATTCTATGCTTGTCCTGCATTCTAAACAATAGAAAATTTCTTTGAATTTTTTCAATAATCTCTTTATATCTTCCCAATATTTTAAAGAGTAAAAGGAAATACACAAGGATGCACTATTATGAGGTGGCAAGAAGATGAAGTTTTCCTGCATGGCTCATAATCTTTCCTTTCCATCTCACAAGATTCCTCTTTCAGCATTCCACAAGCCCATTCCAATATTATGAGGTTACTTCTTTCACTATGAGAGGGATACCAAGATAGGTATCTGGTAAGCATGCCTCCTATAATTCCATAATTCTAATAATTTTTCTCCTCAAGTCCTTGTCATTATTAAAGAAACATACTTAGCTTTTTTGATAGTTTATGCATTGTCCTGAAACCCTCTCATATTAGTTAAGAAGGGTCTTTCAAGCTCTACCTTCATGAATAGAAGATTGGCCAAATAAGAAGGTGTCATCAAAAAAAAATTGGATCGCCCACGGAGGGGCTAGATGTAGTATGTTTGATTCCTTTTATCATGTCACTTCTAGCTAGGGATTTTAGGTTTCTTCCCATCACCTCCACTACAATGATGAGTAAGTAAGGAAAGAGGGGTTCCCCTTGCCTAAGCCCTTGAGAGGAGGCAAAAAAATTACTTGAGGCCCCATTCACTAGGACCAAGAACTAAATGGTATTAACAGTAGCCCAGATAATACTAATAAACTTCTCCTTGAATCCTAATTTGATCAAAATCTCAAATTAAAATTCCCTCCTTATCTTATCATAGGCTTTGGAAATGTCAATTTTTAGAGCCATAGATGGGTTCCCACACCTTTCCATAGAATGTAACACCTCATGGGTCATGCTGACTACATCCAAAATCTATTTGGTAGGGACAAACCCATTTTGGTATGGAGCAATAAATGCATCAAGTAGGGGCTCAATATGGTTCACCATGACCTTAGAGAGGATCTTATAAATTATGTTTTAGAGGCTTATGGGTATGAATTCCTCAAGATGTCTCGGTCCTTTCATCTTATTTATTAACACTATGAAAGTTCGGTTGAGTTCCTTAAGAAGCTTTCCTAGTTTCACAAAATCACCTGCGGCATGTGTAACATCATACTTGACAATATTCCTAAATTCCTTAAAAAAAGGAGGAAATCCATCTGGGCTTGGTGCTTTGAACTAGTTCATAATGAAAACAACTTTCCTCACTTCCACCTCCATGACTTTGGTAGTCAAATCATTGTTCATTTGATCATTCACCACTGGGTACATAACCCTTAACATATCCTCTTGAGAGTTATTACTAATTTGACATGGTGGGGGGTTGTAGATCTCCTAAAATTATTTAGAGGCCCAATCCTCTATCTCATCCTCCTCATATATTTCCTTCACATTGTTGTCTACCAATAGTTTGATAGTGCTTCTCTCTTTTCTCTTTGATGTTGATCTATGTAAGAACATAGTGTTCCTATTGCCCTCCTTCAGCCATTGAACTCTAGATCATTGCTTTCATAATATTTCCTCCTATTCAAATAATACTTTCCACTTAGGCTAACATTCCTTTTCCTCAACCACTTGCCAGATTAGCTTGGAGGGATTCTAATTTCTTTTAATTTATCTTCTTTTCCTTGAAGATGTTACAAAAATATGCCTTGCTCCATCCTCTAACCTCTTTGTGAATTATTTCAAGTTTCCTAGCCATGCGGATCATAGCAGATCCTTGGATTGATATGTTCCACCATTAGGTGATACGTTCTCTAAAATTTGGGTCAAAGTACCATATTATCTCATACCTAAATGGTCTTCATCTATTTACTTGGTTCTACTTCCATAAGAAATACACTGTGGAGTGATCAGAGATGGTCCTTGGGTAGGCATTTAAGGAGGTGTGTGGGAGAATGTCCCATCCCACCAAGATAAGGAAACTATCAAACCTAACTTGAATTAGATTGTTCCCTAATCTCTTATTCAACCACATGTAGGGGGCTTCTTGAAGATCAATATCTATCAAATCATTTCCTCCTAGAAAATCCACTAAGTCATGCATATTCTTAGAAATGTCCTCCAACCCACCCAACTTTTTCAAAGGATACAGGGGGTGTTAAAGTTTACCATACATAAAATGTTCTCCTATCTTATGGTATCTAAAATTTTCATTGCCTCCTCCTAGACCAAAAGCTGCCCATTATGGGTATTGTGGGCATAGAAGTTAAATAAGTTCTAGTTACAATATTTGGCAGTGAAGCCCACCACCAAAAAATGGGGGTTTAGGAAAATTTCTCTCCCCATCATTCTATCCAAATTTTAGAGTGTCATTATGCCTCCTAAAGCACCCGTCGCAACACTATAAGAGAATTTAGATCCTATACATAGATATTTAGCTACTCTATTCAACACTTCATCCATCATTTTTACTTCCTACAAAAGAATTATGTCAACCTTAAGCTCCATAATCTTTTGTTTCACTTCATGCTACTTCCTAGGGCTATTCAGTCCTCTCACATTCCAAGATATTATCTTCATCTCTTGTGTGTTTAGATCTCAACCAAGGTCCTTTATTTCCCCTATGCTATATCTTTTTCTATCTCCTTAAGTTGAGGGTTTTTAGTTGGTGGCCTCCCTACTTTCACCGTTGTGCTAAAATCTTCTTTGTTACCTCCTCTTCCCTTCCTTTTTGGGGATAGTCCAGCCATCCTTTTTGAGGATGTCAAAACTAGTTCCATTTTGGGTTGGGGAATGTATTTCTATAATACCTGGTAATTCCACCACTAGAGTGTCATCCCTAAAAGGTGAACAATTTCCCTTTACCAAGGAGATGTTAAAGGGTTCTTTGGCCTCTAAACATCCCTCCTCATCTAGAAGGTTCAAGATGCAATTCTCTTTCCCCCAAAAAAACTAGGTAACCTACTTGATCTACAATGCATCAATCTCCTATACTTCTAGTTCATAATTTGATTTATCCTCTACCATATCGGTATTGTAGCAATCTCCCTCTCTTTTGAGTTATTGGAATCCTACATTTTTAAGGTTCTCTCATACTCCTTTTTCTTAGTTCATTTCTCATCCTTTTCCAAGGGTTTCTTCTTTTCACCAAAATAATACACCTCCACTAGCTCCATGATCATCAGGGTATCCCCTTTGACGTGGTCCTTAGCATCTGAATTTTTTAAACGTTGTGTCACAACCATTCTAGGTGAGGAGACTTTCTCCTTAAGTTTCTTAATTTGCTTGCAATCCACAAATATATGGCCAAACATATTACAAATTTGCAAAAAGGGAGCTACATTTTCATATAAAAATGTTGTGACTAAGCTCTCCATTTTGATTTTAGAGCCACTGCAGTCAACAAAGTTTTATTCTATTGATAGTAGTTATTCTATTTTATATTGTCATTGATGTTAAACAAATGTTATACTCTAACCTAACACTTCCAATTGGAACTAAGTTTAGAAGACTACCATATACACCGAGAAAAAGTTTAGAAGAAGAGAAGTTCATGAATTCATGTGTAAACCAAGTTAGGCTAGTTACCAAATGAGTTTAGTGTAAACTGTGTCAAGTTAGTTACCAAGGAACTCAATCATAACTGAGTGACCTATTTGTAGCTAGCTTCTAGCATATTAGTTTTATCCATTTGTTGGTTTATGCAAGATGACTCAATGTATGTTATTTGTTTGTTTGTAAGGGTATTCAAGCTGAATTGACATTGGATTTCATATATGAAAGGTCAAAATGTGGGTTGAATAGTGTGCAAGAAGAGAAGAAGATTAGATACAAATAAAAAAGGATATTTGATTAAGAGCAGAGTATCCAAGGAGCTACAAAGAACATTCTGATCAAGGAGGATCCATAGGATAAGCTAGAATAGTGATCTAAATCTATAATCCAATTGCTTCATAAATTAGGTCAATTGTTGTTACTCTCTAACAATTTTAGAAGTGAAGAAATCTCTTAATAGAGTTGGTTTTATAGTCATTTTGTAAATCCTCTAACTAGGTGGCATTTCTAGATTGAAGTGTCTTAAGACCTCTAACAAGGCCACTCCTAATAGGCTGATTTAAATCTTTTAATGGGGTCACACCTAATAGTGTGTTTTGTAACCTTTGACAAGGTTGGCTCCTAGCAAGGCTCCCTACAAAAGAATGAAAAGTTGTAACTAGTTTCATTGTTGGTTTTCCCAAATTGGGTTTCCATGTTAAATCTTGGTGTCACATGTGTTCATGTTATTCCTTATTTCTTTATCTTTCTACAACTAAGTTACTAAAGGTTAATACACATTAATATATCATATTCCTTTGTTAACCGAGTTACAGTGCATATCTAGTTTTAATCAAGCTATGTGTTTCAAGGAAATTTTATTCACATCTAAAGATTTGAAATTGTTTTAGTGGTAATTGATTCACCCCTCCCCTCTTAGTTACTCCTCTTGTATTTTCAACAATTGGTATCAAAGCTATTTGTGCTTGCAGAAAAGGTTTCACGGACCTAAGCTAAAGATCAAATGTCATATAGAAGAGAGATTCCTAAGTTGAACAAAGATAACTTCAAAGCATGGAAGGATGTCATGAAGTTGCATTTAGAAACTATTAGAGATATAGGCCAAAAATTCCTAGAAAATAAGTATGTGTCACCTCCTGATCCTTTGATTATGGATCAAATTATACAAAAGAAGAATCACAACACAATGATGATTAGCATTGCTTCTACTCTCAATTATGTTGAATTTGATGATGTCAAAGATCATCCTACTATTCATGAAATATGGAACAAGCTGCAAAAGATCTATGGATGAGATCACAGTGTGAGGAGAGCCATAGTAGAAATTTTATGAGGTCAATTTGATTAGATGAAGATGAGAGAAGATGAAAAAATTGCAAAAATACACTAAGAGAATCAAAGCAATTGCGAGTGCAATCAGAGCCTCGAGAGGAAAATTTGAAGATGCAACAGTAGTCAACAAGGTATTAAGAACTCTTCTTCCTATTTATGTAATTAGATTTTCATCTATTCAAGGGATGAGATGTGATCCCAAAAATGATATAACTTTGGATGCACTAGTGGTAAGATTAACAACATTTGAGTTGGATAACTTTGATAACTATCTTCCTAGATCTTGCAACATAGAATCAACATTTAAAGAAAAACTAACCCTTGGTAGAAAGGGAGGAAACTCAAAAGGAAAATAGTCTAATAGTGAAGAAGATGAAGAATTTGATGTTGATGTTGATGACATTGAAGCCCTACTTGCAAGGAGGTTACCAAAAGGAAAAGGTAAATATAAAGGAAAAATTTCATTGATTTGTTTTTAATTGTGAAGAAATTGGTCACATTGTTAGCAATATGATCAGATAGATGTCTTGATGATTTTCATTTATGGAAACATAAATTCAGCATTTCATTTATGCATTTACATATAGAAAATTGTCTAAGAATTAGACAGTTTGCAGAAACATAGAGTACATATCTTAAGAGTATGGATGATGCACAGAGAATTAGCCTATGTGAAGTTGAGAAAAGGTTTGTGAAATTTTCATGATGATGTGTACTAGTGTTCATGTGTGTATAGATAGTACATCATAAGTTATATATTAAGATTAATAGTGCGAAAATTTAATAGTGCAAAATAGAGCATAGCAAGTAAATAGAGTTGTACGATTTTAGGAATTATTTTTGTTGCAAAATAATTACAAAGTTATGTTAAGCTAACTATGTGGATATTATTCCATAAGATATTTTATATTATGTCAAGTGTGTGATTACATAAAGGCTGATAGTGCAGAGTTTTGAGAATGTGCATGGTATATGTAAAGATCTTATCTTGCGTAGATAATGGGGAAGTTGCATGATTAGATGTGACATGTAAACTATTGTGAGAACTATTTGTGACCCTTATGTGATCTAAAATATGATGTAAGATTAGAGAAAGTTCAAGTTACAACACCAAAGCAAGCATTGTATGTATGCATATCTTGTGAAGGAATTAAATTGTATAATTGGATGTTAGGGCAGTGGGCTCTTCTTTCATACATTGTAATTGTTCTACCAACTCCTAATAGGATTGAGGGTTCTAACAAGGACTCAAGACACTATATGCACTTCATAGATTCCTAATAGGGTCAATAACAAAGCTATCAGATTTCCACAATCCATGAATATTGCATATTGATTTTTGGGAAAGATTGTGTAAGATTTTTTTCATTAACGTTTCAAATCATACTACATGATCCATCATCAGGATAGTAAAGAGTCAATGAGAGAAAAAATGAGAGCAAGGGTCAATAACCTTAATAGGGTCCTATTGTTTAGTGAATCATCTAGTGGGTATCATCCCCATTGGGGTTTTCCCTTGGCCAAGGTTTCCCTAGTTAACAAATAATGGTGTTATGAGTTCTCTATGTGCATGGTTATATTTACTATTCAGAATTTTTGGTTTACTTTCATATGCAAGTTATAAAGTAATTAACAATATTCAGTTGTGGGAAAAAGTTTGTAAAATACTAATTCACCCCCCCCTGTTAGTATTATCTATTTCTAAGAATTGGTATCAGAGACTAGTTACATTGTAGAAGCTTAACAACTTAAGTAAGATCTTAGTGAATATGGAATAGTTGAAGAAGAATCTTGAAGAAGCCCTTGAATAGATTGACCTTCTTACTAAAGAGAGAGATAACTTAAAAGATAGATACAAAGATGCAAAACTTTACATTAGCAAACTAAAAGATGAAATTAATGATCTTAAATCTAGCAAAGAACCTTTTTTGTAGATTAGTGTTAATGATGATATAGAAAATCTCAAGAAAGAGAATGAGATCTTGAAACATGAGTTGAAAATTGTTGAACTAAAGTTGAATCTTAAGACTAGTGGTTATAAGAGCGAACCTGATCTAAAAATTGAGAATGTAGACATTAGATCCTAGTTAAGTCAAGTGACATCTGAATTAGATTATATTAAGATAGAGCATGCAAAGTTGGAAAAATATAGTATCATTGTGAAAGGAGAGATGATACAAGCAAAACATCAGTTAGAGAAAAATTATAGAATTTCTGAGAAAATTGATGAACATATATTTCATCAAAGACCTTCTTATGACAAGATAGGCCTTGGATATTTGTTGGAATTACAATAGCAAAGCTAAACTTCTGAGAGGGGGGGTGAATCAGTGCTTTAAATTTTGACCAATAAAACATTCACCACACATCCATCTCATACATTCAATAAGTAAACTGAAATACCATGTAAAGCATATACATATAAATCTATTGGAAATATAAGAGGAGTTACTAAGAGGGGAGGGGTGAATTAGTTTCCACTAAAATAAATCCCAAATCCCTTAGATGTCAGTACAAAAACAAATTCTAAAAATTGAATATTGTTGATGCTTGACAAACAAAGAAAATGTTGTAACTTGGTAAATAATATGTTTGCTCAGTAAATATTAACATTCATGACTTTAGATATTATTTATGATTACCATTACTTTAACTGAGTTGCAAACACATAAAATTAAATAGCATGAACACATTTGACACCAAGATTTAACATGGAAACCCAATTTGGAAAAAACCACCAATTGCAACTAGTTACTATTTTTCACTCTTCTAAAGTGAGCCCTGTTTGGAGCCAACCCTGTTAAAAGTTACAAAACACACTATTAAGTGTGACCCTATTAGAGGATTTAATCACTTTGTTAGGAGTGACCTTGTTAGAGGTCTTGAAACAATTCAATAGAATTATTACCTTGTTACAGGATTTACAACTAGCTATTAAGCCAACTCTGTTAAGAGATTTTAGATCACTACTATAATGGTTAGAGAGTAACAATGAGATAACCTAAATTGAATGCAACTAAATTTCTGATTACAGATCTCTATTCTGGATTGTACTTGATCCTTCCTGATTGAATATAGCTTTTCTACTCTATAAGGATGTTCTACTTATCCCTAGCTTCTTTTGCTCATTATTAGATCTTCAATTCACTCATACTATTTTTCATTCATACACACTTGCACACTTTGAATCCACAACTTGACCTTATACTTATATCATCCACATTGTCAAGTTAGCTCAAATACAACTTAAAATAATCAACATTTATCACCTTAGTCGGCTACAATACAAGTTTACACAAAATCACAAAGTCAGCCAAAATGTAGAAACTTGGGTTCAGAAGACTAGCTTGGTGAGGTTTTGATACTCGACATCCACTGTCAATACTCAACATTCTCATGCACTTGGTAGACATAGAAACTTGGTCCATACTGATCACCTTCAAGTAGTCTCAAACTCATTCTACATTGATGACTCGGTAAATACTGTGAAACTTGCAAAAATCCTTTGGCACCCAAGTAAGCTTGATCAACACTGGTTCCATCCAACTTTCCTTCATTAATCGAGTGAGCTCAGTTAACACTCGTCTTCAACACACTTTCCTTTGTCTCCTAAATGAACCCAATAGACACTACCTTTTGAACTTGGCAAACACAAGAACGCTTGGTAGACATAGAAAACTGTCTTCACTACCTAAGTGAGCTCAACAAGCACTAACTAAAATAGATATAACATGTGTGTAACATCAAAGACAACACACAATTAATCAATTGTATCCAACAATATCCCTCTTTGGCATTGATGGTCACACAACATGTCATAGCACAAGGAAATTTCAAAGCAAGCATAAAGTAAGGAACATATCCTTAGTTCATTTTGATTCTCATCCATGAGAACTCCCTCTGTCAATGTGACCTCTTTCTATCTAATAACTTATCCCTCTTACTACAAACTTCTCCCTCTTAAAGAAATTTCTTACGAGATATGACAGTAAACTTCTCCCTCTTTGACAACACATGCCAAAGACAAAAACTTCCTTTATATTATCAATGTACCTCAAGTACTAATTCATTTGCAATAAGTTCTTACCAATTGTACATCAACTGACTGATCTTCAACATGCTCAAGTTGATGTATCACTAAACTTCATATAGTGAGCTTTTGATAGGGGAATGACCCATAGCTTACCTCTTAGATACAAGAATGCATCCTTAGGTAATGGTTTAGTGAATATGTCTATAATTTGTTCCTTTGTATTCACATATTCCAATTTGACTTCTTTATACTACACCAATTCTCTTAAGAAATGATATTTTATAGCAATGTGCTTTATTTTAGAATGCATCACTGGGTTCTTTGATGTATTGATTGCACTGGTGTTATCACAGTATATGACAATTGGATCCCTGATATCTATCTTCATACCTGCTAATAGTTGTTTGAACCAAACAATATTTGAACAATTAACTACTATTGCCACATATTCTACCTCTGCTATGGATTGAGATGTACAATTTTGCTTCTTGTTTGTCCAAGACACTAGTCTTTTACCAAGAAAGAATGCTCCACCACTAGTCCTTTTTCTGTCATCAATACTTCTTGCCCAATCAGCATTGGTAAATACCTTTAAGTCTAGATTGTCTCCAAGTTTGTACCATAAGCCATAGTCTTGAGTACCTTTCAAATATCTCATGATTCTCTTGATTTCCATCATGTGATTTTCTCTTGGATTTGTTTAGAATCTTGCCACCATATCGATTGCTAATGCAATATCAGGCCTTGTATGTATTACATATTGTAGTTTTCCAATAATTGATCTGTATGTGGTCTAATCTACTTCTTTGGAATAATCATGTTTGGAAATTTTATGTCCAATAGTCATAGGAGTTCCAATAGGCTTTGAATCTTCCATTCCAAATTTCTTCAGTATTTCCTTGATATACTTGGATTGAGTAATATAGATACCATTTTTTCTTTGTTGTATCTGTAACCCAACAAAGAATTTTATTTCACCAAACATAGACATCTCAAACTCTTTGCTCATTTCTTCTAAAAATCCCTTGCATAAGTCATCATTCCCTATGAATAAAGTATCATCAACAAATATTTTAGCCAATACAATTTTCTTGTCTAGTCCTTCTTTGATATACAGACTATTGTTATCATTTGTTCTTTGAAAGCCAATTTGTACCAAATAGTTATGTATCCTTTCATACTAAGCTCTAGGAGATTGCTTGAGACCATATAATGCTTTGTGTAATTTTCAAATCATTCTCTCTTATTAGGATCCAAAAAACTTTTTGGTTGTTCAATGCAGACTTCATCATCAAGAATTCCATTCAAGAATGTAGATTTAACATCCATTTGATATACTTTAAATCCTATATGTGTTGCATATGCTAGTAAAGTTCTAACACCTTCTAATCTTGCAACGGGAGCAAAGGTTTCACCATAATCAATACCTTCTTCTTGAGAATAGCCTTTACATACTAATCTTGCTTTATTTCTTGAAACTTCTCCATCTTCATTCAATTTATTTCTAAACACCCATTTTGTGACAATTACATTTTTATCCTTGGGTCTATGAAAAACAGTTCAAGTTTTTTTATTCTCAATATATTATCTTTCTTCATTCATTGCCTCAACCCAAATTTCATTTTCCAATGCATCTTTAACATTTCTAGTTCAAATTCAGCAAGTAAGCATGTACCTTTCAATTTACTTCTTGTTATTGTTCCATCAAATTTGTTTTAAATGATCTAATTAGGTGCATGATGCCTTCTAACATATCTTGCTAAAATAGGCACTTTGGATAATGAATGAGTTTTAGTGATTTCATCATGAACTTCTATGTTAGGCTCAAGTCCTACTGTCTAGGACTTGGGTCCATCAGACTCGGTTTGAACTAGCTCGGTAGCCTCTAACTGCAACTCAAGTCCTTCAGACTATGACTCAATTTGCACTGTATGCAACTCAATAGCTTATGGTGGTTTTGGGAACTTAGGAGGTGAGACATTATTTCCTTCAAATGTGATTGGTACAGTATTAGGTTCATAGTAAATGAATCTTTAGTAATCCTTTGGCTCTCTATAGCTTTCTTCTTCACTCTTTTCTGCAAACTCATTAATTCTAACATGTGCACTTTCTATGATTTTATGAGTAGATAGATTCAAACATTTGTATGCTTTACTTTTGCAGGAATGTCCTAGGAATATGCCTCCATCACCCTTTACATCAAATTTTCCTTTTCTAGATTCTTTCAAGATATAACATTTTCTGCCAAATACTTTCAAGTAACTTACATTAGGTTTGTAGCCATACCATAGCTGATAAGGAGTTTGGTTTGAATCTTTCTTCAACTATACTCTATTCAAGGTATGAATTGCAGTGTTGATAGCTTCCTTCCAGTATTTGAGAGCAATATTCTTTTCAATCATCAATGTTCTTGCACAATCCATGATGGATCTATTCCTTCTTTTAGCTATACCATTCTACTAAGGTGTACTAGTGGCTGATACCTATCTTTTGATTCCATTCTCAATACAAAAGTTATTGAATCCATTGGAGATGAATTCATCACCTCTGTCTGATCTCACACATTTTAATTTCTTTCTAATTTCCTTTTCTACTCTTTCCAAATACCATTTCAACTTTTGAAAAGCTTCAAAATTTTCTCTTAAGTAAATTATAGTCATCATTCTAGAGTAATCATCAACAAAAATAATGAAAAACTTTTCTCCACTATAACTCCCTATTCTAGTAGGACCACATAAGTTAGTATGAACAATCTCTAAGACTTCTTCAAACTGATTGTTTTTTCTTTTAAAACTAGTCTTTCCCATCTTTCCAATTTGACAATTCTTGCATAGACCCATGTTAGGTTTCTTCAAACTAGGAAGACCTCTTACTTTCTTATGTTTGCTAATCTTAACTAGATTATCAAAGTCTATATGACATAGCCTTTTTTTCCATAACTAGCTTTCATCTACTTGAGCAATAAAACATAATTTTTCACCAAGATCAAGATAAAATAGATTACCTTTTGTTTTCTTTCCAGATCCAACTAGATTTCCTTTCCCATCCAATAGTTTGGTCTTTCCTTTGATGGATTCTATCTTGAATCCAATGTTGTTCAACTATGCCACACTTAGTAGATTATGCTTTAATCCTTCAACCAAATAAGCATTGTCACATACAAGTTCATTGGTCAATGTGATATACCCTTTACCTTTTATGCAACAAGGTTCATTATTTCCAAATCTTACACTACCTCCATCATAAGGTTCCATATTCTCAAATTTTATTTTATCTCCAGTCATATGATGTGAGCAGCCAATATCAATAATCCATGTATCATTTTTGCTAACATGAGAGATAAGTGTCATTTTATCTCCTTCATCATCAGATTCATCCTTTACAGCAATATATACCATTTCATCTTCATTGTTATCAGAATCTTTAGCTATAAAACAAGATTTATATCCCTTGTCCTTCTTCTAGTTCTTGAAATCCTTCTTGCCTTTGTACTTATGACTTTTCTTTTCACCTTTGTTTTCTATATTTGGACACCTAGTAGTAATGTGACCAACTTCTTCACAAGAAAAGTAGATCAAAGGAACTTTACCTTCATACTTTCCTCTACCTTTTGAATATTTCCTTGCAAGTAGGACTTCAACAACTTCAAGATCATTGTTTGAACTTTCTTCTAATGTTTCATCTTCATCACTTCCTGATTGACTAGATTTTGACTTATTGCCCTTTTTCTTGGGTGAAATTTTAGTTTCAAATGCAGACTCAATATTCTTTGAAGTAGGAACATAGTTATCAAAATTATCTAACTCAAAAGCTGTCAATCTTCCAACTAGAGCATCCAATGAAATTTTACAATTTGGATCACATCTCATTTCTTGAATAACAAATACTTGAATTGCATAAATAGGAAGAAGAGTTCTAAGCTCTTTACTTACAATAGTTTCCTCATTGATGTCTCCTCTAGATGCCTTGATTGCACTTACACTGGCCTTGATTCTTTCAAAATATTTAGCAATGTTTTCATCTTCTCTCATTTTCATTTGATCAAACTATCCTCTAAGACTTTCTACTTTGGCTCTTTTTACATTGTCATCTCCTCCATAGATATCTTTTAGTTTGTTCCACATTTCAAAATCATTTTTGTAGTCCTTTATCTCATCAAATTTAGCATAACTAAGAGCAAATGCAATATCAATCATCATGATGTTATGGTTCTTCTTTTTAGCAATATCTTCAACTGATAATGTTCTAGTGGGAGTCTTGTATTAAATATCAAGATATTTGCAACCTAAATCACTGATACTACCCAGATGTAGTCTCATTAGTCCTTGCCATGCTACAAAGTTGTCCATGCTTAGCTTGAGAATCTCTCTTCTGTAAGACATCATGATCTTTAGCTTAGGTCCTTGAAACCTTCTCTGCAAGCACCAAAAGCTCTAATACCAATTTTTGGAAATATAAGAGGAGTAACCGAGAGGAGAGGGGTGAATTAGTTATCACTAAAATAAATTCTAGATCCCTTAGATGTCAGTACAAAAACAAATTCTAAAAACTTAATACTATTGATGCTCAACAAACAAAGAAAATGTCGTAAGTTGGTAAACACTATGTTTGCGTAGTAAATATTAACATGCATGACTTTAGATATTATCTATGATTATGATTACTTCAACTTAGTTGTAAACACATAAAAGTAAATAGCATGAACACATTTGACACCAAGATTTAACGTGGAAACACAATTTGGGAAAAACCAATAATTGCAACTAGTTACTAGTTTTCACTCTTTTTGAAGTGAGCCCTTTTAGGAACCAACCCTGTTAAAGGTTACAAAACACATTGTTAGGTGTGACCCTGTTAGAGGATTTAATCACCCTATTAGGAGTGGCCTTGTTAGAGGTCTTGAAACAATTCAATAGAACTATCACCTTGTTAGAGGATTTACAACTAGCTATTAAGCCAACTTTGTTAAGAGATTTTAGATCACTGCTACAATGGTTAGAGAGTAATAATGAGATGACCTTATTTCAATGCAACTAAATTGCTAATTATAGATCTCTGTTATGGCTTGTACTTGAGCCTTCTTGATCAAATATACCTTTGTTGCTTCACAAGGATATTCTGCTTATCCTTAGCTTCTTCTGCTCATTATCAGATCTTCAATTCACTCATACTCTTTTTCATTCATACACATTGGCACACTTTGAATCCACAACTTGACCTTATACTTATATTATCCACATTGTTAACTTGGCTCAAATACAACTTAGAATAATTAACATTTATCACCTTAGTCGGCTAATATACAAGTTTACACAAAATTACAAAGTTGGCCAAAATGTAGAAACTCGGGTTCAGAAGACTGGCTCAGTGAGGTTTTGATACTCAGAATCCACTATCAATACTCAAAATTGGCATGCACTTGATAGACATAGAAACTTGGTCCATACTGATCACCTTTAAATAGGCTCAAACTTGGCTTGCATTGACGACTTAGTGAATACTATGAAACTTGTAAAAATCCTTTGGCACCCGAGTGAGTTCAATCAACACTGGTTCCATCCAACTTTCCTTCATTAACCAAGTGAGCTCATTTAACACTCATCTTCTTTCTTCCAAGTGAACTCAGTAGACACTACCTTTTGAACCTGGCAAACACAGGAACACTTAGTAGACACAGAAAATTGTCTTCACTATCTGAGTGAGCTCGGCAAGCATTGACTGAAATTGATATGACATTTGTTTAACTTCAAATAAAACACATAATTAATCAACTATATCTAAAAAAAATCATGTAAACAAGTAAGCATTCACACACATATGACACCATATATGATTACCCAGAAACCCTCCAATAAGAAGGTAAAACTGGGGTGGGGATGACACCCACAAATCTTCACTACTGCAGTAATAAAGTGTATCCAATGAAGGTTACAATGTTTCATCATGAGACATGATCTACCCTATGAAAGGTCTACCCTGTTAAAGGCTTACAAAGACTATTAGGTCTTACCCTATTAAAGGATTTCAACACCCTATTAGAAGTGTGCCTTGTTAAAGGACTTTAACTCACAATTAAGTAAGCACCTTATTAAAGGATTTCAACACATCCTATTAGGAGTACTTTTTAAAGAGATTTAACTAATTCACCTGTTAGAATGTCTCAATATTGATTCTACAGTTAGCACTTTGTTGCTTGATGATATATCACCTCTAAACTGATGTATTCTTGATCCTTCTTGATTAGATGTCTCTCTGTTTTATGTTATTCCCTTCCTCCGTTATCCTTTAACTGATTCTGCAATCCAATTTTAATTCATAAATCCTTAGCCACCATTAATGCACTATTTTCACATGCAAACTTCTATGTTTGCTCCTTCCACATGCATATGAAGTTTAAGGTTTGTCCCCCTTAAGGGGACTTAGGTGACTTAGGGTTAGGTATAAATCAATGAATGTGATTCATTGATTTTACTGCTTAAACCTTCCCTTTACCTAATTGGATGCATGTACCTCATAGGAATTCCAACTTAAGATTTGTCCTTATCTCCAAAATATCATAATTCAATCTTTAAGTTGACTCAAAAATAGTTTGCATAGTTGTTTGTGTCATTACAAACAACTATGACAAAACTATCTTACTCAACATCTAAAGTCTTTGATGCTCAGCATATACTATTTTATATATTGTAAGTTGGCATTTGAATGACTTGGTATCCACTTCTTACTTGGCTCATGTATCACTCGGCATGCACTATTTTCTTGGCACTTGAGTGACTTAGCACATGAGTGACTCGGCACTCATTGTGGGCTCAGCATGCTCTTGTCTAATACATTTTGTGTTTGGCATGAACTAAGTAAATGACTTAAGTGTATTCACACTCACTTGTCAAAACCAATCTAAGATCAAAAATCTCCCCCTTTGACATGAGTGTCAAAAACACTTGGTCATGCATTAATATCCTTATTCTTATGAGCATAACATATCTCTTATTTGGCCTATGTATAAAATTTCAAAATGTTCAAATTTTTGCAGCAACTTATACCTCAAAAACATATACTTCCCCTGAGTTGTTTGATCCATTTTGTACTTGTTCTATACTCAAAATTTGGTACTCTTGCTGAGTAGATATGCCTCAATTGATACTCTTTTATTTCATGTTTGTGTTGAATTCTAATTGAAAAGATCAATTGTTAAGAAGGAGATTGTCGAAATAGGTTATAAGTTTCAATCATTGTTTTCTCATGAATGTCAAACCTACTAAACTTGTTGTTTGCTGGTAAGAAAATTACTTATAAGATTCAAGTACTATCACTTAGTTGATTGATGAAGAGGATTTGATCAATAAGAGGTAACAATAGCACCTAGAGGAAAGGTTGAGTTATGCTTATGTAATGAAGTACAAGGATTAGTTAAGACAGTGGTAACATGATGCATTGATTATCTACTTTAGGTTACAAATGTTGGCTACACTAAGAAAGTTTAAAAGAAAATGTGATATAAAGTTTGTTTGCAAAGCTTGACCTAAGAGAAGAGTTTGCAATGGCATGTTAAGCAAGAAGGCTTAAGGAGATATATGCTTGAAGGGTGAACAAGCTACTAGAGCTGCAAAGTATGAAGGCCAAGCAGAATGGAGGATTGAATAGAGATCTACAATCTGCAAGAGAAGTTGTAAGTTGTATCATATCAAAGCTCTACTATTACTCTCTAACAATTGTATCAGTCTAGGGTAAATCCTTTGGATTAAGGTTGACCTAACAATCATTAGTAAATCCTTTAATAGGGTGGAATTCCAAGTGAATGGCCTAAATTCCTCTAACAAGGCTCACTTCTAACAAGGTGATTGAAATCCTTTAAGCAGATCACATTTAACAGTGTTCATTGTAACCTTTAATAGCATTGGCCTTTCACAGGGAATCACTTCAGAAGAGTGAAAATGAAGTAGCATGTTACTGGTGGATTTTACAAAATTAGGTTTCCATGTAAATAATTTAGTTATGTGTCTTCATGAATCTGTTATATTTCATGCTTTACATTTCTGCAAATTGATTTCACAGTAAGCTGCAAGTTTTAAGTGATTGCATAATCTTTTGGATGTATGCATGAGTATGAATGTTTTATGAGTTCACTAAGCTATGAAAAGTTTTATTAGTACATTTGGACCTTGGATAACTGATTCAACCCACCCACCCCCGCCCCCCCCCTCCCTAATTATTCTAAAGTAATTTCAATAATTGGTATCAAAGCCATTTGCTTAAGAGGACTAGTTTGAAGGTACTAGAAGCACAAAGATCAAGATGTTGAAAAGAGATGTACCCAAGCTCAACAAAGATAACTTTCCTACATGGAAAAGATTGATGAAGCTACACCTTGAAGGACTTGGATATCATGCACAACCTACCATTAAAGTGGAACATGTTGATCTAGCAAGAGATGTAATTGTTGAGGATATGAAGAAAAAGAAAGAACACAATCAAGCGATGTTGGAGATTGCCTCTACCCTAAGCTATGTCAAATTTGATGATATCAAAGGTTGTGACACTACAAAGAAAATGTGGGATGCCTTAACCACTATTTATGGAGGAGACAAGAATGTACAAAGATGCAAATTTGAGAGTCTCAGAGGTAAGTTTGATGACATTAGAATGGAAGAAGGTGTGAATATTGCTTAATATGTTACTAGGATAAAAGAAGTTGTGAGTGTAATAAAAGGTTCTACTGGTCAAATAGATGATGATATTGTGTTAAGTAAAGTCTTGATAATATTGTTGCCCATTTATGCTATTGGAGTTTCTACAATTCAAGAACTGAGATGTATTCTAGGAAATGATCTAACCCTTGAAGGTTTGGTAGGTAGACTCACTGCTTTTGAGCTATCTAACGTTGATAACTATAAACCTGAGAGTCTTGAATCTTCTTTCAAAGCTAAGCTATTATTGAAGGACACTAAAGAGCCCAAGAAAAAGAAGAGGAAAAAGATAAAGTATGTGTTTAGTGATAGTGATACAGATGAGGAAGATGCTGAACAATTGGAAGCACTATTGACAAGAAGATTCCATAGTGTTAAAGGCAAGTTCAAAGGTAAGTTACCCATCATTTGTTTCAATTGAAATGAACTTTTTCATATTATTGCAAGAAGTACATAGAATAAGAACTACAAAGGTGGTTAAAAGTTCAAAAATAAAAGAGAAGATGACAACAGAGATTACAAAGACAAAGGAAAGAAGTCATGCTACATTGTTGAAGAAAAAGGCAAGGATGATTATGATGAAAATGATGATGAAGTGGTGTATGTTGCAATGAAGGAAAATTTTGATAAATATGGGACAACTGCAATTGTGACTTGTGTTAGCAAAAATGATAGATGGATCATTGACAGTGGATGCTCACATCATATGACTAGAGACAAAAGTAAGTTCATTACCTTAAATTGTTATGAAAGAAATAGTGAAAGATTTGGTAATGATGCACCATGTTTGATAAAAGGAAAAGGTTCTATCAAACTCATAAATAATATTTCATGTGACAATTCTTACTATGTTGAAGGATTAAATTATAACTTGTTAAGTGTGTCACAATTGAATAATTTGGGATGTAAGGTTGAATTTGAAAACATGATTGCTAAGATATATGATATTGATGGAAAGTTTATTGGAAAAGGTGATCAATCTAGAAGTAATCTATTATATCTAGATATAGAGGATGCTACATGTCTTATTGTAAGATTTGATGATCTATACAACACAATATGCAAACAATGTCAACTAGGCAAAATGACAAAGTCAAGCTTTAAGAGTAAAGCTTATACCTTTAAAGATATACTTGAGATTGTTTATACTAATTTGTGTGGACCAATTAATTTGAAAAGCTGCAAAGGATATAAGTACATTATGATGTTTGTTGATGATTATTCTAGAATGATGATTGTGATGTTTCTAAAATAGAAATCTGATGCTTTTCAAATGTTTAAGTGGTACTTGACAAGAATTGAGAAAGAAACAGGTAAGAATCTAAAATGTTTGAGATCAAATAGAGGAGGAGAATTCACATCAAATGAGTTTGAGATGTTCTATAATGATAGAGGAATTAAAAGATAGACATCTACACTAAGGACCCCTCCACAAAATGGTATTGATAAAAGAAGAAATAGGTTTATAATGGACTGTACTAGAACACTCATGATGAAGAAGAATGTTGTCGTAGACACTCAAAAATGGTTTGACACTCAAAAATGGTTCACATCTATGGTTTCATCACTTCTTCATACTAATTTATCCCATTTTCTCATTCTACTAACTTTGATCTTTTGGCCAGATTGAGCATACTTTATCATTTGTATCCTTCTTCACATCAATTTCATATCAACTCAAAACCATTTCAAATCAACTTGGAATCACCCCAAATCAACTCAGAATCATTCAAAATCAGTCCTAATCAACCCAAAACATATCAAACATCCCAAATCAATCATCATTTATCTTATCCTAGGTATTGTTGTGACTTTCAACGCCTTGGAAACCTATCAACCTATCAATCTTATCAATCTGACCTTAGTACTGTCGTGCCTCTCAATGCTAGGTCAAACTATCATTCATGTCATTCAATCTTTGACATTGTTGAGGCTTTCAATTTCAAATCATGGCATCATCAACCATTTTAATAATATTGATAGTGTTTGTCGATGTTATTATGATCAAACCTTATCAATCAATTTCAATCCTATAGCATTTACAATGTCGGTTAAATGTTACATATCAACCAATTCATGTCATGCGTCCTTGGAATGTTACCAAATTCAATCAATCAATCTAATCATGGATTTGATCTACTGGTCATCATCTTATTTTATCTATATCATCATCACACTTTCATCAAAGGATACAATCACATTCATTTAATCAATTTGGCCAATCATCTGCTAATTTCCTCTATAGGATTAAATAACCCATAATTTAATCCTATTCTTTATAATTATTCTTCCTAATTATCATCCTCAATTAATTAATTTTATTAATTAATTGATTCATTATCTGCAAACCATGGAAATTCTTAATTTCCTAAGTTCCATTTTCCATCATTAATTCTATTTTCTACTAATTCTTATTTTGTGGAATAAGAGGATTTTTAATTCAAATATTCCATAAAATATTACATCATCATGACACTTGGATATGACACCTCATGGATTCTCCTTTGACACTTGGAGAAGATTTTTCATAGTCAAATATTCTTATCTCTTACGCATGTCCCTATTTGGCTTATTCATCATAGATTCTTGGCTTTAAGTGAGTTGAGGTGTCTTATGATGCGTCATAGATTCTCTTCCACATTTAGCCAAGTTTGACTTTCATGTGTCATATAATCTTACAATTGGCATATTTTTTCATGTGTCATGGATTCTCAAAGGAATCTCTTGACACATCGCATATCTATGAGTGAAAAATCCAATGCTCTCACCTTGAGTGTTGATTATAAATTGGACACTCTTTCTCTCATTTTGGGTCCTTGAATCCTTGAACCCTTGAGTCCTTGAATCCTTAATGCTTAAGTCTTGAAAATCCAAATCCTTGAGTCTTTGAGTCCCCACTTCTTTTCATTTACAATTTTTTCTCTCACACTAAAATCACACTTCTAGTATTCTCATGGCATGATCCACATAATAGGCTTTTGCTTCAATCTTGTGTGCACTATAGGAAAATTGGAGCTACAATCATTTGGAGAAGAAGGAAGGACATGGGAGCTACAAACAAAAGAGGGGGTTTCTATTGCTTTCTTTATTAGTTTGGCTTTCATGGTAGACTAGTGGGTGCTAACGTATGATTATTGAGTTTTGTGATTTGCTCATAGTATGTTATGCATTTAACCCATTTTTTGGTCCTGCAGTTGCTTTGAAATACTAGAGAGAAACTGCAAGTACAACTATATATACTTTGAATCATGTGCAAGTCAAGAAAGGTACTCATTCTACACCTTTTGAACTATGGTATGGACACTCATCCAATGTGAAATATTTTATGGTATTTGGAAGCAAATGTTACATTCTTAAAGATGTTAGGAATGGAAATCTTGATGCAAAAAGTGAGGAAGGTATATTCCTTGGTTACTCCACAAGAAGTAAAGCTTATAAGTGTTTAAATACTAACACTAACAAAGTTGTGTAAAGTGCAAATGTGAACTTTGATGAAATACAAAAGTACATGAGGCTAAACCTATGAAAGAACTCAAAGAATACAAATCATTTGTATACTTTTATAAAGGAATTCATGTTGAGAAGATTTTGTAAATCAAATTGGAAACCAATAGCAAGTTTTAGTGACTGTCAAGTCACACCCTATGAATGTTGAGCTACATTCAAGAATCGAGCCACATTCAGATGTTTAGCTATAGAATGGAGAGAATGTATAGTCGGATTCTGAAGTTGGTGGAAATGAAAGAGATGCTAAGGCACCTGATAGAGATACACACATTGGTTCTGAAGCTGAGAGACAAAATGAAGAAATAAGAGCTGAGCCAAGATTGTCTAAATATGTCAAAAGACATCATCATGCAAATCAAATCATTGGAGACAAAGATGCTAGGCTAATGACAAGAAACAGATTGAGAAGTGAATCATGTTTACTAAGCATGAAGCAACCCAAAATAGTAAAAGATGCATTAGAAGATGATGACTAGTACAAGGCCATGGAAGAAGAGATTGAACAAATGGAGAAGAAAAAAACATGGAGTCTAGTTCCTAGACCAATAAAACATTCACCACACATCCATCTCATACATTCAATAAGTAAACTGAAATACTATGTAAAGCATGTACATCTAAATCATGTATACAAGTAAGCATTCACATACATATGAAACAATATATGATTACCCAAAAACCCTCTAATGAGAAGGTAAAACTTTGAATTTGAGGTATTTTATGGAGTATTGAATCTAGTTTATTGTAGTATTTATAGTTATTGAGCAATGGCTAGTCAAAGAATGCATGATATTAGTGACAAACCAAGGTATGAGTTCAAGAAACACCCATTTGTTTCTCTATTAGATGATCCTATAGGCACATTTTCACAAGCTCTTTAAAATGTGTTACACATAGAAGATATAAGAAGTTATATACATTGCAAAATTGAAAGCATAGGAGATGAGGAGATTCACAAAGATTTAGGTAGGATGTGTAACAGTTACTTATCCCTAAAGTTTGAGTATGCACACATTGAAGATTTGAATTTGGTGAGTATGTGTTCTACACAGAATTTGATAATCATGAGTGGACCTGAATTATTTTGAGCAGAATACATGATGATATGTTTTGGTTAGGTGATGTGCATATTATCATTAACAATGACCTAATCTAAAAAGTAATAGGATTAAGCAATGAAGGTTGTAATCTTGTCAATGAGAGAAATGTCAAGAAAATGGTTGAAACCAATCTAAAAACCAAGTTTGACAAAAGAAACATGAGAGTTGATCCTATTCAAGATAAATGGGTTAAGTTGTTAACTTAGATTTTGGGATACAAGTTGAACCATGGATCAACGGTTAACTCTATACTAGCTGGATTTCTTCATGTAGCATATGTGATGGCTATTGAAAGGAGGAAAGTGAATTTGTGCAACATTATCAAATTGTAACTATTGGATAATATTGCAAAGATTAAAAAAAATAAAGAGTGCAATGTTTAGATTTGAGTCCCTATTGACTCATTTGTTCTTCTATGTTACAAGAAAGTTTCTATGAGTAATTAATTGGGATAGGAGCGAGTGCACAATGAAGATGATAACTCAATGCTACATATCCAAACCTGAGAATGTCAGAGACATTGATATTGATAGAATGGTGAAGAACTTTTAGTTTGAGATGAAACTGAGCTATAGGATACCTCCCTCTATGGTGGAAAAATATAAGGATGATTTGTGCTTCATGGTGGAGACTGATAACACCTACATGGAAGAAATGATAAATAGAGTAAAGTTCATTGAGCCTATGGGCTATGAGATGAGCACATAATTGATAGAAGGGTATCTGCAGATTATACTTGAATTTGATCAAGACACAAAATGTCCTAGATGGAGAACATATGTTGAAAGGTTAAGGATAGTAGAATCTAAGCTCCATAGCAAAGAGAGAAAGAAAAAAGTAGAGAAAGAGATAGATTCCATCCTTAAGGAATCTAGCATATCAAGGTAGGAATTCAATGAGCTAAAGGGAATTGCGCTGGAAATGAAGGCTAGTGGGTAGTCTAAATTGTTAGTAGAAACACCTATTGTAGTGGCAGGACCCTCAAAAGAAGTAACAGTGACACAACCATGTGCGCAAGCTCCTATTACACTATATGCAATAGTTGCACAAATGCAACCAGTAAGTGCTAGCTATGAAAAATCAAGAGGGCAACCAAAGGTAGAAGCACCTATTGAGAAAAATTGGTTAATTATGTATTGTCTTTGATGTTACACAAAATGTCATATCATTTCCAATCAGTGTATGTTGAGCTCACTCGGGCGATGAAGAAAGTTTCTTGTGTCTTTCGAGCATTCCTGAGTTTGCCAATTTTAGAAGATAGTGTCTACCGAGTTCACTCAAGCATCAAAAAAAAGTTTGTAGAAGTTGAGTATTAATTGAACTCACTCATTTAATAAAGGAAATGTTGGATGGAACCAGTGTTAACGAAGCTCACTCACTTACCAAAGAAACTTTGTGAATATGCAATATTAACCAAGTTCACTTGGTTAACATAGGAAAATCATTTTTGAATTAGTGTCTACCAAGCAAGGTTGGTTAATGAAGGATTTTCTTGTTTTGACATATTGAGTTCAATTGATTTGCTTGTTTATTCTAGCCAACTAAGGATATAAATATTAGATATTCTAAGTTGTATTAAAGTTGACTTAACAATGTGTAAGATATAAATATAAAGTCAAGGTGAGAATTGAATATGTGGAACATAACAGAAGATTTGAAGATGCTTAGAGGAAGCAAATTAGAAGGATAAGTAGAATAAGTAGAAGTTAATGAAAGCCAACTTCACAATGCACCAAGATCACCTGCATGCAAACAACTTGCTGAAGAGAAACCAAAGAAGAAGAAACAAGAGCTTGGAGAAATTCAACAAAGCAAGAAAAGATATTTCACAATAAGAAAATAAAATTGCTATGTGAATGATATGAATTTTCAATGAGAGAGCCTAAATATAAAGGCCATAAGGAAGCTTCTAGAGTAAGCTAGCAAGTGCTAGGAGATAAGTGTGACAACTAAGCATACATCCACAAAAGGTGGGATATCCTCGATCAATATGAGAGGATAAGTATGAATAGATAGGAACAAACTCTCGTGTTATCAACAACTCATCAAAAACTCCTAGATGACAACTAATATCTAAATGCATTTAACCTAAGTAAACTTAAGTAATATAATAAATAATTATTTACTCTAACACCCCCCCTTAAGTGAAACTTAGGGGAATGCCTTGAGCTCACAATAGCTAAGATGAAATGCAGAATGGGTTTGGGCAACAAAGCCATGTTAGGTACCCATGCACAAATACATAAGAAAATGCAACCTCATAAAATAGGGAAAGAGAGAAAACCACATAGGAAAAACCCTCCCCCAAAAGAGGTAAGAACAAGACACGTTGAAAAAAGATGAAGGAAGGAAGGCCTCAACAAGACCCCCCAAGAATAACTTCCATTGAAAAAGGCTCAACAGACTCACTCAAAACCATAAGTACAACCAGCTCCCCAATGAGAGATACTAAATCCCCCCTAGAATAAAGGAGCCCCTGAAGTAGGGATTGAACCAATGCAACTTCAATGTGGAAGAAACAAGGGAACATAACAAGGGAACCCCTAAATGAGAGGAAAAATTGGAAGGCCTAGCTGATGCCCAAAGGAGAAATTATGAGGATCCTAAAAGGGAATCCCCAAGGAAAGTGTGATGACACTAGCATGAATGTCCTATGTAGTATCTGCAACAAGTGCATCTGGAGGTGTGATGAATGAAGCTGGAGGATCAAGCAGAGTGGAAAAAGAATCCTGCAAAAGAGAAAAGTTCTTAACTAGATGTGGTGTGGAAGTCAAAATAGGGATCTCAGGAACAATACAAAGGTTCAAGTATCCTGACTACACCACATGATGCTCCTATGAAAGAGAAGATTCGTGCTCCAAAAATGGAGATGGTGGGCAAAAGTGTGAGATGGTATAGAGACAAGTGGAAGAATCAACTATCCTTGTAGCAATAAGGCCTCCTGTGACATGATCTTGAATGAAGATTGAATCTACAGTGAACTCAATTGTCTTCCCTGATCCACTATGTGTAATCTAAGAAATTGAGAGAAGGTTGGTAGATAGAGATGCAACATACAATAAATCATTAAATATACCATCCTGGATGTGAACTAAACCTTTCCTATAGACTGGTAGAGCAGTGTTATTCCCCATGAGAATATGAGGAATGGGAGAAGCCTCAATAGTAGAGAAGACACCTTGAGAAGATGTCATATGGTGAGAAGCACCTAAATCCAGTATCCAAGGGACTTGTGAAGGGGATTCTAAGGATGCCCATAATGAATGACCCTTTCCAAGATCCTATGTAGATGTCAAAGATGTGAAAGAAGACTGAAAGGTAGACCCCTATGAGGTAGAAGAGGATGGAGAGGAAACAGTGCTCTTCTAAAGAAGAGCTTGCAAATTAGCAATTTATTTCTCATAGCCATCAAATCTTTTCTTAAAACAATGTGCCTCTAGAAGTTGATGAAAGCCAACTTCACAACTCGCCAAGATCACCTGCATGCAAATAACCTATCGAAGGGAAAGCAAAGAAGGAAGAGGTGGAGCTTGGAAAAACTAAATGGACTAAGAGAGAAGATATTGCAAACAAAGAAAAATATATTGCTATACAATATGCCTTGAAAGTGAGATCCTTATGACAATAGGAATAGGTAGGAGTCTCGATCTTCTTTTTCTTCTTCTTCTTAGAAGATGATGAACCAGAGGAATCTGATATCTACTTTGACTTCTGCTCCTATGTATCCTTGACAAGCAATGCCTACAATTGTGAACCTAAAAGTGAATCCATCTAATTGATCTTGGACTATTCACAAGTTAACTAATCAAAAAATATCTCAAATCAAGGCATCCTATACCTGTCACCCAAGGCATCCATAGTGGAGTAGAAGATGGAAGAGAAGATCTGATACTATCCCGTCAACTTTGAGAGTATCAGAAAGATACACTCATCATCTGTCTTATTTTTCCCACATCCCTGCAAAAGTGTACGCAGAGATTTGAACTTCATCAAGAAGTTATCAATAGTGGGAAAGCTAGTTGGTGACAAAGAGGTCAACTCTACATCAAGATGAAGTGCTCAAAACTCATTCACTATGCCAAAAAAAGATTAGAATTTCATCCAAATAGCTTACCGAGTGGTCAAACCATCCAAGTGAAATAGAAGACTATTTAAGATGTTCATTGCAATCAATCCCATGTCCTCATCCATTTTGTTTTTGTGTTGAAGAACCTTAAAGATGCACTACAAAATAGGTTGGTTCTAATCCAGACATGATCATAGACCTCATGACATGAGAAGCCTAGTCATTTGTGCCTTCTGGGTGTGATAGTTGTGTGGCGTGAGTCGGGTCACAGATGGATTCGACATTGAGAGAAGAAGATGGAAGTAGAAGGGTCTTATTCTAAATTAAATTATAGAAAAGAAAATGCCCCCCCCACAATGGATAATTATATCCCTCAAATACCAAAGAAAACAACTATTGAAAGCACAAAAAAATGGGAAAAGAACTTGGATTACGGATGTAGAGAAGGAGGAAGAAAAAGCCTCTACTTTGATGCCAAAAATGGGAGCTCAAATGAACTTGAAATGTGATGAGACCAATACCATTCTTTCCATCTCTAAGTTAGCTTTCTAGCCCTCCTTTAAGATTAGAAAGGGACCTCTGTATGTTCAACTTATGGCCAAAAAATCAACTATTGCTCCAAAAGACTAGCTCACTAGAAAAAATACAATCACTCAAAAAAATTGATGGTCATATGGCCGTTAGGAGGATGTCGCCAAAAAAATTAAGTAGTCGCCAATTTTCTGACATCAACATGCTAGGAAGTGACATCAACACATCGAGAAATGATGTCAGCAGGCTGGGCAACTCTAATGATGTCAGTGTGACATCATGCTAAAAAAAGATGATGAAAGCACTGCAAAATGTTGACGTGGCACCAGTTTGTTGACATAGGTGATCAAAATGTGATGTTACCTAATGGAACAGTGATAGGCAGCGGTGTTGCTAGTGGAGGCAGTGCCCAAGAGGATAACCTAGTGGCATTGTCGGTGGCGCAAGTGCCAAAGCAGAGCCGCAATGGCTGCAGAGCGGTGCGCTGATGGTAGTCAAAAACTGGCATTACTGTGGCTATGTGGCTAGCCACAATGGCTGCTGGGTGGTGCTACGGTGGTGCACACCCACAATTTTTTATTTTTTATTTTTTTAAATTGCGTTTGTACAGTCTGTACAACAACCTGAACCAGAAAAAATTGCCTCCCGGAGCTCCTATCACCAAAATTGAAAATTTTTATATGAATCCTTACTATAATAGGCCTTCTAAACTCAATGGAAGCAACCATTTAGGCCCCAAGTGCCCCAAAAAATTTCTCCTCCCCATGATTGAATAAAAATATGCAAACAAACTAGAGTTTGTGTCTCTGAATCACGGCTTCTAAAATTCTTCAACAGAGAAGTAACAAGGAGGCTCTAATACCATGTAGAAGTTGATGAAAGCCAACTTCATAGTGTGCCAAGATTACCTGCATGCAAATAACTTGCTAAAGAGAAATTGAAGAAGAAGGAACAAGAGCTTGGAGCAATTCAACAAAGCAAGAAAAGATATTTCACAATAAGAAAATGAAATTGTTATGTGAATTATATGAATTTACAATGAGAGACCCTAAATATAAAGGCCTCAAGGAAGCTTCTAGAGAAAGCTAGAAAGTGCTAGGAGATAAGTGTGACAACTAAGCATACATCCACAAAAGGTGGGATATCCTCGATCAAGGTGAGAGGATAAGTATGACTAGATAGGAACAAACTCCCGTGTTGTCAACAACTCATCAACAACTCCTAGATGACAACTAATATCTAGGTTCATTTAAATTAAGTAAACTTAAGTAATAGAATAAATAATTAATAAATAATTATTTACTCTAACAGAATATCCTTGTTAAGTTGCAAAGATACATTTGATCAGAAAGGATCAAGTATACAAGCTAGAATTGAGATATGTAATCAACAATTTAGTTGCATTGAAAATTAGGTCATTTCATTGTTACTCTCTAACCATTGTAGCAGTGATCTAAATCTCTTAATAGAGTTGGCTTAATAGCTATTTGTAAATCCTCTAACAAGGTGGCATTTCTATTTGAAGTCTCTTAAAGACCTCTAACAAGGCCACTCTTAACAAGGTGATCAAATCCTCTAACAATGTGTTTTGTAAACTTTAATAGGGTTGGCTCCTAATAGGGCTCACTTCATAAGAGTGAAAATCAGCAACTAGTTGCAATTGGTAGTTTTTCCCAAATTAGGTTTCTACGTTAACTCTTGGTGTCACTTGTGTTCATGTTATTTCTTTATGAGCATGCAACTAAGTCAAATTTAAGGTTAATCACATTAAGATCAATATATTCAGTTATTGCAAAGTTAAAGTTGATTCTCAGTTCTTGTCGAGTTACATCATTTGCTAGTGTAAATCGAGTTCCTGTGTGGTTTCCAAGTAACAGCAAAATACAGTTTAATGAGAGTTTCTAGTGGGAAGATTGACTACATTTGAACTAGATGACTATGATAATTATACTCCTAGTTCTAGCAATATTGAGTTTGCATTTGAATCCAAGGTATCACTCAAGAAGAAAACTAAAATGTCTAAAATAAAAAGTGAAGAGGAAGATAGTTATGATAGTGATCTTGAAGCCATTGAAGCATTACTTGCAAGAAGGCATCCCAAAGGCAAAGGAAAGTATAAAGGTAAAATTCCTTTAATCTATTTCTCTTATGAAGAAGTTGGACACATTGCTACAAGATGCTTGAATAAACAAGACATAGATGAAAAGAAGCACAACAAGTAGAAAGGCGAGAAGGATTTCAATAATTTCAAAGATTACAAGGATTGGTAAGAAATCTTGTTTTATAGCTAAAGGTTTAGATAGTAGTTAAGATGATGAAATAGTATATATTGTTGTAAAAGATGAATCTGATGATGAAGGAGGTAAAATGGCACTTATCTTTGATGTTAGCAAGAATGATTTATGAATTATTGATAGTGGTTGCTCGCATCATATGACTGGTGATAAAAGAAAGTTTGAACACATGGAACATTATGATGGTGGTACTATGAGATTTGGAAACAATGAATCTTGTTGCATAATGGGAAAAGGCTATATCTCACTAACCAATGAACTTAGATGTGATAATGCTTATTGGGTTGAAGTAGGGTGAACCCACAATAATGGGTTCCACTTTAGTGGGACGAAGAAACTTGAAAAAAATGGCAAATTTTTGCATCTCAATTTCTCATATGTTCGCACGAACACGCGCTAGGTACATGTTCGCGCGAACATGCATTGACCAAATTTTTGGCGCCTTAAAATGTCTTTTTCACTTTTCAAAATTCATTTTTACGGCGAGCACTGTTGATTGAGCATTCGGGTGAACGTGTGGCTTGAGCAACTTTCGTCCACGTCATCCTCTCATTTTGGTTCTCATTTTCATTATCAGGTATGTCAAAATAATATTAATTTAATGTTTTCAACATTTTTTAAGTTTTTTTTTTTATATTATCAAAATAGATTTTAATGTTTTCAATACAATTTTTTTGTGTTTATAAAACATATTTGAATGTTATTTATGTTTTTAATAGTTTATAAAACATATCTAAATGTTAATTTAATATTTTTATTATTTATTTATATTAATTTAGGAAACAGAAAAATATTATATAAAAAACATTAGAAAATATTAGAAAACATTAAAAAAAATAGTAAAATATATATAATATAAAATTTAGGAAAAACATTAGAAAACAAATTTAGAAAAAACATTACGAAAACATTAGAGAATTTATAATTTAATATAAAATTTATAAAAAATTTATTAAAAAATATTACAAAAACATTAGAAAAATTATAATTTAATATAAAATTTGGAAAACAAATAGTTAAAAATTAGAAAATTTTAAAAAAATATTTTAAAAAATTGAAAATTTAGAAAAAACGTTGAAAAAATTAGAAAATTTAGAAAAAAAAATAGCAAAAACATTACAAAATTTAGAAAACAAATTTAGAAAAAAAAATATAAAAATATTAGAGAATTTATAATTTAATATAAAAATATTTAAAAATATTAAAAAATAAATATAAAAAAACAATAGAAAAAATATTAGAAAATTTATAATTTAATATAAAATTTAGAAAACAATTTTTTTTAAAAAATTGCAAAAACATTAGAAAATTTAGAATTTAATATAAAATTTAGAAAATAAACTTAGAAAAAATATTACAAAAACATTAAAAAATTTATAATTTAATATAAATTTTAAAAAACAAATTTAGAAAAAACATTAGAAAAATGTTAGAAAATTTATAATAATATAAATTTTAGAAAAAAAATTTTAAAAAAAATTAGAAAAATATTAGAAAATTTATAGTTTTCAAATATTTTGAAAATAAATTTAGAAAAACATTAGAAAAAATATTTTTAAAAAAATTAGAAAAACATTATAAAATTTTAGAAAACAAATTTAAAAAAATATTAAAATGTGTGTGTGTGTGTGTGTGTGTTAATGTTAAATGTAAATATGTCAAATTCCCTTTAATGTCTTAATCTTAGAAGTTTAATTAAATGACACATCTTAAGGGTCTAGATCCTGAATTGTACATGTAAAAATATAGATTAAAATGTATAATTTTTTATTTTGAACATAGATGTACATGTATATTTGTTCATGGTTAAAAGTAGATGTATGTACATATTTTTAATAAACTCACATTTTTTATATGTATAATTTGTGTATATGTTAACTATTGATCTTAATTTATCTTATAACTAAGTGTAATTAACTATATTTAATAACACATGTCTTAAGGGGAGATCCTAAATTATACATAAGAATGTAGATTAAAATGAATATTTTATTTCATAAATGTAAATGTAAATATGTTCATGTGGTAGATATAGATGTACATACATATGTTTTCAATATTCATGTTTAAATGTACATATGTTATTATTTTTAATGTCTTAATAATTAGAAATATATAATTAACTATATAATTCAATGACATGTCTTAAGGGGAGATCCTAAATTATACATAAATAAGAATGTAGATTAATTTTCATATCTACTTGTATGAATATAACTTACATTTACATCCAAACCCTAACCCTAACCATTATCCAAACCCTAACCCTACCCTTGACCTTAAAATTTAATTTCTAAACCCAATATTATAAATGATAATAAATACCCTAAATCATAATCTTCAACCAAATCATAAACTTCATATGCTAAGTTCCCTTATCCTAAATTCTTAACCATGGACTTTAATATTAACCCCTAAATTTAATGCTAGAAATTATGTAAGTTCGTGTAAACCCTGACAATGTCATAAGGTCTTAAATCTTACCCTAAAATTGAGCCTAATTACACTAAAACCCTATTTGAAAACCTAATTGAAGCCTAACTTACATAAAATTAAAACAAGTTGACCCTAATCCTAAATTGTTAAAAATTACATTTGAGATACATGCACATACATTCAAACACATGTACATACATGAAGTATGACGCTTGTTTTAAATGATATATATGTAACCCAACTTGAAACCTAAACCTCGAAACATTATCTTTTTTTTTTAAAGAAAAGGGGCAAAAATTTATTCAAATAAAACCAGATTACAGAAGGCCTCAGGCCTAACCAACCAAAACACCAACCCAAAACCAATTACATTATGTCCTTTTCCACTAAGTGCTCAAAAGTCCCAGCAAGATCAACAGGAAGATCATCCCTAACAGAAATATCCCAACCAACACCTTTCTCTGATGCCCATTTTTCCAAGACATCAGTCACTCCATTCCATTCCCTAGGAATATGACAGAAAGAGATCCCATCCACAAAGCTACTCAAGTGGAGAATCTCTCTAACAATAGAGGAAATTTGCCAACTAGATTCATCCACTCTTCGGTTATTTATCATATCCACAACAATCTGAGAGTCAGACTCACACACCATTCTCCTCCAACCAAGAGAACAAGCCCGCTCCATAGCCACCTTAATGGCCAAAGCCTCCATCACATTATTAGATTGAACTCTTTTGTGAATAGAGAATATGAAAATAACATTTCCATCTGCATCTCTCCCAATCCCCCCCACTCCAGCCAGTCCAGGATTCCCACAGGAGGAGCCATCAGTGTTAATCTTTAGGACTGCATCAGGAGGAAGACTCCATCTCCCCACTCTACAAACCTTCCTCTTTTGTGGCTGAGATCTCTTACTACTACTAGTTCCAAATCTTTTATCCACTAATCCTAAATTCCTAACAATACAAGAATCACCAGGATCCACCGGCTCTGACATATCACATTTAGTAGAGATAGTCTCTTGAAGCCTGGTTAGGATCAACTGCCATAGTTTAGTAGCCCCCAAGCTGGAATTACAAAAGATTCAATGGTTACGCTCCAACCAAAGATTTCAAAAAATGAAAGAAGGTCCAATAGCCCAGGCCACCTGAAGGAATTAAGTTTTCGTAGGGGGTCTGCCAAGGCTGTCCCAAAATTCAATAAGAGATTCAACATGAATACAGCTATGGCACCACGCCTCCCACCACTTATGCTAGATCTCTCTAGAGAAAGGACATAAGAAGAAAACATGAGAAACATCTTCCCCATCCAACATACATAGGAGATAGAAAGAGGGTCCGTGAAACCCTCTTTGCTAGAGATTATCCCAAGTAAGACACTTATTTTGCGCAACCAACCATAGAAAAAAATTACATTTCAGCTAAGAAAATTTATTCTAGGTGTTCCTCCACCACGGAACCACCTGAACTACATTGCATTGGCTATCTATCTGAGCATATCCCTAGGCCACATTGAACTTACCTTTCGGGCAAGGACCCCAAGCCAGGATGTCTTTATCTTTAGAAGAGCTACAAAGCCTAGTAGAGAGAAGATGCCACAGTTCAGCCTGAATCTCTGAGGAGCCCCCTGTGGGCCAAATCTATGGATCCTTCCAACTAGCCACCTCCATCAATCCACACCTCTGAAAAGTCTTGAAGTGAGCTACTGTGGTCCAACCTGTAGAAGAAAAAACCTGAAATAGAGGCAAAAGGTGGGGAAAATTGGAGAGAATAGGAAGGTGGCCATCCCAAGAGTCCTGCCAGAATAACACACTTGACCCCTCATTACAGATCCAGAAAAGGCCATCCTTGATAAGAGGAGCACCCCTTTTAAGGGTGTCTCAAATAAAGGACCCCTTACCATCAAGCTCAAGTCTAGGAATATCCTAGACCTCCACTCTTGAGAAATACTTATGGGTTAGAATCTTGGCCCAATCCCGATCTTGATTCATACCGAGAGCCATACATTTAAGGCCTAGACCCCCAGAAAACTTAGGCAAAAAAACTGTGTCCCAGTTGACTAAGCTCCATTTAGAGGATTGGAGATTGCCTGACCAAAGGAATTGTTGTGACAAAGCATCAAAATCTTTCAAAACTCCCATGGGAGGTGTTTGCACTAAACACCTGTAAATAGGAAGAGCTTGAATCACAGTCTTGAGTAGGGTAACCCTCCTAGAAAATGAGAGCCACCTATGAGTCCAGTGACTCACTCTACTAATAATATCAATCAAGAATTTCAAACCTCAAAACATTATCATTTAAGAGTAATATAAATAATTTATTAGGTACCCTTTAATTGAATTCTCTAATAATAACCCCCAAAATATAATAAAAGCTTAGAATAACAAATTAACTCTAACCATAACCAAACTCTCAACTTTAAAGTTATCTTATACTTATATGCAAATTAATCTAGGTCTGGATGTGTTACAGATTATCTAGTTCCATGATGTGTGATGTATTTTTAATTACATGTGTATAATTTTTAATGTTAAAAATAAAAAAGTATGTACAACAGGCAATTTATCTCTTCATACATTTTTACAAATATGGCTTCACACGATATGCTTAATGCGGCTTCTGGTGCGACACCTGATGTAGTTCCTAGTGCGGCTCCTACTAGGGCACAGGTTGATGCGGTTCCTGTTGCAATACTTGATGCAATTTTCGATATGGCTCCTCGTGTAGCTCGTGGTGGGGCTCGTGCTATAGCTTCTAGTGGGTCTCCTCATGTACCTCAATGTAGGCCTCGTCATGTAGCTCATATTCCAGCTCCTGGTGCGACTCATGTTCCAGGTCAAGCTACACCTGTAGCTCCTGTTGGAGGTCCTGCTACACCACCTCCACGCATCGATATCAATGCATTATTTGCATTTTTAGAGCATGAGGTTGCTAGACTGTAGCACTCTATATTGACCTCTGATGATGGTCTTTATAGAGACATATGTACTACAACATGTAGGAGTTTACAAGATTTGACAAGTAGGTTTAGAGGTCACCATTCATTTACTCCTGCCATATTAGCTTCCATATCTAGGGAGCTTAGGGATGAGGTTTCAAGAGATGCATCATTCGATGACATCAAGAGGGTAGCCCCCAAAGATGTCATCCAGAGAGAGTTATTTCCATCTTACGAGGGGACACAGGGTAGGGTGAGAGGCTACAAAGTCACACGATGCATAGACCCTATTATTTCTAGCATGATCTATCCACGATTTTTAGCTGCATATGGTCATTATCCTAATAATGACCAAATACCCCTTTATTTTGCACAATAGTTGTATGCTAAGTTTCGTATAGGGCTCAACGTCAACTACTTGGATATTCCTGATTATTACGAATAGGGGCATGGTCGGATCACAGATCGTGACCAATACCGCAGTGTAGATCGTTTGCCACCTGTAGATCTTAGATAATTTGTTGGACCAAGGATGCCTAATGTGATTCTTACATATGTGCCTATTGCAAATAGAGTCATCATTGCTTCCCAGAGGGAAGCAATTGACACTATTGGGCACATTGCATCTGCGACAGCTAGTATCACATCAGATTCTACTGGTCATTATCTTCATAGTCGATGTCCTCATCCACTTGGTCAACCATCTTCACAGGCATCTAGTAGCACTTCAGGTACCTCCTCTAATGATGCATATAGAGCTATTGGGCTACCACTGCCAGGTGATATTCGTGGTCTTTTAGGACAGAAGACACATATGGATATGGCATTGTATTTTTTGGAGGATATGTTGCACTTTATTAGCTATATTTCTGATACATAGAGGATTCTAGTACACGCAGTGATGGATGTTGTTAGATAGCATCAGAGCCCTGACATAGGCTGCCACACCAGTGATAGATGATACACCTGTGCGTAGCTCACAACATTCAGCACTAGACTCATGACACTCTACAGATGACTCGAGCATACGAGTTGGAGATGTCCATATCACAACTAAGGGCCTTGATGATTTTAGTGAGCAGTTGTGAGGCCTATTTGAGATTGATACTAGTTCGACCCTGGGTCTTTCATCATACATGGACCTATTATTTGGACCTAGTAGCACTAATTCTACACCAAATGTACCCAGCCAGTTACGCAGTCCACTTCACTCAGATTTACTAGTAGTTGGACATGGAGTTTCAGGTTCAGGTGCATTAGTAGATGATATGATGGAGTCTGTTGATCATCCTTCACCTCTGGAGACCCAAGTACATATATAATTTATTTTTCATTTTAAATATATATGAAATTAAAAAATATGTTCATTTATTGAAAAATTTAGTTCAGATATATATGTAGATATTTAATTTAATCTTTAACTCATAATAAATCATGTAGGCACAAGTCACTGAGCACATGGTTACACATATTGTTGGTTCAGGGCATCATATACATGAGAGAGATGATTCTATTGAGGCACCTGGTAGTGCTCAGGTACTTGAGTTTTAAATAGTTTGTTTAAAGTTATTTAAATATTTTGAAAACTAGATATATATCTATATATATGCAAATTTGTATTTAATTTGAATGTATATGTACATGATGCATGTATGCATATATATGTTTTAAAGATAGAACTCTAACACATGTATGTATATATGTATATATATTTGCAGGGCTTGGTTGATGCGCCTCGATGAGAGGATGTATAGGAGACTCGATCAAAGGGTCATTCTATTTGTATGTGCCTTGAGGGGTCCTTCTCGTAGTAGATTAGATTTATATATTTTTTGATGCATATATATTGGAGGTCCAGTTTACATGTACACATGTGTATTTCAATTCCATGATGACATCCATGTACTTTCATTATTTATTTGATTATTGAGTATTTCAATGTTAGATACCATCACATATACGTATATATGACTTTTATATTTTGCTACATATGTATATTTATTTGGGATTTATAGTTTGCATTTCAGATACATAGAGATATATTAGATCTATAGATGTTTATTCTTGAGACGTGTATATGTGTACAAGTTGATAAATGAATTTAAATTATTAAATTATATAATTTTTTAATAAACTAAATTTGATAATTAAGAACTTATGATCGTACAATTAAAAACACATTTAATTCAAGATGAAATTCAATAGTTTGAAAAAAAGTTGATATTTAAGAATTGTAACATAGATAATGAAATTGTGTAAGTTTGAAATTGTAACATAGATAATGAAAGTGTTGAAGTATAAAAAATACATAGAGGATATGCAAGACAAGCAAGCAATGTTTGAAGTATGTAATGCAATCCCTAATTTGTGTCCCAAGAAACTAATTGGTTTTGGAGTTCCTGGGAAACCTATTGGCTAGTGTTCAAAGGAAATCAATGTGTTCATGCAAGGGCCACCTTTCTTCTACTATGAGAATGATTCTTTTGCATCGAAGGATATTTGCAAGACAATATTTGAACAATTTAATAGTGTTGAACCAAAGTTGGTGGACTCAATGTTCTTTTCAGCTTCTAGAAGAGAAAGAGTGTATGTGCATAACCTTCTAATAGAAGAGCGATTTCAAGCAAAACCTCTCCCCCCATGACTATTTAGGAAGCACTTCCACAAATAAAAAAGTATTGGCCTTCATGGGATCAGACGACCAAAAAAAAATCCATAGACTCAAGATGATGTGGCACTATCCTTATTGATCAACTGAGAGTTATGATTCAGAATGCACGAGGGCAACTGCAAGATAGTGTGCAGAAATATATACTTCAAAAGTGTGAAGAGTGGAATTTGGTATGGATGGGGCCAGGTGACCTCGTCCCTCTAGAGCTCCATGAGATAGAGCTTATATTAAAATTTGATAGAGATCACACTCGTAGAACTTCTTGTCCGATTGACCGCTTGTGTTGTTTGGGTAATTCATTCCAAATAGATACAGTTGCATATCATTTCTCAGTCTTGAAAGCATTATATCTTGATGGTGTCAGAGTACTTTCTCTATTTTCTAGTATTGGTGGAGTAGAAGTTTCTCTTCATCAATTTGGAATACATTTAAGTTGTGTTTTATCTATTTTAAATTATGAGTTTCCTCGCATTGTGATGGAAGTGAGAGAAATAATGCACTCAAAAGCCTCAGCTAGTAATTTTTCCTGATCAATGTGTAGGCTCATTTTTTTTGTAAATAACTCAATGTTAATAGACTACCTGAAAAATAGAAAATGATTTTAATCAGAATAGAATGTTCTTTACTGATTTTAAATTGTCAAATCAAAGGATTACATACCCTAACTAAGAATAGTAATTTTTTTCGTTTTCAAATTAATTTTATAAAGGTCTACAATCATAAAATATATATTTTTTAATGAGAGTTCAATTTTTAGTCGTCCAACGAATTTTTTTGAACCGACTCTAAAGTGGTTTGTCGTAATAATAATGTTTTCGATCTTCTTTAATGGATGGTTTTTAATTATAACTTTTGGAGGACCTCTGTGGGCTTAGAAAGTATGCGTTTTGTTTTACAATGATACAAAATCACCATATTTATTGTTTGCAACTACTTGAATTTCCTTGGAACTTTTTAAGGTGAAGTATTATTAAATTCATCCATGGTACAATTAATTTAAATTATTAAATTATATAATTTTTTAATAAATTAATGAAAATTAAGAACTTATTATCGTACAATTAATCTAAACACATTTAATTCAAGATGAAATTCAATAGTTTGAAAAGAAGTTGATATTTATGAATTGTAACGTAGATAATGAAATTATATAAGTTCGAACTAACTTCTAGCCTATTTATATTGAGTTGTTAAATTATTAAATTCATCCATAGTACAATTAATATTATATTTTTTAAATAAACTACTGATAACTGAAACTTAGATATTCAGATTAAAAACACAATTTCACCAAAGTTGATATTCACAATTTCACCATAGTACAATTGAAAACACATTTCACCAAAGTTGATATTCAGATTATTATAAAATAAATCTAAAAGGTCTAATCAACCATGATGTACACTTATAACATCCAATATTTTTTCATGATCTTCACTATCTAGTCTCCACTTGCGACGTACATGCTTAAGTTTGATTGGATGCAGACAAAGCCCTGTAGCAATGACCAAATGGCTATATTGTAAAACTTTGTTGTCAAGTTGATAATCAACAAAGTGTATTCCATTTTGGACTATGTTCTCTTGCTTCAAATATGTTCCCTCTATCACAACAAAACCTGTACCACAAATTTAAGTGTTTTAAAATTTGACAAAAATGAAGTTACCTAAATATATTTATTTATTTAAATATGTATGCGCATGTACATGTATATTTATAATTTACCTATGGGGAACAACATTCCATCACTTTCTTTAGGGTCATATAACTTTGTCCTCTCTGCAGTACATCACAATAAATAATAACTGACACATTCATGATTTCCAGGCTTAGCAATCACTGCAAAGACATCTCCTACATAACAAGTATACATGAATGCATGTGTACAATATATATAAGACAATTGAAATCGATAATTAAATAAAAAGTTGAGATTAATTTTTATGATACTCACCCACTTTTACCAATCCAGAGATATGATTATAATCATCAAAAATCAATGGAATATCATCAAAATTTTCATCTTCTTTATCAAATGTATCGGTAACATCAAGTGGTACCGAAATCCATGAACTTGTATATCCATGTGTCTAATTGATGCATTCTTCATAGTTTTCATCAATGAAACTGTCACAAAAACATGAGTATTCTCTTGTCTTCAATGTCCAATTGCAATTACCTGTACTCATGACTGAATGTAAGGAACGTGTCTTTTCTATCCTCTCGCAACCATGCATGTTTTTTCTATTGACACTTGAAAGTTCGTTAAATTGAAAATATAGAAAAATTAAATTTAAACTTCAACGAATTCAAAAATAAAACTTAACAATAAAATTTTATAATTTAATTGTGCATAAAAGTTAAATTGATGTACACATCCATACCTATTATCTCCCAGAAGACTCTATATGGTGTTTGTCGACTCATTGTTGATGATGTCCCGACCTCATCTAATGCAAAATGAGTCTTACACCATTCAAAAACATCATGTGCATCATTTACACAAACTCCCTGATAATTCATTTGATACTTTCACAAAGCACGTTTGATGCAAGCTCCAACACCATCATGTTCACCTTTTCCATGGCCACTCTCAAAGAAATTCCATATGTGTTTTGTATTCTCATTGTGATGATATCTACACAATGCATAAAATGGTCTAGATGATTTAAACTATGCGGCACATCCATCAGGCCAAACATAATGTTTATCAACATTTATGTTTCTTTCTTTCAAATAAGAAAAGAACGTATTGAAGCAATGTTCTACATAGTGAATGTCATGTTCTTTATCATCACTTATATAAAAATGATATTCCTTTATAATTACTCATGCTTGAACTGTACTCTAAACACCATCCAAATCTAACAGTGCATGTCTTTAAAAAAAATGTACCATAATAGTGACCTGCTTATTAGAGTAATAATCTAATTGAATTGCTTTCTAATGAACAAATGAATAGTTTTCTGCAAAATCAACAACTGATACAATTGTTCCAAGTGGAAAATTATCTCTCAAAGTTTGAAACTGTTGTGCTTGCCACTTTGCAAAAAATGCATGACAAATATAAGGTTGAATCAATTTCTTAAATCTGTCCATAAATGTTAGAATAGGCAACTCCTCTTCAACATATTCCAACCTTTTTGTTTCTTTCCCCAACTTTGTTTCATTCTTGACATACTTGTAACTTTTGCAATTCAATATTTTTGTTACATCAATATTTTCAGTTTTCAAAGGAAATAGAGCCAATTCACTACATGTTTCACATAATCCTTTGATGCAATTTATTTGACCAGCTGGATCATCTATGTTGTCACACAAAATGGATGATATAAACTCACTTCTCCTACTAGGAGGAGCAGCATGAAAACCATATGTGTCTTCTAAAAACTTTCAAAATACCTGATAGTGGAGATCAAACTCAATATGATGACGATAACAACATGTTTCAAACACTTTGTTTGACCTCACAAAGTATGGCTTCAATTTTTCAAACAATGTTTGCCCAACTTTTACATTACGATGTTGACTACGAAATGACACATATAACTCATGCTGTGTTGTGTCCAACCAATGTTTTGTATGATGTTCATATTGACCAAGTGCAATCCTATGCCTGATAACATCTCTACTATTTGATGAAGGATGAGTGCTATCAATCCAAAATGATATGATTAATTTTTTTAATAACTCTTCAATCCTATCAAAATGAGGTGCTCTACACATGATTGCCCAATTGCCCTCCATAGTACTGTCATCCACAATTAATCTTCTCTTAACATATTCTCTCATTGTTTTCCTACTAAAACCCATTTTAGACGAAATTGAAGATATTTGTCTATTTTGGGTCATATTCTTACTTACAATAGACATCAACATCACTTTTCTTGCCATAGACTTATCTTTAGTTTGAGAGTGTTTTCCTATGTTTCTCAAACCTTGTTTAATATTTTCAATCAAATCAATTTGCATGTTAGAAAATCTTCTCTTCTTTGATGTTGTGTTTACACCTAACAATTTCAATGCCTCTTGCAACTTTTTTTGTGTAAGAAAAAATGAAAGCAACTGAGCTTGTTCAAGTGTTTCAGTATTATCAAATTGAGTCATAATTTCTCTTATCTTCTTCTTCATTGACCTTCTCTTAGACAAACTTAATGGTTGAACACTAGCTACAAGTTTTCTCAATTTATCTACATCCATTTTAAGTAAATGATCTAAATTCTTATGAGAAATACCATACTTTATAGATTGGAAAATATTTAAGAGTTCATTCATACCAGTTCCTGCACCTGATCTCGACCCTTCTCTGAAGTCTGTTACTAAAATTTCTACAGGGACTGATCTTGAGCCTTCTCCAACATCCCTTATTTGAGATTCAACATGGAAAGATTCTGACCCTTCTCCAAATTCTATTATTTGAACCTCTATAGGGACTGATCTTGAACCTTCTTCAACATTCATTGTTTGAGATTCCATAGGGAGTGTTCCTGACCTCTCTCCCATAGGCACTACTTATACTTCTGTTGAGCCTTCTTCAACATTTCCTTCACCTTGTTTAATTCGATGATAACGTGCCGCAGTCTTCTGAATATTTCTTTGTTCTGCTTCATCAGATCTTTTCCTTGCATATTTTTTTTTCCTTCCTCTCTTGTTTCCCATTATAAAATCAAAAAAAATAAAAATTTATCCCTTGCCTCAAGATAAATTTTGTGCAATAACTAGATAAAAAAATCACTGTACGAATTTGTCTATTGCTGTCAGTACTTTTAAATTATTTGACAGAAATCAATAGAATGTAGTCATCTGCAACAAGGCATAAATATTCTTCATTATATGACTAAAATCTGTGAGTCGCATTCTTTACAAGTAGCAAAGCACCAAATCCTTCTTAAGCCATCATTGAATCACAAACAAATAACATGGTATGAATACTAGAATGTTTTTCCTAAAAAATAAATTTTTCTTTCTTATAAAATATATAATTGTTTTCTCTTTAATTTTTTCGTTCTTATTGTAGGACTAGAAAAATGAGTTAAATGCATAACATACTATGAGAAATCACAAAACTCAATCAACATACATTAGCACCCACTAGTCTACCATGAAAGCCAAACTAATCAAAAGAAGCGAACACAAGGTTAGAAAACCCCTCTTTCATTTGTAGCTCCCATGTCCTTTCTTCTGCAAATGATGTAGCTCCAAACTTTCCTAAAATGCAAATTTTGAGTGTTTTGAGTGATTTAGAGTGTTTCCTAAGGTCTTGGGATGCAATGCAAGGTGTGGAAGTGCAGATTAGGGTTTTGGAACCTAGAATGAAATACCTAATTACCAAGTGCACTCTAAAACTACCAAGTGTGCCTTGAAACTACCAATTGTGCCCATGAAGTGTGCAGTTGGTAAAACAGGGTTGCAATTGATAAAAGAGGTCAAAACTTGATAATTAAGATGTGGGTATGCAAGATATGAGTGTTTTTGATATTTTTAAGTGTTTAGGGATGTTATGCAATGTGAGGAAATGTTAAATGACCTAGGGTTTTGATATGAAAAGTACAAATTTCCTAGGGATGTTATGCAAGTGCAAATGCAAGGTGTCATTTTGAAGGTATGCAAGATGAAGATTATGATGTGAAAAATGAAGGTTAGGGTTATGTTTTGGACTTGGTAAGGATGTTAAAGGTAGGTGTACGCAAAGTGGACTATGCAAGGGATGGTTTCCTAGGGTTGATAATGACGTTTAGGCTATGCAAAATGAGGATAGGTGATCAAGAAGACAAGTTGGTTGATGGACAATTTGATAGGGTTTGATAGTGAAAATGATGCTAGGGTTTGAAAAATGCAATATGAGGGGGATATACCACTAGGGTAAGTCAAAAATGACATTTAGGAATATGATTATGCTAATGATAGCTTGGTATACATAAGGTTTTTTGAACTTAGGTGAAATCTTTACAAGGTATTAACCTAAGAGTTTAACATTATGACAATAGATTTTGGATCTTGACCAAAAAAATGACAAAAAAAGATAAGATCAAAATGACAAAGCCAAATCTATCTTGACATAGGTAGCAGTTGGGAAGCTGGGCTAAAACTAAGGCAATCCTAAGAGCTATGTTTTCTAGATTTTTTGTTGAAAAATGGGTCAATCTTTACTAGTGCCTCTATAGAGAGATCCGTAAAGGCCCAAATGCTGAAACCTTAGCCTTAAGCTTTTGAGGCACCTATGGAGGTACACCAAAAAATTAACATAATTCAACTTACAATTTAGGAGATCTAGGTACCCAAAGTTAGCCTAAGCGACTACTAGGTCTCTTTCCCAAATTGGTGTCGTTGTTGGTGAATTCATTGATAGGCTCCACGAAAGGACTGAGATTGTTTTGGCCTAGTCATTTGCATTGTTTTTTTATTTCAATAAAAATAGCTTTTCACATTTCTAACAAAATAAAAGTTTATCGTTTAAATTCATTATTCATCTTCTTCTATTTTAAAATATATTATTTAATATATATTTAACCAAAAAAAAGGTATCTATGTAAATATGTATATGTATCATTATTACTATTTAATATAATTATACCTAATCTATTTAATCTATTATTAATTTTTACTTGAAAATAATAAATAAAATATATTATTCGTAAAATACATCTAAAATAAAACATGTCTTATAATATATTTTTTCTTATTCAAACATAAATATTTTCTTATTATGTTGATATTCACTCAAAAGGAGATTTAAATTTGAAATATTAGTAATATAATGTTGTAAAAGCTTCAAAAATAATTGAAATTCTTAAATATAAATTTATTCAATTAAATAGGTTGCATTAATTCTTATGTTTATAATAATTTAATGAAAAATTAATTTACAATTAAAATGTATACTTATTAATTATATTATAATGAATGTAAATATTTACAATAGTTATATATAGATCACTACTCCAAATGATAATTAAAAGATAATATAGATAAAAAAATGTCATCTAACAAACTTAAACTCGTAATATTAAATGATTCATAATAACATACTTTTTAATTATATATATAATTATTTGATATGTTATAATTGACATAAAGAAAAAATAATAATTTGAGAGAGAGAGAGAGAGAGATGTGGTTTGGTAGGGTGGGGGGTGGAAAGGAGATAGAAAGAGAGAATATGCAAATATGAAAAGGGAAGAGAAAGAGAGAGTAAGGGATTGAGAAGAAGAGGGATATGGAGATGAAAGGAAGAGATAAACAAAGATAGTGAGAATGAAATATATAACTAAGAGAAGGTAGAGAGGGAGATATAGGGATAGAGATGGACAAAGGGAGAGATGGAGAAGAAATATGGATATAGAGGAGAGCTGTATGTGGAGAAGAAAAGGGATAGGTGATGAGAGAAGTGAAAGGGGTAGACAGAGATGGAGGGATGAATATAAAAATGAGACACAAGTAAATAGTGTTTGTGTGTGTGTGGGAGAGGGAGAGAGCAGTCAGGGAGAGACAAATTCAAGGAGATAATTCGAAATGAATGCTCAAAATGATGTGTAGGACATCTGAAATGATGGTTAAAGTAGTCAAGATGAGGGTTGGGTATGCAAAGATGCAAGATGGAAGATGCAAAGGATGCAAGCTTAAATGCTAATGATTGCAATGTGAATATGAGGGATACTAAAAGGTGCTATATGAAGTCTATATGATGCAAGTATGAGGCTCAAACTATGAAGAATGCAAGTGGATGCTATGCAAGAGTGAAATCTATGTTTTGCCAAGCACGTTTAGGAGCACAAGTTGCCATGTTTTCCAAGGTTTGAATGTATTGAACCAAAGTTTGTGACGTTTTGACAATGTTTTGACAATGTTTGATATTTTGACAAGGTTTTGCAAGTTTCCAAGGTGTAAATTTGAATGTTGGCTTTTATCTTGATTATGTTTTACACACACACAAGACACATTAAGAGAAGAATAGTTGTTGTTAAAAGTGAACAGTCACACCACAACCTAGGCTTTAGGACTATATCCATTGAATTCCTACTTGAACCAAAGTTTAGCCGCACTTATCCAGAGCAGACAACTTAGGACCTTGGCCCCACAGGCTCCCCCTTATAGTGCACTCATTTCTTGGGGCTACCAAGATCCGCTTGCCAAGGGGCATGACTTCCCAAGGGACTGTTGTCTCTACTAAGGACTGCGAGAATGTAAGATGTCTTTATGGGCATGGCTGACCCCTTGAGCCAGTGGATAGAAAGGATTTTGGCCAATAAAACATGGTTTTTAGTAAGGGCATTTCGTTCAGCAAGTGAGTGATAAACTTCCTCAGAAGGTCTCCCAGCCCTAAGAACCGGGGTTTGACATAGCACAAGGGTACTGGAGGAGAGCTATCACTCAGCAATACCGCTGACATGACTTTCACCGTAATCGAGTTTTATATAGCGGCTGGAACGTTGACCTGGCTTTTGGCCCGTTACCGCTCTGAGGTTGTCCCCTGGCATACCCAATATCGAGTATCTTGGTCTAAGGTAGGCCTCCTATAGAAGTTACATGGATTTATCTTACACCCAAGATCCACGAATGGTGAGGGGAGAGGATACGTCCAATGCAACTCCTAGGGATTTAAACACTGTAAACACGCCAGGCAAAAAATAAAAAGTTCATTTTAAGCACCAAACGAAGTGTTATTTAATCTAATAAATCCACACACATGGTTTTGACAAACACACAATGGTCTTCGACAACGTCCTACAAAGCAAACATTAGTAGTTTACAGTTATGATCATGTCTTCATCCCACAATTGCCACATGCTCCAAGCAGACCATTAGTAACACAAAATCATCTAATCTATGTTCTAGAAGGAAATGAAAACCTTAGATTATTTTTTTATAGAAATTGAGAATTCATAAAGAGTTATGGCACATTTATTTTTATTGAATGAATTTGATTTGAAAATAAAATTAAATATTTTTCATTAATTCAAGTTATAAATTAAAAAATTCAATTAAATGTAAATTCCAAGATAATTAAAGTGAGATAAGTAAAACTAACATGTAACCACACTTTAAAAGTATCTAGTTTGAATCTATTTAACTTCAATGTATCATTTGAAAAACTTCACTAATGAAAGAAAGAAAGAAAGAATTTAGGTGTTCAATTTTTTTTTAACAAATTCAATATTTTAAAAAATGGAAAAATCAATAAGAATATACATTTCTTAACACCATGAATGTGTTACTAATTTTTAATTTAACTTCAATGCATCCGTTAAACAACTTCATTAATGAAAGAAATAAATAAATAATTTAGATATACAATTTTTTTTTTATCAAATTGTGAACGAAGATAGGAAATATTGATGAAAGCATGAACGAAGATAGGAAGAACATTAATTTGCAAATATTGAGCAATCTCTCACCTACCTTCAATTTATCTATGGACAAAATTCGTGGCAAAGACAGGCCTGCAATGCACTATCAGGTTGATGCCAAATACAGAGATTCATGGCACAAAATGATGTCTATGATGGAAATTTTTAGTCAATGATTGAAACGCAAGACATGGTGTTTTTTGTTTCGCAGTTATAATGATGTTTCATGCATGTAGATGCAGGTCCCATTTCTAATATTTTTTTGGTTTTTTCGATTGTTCGCATGAACACGAAAAATTTAGGCATGTTCACGCGAACATGATCACTTAATTTTTTGACCACCATGAAATTGCAATGGGCATGTTTGCCTGAACATACTTAATATGTTCGCGTGAACACCATATTCGGGTGAGCACCCAAAATTAAGAAAATTTCAACCCATTTTTCATTATTTTTTTATTTTTTGCTCTTTTGACTCCCATAATTACAGGAGAATGATCTCCTACTATAAAATAAAAAATGTCAAAATGTGCTACCCAGAGCAAGCTTTCCAATGACTATAATTTTAATACATATTTTAGTCATTAAGACTTTAAAATATGAGTTTAACTCATTATAGGTTCATTACCGATTGAACATAAACCGACTTTGACACCATGAGAAAATTAGTAAATTAGGTCAAATTTTTTATGAAAAATATATAGGCACTATCTTATTGAGATACCTTACTATTCAAAAAAAAAGTTTAGGTTTATGATAAATTGACTTCAAATTATCTGTGTCAAACAGAATGTATGTCTGAATTACAATTTGTGTCACTTCAAAACTTCATAAACTATACAATATTCAACAAAAATAAATCAAACCAAATGCAAACATTGGATATTGATGTTACAAATCCAACGCTGAAAGAATTACTTTATTATCATTTCTAGAAAAAAAGTTATGTGTGTCAAACGGACTGCCACTCTTTAAAACATTGAATTTTATTATGTACCACTTTTCGAAGGAGATAAAAAAAATTGACATAAATATTTTTTTTTTTAGATTAAAAAAAATAGTTACAAAGTATTCAAAATCACTAGTTTATGTCATTTTGAAATTATTTATAGTTTTGGAGATATAGTCACTTGAACATGACGTTTGTTGCAAAAATATTGATTTCAGTGTCAAAATTGGTCAAAAAGTGAAACCCATTATTGGGGGATCACCCAAGACTAAATCATAATCTACTAAGTGTGGCATACTTGAATAACATTGGATTCAAGATAAAATTTATGAATGGGAAGGCCAAGTTATTGCATGGAAAAGGAAATATGGTTGGGTCTAGCAAACAAACTCTAGGAGTTGATGAAATCCAACTCCATAGCTCACCAAGATCACTTACATGCAAATAACCTATCAAAGAGAAACCAAAGAAGGAAGAGATGGAGCTTGGAAAAATCCTAAATAGAATTGAGAGAGAACATATTGCAAAACAAAGAAAATGTATTTATAATGAAAATGAGTTGTTGTGAGATACAATGAGAGAGCCCAAATATAAAGGCCTCATGGAAGCTTGTAGAAAAAGCTAAAAAGTGCTAGAAGATAAGCTTGACAACCAAGCACACTTCCACAAAAAGGTGGAACATGCTAGAAGGGAACAAACTCTCATGTTGTCAACAACTCATCACCACAAAATATTAACTACATGCATTAAATTAAGTAAACTTAAGTAAATAGAATAAATAACTAATTATTAATTATTTACTCTAACACCCCCCCTTGAGTGCAACTTAGGGGAATGCCTTAAGCTCACAAAAACTAAGATGAAAATATAGAATGGGTCCTGGAAATAAGGCCATGTTAGGTACCCATGTACAATACAAAGAAATGCAACCTCTAAAAATGAGGAAAGAGAGAAAACCACATGGGAAAAACCCTCCCCCAAAAAGAGGTAACCTAGTGAAGGACTGAAGAAGCCTCCAACTAGAGGAAAGTCTCAGAAAAAAGGAACAAAGAGTGATCATGAAGAGCATCACTGAAGCATGAAGAAGCCACAAATTCTACCATTAGAAAAGAAACTACTGATCTAAAGAACCTCCATGGAAGAAGAAGGCATGAACTGAGCGTGTCAATATGGTAGATGATCCATCTCACCGAAATGCATAGGTAGCCAGCCACTGCAATCACACAACTGAGAAGGTGAGCCAAAATTCTCTATAGATAGAATCAAGAATGATGAGAGAGGGTAAGAGGTACATACACCTATAAAGACACGGTCACATCGACTCTGCATGGGAAAACAAAAGGAAGAAGGCCAAAAATAGCAAACAACTATCCTCCCATGGTGCTTTATAAAAATAGTGAAAGTACAACTATCTCAAAATAACGTTCATGAACTTGAAATGTAGGAGTGGCACTTTATCTCAGTGTATATACATAAAAGTGCCTACAAATGATGTCTACAATGATCAGAAAAGGAAAAAGGCTAATAAAATAGATAGTATAGCCCAAAATAAAAGATTTCATGCCAGGAAAATGATCCTTAGACTTGAAACACTCAAGATATCCACCATAGAGAAAAATTTTCCAAAACATGATGGAAAGAGCATGGACCAAAATTTGAAGGAAATGATAGCATTTCTAAAAAGATGACAAAACTAGCTTTCTAAAAATATAATGTTTTCAAAAAATTGACATGGGATGCAAAAGATATGCTTGCTAGAGTCTAAAATAGAACTTTAGACTTCAACTAAAAAATGAGAAAAAAAATTATATCAAAACATGAAAATAATTGCACCAATGTCTCCATCTTGGAACCATCTTTTCGGCGCTTTTTTCAGATCAGAAAAATACTTCTATATACTCAAGTTATGTCATGCCCAAAATTTACTGTAAAAAAATAACATAACAATATTTATTTATTTATTTTTCTTTTTTTTCTTTTTTTGCTTCCTAAGGAATACCTCAACATTCAATATAACAATACCAAATATTCAAAACTAACTAGCTTTAAACTCTAACATATTCTAACCTAAAACATCTTATTGACCAATTAATACTAACCACCCTTTTTATTATTCCTTCCATTTTAAATTAGAAGCCATTTGCTCCTAATGTCTTTAAAGTTAGTTTTAATAACATTCTTATACTTAACCCAACATCATTACTAAGGATTTTCATAGTGTCCCTTAAGACTATCATCCTCTCATTTTAATTTTCAAGTGTGTACTAAGGACGTTTAAAATATTTGTCTCCAAAATAATTTTCATGCTTACTATACTTTTATTTATTTTCAATTTTTCTATGATGTTTTGGATTTACGTCATGAAATCATGCTTGTTACATTCTATGTAGAAACTATCAGGTCATGGTTAAAGGAATACTTTTATTTTACTATTTAATAGTTTCATTCAATAACAATACTGTTAAACCCCTAGGTAATATAGATTGATCTTTAATTAAGAATTCTATGACATCTTCTAACAATGAAGTTAATATGCCTAGTTTCTTTTGTCATCTTAATTTATTTTATAATTTCCATTACTCATTTTATTAAAGTTTTCTTTCTAATTTCGCTATAAATCTAGTGTTGATTAATTTTTGAGGGATGTGTGTTCAGGATTGGTGATGTGCCACATCAATGTCTCAAATCACACCCTGAGATCCAACATCATGTTGAATATTTACTATCTTCAATATTAGAATCTATAACATCTTGCTTTAATAGCTAGATCAATGAAAGATAAGATCATGGGTAATAATAACCTAACAAATTTTGTGATGAATCCTATCACCAAATGCCTTTAGCTAATTATGTCCAATTCTCTCTAAGCACAAATATAAATCCAAAAGTATCAACTAACCGACATACTTTGTCTACACCATACATTAAGTCTATTTTTTTAATTTTTTTTTAGTAAATTTTAAATTTATTTATTATTATATTTTTACTAAATTTTCTATCATAAATATAAATTCGACACCCACACACATACCATAGTACTAATTACAATTTTAAAGTTAATTACACTAAAAATAAGATTCTATAAATAACATGCATTTACTACATAGTATGCTGCTACAATTTAAGACATACTTAAAGCTAATGTTTAACCTCATAAAACAACTACAAGACATTTTACAACCCACAAAATAAACTACTTATTTAACTCTATACTAACCTAGTACACTAACCATCCTATGTTACTAACCTAGCACTCTTACACTTCCCACAAAAGTTGATGCCTATGTTTGAGGCATTGTGGGAGACAAGATAACGTGGAGAGGTGGAAGTCACGTGACTTCCCTCTCCCCAAAAAACTTTCCAACTCCTCATTTTCTTAAAACAATGCCTTTCCTTCTAATTGCCTAGGTGCCTAGGGGAGTACGTGGTCCCCTCCATATCTTGGGTAGAGGCATTGCGCCTTCCTAGGCGATTAGACTACTACTGCATGGAAGTTAAGATATGAAGTGAAACAAGTGAAGTGTGGAAAAAACCAATGTTTCCCCTTTTTTTTATTAATTTCTATCATGTCTTGGAACATATATGTATGATTATAAGTCACTATCAATCTTGTGGATTGATAAAGGCTTAGGTGATCACTTAGTATTGGTCATATTACATCAATTCTCTACCACTTATAGGTCCAACTAGGAGTTCAAGTACATGTTCAACATTATTATATTAGGCATTCTTGGAGCATTATTTTTCTTTCTCCCATACATTTTCCAGAGAGAAAATGTGCACATTCAGGTTTAGAGTTCTAGTGGTGAGTTTCATCATAAAGTTATTAGATTTAATTTTTCTTCTATTTAAATCATAATCTGATAATTTTCTTAATGTCATTATCTACCATGCATATACAATGTTCCATTAACAATATAATGCTTTCTTGTGATAACATAGGATTTTACAAGCCCATCACTTATGCTTCAAATTGAGACAATTATATCAAGAGAAAAAAACTTCCTCACAATAATCTATGAAATATTTCTAATAAGAAAGAATGTCTCATTACTTAACTTCTCCAGAATTACATCAAATATCTAATTGTGAAACTTACAATGACTTTTGTTAAATCTACCTTGCATAATGTTACAAGGATTATCCTATGTAAAGTCCTTGTGAGGTTTGGCTTAACTAACAAGAAAAGTTCATATGTGCAGAAACTTGTCCATCAGATTTCAACATGTATTCCTTCACAATCAATGTTTCCATATGAGAACATATTTCCATACAAGAACAACAGCATACAATTTTCTAATTGATTCCACATTCACAACTAAATACAATAGGAAGTAGCTTTCTTCTCTACCATAACTCATGATCATATCTTAACAAGGAACATACATATGCAACATTTTCCATTATTTCTACATATACATTAGGTAACAATGATACAATCTCCTTTTACCACAATGAGACAACACAAGCCCTTTCGAAATCATATGAAACATGATTATTGAAAGACATGAACAATGAGTAACATGAACACTGATCATCATGATCATTGAAAACATGAACAAGCTAGTGAATCCTCCTTCACAAAGGAGGGGCAAAATATCAAGTTTTCTCATCCAAACATCAATCTACAAGGGGATCATTCCAAGCCATATCCATTGCTCCCTGGGGCACAAATCTGCAAATGCATCACAAAGAAAACAACAAGGACCATGGGTACTTTCCACCCAACCATAAGCCTCCAAAGAGACCACCCCCGCGCTAGGGGAACAAGGCTCAAACCAGGTTTCACACATATATTACAAAATTTTGCATGAAGACACAACACAAAACACAATCAACACCCTTCCATGGCTTGCACAATGATTCACCATTGGAATCATAAAACATTGGGTGAAGGTGGGCTCTTCAAGGAGGAGAAATTTTAACATCATAAGTATCATATTGCCAATGCATTTTGCCTCTCAAGGCCACCACAACATAAACAACATATTGTCACTGCATTGCCTCTCAAGGCCTCCAAAACAACCATCTTCTCCTCATCCACCAAACCTCCTTGTACCTCCCAAACAACAAGATTCATGGCCATGATGGAGCCCATGCTCCATGATAATAACAACCTCATCATGAGGTAAAAACAAAATTTTCTTTCTCACCTGCAATGTCAAGCCCAACTTATGCCCTTCACCCAAAGCTTCTTTGCCCTCCCAAGGGTGAGTGAAGCCTTCACACCCATAATAACAATCAACACTCACATTCAACAAGAACAACAGCAAAACAAATAAGAACCACAAAACAAAACCAAGAAAGGATCTCCAAAAGCACAAAACACATTCCCTTTCCATTCCAACAAAAACAAAACCAAGAAGGTAAACCAAGAAATTTACAAGAACATCACACATTCTCACATTGTCACAATACATAATCAATGCTCATAATGAAACAAGAACACCACACTTTCACACAATACCCAAAAATCCATATCACAAGATTTAGAATGCAAATGCATACTCTATTAATGAACTCTCACACTTGCAGATTTGTTTAACCATACTAAAAGCAAGAAATGAGAAAGAAACAAGTTTTGAGACACCAACCTTGGTCCAAGCTATGGTAAGGATAGTTGTAGTAGAGCTCCCTTAATCTCCCTCCAAAACCTAACAATCTCTAAAATTAGAGAGTGGGTAGACATCCCCACTAGTTTGGCCAAGACCCTCTAATAAAGCCTTCTCACTAACTTATTTTAGCAAAAACACTAAGCCACTACTTCTTACAAACTTGTCTCCTCCAACTTTTCTATTTTTGACTAAGTGGGAACATGGATATGACAACTCCAAATTCGAATTGATGGAAGAATGCATGGGTAAAGGGGCTCCATAGACTATCTAGGCACTCACATGATCAAAAATAGGTCTCTGACATGATGTACTATCATATGGGTAACTTATTTTCACCTAAAAGACACTTAGGGACCACCTAATGACCCCTAAAAACCCTAGCCAAGTACAAATTCGAATTTCCTTTGATTGAGACTCCTCATGGCATTTTTTTCTATGTGAGGTTAACTTGGGTACAACATTGGCGTTAGGTTTAGGTTAGGTTACTTCTTGCCAAACCTTGAATGACATGGCATCTCTACATGGACAACACAAGTGTCAAATGACACACACAAAACAACACATTACATTAAAAGTGACTTAACTCCAATAATGCATGAACTAAGCTATTACACACAGATAAATTCACATATACGAAATAAAACACATTATAGTGAGGTTTGAATCTTTTCCACTGATTCAACCTTGGCTATGTCATGTTTTTAGTAGTTTGAGCCTTAATTCCCCTTTAAATCCATGGTCAAATTTCTGCACACTAAACTCAAGCATCAGTAGTCCACGAAAATCATGTAAACAATAAGTACATAAGTGAAATAATCACTATCTCATTCAACATTAGACTTGCATATATTTCATCATCTTAAATTAACTTTTTCTTTCTTAATCATTTCAAATATAGCCTTCAAAATATTAAAATATCAAAACTTACATATCACATTCGACATTTGAGTTCCATACTTCATTCTTTTTAATTAAATTACTTTTTCTAATAATTTTCATTTAAAATGCTCAAAATACTATAACATCACACTTTACTTATCATAACATTGTCAATTTAATATTTTGAATAGCTTCATAGTCTATTTTTATCATTGCGACAAGATGTTGAATCCACAACTATTGGATCCCTAGGTATGTGGGTTAGGTCTCAATGCATAGAACAATTTATCTTTTAACTCTAATTTCAACTTTAATCATTACATTCTTATATTACAAGAATTTCTACCATTCAATTTCTATTAAAGCACTGTCAATAGCTTAAAACATGAATAGAATCATTAAATGCATCAATTAGGTCATAATATGCATAAGTAATTGCGTTTCATCAAAATGTAGATATCAAAATAACATAACCCTACAGTCTCAAAAGTGTATCAATACAAAGCATTAAGATTATCGTAATACAATTATCTCATTGGTACTATGACAGATCGGGTGAGGCCTCACAAGTTATGGCCAAAAAACTATGAATAGGTTGAAAAGGACCCTAGAGAGCCTAGAAAGGGTGTTGATTCAGTGTGATGTCATGTTGATGTTAGCAAACTATTAAAAAAAAATTGATGGCTTTGTAGCTATCACAACAAAAAAATATGCCACGTGGCAAGGTGGTGATGTGGTGGGTGATGTTGCAAGGGCCACATGGCAAAGTGCCAACATGGCATCCGTGCCATGTGTCACCACCAAAATGTTTAATGCGATTGTGATGGTGCAGAGAACTTCCATGTAGGCACTACTCTGGGTGGGTGCTACAAGTGGCGGTGTTGGAATAGAGGACACCGGTGGAGCAAAGCAAATAGGAGTGCAGGTAGTGCAAAAGGGAGGCACAGCTAGGTCACGGTGGAGGGAGGGTGGCGGCTAGGCTACGTGCATGGGCAGCCCTACGATGGCCACTAGGTGAAGCTACGGTGGTTCAGCTCAAATATTTTTTTATTTTTATTTTTGCTCAAATTGTTAATACGGCCATACAACAATGCTTGCAACCAAAACAATTTCGCCTCCTAGAGCTCTATCTCCAAAATTAGAAAATTTTATATGAATCTTGACTATAACTGACCTTCTAGATCCAATGGCAGTGCCTATTTAGGCCCAAAGTGCTCTAAAATAATGCTCTTCCCTCATATTGAAAAAAAATACACAAACAAACTAGGTTTTGTGTCTTCGTATTGCAGCTTAAAAAATCTTTCAACCAAGAAGTAGTAGGGAGGATCTGATACCATGTAGGAGTTGATGAAATCCAACTCCATAGCTCACCAAGATCATCTGCATGTCAATAACCTGTCAAAGGGAAACTAATGAAGGAAGAGGTGGAGCTTGGGAAAACCCTAAATGAACTTGAGAGAGAACATATTGCAAAACAAAGAAAATGTATTTACAATGAAAATGAGTTGTTGTGAGATACAATGAGAGAGCCTGAATATAAAGGCTTCATGGAAGCTTGTAGAACAAGCTAGAAAGTGGTAGAAGATAAGGTTGACAACTAAATACACTTCCACAAAAAGGTGAAACATACTAGAAAGGAACAAATTCTCATGTTGTGAACAACTCATCACTACAACTATTAACTAAATGCATTAACCTAAGTAAACTTAAATAAATAGAATAAATAATTAATTACTCTAATACAAACAAGAGGTAGTTTTTCTACCTAGATCTCAGTGAAAGTTCATGTTTTATTGCTCAAGTACAAAAAAGTTGGTTGTGGCATAAAAGGTTCTGTCATGTAAAATTTGATAATCTAATCAAGATAAGAAAGAAGAAAAGAGCAAGAGGTATTCCTTGTCTAAGGAAACCTGATATGGGTCTATCCAAAATTGTCAAATTGGAAAGATGGGAAAGACTAGTTTCAAAAGAAAAAACTATCATTTAGAAGAAGTCTTGGAGTTGGTTCATACAGACCTTTGTGAACCTATTGGAATAGAGACCTATAGTGGAGACAAGTTTTTTATTTTATTTATTGATGACTATTCTAGAATGATTACTGTAATGTATCTAAAAGAAAAATCTAGAGAATTTCAAAATTTTAAGTAGTATTTGGTGCGAGTAGAGAAACAAAATGGAAAGAAGATGAAGTGTTTGAGATCAAATAGAAGTGGTGAACTCATTTTCAATGAGTTCAATGAATTCTACATTGAAAGATAAAATAAGAGAGAAGTATTAGCCCCTAGTACACCACAATAGAATGGTATAGCTAAAAGAAGGAACAGATCGATCATGGATTGTGCAAGAACCTTGATGATGGAAAAGAATGTTGCAATCAAATATTGGAAGGAAGCAATCAATACTACAATGCATACCATGAATAGAGTATAGTTGAAGGAAGACTCAAATCAAACTCCTTATGAACTATGGTATGGCTAAAAACCTAATGTAAGTTACTTGAAAGTATTTGGTAGCAAATGTTATATCTTGAAGGAATCTAGGAAAGGTAAATTTGATGTCAAAGGTGGTGAAGTATATTCCTAGGATACTCCTATAGAAGTAAAGCATATAAATGTTTGAATTTATCCACTCATAAAATTAAAAAAAGTGCACACGTGAAAATTGATGAGTTTGTAGAAAAGAGTGAAGAAGAAAGTAGGAAAGAACCTAAGGATTACAGAAGGTTTTTTTACTATGAACCTAATACGTTGCAAAATATATTTGAAAGTTAGGAGGTCTTACCTCCTGAGTCCCCAAAATCTCTAAAATCTACCAAGTTGCAACCAGTGCAACCTGAGTCATAGTCAGAAGGACCTGAGTCATAGTCAGAAGCTACTGAGCTATTGCCAAAGCAAACTGAGTCTAATGGACCCAAGTCACAGACAATGAGACCTGAGATTAATATAGAAGAACATGAAGAGGTTAGTGGAACATGTTCTAAATCCAAAGTACCTATGTTCACAAGACATGTCAAAAGGCATCATGCACCTAATCAGATCATTCGAAAAAAATTAGATGAAATAATGACAAGAAACAAATTGAAAGGTACATATTTGCTTGCTGAATTTGAACCTAGAAATGTTAAAGATGCTTTGCATAATGAAAGTTGGATTGAGGCTATGAATGAAGAAATAGAACAAATAGAGAGGAATGAGACTTAGAATCTTGTTCCTAAACCCAAGGATAAAAATGTAATTGGCACAAAGTGGGTTGTTAGAAATAAGCTAAATGAAGATGGAAAAGTCTTAAGAAACAAAGAAAAGTTAGTTTGTAAAGGTTATTCTCAAGAAGAAGGTATTGATATTGGTGAAACTTTTTCTCATATTACAAGATTAGAAGGTGTTAGAAATTTACTAGCATATGCAACACACGAAGGATTCTAATTTTATCAAATGGATGTGCAATTTGCATTCTTGAATGAAATTCTTGATGAGGAAGTCTACACAGAACAACCTGAAAGTTTTGTGGATCCCAGCAAAAGAGATATGGTCTACAAATTACAAAAAGAATTGTATGGTCTCAAGCAAGCTCCTAATGTTTGGTATGAAAGACTTCATAACTACTTGATAATGATTGGTTTTCAAAGAACAAATGATAACAACAACCTATATATCAAAGAAGGAGCAGAAAATAAGATTGTGTTGGTAGAAATCTTTATGGATGACACTTTATTTACAAGAAATGATGACTTATGCAAGGCATTTTCAAAAGATATGAGTAAAGAATTTGAGATCTCCATGTTTGGAGAGATAAAATTCTTTGTTGGATTATAGATACAGCAGAAAAAAGATGGCATCTATATTACACAATCCAAATATATCAAGGAGATACTCAAGAAGTTTGGAATAGAAGATTCAAAACTAGTTGGGACACTTATGTCTAGTAGACATAAGCTTTCCAAAAATAATGATTCCAAAGTGGTAGATCAAATCACATATAGATCGATGATTGGAAAATTGCAATATGTAGTGTACAAAAGGCTTGACATTACATTAAGAGTTCATATGGTGGCAAGATTCTTAGCAAATCTCAAAGAAAATCACATCATGGCAATCAAGAGAACCATGAGGTATCTGAAGGGTACTAAAGACTATGCATTATGGTACAAAAAAGGAGGCAATTTGGATTTGAAAGTATTCATAGATGTTGATTGGGCAAGAAGTGTTGATGACGGAAAGAGCACCATTGGTGGAGCACTCTCTCTTGGTCAAAGACTATTGTCTTGGACAAAAAAGAAGAAGAATTGTATTTCTTAGTTCACAAAAGAAGCAAAATATGTTGCAGCAACAATTAATTGTTCCAATGTTGTTTGGTTTAAGCAACTATTGACAGGTATGAAGGTAGACATCAAGGATCCAGTGGTTATTGTAACGCCCTACTCGGGAACCCAAGAGAAATAAACCTATTATTTTATAATGTTTAATGAACTATTTTTATTTTTATTTTTAAGTTTGACAACATCAAGATAACATTAATGTGGAAGCAATATGAACATACACATCAAATATACATAAGCAATTATAGATGTAGTTTCAATTCCTCAAGGGTTTCTTTACATTGAGTCGCATTTAAGAAGTTTAAATTAATTAACTTAAGTTTCAAGTACAATGTCTCTTGAACATAAAGAAATAACAGATACATAATCACATAAGAAAATGCATAAGTATAACTAATACAATGAAAGTACATCTAATAAATAACATCCACTACACATGTCACAGGGTATGTGAGAATAGATACAATACATTAGAATACATGATAACATATATACATCAATTGAAAAGAAGTCTTTGAGATAAGAAATAAGAATGATAAAGGTACAATTGCATCACTAAACATCCAACAACTGAAAATGTAAGGGGGACCCAAATGGTAAGAAGACACTACCTACCGACCACATGGTTACCTAGTTAGGCTTCCACTCCCACTATATAGGGAAGATAATGAACGATCCACAAATGGCTAATCAAACATAAAGCATTCCTAGGATAGGAATCCTAAAAGCCAAAACTATCTAACACATATTGCTCAAGAAGATAAGATACTCCAAAAGAAAGAACATGCAATCCAATACCAACATTGCATAACAAACATCATTCATATGCCAAGAATATATCAAATCACCAAAATCATAAAGATAAAGTCAATGAAAGATATCCACCTCAAGTCAAGGATCATATGACAAAAGTACAATATCCATAAACCACCAATCACCATCAATGAAAGTAAATAACCACATTAAATGCATCCAACAAGAAGTACACCACCAGAGGTACCAAAAAAAGCTATAGAGGAGACTCAGGCTACATTCTAGGGAGTGTCATCACATAGTCAAACTATTTGAGTTACCTTGGACTGGTCTCTCAATAGACCTCGAACCCTCAAGTGTTGAGTTACCCTAGATTAGTTACTCTGAACCCCAGACCTTCAACATGACACATGTGGAATCAGAGAACCCTCTCAAGAAGATGAAGCAAACCAGTCATACTATCATCCCATTCCCATCCTTAGTCTATACAAGCACTCAAAGCATGGGCAAGGCAAATATCTCTAACTTATATTTTTAGTGTGTTTCTTCAAAATATTAATTACTAGATTATCACTTATTACATAACTTACAATAGATTACCCTAGCACTAACTGCTTTGGGTCCCAGACCCCTACTGTAATCCACTCCCAAAGACATACACCTAGATAACCTCTCCTAAGTACATAAAACATAGTTGTGTCCCATACCATAACACCCTTAAAGATGCACCTAGATAACCTCTCCTAAGTACATAAAGAGTATTTTCACACAATTCACAACTCCCATAAAAGTTGGTATTAGAGCCATGATTCTTTCCTTTCAAAGTTTTATGTATGTTTAGGATTGTAAGAGTCTATCATTGTTCTATTGGTCTCTCCACATGAAGTAAGTCCTCATTGTGAAAGCCATGTGAAGGTGTAAAGAGGCAAGGAAGTAGTGCATTTTGACCTTATAAAAGAACAGAAAATGAGATGGTCGATCAGAAGGATCAGCAATCTGCAGAGCATACATCAGAACTTGTAAGTTTAGGATCTATTTTTGATTCGATACAAGATGTTAATGTGGAAGAAGAAGCATCTAGTAGTGAAGCTTATTCTATGCCAAGTAAAAGAGTTAAATTGCCTATCAAAAAGTGGAACGAGATTTACAGTGATTTAGGTTTCATGTCATATAAATCTAAGACTATTTGCAAGCTGATTGAGTTACAAGTAGTTGTTAAGAATGATCAGCCTCATAGATTTATTAATTTTCTTTCCAGTAAGGATATTCAAAATTTCGTAAAACAAGAAAAAATCAAAAATGTATTTAAGTACTTGCATATAGGAAGTATAGTTGCTGGTATAGAACCCTTATACCGCAAAGGTATTCCTGCTACAGTTTTCATGACCTTACTTAATGTTAGACATAATCGCTATAGTGATATGCTTATGGGAGGAATCTCAGCTCCTATGGCTGATGGAGCTACAACATTTGATGTTGTGCCTAATTTTGTTGTAAGCCTACTTGATAATCACTTAGATAAAGTAATGATGTTTCAATTTGGAACTCATTATCTGAATATGAAAGCTGAGTCTAGAACACATGCCCTCTGGTTTTCCCTGTATGGATGATTATTCAACACTACTATTCCCATAGTGAAAGATCCCCGTGTTGATAAGTCTCAAAATAGATATTCTCTATTATGGCAAACAAAAGCAAAGGGTGCTCAAATCACCACACCTAAAATTTTACAGCTTTCTAATATCCAAGTCCCAAAGGAATGGATAATAGATCTCAAAGCATTGAAGCAATTAGAAGGCCCTAAGAACTTGACTGCTATAACAAATGTGCAAGAGGATCAAAATCAAGCTCGTATATCCTTTGTGTCATCTAATGCATCCTCATCTGCATCAACCCCTCCAAAAAAATCCTTAACTAGAAGCTTGTCAACATCCTGGCCTACTCAACCAACAAAAAGTGTGACCCGAACTCCATCCATGCAACCTCTTAGACCTCCTCTTGCTCCGTCTGAAAACCAGCCTATATAAAACCCTATAGATCCTATTTCCAATCCTTTGAATGCTCCTTGTACGCATCCTCAATTTATGGAATTAGAAGATAGTACAATGTAATGTACCAATTGTGCATACATACACCCTAGATATGTACGTATGTTGATGTCGGGACAACAAACTTCTTTTGATGAAGAAAAGTTAGAAGAACCTCTCATCCCAACTTTCCATGATTTTATTTTAAAATTTGTTGATGACAAGTATAGCATCCCTTGCTGGCCTCAGCATGTGATTGCCTTAGGTCAACTTGATGCACCTACTCAAATTAAAATGTTGAATTATGCTAATCTCTACATTCGCAAAGCCTTGCTCATGCAACAAAATACCATGAAAAAGCTTGTGCAAATGGAGCTTGCTACTCAAAAGGCCACTGCTAGTAATAATACAAACTTCCATACTGTTATTGCTTCCCTTCAAGCCCTTGAATTGCGCTTGAACCAACAATTTGCTACCCAAATGCAGACTAACATAACTACCCTTAAAACCAATTATCAGAATTTTTGCACTCATTTCAAAGCGTGGTGGGTAGATAGTACAAATTGGTTGTCCTCTTTGTCTGCTACTAGCCATTAACTCTTCAGTACCACTCAAACCTTGGTATCCACAACTCAAACCATTGCCAAAAAATTATCTACGGTTGAACAAACCACTACTAACGTGATCTCCCAACAACTTGCCGATGCTCAAGTCCTAAGTACCCTTCCGAAACAAGTGAAGAATCTCCTTGATGTCAAACTGAGTAGTCAATCGCAAGCCACGACAGCCTCTGTGAGACCGCAAAGCAATTTTCCTAGTTTCTAAGCTGATCTCCAACACCTACATGCCATGAATACAGGAAAAGCATTAGTCCTGCATGTACCAAAGCCAACGCCACAAGAGTTTGACCCTACTACTGGTACATGGAAAAATGTCAATATGGTGACCCAAGATCCGTATGATCAACTGCATCCTTTCAATGAAAATATGCCACCATATATCAATCTTGATTCATATGATCCTGTCAAGAACAAAGCTACATTAGATGCACTCAGAATATGGATGGATAATACCATCTATGCTACCAACATGACACAAGACCAAGCTATCAGAAAAGGCTTGAATGCATTAACTGGTATAGCTAGAAGTGCATGGGATAGCCTACTAGTAGATTACAAAGATGATCTAATAAATACTGGTGTTACTTCTATTAGTAGTGCTTTGTACAGAATGTTTGTAGGACAACATGATAATGAACAACGTCCTGCCTTGAAGAAATTTAAGGAAAGTAAGATCTGTGACATGAGTCAACTAGATCAATACTACAATGATCAGTATACGAATTTTTATAGATCTGGTCAGACCAATAAGAACATCTAGATGTATAATACATTCCTAGATGGTTTCCCCTTGTAGCTATAGTCTTACTACCAAGAAAAGATTCTCATGAGTATAATGAACACTCCAGAGATGTCCATTAATGATGTCAAATTTCCACAACTCTGTCAGTTCATTAACGAAATAAATAGCAATCTCTGTACAGAAAAATAGAATCGCAGAAAGAAAAAAGAAGTCTTACCTTATCTCAAGAGTGGACTCTATCACTATGTATCTACTTCTTATGGCTATGAGAAACACAGAAAGAAAAAAAATAGATCATATCAAAATGACTATCAACCAGCCAGAAGAAAGTCTTTCCCCAAACACAAGAATTTCAAAAGAAAAAAATTTGTGTTAAGAATGAAAGATAGAGTCAAGAAAAAGGATTTTCAGCCTATCTATTATATTTGCAAAGGAAACCATTACGTTAATAAGTGTCCTAACAGACAGAAAAAGGGTAAATGTGTTCGTGCACTATGATCAGCCAATCTTCACAATGAACTTGTAACCATTGTCTCTCAAGCCTCTAACTCAGAAGATATAGGTCTTGAAGATTGTTCTAGTAGTGAAAGTGATGATGATCTCCTTCAAGTGAGATATCTTTGACTTTTCAAACCAAAGCCACCTGCCCAGGAAGAACCTAAAGAGTTCTTCTCTCTAGATTCCTCAGATGAATCTAAAATTTCATTTTATTGCAATATGTATTGTCATGCAAATAAGGTCATAGATCGCCATCGATCTCTGACACAAATTGATACAAATTGGTTGTAACTAACACCTGAACAGGAACTTGAACGGATCCAAATCCATTGCGATCAGCTGCTAAAGAGAAAGGAAGACTTTCTCACTCCTTACCAGTTTGAAAAGATCAAAAAAGAGTTAGCAATGTTAGAGGAGCAAAGAAATAAAATTTTTCTAGCACAAGAAGAGGAAGAAATTCACCCTCTTTATGATGAAGATGCTCTTGGTGATCTGCCTCCAGTCTCTCATGGTTATTCTCATAACCCTCAGGTAGAGAAAGCCTTTGCTAAGGCTTCCCACAAAGAATGGCTTCCCACAAAGAATGGCTCTCTCAACGCCTTGCTTTCCTTTATCAAGCTAAAGCTGATGTTATGAACTAAATACATCAAGTTCAGCAAGAACTGAAAGAATATGATGCTGCTTCTAGTTCCCTTAGCACTTTTGATAAGCTCCTGATTGAAGCAGAACAAAAGGATGACAAATTGTAGAAAGAAGAAATTGTTCCAGAAGAACAATATGAAGAGGAAATTAATCCAAAACAAGTTTTTGGATACCTCAAAGGTATGCATAATCCATGCCCTGCATTTTTACTCACAATCAAACTTTCTAGATTAAAAGCATACATGCTATGTGCCTTGTTAGACTCTGGTGCTATTTGTAACTTAGCCAGACCAAAAGCCTTTCCATCAGATTGTTGGGTGCCTACAAAGACTAGTATTCACTCTGTCACCCATGCCAATAATCCAATCTGTTTCCAAGCACACATCCCAGTCCAGTTTGCCACACAAACCTGTGTTATCACCTTTCTCCAATTTTGAGTTGATCAGTATGACTGCATAATAGGAAGTCATACCATACAACAGTGGAGTCCCTGCACTATTGGGATACAAGACACTCATATAGATTTCATGTTTGGCCGAGTTTCACAAATTAATGAGCACTGTTCCTATGCTCTGAAACTCTCTTTCTCACTCCTCAAAGCCATTCCTCCACAATCGCGTGTCTGGTTAGCCACGCAATCTCTTTCTATCCGATGGGATTTAGTGGTGATACAAACTAATTTTTCCAACACTGTGCTAACCAAACACCTTAGCAAATATAAGTGTCACATGGAATGCAGCCTCCTGCTGAGACGAGATGAACAAGGTCATCCTATGTTACCCACCTATAAAGCCAATTATTTCATCCTTTCAAAAGATGAACAAGAACTCTATGAAAAGGAAATTCAGGATTTACTTCAGAAGAATATAATCCACCCTAGTATGAGTCCATTTTCTTGTCACGTCATGTATATGCCAAAGAAGGATGAACATGGTAACATTGTTGCTGAAAAAAGACTTGTAGTGAATTACAAGCCCTTAAATGTTTGCCTAAAAAAAACCAACACCCTTTGCAAAGAAAAGATTACATCTGGCAACGCATCCAAGGATGCAACATTTTTAGCAAATTTGATCTAACAAAAGGATATTGGCAAGTGTATGTAAAAGAGGAAGATCAATATAAAACAACCTTTTCAGTACCACAAGGTCTGTTTGAACGGAATGTTCTTCCATTTGGTATCAAGACTGCTCTGTTTATCTTTCAAAGCCACATGGATCAGATCTTCTCTCCCTATGCCAAATTCATTCAACCATATATTGATGATATCTTGATATTCAGTCAAGATTATAATTCACATATGAGTCATCTCTGATAATTTCTCAACATCTGTCAGACTCATGGTATCTGTCTCAATCTTGTTAAACAACAATGGTGTACTAAAAGTCTCTTGTTCATTAGTACCTGGATTGAGCCAAATGGTCAATTATATCCTCAAAAAAAATTTTCTCATGACCATTCAAAAAGTTGAAGTTAAGGATAAGAAATCCCTGCAATGATTTCTTCGATTGGTCAACTATATAGTGGGCTATTATCAAAAGGTTGCTGAAGCTAGGAAAGAACTCAATAAGCTTTTGCGCAAGAATCCACCTCAATGGATAGAAAAGCATAGTCAGATTATCCAGCAAATCAAAGATTAGTGTCGACAACTGCATCCTCTCATAATTCTAGGATCTAGCAAGAAAATAGTCCAGAAAGACGCTAGCAATGATGTGTGGGGCGCTGTGCTTCTTGAAGTCGTTGAACACAATGGAAAGTTTTGTGAAGAAGTTGTCTGATATGAATCTGGCACTTTTAAAGGATCCAAAATGAATTATCATAGTACACACAAAGAGCTGTTAGCTGTTATTAATGCCTTTTCCAAGTTTTAGCTCTTCATCGGTGATAAGCCCTTTGTTCTTCGTAGTGATCTCTGACATCTTGCCAATTTTTTCAAGATATAATCAAAAAACAAAGTTGCTCGTGGTTGCTTGTTAAGGTGGGTGCAATTTCTTGACACATTTGATTTTGAAACAAAATATGTCGAAAGAGTCAAGAATGTTCTAGTAGACTTCCTTAGTAGGAAAGGTCATTATGTTAATGCTCTCTCTATAAAAAGGGAGATTGCAGCTTTTCTTCAACCAAGGCCAAATCCTATTGCTCAATCTTTGCCTGATGTTATAGATAATTTATATAACTATGTATACTTTTCTCCTCAACTAACCCAATAGGAAGTTCGAGAAGATCATGTTGTGCTCAAACATGAAGAAGAAAGAGGATGCTTAGCAAAAGATCAAAGAGATCAAAATTTGGTGCGCCTTCCAGATCTTGCACCTGCACAACAACACAATGTGAGAATGATCATGAAATGCAAAGAAATCTATCCAATGGTGATTAATACTCCCTGGATCCCTGATACATATCTCCTAACCAAATAGAACTATGATGATCTTTGCCACATCCATTTTTCCGCAAATCGATAGCTTCTTACAGATTCTCTCATTGCTAAATACCCCTATCAGGAAGCTGATTCAGAAATCTTCACTGCTTTAGGACCCATAAAAACCTATGCGACTTCTTATGAATGCCCTATTCAGTTTCTTAGCAATTCTCATATTCCAAACCAATATAGATGGTTACATAGGGATTTATCCCTCAGTGAATTCTTTTTGGGTTTGTATCCTCATTCACATAGTCAGCAGCCCGTAACCACTAATTATGGTTATTTGGTTCATCTTCAGTTTCTAAGCCAAACACCTAAACCTATAACTAACTAGCTTTTTGAAATATATGGTCTGTCTTGTGCACAAGTTGATACCATTGAACTCAGGACGTTGTCATCCTTTGTCCAACAAAATAAACCTCTTTGTTTATTTACCTAGTATGAGATAGTACCTGAAAATAGAACTCTTGATGTATCAATTCCAACAGCCTTCATGAGAACCACTCACCGTATTCTATGGAAACAAGAATCCATTGAAGACCGTCTTGAACAACTGGAACAAGAAAGAAGACCCATCTCACCTAGCACTAAAGATGAAGAAGAAATGAACTAGGAAACCAGTTCACCTCACAGTCATGGATATTAATCCTATCAAGTGGGGTTGTCATTTGATGAAGGCATCTCACCCTTTGTGAACTCATCTGAGACATGGCTATCAACCATGGTAAAACTAACACGTGTCAAGTTAACCTTCTTGCTTCAAAAAGATGCTTTGTAATAAAGTCTATTGGTGTGTTCCTTCTTGAATCACTATTCAACTCCTTTTTGTTAGTGGAGTTCTTGTTCGAGATTCCATGTAGATAAGCTTGCCGAAAGTATGAAACAAGCATCCATCTTCTATGGTCAGATTTCAAATCTTTCAAGTTTTTAATGAAGGAAGTTTTCCTATATATAGTAGCTCCTCCTTCAAGTGAAGCAAGTGATTCTGAGTAATCAAGTTATTGAATCAATTGTAGTCCTTTAAGTCTTTGTAAGGTCCTAGTGTTCTCAAGTTCTGACATAGAGAGTATGCTCTCTTCTCACTGAGAGGATCAGAAATCAGATTGTTATGAACTTATCTATAGATGGATGCATTGCCAGATGTAATCTTTGCTTGGCAAAGGGTGTTGGTTTTTTTCCAGGAAAACATTTTTAGCAAATTTGATCTAACCAAAGGACTTTGGCAAGTGTCTGTAAAAGAGGAAGATTGATATAAAATAGCCTTTTCAGTACCACAAGGTTTGTTTGAATGGAATGTTCTGCCATTTGGTATCAAGACTGCCCTGTCTATCTTTCAAAGCCACATGTATCAGATCTTCTCTCCCTATGCCAAATTCATTCAACCATATATTGATGATATCTTGATATTCAGTTAAGATTATAATTCACATATGAGTCACCTCTGACAATTTCTCAACATCTATCAGACTCATGGTATCTGTCTCAATCTTGTTAAACTACAATGGTGTATTGAAAGTCTCTTGTTCATTGGTACCTAAATTGGGACAAATGGTTGATTATATCCTCAACAAAATTTGCTCACAACCATTCAAAAAGTTGAAGTTAAGGATAAGAAATCCCTGCAACGATTTCTTGGATTAGTCAACTATATAGCAGGCTATTATTGAAATGTTGTTGAAGCCAGGAAAGAACTCAATAAGCTTTTGCACAAGAATCCACCTCAATGGACAAAAAATCATAATTAGATTATCCAACAAATCAAAGATTAGTGTCAACAACTACCTCCTCTCAGAATTTCAAGATTCGGAAAGAAAATAGTCCAGACAGATGCCAACAATGATTCGTGGGGTGTTGTGCTTCTTGAAGTTGTTGAACACAATGGAAAGTTTCATAAAGAAGTTTTCAGATATGAATTTGGTGCTTTTAAGGATTTAGCGGTGATACAAACTGATTTTGCCAACACTGTTCTAACCAAAGACCTTAGTAAATATAAGCGTCCCATGGAATGCAGCCTCTCGCTATGATGCAATGAACAAGGTCATCCTATGTTACCCACCTATAAAGCCAATTATTTCATCCTTTCAAAAGATGAACAAGAACTTTGCGAAAATGAAATTTAGGATTTACTTCAGAAGAATATCATCCGCCCTAGTAATAGTACATTTTCTTGTCATGTCATGTATATGCAAAAGAAGGATGAACATGGTAACATTGTTGCTGAAAAAAGAGTCATAGTGAATTACAAGCCCTTAAATGTGTGTGCTCTCTCTGATACCAACTTTTATGGGAGCTGTGAATTGTGTGAAAATACTCTTTATTGATTGATCTGTGGAATTTACATACACAATATGCATCACGCGCTCAAAGCAGCGAGATCTACAGATAAGTTCATAACAGTCTGATTTCTGATCTTCTCAATGAGAAGAGAGCATACTCTCTATGTCAGAACTTGAGAACACTAGGACCTTACAAAGACTTAAAGGACTACAACTGACTCAATAACTTGATTACTCAGAACTGCTTGCTTCACCTAAAGGAGGAGCTGCTATATATAGGCAAACTTCCTTCATTACAAACTTGAAAGATTTGAAATCCGACCAGAGAAGATGGACGCGTGTTTCATACTTTCGGTAAGCTTATCTACACGGAATCTCAAATAGGAACTCCACTAACAAAAAGGAGTTGAATAGTGATTCGAGAAGGAACACATCGACAAACTTTATTACAAAGCATCTTTTTGAAGTGAGAAGGTTAACTCAACACATGTTAGTTTTACCATGGTTGACAGCCATGTCTCAGATGAGTTCACAAAGGGTGAGATGCCTTCATCAACTGACAACCCCACTTGATAAGATTAATATCCGTGACTATGAGGTGAACTGGTTTTCCAGTTCATTTCTTCTTTATCTTCAGTGCTAGGTGAGATGGGTCTTCTTTCTTATTCCAGTCATTCAAGACGATCTTCAATGGATTCTTCTTTCCACAGAATATGATGAGTGATTCTCATGAAGGCCATTGGAATTGATACATCAGGAGTTCTATTTTTAGGTACTGTCTCATACTGGGTAAATAACCAGAGAGGTTTATTTTGTTGGAAAAAGGATGACAACATCCTGAGTTCAATGGTATCATCTTGTGCATGAGATAGACCATATGTTTCAAAAAGCCAATTAGTTATAGGTGTAGGTATTTGGCTTAGAAACTGAAGACGGAACATATAACCATAATTAGTGGTTATGGGTTGCTGACTATGTGAATGAGGATAAAGACCCAAAAAGAATTCACTGAGGGCTAAATCCCTATGTAACCATCTATACTAGTTTCGAATATTAGAATTTCTAAGAAACTGAATAGGCCATTCATAAGAAGTAGCATAGGTTTCTATGAGTCCTAAAGCAGCAAAGATTTCTGAATCAGCTTCCTGATAGGGGTATTTAGTAGTGAGAGAATTTGTAAGAAGCTGTCGATTTGTGACAAAATGGATGTGGCAAAGATCATCATAGATCTGTTTGGTTAGGAGATATGTATCGAGGATCCAAGAAGTATTACTCACCATTGGATAGATTTCTTTGTGTTCCATGATCATTCTCATATTGTGTTGTTGTGCAGGTGCAAGATCTGGAAGGCACACCAAATTTTGATCTCTTTGATTGTCTGCTAAGCATCCTCTTTCTTCTTCACATTCGAGCACATCATGATCTTCTCAAACTTCCTGTTGGGTTAGTTGAGGAGCAAAATATACATAGTTATATAAATTATCTATAACATCAGGCAAAGATTGAAAAATAGGATTTGGCCTTGGTTGAAGAAAAGTTGCAATCTCCCTTTCTTCAGAGAGAGCATTAACATAATGACCTTCACTACTAAGGAAGTCTGCCAAAAAATTCTTGACTCCTTTGACATATTTTGTTTCAAAATCAAATGTCCTTAACAGGCGACCATGAGCAACTTTCTTCTTTGATTCTTTCTTGAAGAAATTGGCAAGATGCCGGACATCACTACGACGAACAAAGGGCTTATCACCAATGAAGAGCTGAAACTTGGGAAAGGCATTAATAACAACTAACAACTCTTTGTGTGTACTATGATAATTCATTTTAGATCCTTTAAAAGTGCTAGATTCATATCTGACAACTTCTTCATGAAACTTTCCATTGTGTTCAACAACTTTTATAAACTCAGAAGATATAGTTCTTGAAGAGTCTATCATTGTTCTTTTGGTCTCTCCACATGAAGTAAGTCCTCATTGTGAAAGCTATGTGAAGGCATAAAGAGGCAAGGAAGGTAGCACATTTTGATGTGATAAAAGAACAAAAAGCGAGATGGCCGATCGGAAGGATCAGCAATCTACAGAGCATACATCAGAACTTGTAAGTTTAGGATTTGTCTTTCATTCTATACAAGATGTTAATGTGGAAGAAGAAGCATCTAGTAGTGAAGCTTATTCTATGCTAAGTGAAAGATTTAAATTGCCTGTCAAAAAGTGGAACAAGATTTACAGTGATTTAGGTTTCATGTCATATAAATCTAAGACTATTTGCAAGCTAATTGAGTTACAAGTAGTTGTTAAGAATGATCAGCCTCATAGCTTTATTAATTTTCTTTCCAGTAAGGATATTCAAAATTTGGTAAAACAAGCAAAAACCAAAAATGAATCTAAGTATTTGCATATAGGAAGTATAGTTGCTAGTATAGAACCCTTATACCGCAAAGGTATTCCTACTACAGTTTTCATGACCTTACTTAATGTTAGACATAATCGCTATAGTGATATGCTTATGGGAGGAATCTCAACTCCTATGGCTGCTGGAGCTACAACATTTCATGTTGTGCTTAATTTTGCTATAAGCCTACTTGATGATCACTTAGATAAAGTAATGATGTTTCAATTTGGAACTCATTATCTGAATATGAAAGCTAGGTCTAGAACACATGCCCTCTGGTTTGCCCTGTATGGAAGAATATTCAACACTACTGTTCCCATAGTGAAAGATCCCCGTGTTGATAAGTCTCAAAATAGATATTCTCTATTATGGAAAATAGAAGCAAAGGGTGCTCAAGCCACTGCACCTAAAATGTTACAGCTTTCTGATATCCAAGTTCCAAAGGAATGGATAATAGATCTCAAAGCATTGAAGCAATTAGAAGGCCCTAAGAACTTGACTGCTATAACAAATGTGCAAGAGGATCAAAATCAAGCTCGTATGTCTTTTGCGTCATCTAATGCATCCTCCTCTACATTGACCCCTATAAAATAATTCTTAACTAGAAGCTTGTCAACATCCTGGCCTACTCAGCCAATAAAAAGTGTGACCCGGACTCCGTCCATGCCACCTCTTAGAACTCCTCCTGCTCCGTCTGAAAACCAGCTTGTACAAAACCCTGTAGATCCTATTTCCAATCCTTTGAATACTCCCTGTACACATCCTCAATTTATGGAATTAGAAGATGGTACAATGTAATGTACCAATTGTGCATACATACACCCTAGATATGTACGTATGTTGATGTCAGGACAGAAAACTTCTTTTGATGAAGCAAAATTAGAAGAACCTATCATCCCAACTTTCCATGATTTTATTTTAAAATCTATTGATGACAAGTATAGCATCCCTTGTTGGCCTCAGCATGTGATTGCCTCAGGTCAACCTGATGCACCCACTCAAATTAAAATGCTAAATTATGCTAATCTCTGCATTCGCAAAGCCTTGCTCATGCAACAAAATACCATGCAAAAGCTTGTGCAAATGGAGCTTGCTACTAAAAAGGCCACTACTAGTAATAATAAGAACTTCCATACTATTATTGCTTCCCTTCAAGCCCTTTAATCTTGCTTGAACCAACAATTTGCTACCCAAATGTAGACTGACATAACCACCCTTAAAAACAATTATAAGAGTTTTCGCACTCACTCTGAAGCATGGTGGGCAGATAGTACAAATTGGTTGTCCTCTTTGTCTGCTACTAGCCATCAACTCTCCAATACCACTCAGACCTTGGTATCCACAACTCAAACTATTGCCAAAAAATTATCTATGGTTGAACAAACCACTACTCAAGTGATCTCCCAAAAAATTTCCAATGCTCAAGTCCTAAGTACCCTTCTGAAACAAGTGGAGAATCTCCTTGATGACAAACTGAGTAGTCAACAGCAAGCCACAATAGCCTCTGTGACACTGCCAAGCAATTTTCCTAGTTCCCAAGCTGATCTCCAATGCCTGCGTGCCATGAATACAGGAAAAACATTAGTCTTGCATGTACCAAAGCCAAAGCCACAAGAGTTTGACCCTACTACTAGTACATGTTAAAATGTCAATATGGTGACCCAAGATCCGTATGATCAACTGTATGCTTTCAATGAAAATGTGGCACCATATATCAATCTTGATTCATATGATCCTATCAAGAACAAAGCTACATTAGATGCACTCAGAACATGGGTGGATAATGCCATCTATGCTCCAACATGACACAAGACCAAGCTATTAGAAAAGGCTTGAATGCATTAACTAGTATAGCTAGAAGTGCATGGGATAGCCTACCAGTAGATTACAAAGATGATCTAATAAATGCTGGTGTTACTTCTATTAGTAGTGCTTTGTACATAATATTTGTAGGATAGCATGATAATGAACAACGTGCTGCCTTGAAGAAATTTAAGGAAAGTAAGATCTGTGACATGAGTCAATTGGATCAATACTGCAGTGATCAGTATACGAATTTTTATAGATCTAGTCAGACCAATAATAATGTCTAGATGTATAATACATTCCTCGATGGTTTCCCCTTGCAGCTACAATCTTACTATCGAGAAAACATTCTCATGAGTATAATGAACACTCCAGAGATGTCCATTAATGATATCACATTTCCACAACTTTGTCAGTTCATTAAGGAAATAAATAGAAATCTCTGTATAGAAAAATAGAATCGCAGATAGAAAAAAGAAGTCTTACCTTATCTCAAGAGTGGACTCTATCATTGTGTATCTACTTCTTATGGTTGTGAGAAACACAAAAAGAAAAAACATAGATCATATCAAAATGACTATCAATCAGCTAGAAGAAAGTCTTTCCCCAAACACAAGAATTTCAAAAGAAAAAAATTTGAGTTAAGAAAGAAAGATAGATTCAAGAAAAAGGATTTTTAGCCTATATGTTATATTTGCAAAGGAAACCATTATGCTAATAAGTGTCCTGATAGACAGAAAAAGGATAAACGTGTTCATGCTCTACAATCAACCAATCTTCACAATGAACCTGTAACAATTGTCTCTCAAGTCTCCGACTCAGAAGATATAGTTCTTGAAGATTGTTCCAGCAATGAAAGTGATGATGATCTCCTTCAAGTGAGACATCTTTGACTTTTCAAACCAGAGCCACCTACCCAGGAAGAACCTGAAGAGTTCTTCTCTCCAGATTCCTTAGATGAATCTAAAATTTCATTTTATTGCAATATCTACTGTCATGCAAATAAGGTCATAGATTGCCATCAATCTCTAACACAAATTGATCCAAATTGGTTGAAACTAACACCTAAATAGAAACTTGAACAGATCCAAATACGTTGCAGTTAGCTTCTAAAGAGAAAGGAAGGCTTTCTCACTCCTTACAAGTTTGAAAAGATCAAAAAAGAATTAGCAATGTTAGAGGACCAAAGAAATAAAATTTTGCTAGCACAAGAAGAGGAAGAAATTCACCCTCTTTATGACAAAGACACTCCTGGTGATCTGTTTCTAGTCTCTCATGGTTATTCTCATAACCCTCAGGCAGAGAAAGCCCTTGCTAAGGCTTTCCACAAAGAATGGCTCTATCAGCACCTTGCTTTCCTTTATCAAGTTAAAGCTGATGTTATGAAGGAAATACATCAAGTTCAACAAGAACTGAAAGAATATGATGTTGCTTCCAGTTCCCTTAGCACTTTTGATAAGCTCCTGATTGAAGTAGAACAAAAGGATGATAAATTATAGAAAGAAGAAACTATTCCAGAAGAATAGTATGAAGAGGAAAGTAATCCAAAACAAGTTTTTGGATACTTCAAAGGTATGTATAATCCATGCCCAGCATTTTTACTCACAATCAAACTTTTTGGATTAAAAGCATACACGCTATGTGCCTCATTAGACTCTACTGCTGATTGTAACTTAGCCAGACCAAAAGCCTTTCCATCAGATTGTTGGGTGCCTACAAAGACTAGTATTCACTTTGTCACCCATGCCAATAATCCAATCTATTTCCAAGCACACATCCTAGTCCAATTTGCCACACAAACCTGTGTTATCACCTTTCTCCAATTCCTAGTTGATCAATATGACTGTATAATAGGAAGTCATAGCCTACAACAGTGGAGTCCCTACACTATTGGGATACAAGGCACTCATATAGATTTCCAGTTTGGCCGAGTTTCACAAATTAATTAGCACCATTCCTATGCTTTGAAACTCTCTTTCCCGCTCCTCAAAGCCATTCCTCCACAATTGCATATCTGGTTAGCCACGCAATCTCTTTCCACCTGAAGGGATTTAGCAGTGATACAAACCAATTTTGCCAACATTGTGCTAACCAAAGACCTTAGTAAATATAAGCATCACATCGAATGCAGCCTCCTGCTGTGACGCAATGAACAAGGTCATCCTATGTTACCCACCTGTAAAGCTAATTATTTCATCCTTTCAAAAGATGAACAAGAACTCTGTGAAAAGGAAATTCAGGATTTACTTCAGAAGAATATCATCCACCCTAGTAACAGTCCATTTTCTTGTCACATAATGTATATGCCAAAGAAGGATGAACATGGTCACATTGTTGCTGAAAAAAGACTTGTAGTGAATTGCAAGCCCTTAAATGTTTGCCTGGAAAAAAACCAACACCCTTTGCCAAGAAAAGATTACATCTGGAAATGCATCCAAGGATGCAACATTTTTAGAAAATTTGATCTAACCAAAGGATTTTGGCAAGTGTCTGTAAAAGAGGAAGATCAATATAAAATAGGCTTTTCAGTACCACAAGGTCTGTTTGAATGGAATATTCTGTCATTTGGTATCAAGATTGCCCTATCTATCTTTCAAAGCCACATGGATCGAATCTTCTCTCCCTATGCCAAATTCATTCAACCATATATTGATGATATCTTGATATTTGGTCAAGATTATAATTCACATGTGAGTCACCTCTGACAATTTCTCAATATCTGTCAGACTCATGGTATCTGTCTATATCCTGTTAAACTACAATGGTGTACTGAAAGTCTCTTGTTCATTGGTACTCAGATTGAGCCAAATGGTCGATTATATCCTCAAAAACATTTTCTCATGACCATTCAAAAATTTAAAGTTAAGGATAAGAAATCCCTGCAATGATTTCTTGGATTAGTCAACTATATAGCGCGCTATTATCAAAAGGTTGCTGAAGCCAGGAAAGAACTCAATAAGCTTTTGCGCAAGAATCCACCTCAATGGACAGAAAAGCATAATTAGATTATCCAAAAAATCAAAGATCAGTGTCAACAACTGCCTCCTCTCAGAATTCTAGGATCCGACAAGAAAATAGTCCAAACAGACGCCAGCAATGATGCATGGGGCGCTGTGCTTCTTGAAGTTGTTGAACACAATGGAAAGTTTTGTGAAGAATCTGTCAAATATGAATTTGGCACTTTTAAAGGATCCAAAATGAATTATCATAGTACATGCAAAGAGCTGTTAGCTATTATTAATGCCTTTTCCAAGTTTTAGCTCTTCATTGGTGATAAGCCCTTTGTTCTTCATAGTGATCTCTGGCATCTTGCCAATTTCTTCAAGAAAGAATCAAAGAACAAAGTTTCTCATGGTCACCTATTAAGGTGGGCGCAATTTCTTGACACATTTGATTTTGAAACATAATATGTCAAAGGAGTCAAGAATGTTCCAGGGTAGACTTCCTCAATAGTCAAGGTCATTATGTTAATGCTCTTTCTGAAGAAAGGGAGATTGCAGTTTTTCTTCAACCAAGGCCAAATCCTATTGCTCAATCTTTGCTTCATGTTATAGATAATTTATATAATTGTGTATATTTTTATCCTCAACTAACCCAACAGGAAGTTTGAGAAGATCATGCTATGCTTGAACGTGAAGAAGAAAGAGGACGCTTAGCAAAAGATCAAAGAAATCAAAATTTGGTGTGCCTTCTAGATCTTGCACTTGCACAACAACACAATGTGAGAATGATCATGGAACGCAAAGAAATCTATCCAATGGTGAGTAATACTCCCTAGATCCCCAATACATATCTCCTAACCAAACAGATCTATGTTGATCTTCGCCACATCCATTTTGCTGCAAATCAATAGCTTCTTACAGATTCTCTCATTGCTAAATACCCCTATAAAGAAGCTGATTCAGAAATCTCTACTGCTTTAGGACCCATAGAAACCTATGCTACTTCTTATGAATGGCCTATTCAGTTTCTTAGCAATTCTCATATTCCAAAATAGTATAGATGGTTACATAGGGATTTAGCCCTTAGTGAATTCTTTTTGGGTCTCTATCCTCATTCACATAGTCAGCAGCCCATAACCACTAATTATGGTTATTTGTTTTGTCTTTAGTTTCTAAGCCAAACACCTACACCTATAACTAATTGGCTTTCTGAAACATATGGTCCGTCTTGTGCACAAGCTGATACCATTGAAAGCAAGACGTTGTCATCCTTTTTTCAACAAAATAAACCTCTTTGGTTATTTACCTAGTATGAGAAAGTACCTAAAAATAGAACTCCTGATGTATCAATTCCAACGGCCTTCATGAGAACCACTCGCCATATTCTGTGGAAAGAAGAATCCATTTTAGACCATCTTGAACAACTGGAACAAGAAAGAAGACCCGTCTCACCTAGCACTAAAGATGAAGAAGAAATGAACTGGGGAACCAATTCACCTCGTAGTCAAGGATATTAATCCTATCAATTGGGGTTGTCACTTGACGAAGGCATCTCACCCTTTGTGAGCTCATTTGAGACATGGCTATCAACCATGGTAAAACTAACACATGTCGAGTTAACCTTCTCGCTTCAAAAAGATACTTTGTAATAAAGTTTGTCAATGTGTTCCTTCTCGAATCATTGTTCAAGTCTTTTTTGTTAGTGGAGTTCTTGTTCGAGATTCCGTGTAGATAAGCTTGCCGAAGGTATAAAACACGCATCCATCTTCTATGGTTGGATTTCAAATCTTTCAATTTTTTAATGAAGGAAGTTTTCCTATATATAGAAGCTCCTCCTTCAGGTGAAGCAAGCGGTTCTAAGTAATCAAGTTATTAAGTCAGTTGTAGTCCTTTAAGTCTTTGTAAGGTCCTAGTGTTCTCAAGTTCTGACATAGAGAGTATGCTCTCTTCTCATTGAGAAGATTAGAAATTAGACTGTTATGAACTTATCTGTAGATCTCGCTGCTTTGAGCACATGATGCATATTGTGTATGTAAATTCCATAGATCAATCAATAAAGAGTATTTTCACACAATTCACAGCTCCCTTCTTGAATCAGTGTTCAACTTCTTTTTGTTAGTGGAGTTCCTATTCGAGATTCCATGTAGATAAGCTTGCCAAAAGTATGAAACACGCGTCCATCTTCTATGGTTGGATTTCAAATCTTTCAAGTTTGTAATGAAGGAATTTTTCCTATATATAGCAGCTCCTCCTTCAGGTGAAGCAAGAAATTCTGAGTAATCAAGTTATTGAGTTAGTTGTAGTCCTTTAAGTCTTTGTAAGGTCCTAGTGTTCTCAAGTTTTGACATAGAGAGTATGCTCTCTTCTCACTAAGAAGATCAAAAATCAGACTATTATGAACTTATTTGTAGATCTCACTGCTTTGAGCGCGTGATGCATATTGTGTATGTAAATTTTGCAGATCAATCAATAAAGAGTATTTTCACACAATTCAAAGCTCCCATAAAAGTTGGTATCAGAGCCATGTTTCTTTCCTTTCAAAGTTTTATGTATGTTTAGGATTGTAATAGTCTATCGTTGTTCTTTTGGTCTCTTCATGTGAAGTAAGTCCTCATTGTGAAAGCCGTGTGAAGCCATAAAGAGGCAGGGAAGGTAGCACATTTCAACCTGATAAAAGAATAGAAAGAGAGATGGCCAATCAGAAGGATCAGCAATCTGCAGAGCATATAGAACTTGTAAGATTAGGATATGTCTTTGATTCTATACAAGATGTTAATGTGGAAGAAGAAGCATTTAGTAGTGAAGCTTATTCTATGCCAAGTGAAACATTTAAATTGCCTGCCAAAAAGTGAAATGAGATTTACAATGATTTAGGTTTCATGTCATATAAATCTAAGACTATTTGCAAGCTAATTGAGTTACAAGTAGTTGTTAAGAATGATCAGCCTCATAGCTTTATTAATTTTCTTTCCAGTAAAGATATTCAAAATTTGGTAAAACAAGAAAAAACCAAAAATGGATTTAAGTATTTGCATATAGGAAGTATAGTTGCTAGTATTGAACCCTTATACCGCAAATGTATTCTTGCTACAGTTTTCATGACCTTACTTGATGTTAGACATAATCGCTATAGTGATATGCTTATGGGTGGAATCTCAGCTCCTATGGCTATTGGAGCTACAACATTTGATGTTGTGCCTAATTTTGTTGTAAGCTTACTTGATGACCACTTAGATAAAGTAATGATGTTTCAATTTGGAACTCATTATCTAAATATGAAAGCTAGGTCTAGAACACATGCCCTCTAGTTTTCCCTGTATGGAAGATTATTCAACACTACTGTTCCCATAGTGAAAGATCCCCATGTTGATAAGTCTCAAAATAGATATTTTCTATTATGGAAAATAGAAGCAAAAGGTGCTCAAATCATCACACCTAAAATGTTACAGCTTTCTGATATCCAAGTTCCCAAGGAATGGATAATAGATCTCAAAGCATTGAAGCAATTAGAAGGCCCTAAGAACTTGACTGCTAAAACAAATGTGCAAGAGGATCAAAATCAAGCTTGTATATCTTTTGCGCCATCTAATGCATCCTCATCTGCATCGACCCCTACAAAAAAATCCTTAACTAGAAGCTTGTCAACATCTTGGCCTACTCGGCCAACAAAAAGTGTGACTCAAACTCTGTCCATGCCACCTCTCAGACCTCCTCCTGCTTCGTCTAAAAACTAGCCTGTACAAAACCCTGTAGAACCTATTTCCAATCCTTTAAATGTTCCTTATACGCATCCTCAATTTACGAAATTAGAAGATGGTACAATGCAATGTACCAATTGTGCATACATACACCTTAGATATGTACGTATGTTGATGTCAGGACAACAAACTTCTTTTGATGAAGCAAAGTTAGAAGAACCTGTCTGTTATATTTGCAAAGGAAACCATTATGCTAATAAGTGTCCTGATAGACAGAAAAAGGGTAAACATGTTCGTGCTCTATGATCAGCCAATCTTCACAATGAACCTATAACAATTGTCTCTGAAGCCTCTAACTCAGAAGATATAGTTCTTGAAGATTGTTCTAGCAGTGAAAGTGATGATGATCTCCTTCAAGTGAGACATCTTCGACTTTTCAAACCAGAGCCACCTTCCCAGGAAGAACCTGAAGAGTTCTCTCCAGATTCCTCAGATGAATTTGAAATTTCATTTTATTGCAATAAGAAAGGTCAATATGTTAATGCTCTCTCTGAAGAAAGGGAGATTGCGGCTTTTCTTCAACCAAGGCCAAATCCTATTGCTCAATCTTTTCCTAATGTTATAGATAATTTATATAACTATGTATATTTTGCTCCTCAACTAACCCAACAAGAAGTTTTAGAAGATCATGATGTGCTCAAATGTGAAGAAGAAAGAGGATGCTTAGTAGAAGATCAAAGAGATCAAAATTTGGTGCACCTTCTAGATTTGGCACCCACACAACAACACAATGTGAGAATGATCATGGAACACAAAGAAATCTATCCAATGGTGAGTAATACTCCCTAGATCCCGAATACATATCTCCTAACCAAATAGATCTATGATGATCTTCACCACATCCATTTTGCCGCAAATCGACAGCTTCTTATAGATTCTCTCTAGGGTGGTGGGTGGGCCCCTACTATCCATGCGGCCATTCCTTCCATATCCCTTCTCCACAATTCTATTTCTTTGCTTGACAGAGTTATGAGGAGCCACCTCGAGCATTCCATGAAAGGTGATGTGATAGTCAAGATGGGATGGTGGGAATGGTAATCATGCTCGAATTCCCCACTACAAAAGAAGATAGGCCCATAAAGACCATCCCAAGATTACACTGGGTTGGGTTTTACCTTATTTGTCTTCAATTTCCTTGCAGAATCACCCAGGTGGGGGGGAATAGTGGAATATAGAGAACAACCAAGATTTCTTTAGCCCTACTCTATAATGGCTGGTATTTTAGAGGAGTGACTGGCTAACACCAACCTCTCAACAAGGCTATAATGCACTTTTGTCTAACTTGACCATCATAGAAGCATTTTGGTTCCTTTTGAACCAAAACTGCCTATTAAATAGTAGGTCACTTCCCATAGGGATACCCTACTATTCTCCCCCACCCTATATAGTTGGATAGTTTGGAGAGTATGCATGTAAAGGTTTACCCCCCCTCTAGAGTTTAGTTCCTTTTGAGAGTAGGTTATAGTTTTTACCTACCTCCCCCCCACCTTTCTATGGCAGTGACTGAGGAGAGGGCCTCACTAGCTACCTCACCCCTACTTTATTATGGGTAGGGGCAGGGGGTGTTGGACCTGAGGAGAGTCCATCTCCATCTCTAGTTGGATAGTTTGGCCCCACCCCATCCTAATTATATAGATAGGGAGCCTTTCCCTACCATTAGCCCGTAGTGGGTGGGAATGGTAGGGGAAGGAGGTGGGGTAGCCCATAGGGCCCACCTAGATTAGCTCTATAGATAGTAGGGGCCCTACCTTAGCTATGAAGAAACTAAAATATTATAATCCCATGGCGCTACCCCCCCCCCGCCCACTTTCTATAATAGAGGCCCTACTCTCCTACTCTGTCATGCTGGTCGATATTTGCAACTAGAATTGGAGCCCACCCTCCCCTATTATTCTATTATTCCTTGTACTAATGCCATAAAGAGGGCTACTCTTTCCCTATCAAATAATGGGCAGGAGGGTATATACCATTGCCGATGAAAGCATGCAGAGGGCTGCTCTCACCCAACCAAATAGTAGGGGCACCATATGTAGTGAACTCTAGCCCCATAGTGCCATTTTTTCTATAGTTGGGTGAGTGAGAGGAGTAGCCATCCACACGAAGTGTTCATTCGAAAAATGAGTGGGAAGTGCATGAATTCTAGCTACCCCCACATAGTAATATAGTGGCGTTGGATCTACTATTTATACTACTACTTAAACTACTGCTACCTCCCCTGAAGCCTAATTGATTAACTTGGGTTCCTTTGTAGGATGGGAATTGAAGCATTGTCCTTTCAATGCATCTCTAAACAGATTGTGACCCACCACTTATCAACCCCTACCCCTACCTCTACTATTTTAAGGAAGGGTAAGGGCCTCCTACATACCCATCACCCCATAGGGTTGAACCATTAATGAATGCCCTTTCTAGCTTTTATCCCTCCTGCCTAGGGTGGTAGGAGGAGACACTAGGTAGTTGGTTGGCATTTGGTTTAGCCCCATTGGATCCAACTATGATGAGTAGGATGATAGACTAAGAAATCCACTAGAGCAATGATGCTCCAATCCACGAGTTTGAGTTCGCACAATTCTTTTGGTGTTTCTTGCAAATGGATCATTGGAGCCCTACCTATATAGCCAGCAAATGGAGTTGGGATGGGGGGGTGGGCATGTTACATATAGAATCTTGGGATGCCCCCACTATTCTATGGCAATCATGTTTCCTTTGGAACAACTACTATCTGCTCTGGTCTAGAAGGCACTACCTTTCAATCAGTAAATCTTTAAGCCAATTTCTTGAGAATATAGAAGTTTGGGTGAGGGTCCCTAATCTTAGATAGGGGCATTTGTTCCTCATTCCAATTGTGGCTACACCAGATCGACCCCCACAATAATCTATCCCACACACAAATAGTAGGGGGAATATAGAAAATGTTGAAAAGGGTGTAATTGCCTAAAGAGGCAGGCTTCCTACTAATCATGCGACATATATAAATAGGGCCCCACCTCTTTAGATAAGAATAATCTTCTATATAGAGGGAGGGAGTGAACTAGAGAAAGTATTCTTTCTTTGCCCCTAGTATTGGTAGATAGAGGTGGGGGCCTGATATATAGATCCATATATGAGATAGGGGGCAGGAATGTCCTATCCTCTTCGATTGAGGTGCCCATGATCGGTATAGTGTGCACCCAATGGTAGGGTTACTCCATCCTCACCCTTGGTTCATGTAAAGGAGCTAAAGCATGCTCGAGCTAGATGCTTGTTGTTGTTCTTTTTCATTAGGTAAGGTCAAGTTGGGAGGCCTCTACTATTCTATGGGTGGGCTAGATTTGACAAAAGTAAACTATAGTTCAATAATCAACAATAAGAAGAGTCAAAGGATATTGTTCCCAACAATAGATGCCAACTATAGTCAACCTATTTCCACTTTTTAGTGATCAAGTGTAGGTGGGAGGGCTAAAATTCTATGGTAGGGAGGTGGATTAGAAATCAAGGAGACCTAATTAGTTAATGCCAAGTGAGAATGAACCCTACACAATTGGACTAAGAACATAATGGGTAAGAAGCTTTGGCTATGGGCATGCAAGGGTGGGCATGCTACATATAGAATCTCCCAGAAGGATGGTGTTGGGGCCCTCCCTATCGAATAGTATATCTATGGGTCTGAACCTTGCATGCATTTAGAGTAGTAGGTTGAGATTCTATACTACACATTGCAACCCCTACATGCCCATAGAATAGTAGGGGTAGGGTGAGTGGAAAAAGAGTAGGTGCTGGGTGTGACAAATATTATACATAACATGAGTGAGGTAAGCTATCTCCTTACCTTCATTCCTCAAGAATGGGGTTGGGCCCCTGGAAGTGTCAACTCACCTGAATGGAATGAAGGTGAGGGCTATGACTCATTTGAATGGCATTAGTTTATGAATTGAAAGTATATTTTCCCTAGGGCCTATCAAATTGTAGGGGGGTTAGAACTCACTATAGTAGCTATATTCTAGATTCGTTCACGTAACATGCCAACCATCCCCCCCTTCAGATTATTGTAGGGCCTTTCTCACGAATAGTATGGGCTCTACATTTGCATGCACACACCACCTTGCCGACATAGCCCCTCCCTACAATTCTATGGGCTATTCTATTGGGCCCCACCACATTATTTTAAGCATGTTATGTCTAGAATCTGGTGTTGACTTGCCCATAGCCCTACGGGTGAAATAGCTAGCCTAGATAGAGTAAGGCCTTGTAGGGGGGTGGTAGGGTAAGGCATATAGGATAGTGGGGTAAGTAATAATTGTGGGATTAGCGGGAGGTTTCCAACAACTAATAAACGTTGGCCAATCTTAATTGGTTGTTGAATAGTAGGGAAACCAACAACACTATCTAGTATTGAGGGAATTATCCAAGGCTGAAGGTGCTAGCCATAGAATTGTAGGGGCCCTTTGCATGCATGTACAATGACATCCCCATAGAATAGTAGGGGCTATAGTAACCCCTTTAAAATAGTAGGGAATAATCTATTTAGGGGGAATAGTAGGGGGCAATTTATCTAGTAGCCTAAGAAGCCCTACTATTATAAAGCCAACAACCCCTATTATTCTACGGGTCCTGTATAGATTTATTTTGATGTATTGTATATCGAGTGTGAGGAAAGCATAGCTTGCTTGGATAGGATATGGATTTTCTTTATTGGGAAAATAAAAAGGAGCATTCGTAGTATAAATACACATAGTATAGTATAATGATTATGACTACATCAAAATAAATATAGTAGTTACTTCATAGACAATTGACAACTTGCTTGTTTTGTTACTAATAGCAAGTATTGATACATATTTTTAATCTCTAATTTCTTTATTAGAATTAACAATTCCTTGACCACCTCAATCTTGATTTTCTTATTCATCTTAAGATGGGTCCCTGTATGGTTGATCAACTATTATCCCTTGCTTAGAATAGACATGAGTCTCCAATATTCAGACCTCATCACAATATTAGTTTACTCTGTGAATCATACCTATTAGGCTAATGAATATTTATTCTTACTAATCACTTCTTTAGATGATACTAATAATAATAATCATTAACTTCTCTAGCATACCATTGTATTAGTGAATTGTTGGGGAAACATTCACCAATATAGTGATACCTAATGGATGATTTCCACTTTTCCATATGAAAAGTCTTATATTGATATCGTCACTGCTCATATTGACTTAATTTGGACTTAATCATTTTTCAATGTCACTCAAGTATCTATCAACTTAAGTGAGTATTTCCTTACCATATGAAATTGTTATTTTAGAATAACAACATATATTTAATAAATTGTATTAATATTAGAATTTTACATTAATATTAAAAATGCACATTAATATTAAAAATCTATATTAATATCAAGGAGCATGATATAATATTAAAAATTAATATAAGAAGAATTGATATAACACAAAAAATCTTTAGAAGATCTAAAATGTTGAACACATGTTTGCACATGTTTCCTCTTTTTGTCCATTGACAATCACAAATATGTAAATTTGATACAAATTTTCTAACAAGGATAACAATCTGCATCCACTATTACTTTTGATATCTTTGAAATAGTTAAGTAATATCTTTCCTTTTTGAAGTTAGTCAAGAATTTAGATAGCTATGGATATCTTTTATTTTTATAGCATGACTCTACCCTATGGAGAAGTCTATGAAGTAGTCAATCTATTTTATTTGTGTATTTCTTAGGATGATTACTTAAATAGTCTCTTAATATGAAAATGATAAGACTCTATAGCTACATCAGTTTTGTGGTTGGCATTAGAGAAAATTTAAAAAACAATTGTCCACATCGCTATACAAAAAATATATGACGTCTAAGCTTGAACTATAAATAAGCTAAAAAAATTAAATGCATATAAACCATAATGGATAGTTTGTTACTATTGTGTCTTTCATTATGACACCAAGTCTTATGAAAATAATCAAAAAAATTCTTCTCTTCTTCAAACTCCTCTATGATATTTTTATTATCAAGTGAGTAATGATGTTGATATTTTCACTCATTGTATACTTTATTTCACTCAATCTATCAAACATTTTTGTTCTAACATCCCTATTATTTAGAAATCTAGAAAAGATTATATAAGAGTATGTTACTTTACATCTACACACATGTTCCAAATATATCAAAATATTCAACAATTAAAGGTTGCTCTACAAGTTACATTATAGAATTTGGTAATAATGATTACTTTTTGACAAAATTGATTATTTAATAAATAAAATAATTTTGCTAGAAATTAGGAAATAAATATTTTTGGAAATGAAATATAAAATAATTACATTCCTATAAATATAAAGTATGGTTGATAAACTTTGATTGCTTCAATCTTAGTACTAACATCATCTATCATGAATGGATTGACATGTTAATCTTCTTTATATAATTTTTCTCTTTTGTAAATCGTTCTTAGCAATTTATTTATATCCTCAATTCTATTTTTTGAAGATATAATTCATGCAATAAGTACACCAACTTCTTGTTCATCAAATACAAGTAAGACATATAATTCATGCTATACATGAATAAATCAATGATATATTATATTTTTGGTGTCAATTAGACAACAAATTAAATTTAGACTCATAAATAAAATTAACATTGTTCTACTTACACCATAATTATTTGTTGAGAATGTAGAATCTGTTACAATGTTAGAGTCATGTAAACATTTCATCATCATATCTCACATCCGTAATGTTTGGATGTCTATGATAAATGATATATCTCTCTCTTACATGTGCCACAAACATACACTTTTTACATCATCTATATTTTTTAGTGAACGTGGGGAACACACTATTTTCTATCCATTCAATAATTATTTCTCATATATTCACAAAAAAGTGATGATGTAACAAGTGTATGATAACGACATGCGAAAGAGAAAGATAACTTATTTTACTATAAAAAAATAATATAATATAGAAAAAAATCATTTATCATAAGCATTTAAACACCATGGATGTGAGGGATGATGGTGGAATATTCACATGACTCAATTATTGCAATAAATTTTATAATCTCAATAAATAAATATGGAATATAACCTCATTAGAGTATCCTACTCTAGCCAAATTAGATCCATGAGCTCTCCTCCTAAAAAAATCTCTACATTGTCCAAGTATATCATTCCATATTGTTTTATCAACCCTGGCCAAGACCACATGAACTCATGAGAGAGTAGCTCGACTAGTTTAGAGAGTCTGCCACTCCACGGATCTAGAATTTCTTGATCATTTCAACTCCATCAATCAAGTGTCTATGTACAATTGTTTAAAGTGTCAAGGTTTTTGTGTATCCTCTTGCCTACATCTCTCAATGAAATTGATTTGTGTCACTCCTAACGATCAAGTGTAGCATCCTCCAAGTAGATGTCATCTAGATCAGCAGGTCAGTGCTTGATCTTAGTCATTTGAATGTGAAGAACGTAGTGTGGATTTTAGAGGCATATTTACAAAAAATTTCTCTTGAACCTTCTTGATCTTGTATACTTGCACTTGTCATGGTAATTTCACTAAGGTTTATATCATTAGGCTGTCCAAATGGCCCATCAAATCTTCGCATTGCTAGAATCTGCTCCTCGGTTGGCTTTACCTTCAAAGTTTTGAATGAATGTTTTTTTTTTTCACCCCATTTCCAACCTTTGTCTTTCTTTAGCAAGTTGGTAAAAGGGTTGAAAATCTTGGAGTAGCCTTCTAGAAACTTTTGGTAGCAGTTGGCTAGGCCAAGGAACTGCCTCACCTTGTGAACATTGTAAATTGGCTCCTAGTCTCAAGTCTTTGTCAACTTCTTTGGATCATGATTAATTTGCTTGCATCCCACAATGTGTCCCAAAAATGACACCTCCTATTATACAAACATGCACTTCTTCTTCACATACAAGTCGTGCATCTTGAACAATTTTAACACCTCATAGAGATGATCCTTGTGCTCAATCAAATCTTTGTTGTAGACAAGTATGTCATCCAAGTAGACTACCTCACACTTGTCCAACAAAGGTCTGAATACATCATTCATCAAAGTACTAAAATTAGCAAGGGTGTTAGTTAGACCAAAAGACATCACTAAGAATTCATAACTCCCACACATTCATTATGGCCATTTTCTCCTCATCACTTGGGGTTATCTTGATCTGGTAGTAACCTTACCTCAAATCCAAGTTGTTGGACACCCTTGCATCCACCAAGAAGTTGAAATTATCCATGATCAATGGGAGTACTTGTTCTTTATCATAAGCTTGTTCAATTCCTACTAGTACACACAAAACCTTAATGTTCCTTACTTCTTGTGCTGAAACAAAACTGATACTGCATAGGGTGATCTAGATGGTCGAAGGTAGCCAACCTCGAAAAAATCCATCAACTACTTCAACTTGGCCATCTAGGGTCCTAAAAGGCAGTATAGAGCTTTCACAGGTGGTTTAAATTCTTCCTCCAACTCAATTTTATGATCAACGTGTCTTAGTGGTGGAAAAATTGATGACAACTTCTCGAGTATGAGATCGGTATACTCTAGCAAGACATCTTGGACAACCAAGGTGTTGAAAGTCCTAGATGACTCTCCTTCATCCCATCTGCTAAGAAATATAGTTAAGTATAGCTCATCCTGATCACTTCTATAGATCTGCTTTACACTCAAGGCATTTAGGACATTTTCATCATCCTTTCTTTTCACTATCAAGATCAAACAATGCCACTCCAAATCAATTACCAAAATGCAACTCAAGTATGACACCACCACTATTGATGCTATCCTTAGGAATTCTTGCCCAAGGATGTGATCAAACTCATTCATATCAATAGCTACTGTGTCAATCACACCTTGCCTAGGTCGAGCTCAAATGACCTTTCGAATCTCACCGCTCACCTTCTTCATGGGTGTTGTGACTGCCTTGAAATAAGTTGATGTTTCTTCCATCTTAAGGCCTAGGTTTCTAGCCTACCTAGTTGATATGTGGTTGTGTGTTACCTCTAAGTATACCATAGCCATCACCTTTCTTCCCCCAAAGAAAGTATCCAAATAACATAACTCATGTTTATTGGCCTCAAATGCACCTAATGAGTTGTGCATTGAGTTGAGAAGTTACAAAGTGCTCATTTTGGGTACCTTTGCTTCCTCTCCCAAGACTCTGTTGATCCTAGTCCTATCTAGACACTCTTTTTCCTAGTGACCAATCTTGTTGCAAATGAAACAACCCAAGTCTTGATTCTTTTTCCTTTATGGGGATGAATCTTTCTTCTTGGCATTGTCTTTTCCATTTGTCTAATTTTTATTCTTCTTGCCTTTGTGACCGCCTTCATTGAAGGAAGAGTTCTCACCCTTCTTGTTATTCTAGCAAAATCATTTATCCTAGTTCTCATGAGCTTGTCCAAAGCTTTTAGCAACATCTCCTTAGTAGTCAAGTAGACCATCTACTACTATGATTTCCTCGACAAGAGTTTGAACTTTTTAACGTTGGATCTTCTCATTAGCCCAAGGTTGTAACCTGTTAGTGAATAGGTACAAATGTTCAAAATTGTTTTGCTTGGTGCACTCCAAATCCAACACTTGAAATGTTTTGACATAGTCTTGAATCATCCTTATTTATTTCAAGTTCTCCATCTTTGTCTAGATGATCCGATATGAGTTACCAGGTCTATGTTGATCATGCAAAGCCTACTTCAAATGTGTCTAGGTTTTGATCTCTTTGATAGGCTTGTCAACACATGCTACTAATTGATGTGTTCTCCACCATAACTTAGCACTCTTAGTCAAGTATGTCATCAACTCTTTGACTTGAGCTTCATTGCTTAGGTTCGATGCACCTGCTAGAAACTCCTCCACATCCCAAAAGAAGTTTTCTAGGATATTTTTGTCTTGAACTCCATCATACTCATTGATCTTGAAAGAATTATTTGCATGCCCTTGTCATTGTATCAGTGAATGGTAGATTTTCTAACTCTCTTTGAAGGAAGGGATGTCTTCCTTCAAAGAGTCAATTTGTTTGCCCAGACTAGCCAACTCAACATTCATCTTCTCTTCTAATCTATCCTCCAAATCAAAAGTCTCTAAAGCATCCAATCTTGCATCATGTGCTAACAACCAATCCTAGTGTTTAAGAGTCTTACTCCTTGCATCTTGATGTTAGGTCTGGATTTGGTCCAAATCAGCTTGACTGTCCACATTGCCCATGCTTCCACTTCATTCTCAGATATGACCTCAAACAACCCTCTGTCCAAGTTCCAACTCGATTTGTCTAGAGACCAAATTCTCCAAGATTAGACTTTCTCTAGTAGTAATTGTCGCAGACTTTGGGAGAAGCCCATGTGACACTGGCTATCTCGTGCAGAATAAGAATGCAAGCCCAACTCACATGTGGGATACTAGACTATGACTTAAGCTAAATGCAAATTTTGAATGCCTATCTATCAAATCTGATCACTCCCAATTGTATGCAAATGGTTTGAATAAGCAAAGCATGTAAAATGGTGCCAAAAGAAATAACACAGACCAAGATGTATGGTGGGGCAATTTCCCCAATATCCAATATATTAGGTGCAAACTAGATTTCAAGTAACAATGGATAGGATGTTGTGTTTGCAAATGCAGATCGCCCCCAGGATAAGATCATGCCAAATAGACTTGGCAATCCATTATTACAAAGTGAGCACCAAGTTCAAAATCCAAATTTCTCCAAAAGTAAGCCAACCGAATGTGGCTAAGTGCCAAGGAAGTTCACCCAACAATGGTTGCCAACTCATCACACTTCATTGTTCCTCTATTGTTCCTTGCTCCAAAGATTCTAATTGCTCTATTCTATATGTTCTCAAACAAATGTGTAATGCTTCTTATAAAGATAACAACCTTAGGTAGATCTCCAACTAGCTGTTGCCCAGTTGGCTAGGACAAAGCTCCATAATTAATGTAGGTGACCTTTTAAGCCATAACGACTAGTTCGGGTGCACCCTATTGAAATCTCCAAGGTAAGCACTTAGGGTCGGCCCTGTTGAAATCTCCAAGATGGCCACTCATTAATTGCTCTAATATGATATTAGAGAAACCCCACCATGGGACATATAATACTCTTGCACAAGTATCAGTAGGTTGGCTTCATACTTGATGCCTTGCCAAGTGTGAAGACCCAAGTCAGCTTGCTTGAACCATTTGAGAAAACAAATTACCAGGTTGGTTGGCTATAACAAGGTAATTTGTGTAGCTAGGTCGACCAGAAGTGCAGACATACTCTCCCACTAAACTAGTGGCAACGTCCCTAAAAATGTGTGCTAAAATGTTGTCACACTTCTATGAATCATTACATGTAAGAAAACTCAAGAATGAGCCCTCACAAATCGATCCATAGCTCTCTACTCATAGAGTGCAAGGGTTTGCAATGGAGGCCCTCAGTTTGACCTATTTTTGTGCCCATGCAAGTACACCATGAGATGAGAGATTCAAAGAGGAAAAGCAAGAATGCTAGTCTCCATGATCTTCAAATATGCATGAAAATAAGATCTAATCTATGAAAGAAAAATCTAATCTATAAATGCAAGATCTAAGTTAAAAGCCCATGATGGGTGCAAGAGAGAAAAAGACAAGAAAATAGAAGTTCTCCACAAAAAAGCTTTTGTATTCAAACTCCTTCAAAAATTGGTCTTCAAACCTGCAGCATAACGATAGCATAATCATGGGTCCCTAAAATGAGGAGAGGGCTCTCCCTTATAAAGGAAATTATGGAGGTGAGAGGCTTCTCACAACCAATATGGGATAATAGAGCTTGATCCATGTGAGACAAAATTCCACCAATGAGAAAAGAGGAGTGGTTGAGAAGAAAGTGGTGATCCATGTGAGACAAGATTCCACCAATTAGAAAAGAGGAGTGGTTGAGGAGAAAGTGGAAAGATAAATCCCACTTAGATCACATTTTTAAGTGTAGAGAAATTAAATAAAAAGAATTTATTTTATTTCCTTTTTTTCATCAAAAGAGATATTTAAGTGGGATTTTTATTTAATTAAAAGGGAGCAAGTTCTTTTTAATTAAATAGAAGATATTTAATTAAATTAAAAGAGAGGTTTTTCACTTAATTAATTAAATGTGGATGAACTATTTAATTAAAAGAGAGGTTTTCTTTTAATTAAATGGGGATTTTATTTTATTTAATTAAAAGAGAAGATTTTCTTTTAATTAAATAAGACTTGGAATAAGATGATCAATCTTAGAAATGAAATAAATCGAATTTGATCAAGGAAATTGATTTGAATTGATTTAATAAAATATTACAAACCATTGATTCAGAAAATTTGATAAATTGATAAATTGAATAATGGGGGCCCATAGTCTAGGCGACCATTTTTGGGTGCATACAGGTTGGCTATAACAAGGTAATTTGTGTAGCTAGGTCGACCAGAAGTGCAGACATACTCTCCCACTAAACTAGTGGCAACGTCCCTAACACCTGTGAAGTATGCTATACACTAGGAGATCAACCATGTAGACTTAGTTCTGCATGTTTGAGCTCCCTTACCAAAGGAACCCAGTGTTTTCATAAATTTTTATCTCGGTCTCGTTTTGCTTGGGTATTGAAATTGCTCATTGAACCAATCCTACTCGAAATGGTACAGACCGTGTCTCCTCTCGACTATCCCAAGTTTTCACAATTTGAGTGCATTGTGCTAGGATCTCTGAATCTCCCATGTACTCCTCCATATTGGTAATAACTAAGATCTCTCCAAGGCATGTCATATCCTCAGAATGCACGGAATAAATAACATCCCAAATTGAAACAATATTATCTTTGTGAAATTCCTCATTGAACCCAATGAAGTCTAAGTAGGCATCCACTAAGTTAATCTCAATACATTTTAAATCTATCCTAGGTGGGCTAAAGACAATAAGGAATGCATCAGTTATCAAAGGCATATCTCCTTGAGCTGCAATGTGTGACATAACTTCCAACCTATCTACATTTGCCATATCAAGTTGAAATGTCTTAGGAACTAGTCTGTCTTTCACATTGTCGATCTATTCCTCTTCTCCTAGGATGGATTTAGCCAAATGAATAAGTGTATCTCTCAAAGGCTCATAAGGTACCTTTGTTGGAATACAAACACCACTGAGAGGGGGAGTGAATCAGTGGTTTAAAATACTTTTCAAAACTTGGAACAATTACAAGTTATAAAATTTTAACACATGAGCAAGATAGTTAATGAATAACAAAGTGACACAAAATTTTAACATGGAAAACCCCTTAGGGTAAAAAATCACTTTGAATCTGAAACTTTATTGGCCTCTTGGGGAAATCTTTTAGAGCTACAACTTTGGGAAGCACCAACACCCTGCTTTAGAAACACCAATTTCAAGGAACACCAATCCCTTACACCTGAAGCACCAACCTCATGAATACAAGAGCACCAACTTCATGAACACAAGGAGCACCAACTTCCAAAATGAACAAATGAGATATAAAATTAGAGGATCACCTCTATTACAACACAAATGAAGAATCACTAGTTTCAACTTCTTGTTGAAAACATAATGTAGGATATACTTCTATTCTCCTCAAAACATCCAATATCCAAATAAATTTTCTTTTTCCATTAAAAGATTTGATCAAATACTGATATGAATGAATGAAGAAGCAATATATAACCCTTCTTCTACCTCTGAGAAACTTCTGCAATGGAAATCAAATCACAAGTATGAAAATAGAAACATAAAGCATTACCCTCTTCTTCGCTATTAAAAATTTGCCTGCAAATTGTTTGGTCTACATGGAATTTGATGCCAATCCTTCAACTTCTATCAAAACCAAATATTGAATGTTTTAGAGGAATATATCCTCTACTTATAAACTAAGAAAGTCAAAATTTTGGAGGTAGGTACATACTCCAAACTTCCATTAGACCAAAACCGCTCAAAACTGCTAAAACTGTCATAACAATTTGGTAATTATTTCTGATAAACAAACTTTTTCTCTTTTTGTACATGTGTTATACAAAAACTAATAAAGACCCATTTTAGCTAACTCAAAGACCTTTCCAAATAGGCATGATAGCTGGGGTCTATCTGATAAAAAAGCTTATCGACTTTCTCATAGACCAAAACTATTTTTTTATAATCGTTTTCTAAATGAATGTGAACATTAAGTGTCAATTGTATAACACTTAAGTGTTTGTCTTGAATATGTTTTCAATGATATTTAAGGACATCAAATAAGATAATTACATGATGTGAACGATACCATATGCTCATTATAATTACATTATTGACATCAATGACAACAATCAAAGACCAAATACCAATGGTTCAACAACCTCTTCATGATCTTCCCATTCCCAACCATCCACAACTTGAGAGCTCTATGCAAAGATCCCAGAACTGTCAATATACCTCTCTAAATTTGAAGAATCCAAACTAACTGCAAAGTAGAACAAATCCCCAAAGTGTATCACTCCATCTTGATTCCATGTCTCCAAGATCACATCATAAACCCATTAAGGTAATTCAAGAAGCATTAAAATGTAATAATTTCCATATTTTTGTGAATCCAATGCCAAATTTGGTAGGAGGATGGGGGATGGTATGTAATTTATTACATCAAAATTGTAGTTTTTCATGCAACAATTTGGCATGTTCTTAGGGCCATAGAAGTGATTATAAAATGTCATAAGAGAAGGTTTTAATAGTGTAAGTTTGAAATCATGCTTTATCCATGAAGTTGAAGTAGGGTTTTGCCATGACAGCTATGAGAGTGATTTGAAGAGAATTTTTTAACAAGTTTACAATATCTTGGAAGGGTTTGAGGGTCCAAGGCTAAGACCATCCAATATAGTTTGCAGAGTTGATTTGGCTTTAATATAGGACAACAAATAATAAGGAGTCCATATTTTATGTTAATGACATTATATAAGAAGTTTAAAGTGTGTTGGGGTATGGGCAAGGCTCGAGGAAGGTGTGAAGGTAGTGTTCTATTACTTAGGGTGAAGGGACATTAAGTTGGAATGATGATAGGTGATTGTCACAAATGGAAAATAGTGGATTCTAGGAGGAGTATTTGACCATTAAGTGGTCTTTTAATGCTTTGCCTTCTTACATTAATGCTTTGCCATTGGAAATTACACATTCTTTGCTTCTAAAAGTTTTGTCTTCTTTCCCTCATCATACTTATTAACATTTTTTATTCTCATGGACAGGTATTGAAGATCTTACATGGGCCATAAAGCTTGTTTGGATAGGACTTGGAGATTTTTGAAAAGGCCAACAACAAATTCAGAGTTTGCTGTAAAGAATTTGAAGTCAATGAGGCCCTTTGTAAAAAAATCGAACGTAATTTGAAATCCAAAACATGCATATTTCATTCTGATTAGGTTGATGTCAACTAAATGTAAGATGTATCTTTAGAGTAAATCATAATTTTGATTTCTTTTTATTATGCTCTTTGCTAAAAGTGAGTACTTTCAACAATAATTTTGAATCTCTATTTTGAGATTCATCTTTATTTTCTTTAAATCAAAGACTAAATTAATTTTGGAATTCATAAAATTACAGATGGATAAACATCAAAGGTTGACTATAGGTCAATATATATCATGCTTATGATGAAATAATAGCCGATGAGGGGAACATGGAAAAATAACCATGTCCATGCAAAATACGTCTTGGTTGAAAGGTAAAAAAAAAGAATGTCATTTATAATCATATGATTAGGTTTGGGCATAGGGGTATAAGTGCTTGGGCTGATAATTACTATGAAGATATGATAGATTTGCAGCTAGTGAGAGATGAAGAGGTAAAAAACAAAGTGATACAAAACACAAATGAAGAGGCAAAAAACATAGATGAAGAGGAAGAAATATTTGACAAAGTGATTAAAGTGGCTAGAATGTTGGATAATGGTCTAAATGATGATTGGACTGAGTTAATGGAGGATGTTTTAAACTCTATGTATGTTAATTGCAAGTTAAGTCATTTGACAACAATCCTTCAAATTCTTAACTTACAAGTGGTGCATGGTTGGACAAATGAGAGTGTAGATCAATTATTGACATTATTGAGTTCATTACTATCAGATGACTTTACATTGCCAAAAAAATGAAGTCAATGTAAAAATCAAATCAATAAACTCGACTTGGCATAAAATAACATCCACACATGTGTGAATGGTTGTGTATTATATCATGAAACTCTTGAAAATGAGAGTGAGTGTCCAAGACGTCATGCAACTAGGAATAGACAAAGGATGAAATCAACTATGGTACCTAGACAGGTTCTTCAATACATTTTAATAATCCCATGATTATTCAGAATGTATAGGTGCATAGACACTGTTGAACTTATGTAATGACATGATAAAAACAAGAGCACTGATGGAAAACAATGACATGTGCTTGATTCTAAGACATGGATGTAATTTGATAATAGGTGGCCTTATTTTCTCAAGATCCTTGTAACATAAGATTGAGTTTGGCTCTAGATGGGGTGAACCCATTTCTAAATCAAAGTACTAAATGGTCAACTTGGCCAATGTTTCTAATAAATTATAACTTCCCTCCATGGTTACCAACTAAGCATTTTTTCTTAATATTAACATGGATTATACTAGGAATGAAAAGTGTGAATTTAGATTCAATAGATGCCTATTGAGAACCATTATTTGATGAGCTAAAGGAAATTGTGGATATGAATTGAAACAATTCAATCTTTAACAGATGGTCATTCATTTAGAATTACTTTAAGAGCTTCTTTATTATTTACAATTCATAACCTTCCTACATATAACACATTATCTGGTCTCTGTCTTCATGGATACCATGGATGTCCTGCTTGTAATTTTAAGGATTTTGTGAGACACTCAAAAAGTTTGTGCAAGTGTATTTATTGTAGACATCGTGCTCACCTCAAAATGGACTATCCATATCATCAACAAAAAACACATTTCAATGGTCAAGAAGAGAATCATGAAGCACCATTATTAATAACAAGTGATTATATTATTGAGATTGGACAAAAGAGAATGTAATTTATTGAGAATGATGGAATTATTGGCAGTAGGTATGGTCCATGTAATGAAAGTGATGTAAAATGATTGTGCATATTGTACAAGTTGTCATACTTCGAGGGAATATCTATTAGACATACTATTGACTTTATGCATACCAATAAAATATGGCTTATGTTATTATAGAATCTATTTTTGGTGATCTTGACACTATTTCATCACATGATGACTTTCAAAAAATAAAGATTCATCAAAATCTTTGAGTTCAGAAATATGATAATGAAAAATATAGAAAGTCTAATGCCCCTTATGTTTGGACAAGGGAACAATGTGCGATATTCTTACAATTAATGTTTCAAACTCACTTGCTTATAGGATATGTAAATAGCAACATCAAAATTCAACATGACATTAATAGCTTCAAAGGCCTCAAGACTCATGACTATAACGTTATCATTGAAAATATTTTATTTGTTGTGGTACATATATCAAGACTGACAAAGAGATGAAGATTGACAATTATAAGGTTGAGATTTATATTAAAGAGAATGAGTTTACATCATGTATTAGATTCTTCAAACTTTGATAGTTTGAGCGGGGAGGTTGTTTAAGTCCTTTGACTATTCGAATAAGAATTTTCACCAACAATCTTTAACATTTCTATGCATCTATTAATACATCTAGAATATGAATTAGAGTATTGTGGCCTAGTAAGAACAAGATGGATTTATCATATAGAATGATATATGAAAGTTTTGAAAAAAATTGTTCATATAATAGCAAAATTAGAAGGCAGCATGTCTAAGAGATATTCATTGCAAGAGGCCATGGGTTTTTGTACAGAATATATGAAGAATTTTAAAAATGTCAATTAACATATATGAGATGATGACAAAGATGAAAAAGTTGTAGGCAAAGTATTAAAATAATTTATTTCACTTTAGGTTATCATATTAAGAAAGAAGTGCAATACATGTCTTTGTTCTTTAGAACAAATTTTCATTCAATAAGTAACACAGGTAGAAAAAAATTAACAATAATTTTTTTCTCAATTGTATTTACATATTTATGTTATTAATCTTACTATTTGTATTACATTATTCAATGTAGAAAATATGAAGAAGATTTTCAAATTTGGATGCAACATCAATCTCAAAAAAACAAATATCATAGTTTGATTAAAGTCTATTCTTTTTCAAAATTTGAAGACTAAATTGCTAATGCAATTAGTGATACAAAAGAAGAAGGTGAAGATACAATAATAGAGAAAAGTGAGCTCTCACAATATCTACATATATGGGCTATGTGTATTGGTGGAATGTGGGCATATGATAGCCATTTAAGAGTTGAAGAAAAAAACAAAGAGAAGATAAATTGTGATTGTGTTGTTAGTGTTGAATTTTTTCATGATACTATATATATATATATATATATATATATATATATATATATATATATATATATATATATATATATATATATATATGTTGGATTTATTTAAGAATTTGTTCAAGTGGATTTTGGTGAAAATAGTCCTATATTGTTAAATTGTAAGTGGATCCGACCATCTACAGTACAATTTGATGATTATGGATTTGTATGTGCACATACACAAGAAATTTTATTAGAGAAAAATGAGCCGTATGTTTTCCCTCTTCAAATCAGCCAATCATTCTTGATTAATGATTGCAAAAGCCTAGGTTTGTCATATGTCATTCAAACAGAGTCTCATTCTTAATGAAAATTCATGGAAGTTTCCAATATATTGCTTGATGGACAATATGTTATTTTACAAGAAATATTTAAAGACATGGATGGAGATAATGAGAGACTTCTTGAAGAAGATATTTTAATTGCCAATGAAGAAAATAGGAGAAAATGTATTACATGACAGAAATGAGGATGATGACGAAAATCAAGTAAATGCAACCATGAGTGATGAGGATTTTGGTCTTCTTGAAAATGTTAATGATTATTGAGAAGCCCCATTTTTTTAAGACCTTTTGATTTAAAACTTTTATGTTGTTTAAAGTCAGTGATATATTTTGAAGTCACTTACCTTTAAAATTTAAATGTTTTCCATATATTATTATGGAATTAATGTTGCACATGTTATGAGTCAAAAGATTTCATGTTGAGTTTCATCTTAAACTATTGTGGAAGTTAAAAGTAATGAACTGAAAAAATTATGTTTATTTAATATTTTGGTTGTATTCAAAGATATTTTGGAATCTTTCACTGTATTGGTGGCTTTTAAAATTATCTTGGAATCTTCATTTTCTTGATTTGTTTGATCATTGTTATAACACATAATTAATATTTGTGCACCATCTACAAATTTTGTTGAAGTCTACTGTATCTATTGTTCCCCTTGTCAAGATGTTTACATCTTACAATTGTTAATATTCCTTGATCAATAGAAACTTGCAAAACAATCATATAATTCATTCCTATTTGCATACAGTAAGCATATTTTCTATAACTATTTGCTAAATTTTATATTCATGAAATATTATTTTATAATAATTATCTTTTCCCAATTTTCATGATACTTGCTCCATTTCTATCATGAAGGTTGTCTTTTTATCATGTTGTTAATCTATAAATTAATATGTTTTTTGACATCAAAAAATGAGGAAAAAGAATACAAGGCACACATTAGATGATAATAACCAAAATCATACCATTCCAATAACAAAATTTGAGTGCCTTCATGAAGAATAAATAACAAAGAATAATGACTTTTTATCATGTCTTCGCTTGAAAAAAGTAAGAAATTGGGATCAATTGTCCAAAAAACCCAAAATGAGGGCTAATTGTGAAATAGTAGTGCTATAAGGAAGTAAACAAGAAGTTTGAGAAACGATATGAAAGAGGTCTTTTGGAATGATTAAAACTGCCATATTAAGTAAAGATAAAGTGGTTTAGGACATTAGTAAACTGCTACAAGACTATATAAGGAGGACATATTTTGGCAAACTAGGTCTTGAAACCCAAAAGCTTGGAAGCAAGACATACTACCTAGCTAGGAGACCTACATTTAGAGACATGGAAAGAATGTTAGTCCTAGGTTTTATTCAAACAACCCACATAGCCCTAGGAGACCTCTGCATCAAACAACTCACACCAAAAATTGAATAATCATACAATTGAATTAGTAGATCAATTCTTCAAATAAAAATTGTTTAGATTTTGATGTAGTGTGTCATATATAGAAAAAAATGATAGATATTCTCATATGAAAATCCAAATATGAGTAAAATTGTATGTCTGATAGGCCAATAGAGTATATGATAGTATACTATAGAGTATATTTAAAACTTATTTGTTTTTCAAGCCAAGACATGATAAAAAGTCATTATTCTTTGCTACTCGTTCTTCATGAAGGCACTCATAATTTGTTATTGGAATGGTATGATTCTGGTCTCTATCATCTAGTGTGCACCTTGTATTCTTTTTCCTCATTTTATGATGCCAAAAAACATATTATTTTTTAGATTAGTAACATGATAAAAAGACAACCCTTGTGATAGAAATGAAGCAAGTATCATGAAAATTAGGGAAATTTTTTTATAAAATAATATTTCACGAATATGAAATTTAGCAAACAGTTATAGAAAATATGCTTACTTTATGCAAATAGGAACAAATTATATGATTGATCTACGACTTCTGATTGACCAAGGAATATTAACAATTGTAAGATGTAAACATCTTGACAAGGGAACAATAGATACAATATACTACAACCAAAATTTGTAGATGGTGCACAAACATTAATTTTGTGTTTTAACATGGATCAAACAAATCAAGAAGAAGAAGAAGATTCCATTATAATTTCAAATGCCACCAATATAGGGAAAGATTCCAAAATATCTTCAAATACCACTAAAATATTACATAAACATTTTTTTTTCCAATTCATTACTTTTAACTTCTATAATAGTTTAAGATGAAACTCAACATGAAATCTTTTGACTCATAACATGTGCAACATTAATTCCATATTACTATATAAAAAATATTCAAATTTTAAAGATATGTGACCTCAAAATATAGCACCGACATTAAACAACATAAAAGTTTTAAATCAAAATGTCTTAAAAGTGGGGTTTCTCAATAATCATTAACATTTCCAATAAGACCAAAATCCTCATCGCTCATGTTTGTATCTACTTGATTACCTTCATCATCATCATTTGTGGCATGTAATAAATTTTCTCTCCCAATTTCTTTATTGGCAATTAGAATATCTTCTTCAAGAAGTCTCTAATTGTCTCCATCCACGTCTTCAAATGTTTCTTGTAAATTAACATATTGTCTATCGGACAATACATTGGAAGCTTCCATGAATTTTCATCTAGAACGAGATTTTTTTTGAATGACATATGACCAACCTTGGCTTCTACAATCATCAATCAAGAATGATTGGTTGATTTGAAGAGAGGAAAAATTTGACAGTCTTTGATAAAAATTGTTGTGTATGTGCACATATAAATCCATACTCATCAAATTGTACTGTAGATGGTCGAATCCACTTACATTTTAATAATATAAGACTATTTTCACCAAAATCCACTTGAATGAATCAAATATAAAGTTTCTTCTTAGTATCATGAAAAAATTCAACACTAACAACACAATCACAATTTATCTCCCCTTTGTCTTTTTCTTCAACTCTTAAATGGCTACCATATGTTCACATTCCACCAAAATGTATAGCCCATATATGTGGATATTGTGAGAGATCACTTTCCTTTGTTGTTATATCTTCACCTTCTTCTTTTGCATAATCCATTCTTCAAAGTTTGGAAAAGAATTACCTCTAATCAAACTACAATATTTGTGGTTCTAAGGTTGATGTTGCATCCAAATTTGACGGTCTTCTTCATATTTTCTACATAGAATAATGTAATATGAATAGTAAGATAAATAACACAAATATGTAAATACAATTGAGAGAAAATTATTGTTAATTTTTTTTTTCTACTTGTGTCATTTATCAAATGAAGATATGTTTTGAAGAACAAAGACATTTATTGCATTTTTTTCTTGATATGATAACTTGAAGCAAAATCCATTGCCTTCTAATACTTCACCTGTAACTCTCTCATCTTTACATCATCCCATATATGTTAATTGACATTTTTTTATAATTCTTCATATATTCTATATAAAAACCTATGCCCTTTTGCATTGAATAACCCTCAAACACGTTGCCTTCTAATTTTGCCATTGTACGAACAATTTTTTTAAAAATCTTCATATATCATTTTGTATGATACACCCATCTTGTTCTTACTAAGCCATAATACTCTAGTTCATATGCTAGATTTATTAATAGATACATAGAAATGTTAAAATATTGCTTTTGAAAATTCTTGTTCCAATAGACAAAGGGCTTCAACAACCTCCTCCCTCAAACTATCAAAGTTTGAAGAATTTAATACATGTAAACTCATTCTCTTTAATATAAGGCTCAACCTTATAATTACCAATCTTGGTCCCTTTGTCAGTCTTGATATACTTACCACAACAAGTAAAATGTTTTCAAATGACAACATTATAGTCACGAGTCTTGAGGTCTCTAAAGCTATTAAGGTCATTTTGACTTTTGATGTTGCTACCTACATATCTTGTAGGAAAGTGAGTCTGGGACATTAACTATAAGAATTATGTACATTGTTTCCTTGTCTAGACATAAGGAACATTAGACTTTCTATATTTTTCACTATCATATTTCTCAACCCAAAGATTTTGATGAATCTTTATTTCTCAAAAGTCTTCATGTGATAAAATAGTATCAAGAGCACCAAAAAGAATTCATATAATAGCATAAACTATATTTTTCTCGATATGCATAAAGTCAACAATATGTCTAATGGATATGTCTTTGAAGTATGATAACTTGTACAATATGCATAATCATTTTACACCACTTTTATTACATGGACCATACCTACTGCCAATAATCTCATCATTATCAATAACGTAATTGCTTGTTATTAATAAAATTGCTTCATGATTCTCTTTTTGACCATTAAAACATGTTTTTTATTAACAATATGGATGGTCCATTTTGAGGCAAGCATGATGTCCACAATAAATACACTTGTGCAAACTTGTTGAGTGCCTTAGAAAATCCTTAAAATTGCAAGCAAGACATCCATGGTATCTATGAACAGAGAGATTAAATAATGTGCCATATGCAGGAAGGTCATGAGTTGTAAACAATAAAGAAGCTTTTAAAGTGAATCAGATTGAATGACCATCTGTTAAAGATTGAATTGCTTCAATTCCTTTCTACAATTCTTTTACCGCACCATATAATGGCTCTGGATAAGCATCTATTGATTTTGAAGTCACTTTTCTTTCCTGGTACAATCAATGTTAACATTAAGAAAAATTGCTTAGTTGCTAACCATGGAGGCAAGTTATCATTTACTAAAAATACTAACCATGTTGACCATTTAGTACTTTGATCTAAAAATGGGTTCACTCCATCTAGAGCCAAACCCAACTTTATATTATGAGTATTTTGAGAAAAATCAGGCCACCTATTATCAAATTTTATCCATGTCTTAGAATCGGGCACATGTCGTTGTTTTCCATTAGTCATCTTATTTTTATCATACCATTGCATAAATTCAACAATGTCTCTACACCTATACATTCTGCGTAATTGTGAGATTATTGGAAAGTGTCAAAGAACCTTTCTATGAATCATAGCTAATTTCATCCATTGTCTATACCTAGCTTCATGACATCTCGAACACTCACTCTCATTTTCAAGAGTTTTGTGAAATAATACACAACCATTCACACATGTGATATTCTTGTGTGCCAAATTGAGCTTGTCGATTTGATTTTTTCATTGACTTCATCTTTTTGGCAATGTAGAGTCATATGATAGTAATGAACATAATAATGCCAATAATTGTTTTACACTCTCCTTTATCCAACCATGCACCACTTGCAAGATAAGAAATTGAAAGATTGTTGTCAGATGACTTAACTTGCAATTAGCATACACATGCTTTAAAACATCCTCCATTGATTTAGCCCAATCATCACTTAGACCCTCATCCAGTAATCTAGCCACTTCAATCCCTTCATCAAATATTTCTTTCTCTTCATCTATATTTGTTACCTTTGCATCTATGTTTTGTGTCACTCTGTCTACGTTTGTTACTTCTTCATCTCTCAATAGTTGCAAACATATCATATCTTCATAGTAATTATTAGCTTAAGAGTTTATACCACTATGCCCATACTTGATAATATGATTATAAATCACATTCTTTTTTTCACCTTTCCACCAAGACATATTTTGCATGGACATGGATATTTTGTAGTCTCTCCCATTTGATTTCTAAAAGTCATCCTGATGGATGCAACCTTGATGATCTTTGTTTGTTAGTGATCATGATTGGGACCATGAGTGGTCTACACCCTTGGGGTGATTGGATTTATGTTATTGTATCAGTTGGATTGATTATGCTTATGACTGATTTATGAGATTATGATGTACTAGATGGGTTCATTAAGGTTTGTGCTAGTGGTTACCTAGATTGATTTGGTATCATGATGTTGTTCTATAACTACCCTAAGATGTGAACAATGGTTGCACTGTGTTTTGTTTGTCCTACTATATTTTATTATGGATGATGTATATTTTTTTCCATTAGTGATCTTATTTTTATCATACCATTGCATAAATTCAACAATGTCTCTACACCTATACATTCTGTGTAATTGTGAGATTATTGGAAAGTGTCAAAGAACCTTTCTATGAATCATAGCTAATTTCATCCATTGTCTATACCTGCCTTCATGACATCTCAAACACTCACTCTCATTTTCAAGAGTTTTGTGAAATAATACAGAACCATTCACACATGTGATATTCTTGTGCACCAAATTGAGCTTGCCGATTTGATTTTTTCATTGACTTCATCTTTTTGGCAATGTAGAGTCATATGATAGTAATGAACTTAATAATGCCAATAATTGTTTTACACAACCCTTTATCCAACCATGCACCACTTGCAAGATAAGAATTTGAAAGATTGTTGTCAGATGACTTAACTTGCAATTAGCATACACATGCTTTAAAAAATCCTCCATTGATTTAGCCCAATCATCACTTAGACCCTCATCCAGTAATCTAGCCACTTCAATCCCTTCATCAAATATTTCTTTCTCTTCATCTATATTTGTTACCTTTGCATCTATGTTTTGTGTCACTCTTTCTACGTTTGTTACTTCTTCATCTCTCACCAGTTGCAAACATATCATATCTTCATAGTAATTATTAGCCTAAGAGTTTATACCATTATGCCCATACTTGATAATATGATTATAAATCACATTCTTTTTTTCACCTTTCCACCAAGACATATTTTGCATGGACATGGATATTTTGTAGTCTCTCCCATTTGATTTCTATAAGTCATCCTGATGGATGCAACCTTGATGATCTTTGTTTGTTAGTGATCATGATTGGGACCATGAGTGGTCTACACCCTTGGGGTGATTGGATTTATGTTATTGTATCAGTTGGATTGATTATGCTTATGACTGATTTATGAGATTATGATGTACTAGATGGGTTCACAGAGGTTTGTGCTAGTGGTTACCTAGATTGATTTGGTATCATGATGTTATTCCGTAATTACCCTGAGATGTAAACAATGGTTGCACTGTGTTTTGTTTGTCCTACTATATTTGACTAGGTTCTTGCAATAGTGTTTACTCATGGTGACTTAAATGTGCATAGTGTCATTTAAGTTGTTGAACAATTGTTATTAATTCCATTATTGAATGCTTAAATAATTAGAAAAAAATTGTCCATGTTAGATTCATTGGTTATAGTGCTATGGATAAGTACCTTGTTCATTTTAGTAATTTATGCAAAATGGGCTATTTAAATGATTATGTAAATGAAATTAATTAGATACTTTAATTACATGATTTTGCATAATTGTCTCTTCAGCTATTATTGTTGTACACCTACACTTGATTGTGTTCGTTTATTGTGCAGGGCTTATATCCTCAATAATGACACATGGAGTTAGTGATTAGACCTTTCATGTTTAGCCAATATCGTCCCTGTATGGATGATGTATATTTTATTGTTAGTTTAATCCTCCAGTAATTGGTAAATCCGGATTCATAATGCATTATGTGATTAGACCTGTGAGCATGTCTATGCATTTAAGATTCCATAGTGATCGTGGAAAATATTAAATTAAATGATGTTTAATGGGTTAGAGGGATTTTAATTATTTGATTTAATCTTTATTTTATTGCTGGTTAATTTGCCATAGTTGAATTTTGATTCAATTGGAACTGATTGATTTAATTTGGGTTAAGGGAGCCAATTAGATTATTTAATTTAAATAATATTAATTTATATGTGTTTGCAAAAATGCATATATTGGCTAAAAGTGAGTTTATTCTCAATTTTCATTTCGCTATTTTATGGTTTTGGGGAAAATTCCTCCAAACCCTCTTGTGAGTAATCAATGTTTTGCTCATTGCAAGAGTTTGGCTTGGTGGATCATTGTGAGATCGGTCTCATTGAATTCATATTGGGATTGCTTCATTATGTTGATGGTTTCATTCGATTCGGTGTCCCCATTATTTTATGGCAGTAATTCTTGTTTTGCCCTTTTGGTTGAGAGGTAGGGCTTTTGAGTTTTATTGGTTTTTCTTCGTTTTAACTTCTAATTCTTGTGGCTAAATTCTAGGGAGTGAAGAACTAGTATTCCCCTCCATTTTTATGCATTCATATTACCTGGTTGGATGGGGGTGATCATTTCTATTTCATAGGAAATTAGAAATGCAAGATTAGGCGCTATTATGTTGCTAGTTTTGACGTGGTTGATTAGAAGTCAAATTTTATTTGACATTCCTTAGTTTGGGACTATTTGATCAATGGGTTTCCAATTTTGTCAAATTCCAAAATGTTTTAGTTTTGGGTGTTTTGGCATTGTCTCATTTTGCGTACCATCTATTTTTTTGCTCATTTCTTCATTTGGCTTATTTAGAGATTCGATCTTATATTAGTCACCTTAATGATTATGATCGTGAAATTACAATGGTTATAGGACATTCTAGATAATTTTATCTCTCGATCTGAACTCATGTTTCTATAGTGGATTTTGTGGACTCGTGTCTTTTGCTAGATTTCGTGTCTTTTGCTAGATTTTTCGGATTGGTAGTCAGCTTGTTTGGTGAATATTATTAGACCCTTGGTCTTGTGACCCTATTCTTGAGTTGGGGTTTCAATTTTGTTGTTATCCAAGAACTTTGAGTTTTGGGCTTTTTATTCTTGCCTCATTTTGCATGCCCCCATATTTGGTTGAGGTTTGGTAGTGTCTTCTTGGATTGTGGAAATGGACTGTACTCCATGCTTCGTTTCATGTTATGTTTCCACTTCATGGACTTTGGGATTCATGTAAAATCCATACTTTTGGATTTAGGCCAATTGAGTGAGTTTATGATGCTTGGTGATTTATTCTTTATTGGGATTCATGCCAAATCTATACTCCTAGATAAAGGTCGATTGAGTGATCTTGTCATATTTGAAATTTTTATTGTTTCTAATTCAACCCTTGTTTATGATCTTTGTGTAGTTGGTGTGCCCAAACATGAGCATGCAAGCATCCACTTATCGGGTTCTTGCGAAACCCAAACTCTTGATTGCTATCAATTGAGTTATATTCATTGGGGTTGGGTTGGGAAACTCCATTGTCTATAGGCACTCATTATGTGATGAGCATGGGTATGCAGAGTAGATAAGTAGAGGGGCTTCTCTCATGACCTTGGGTGATGTTCCCAACAAGGTAAATGTAATAAGATAAGATAATGATATTAATGTCAGAAAAAAGACCAATGAAGGGTCTAAGGGACTGGAACATACAACAAGGAAAACAAATAACCCAGTGGGAGCACCAAACAGTGCCCGAAAAAGGATGAGCAACAAAACAAAACTAAGAGAGGAAACAAGAATGAACAAACAAGAGAAGGACTAGATATCCTTGCTTGATACAAAGAAATCCATCACTAAGGGATAATATCTAGGGAGACCAAGAGCCTGAGCCTTAATCTAAGTAGCCATAGGAGTAGAATGTTGCTACTAGATGAATCAATGACGTGATCTAATAGATTTGGTGTGTCCCAATGCAGGTGTATCCAATGGTCGCTTCCTGCCCTTGGAGGGTGACAAGGGGGGATAAGGTGGTGATGAGCTAATCCATGGCCTAACTCTGTGGAAACATGAGTTGTAAAGTGTGGCCATGGAGCTGTGAAGTCTCATGGAGGTGGAGGGTTAAACATTGTTGGTTAGGGTAACTGAAGAAGGCCGTCTAAGATTTGTAGTCTCTGAATAGGTAGTGAAACCTACCTCTGATCTCATAGTAGATGGGACATCTAAAGATGTTGTAAAAGCTTCAAAAATAATTGAAATTCTTAAATATAAATTTATTCAATTAAATAGGTTGCATTAATTCTTATGTTTATAATAATTTAATGAAAAATTAATTTACAATTAAAATGTATACTTATTAATTATATTATAATGAATGTAAATATTTACAATAGTTATATATAGATCACTACTCCAAATGATAATTAAAAGATAATATCGATAAAAAAATGTCATCTAACAAACTTAAACTCGTAATATTAAATGATTCATAATAACATAGTTTTTAATTATATATATAATTATTTGATATGTTATAATTGACATAAAGAAAAAATAATAATTTGAGCGAGAGAGAGAGAGAGAGAGAGAGAGAGAGAGAGAGAGAGATGTGGTTTGGTAGGGTGGGGGTGGAAAGGAGATAGAAAGAGAGAATATGCAAAGGGAAGAGAAAGAGAGAGTAAGGGATTGAGAAGAAGAGGGATATGGAGATGAAAGGAAGAGATAAACAAAGATAGTGAGAATGAAATATATAACTAAGAGAAGGTAGAGAGGGAGATATAGGGATAGAGATGGACAAAGGGAGAGATGGAGAAGAAATATGGATATAGAGGAGAGTTGTATGTGGAGAAGAAAAGGGATAGGTGATGAGAGAAGTGAAAGGGGTAGACAGAGATGGAGGGATGAATATAAAAATGAGACAAAAGTAAATAGTGTTTGTGTGTGTGTGGGAGAGGGAGAGACCAGTGAGGGAGAGACACATTCAAGGAGATAATTCAAAATGAATGCTCAAAATGATGTGTAGGACATCAAAAATGATGGTTAAAGTAATCAAGATGAGGGTTGGGTATGCAAAGATGCAAGATGGAAGATGCAAAGTGATAATTTTTGAGGTGAAATGCAAAGGATGCAAGCTTAAATGCTAATGATTGCAATGTGAATATGAGGGATACTAAAAAGGTGCTATATGAAGTCTATATGATGCAAGTATGAGGCTCAAACTATGAAGAATGCAAGTGGATGTTATACAAGAGTGAAATCTATGTTTTGCCAAGCACGTTTAGGAGCACAAGTTGCCATGTTTTCCAAGGTTTGAATGTATTGAACCAAAGTTTGTGATGTTTTGACAATGTTTGATATTTTGACAAGGTTTTGCAAGTTTCCAAGGTGTAAATTTGAATGTTGGCTTTTATCTTGATTATGTTTTACACACACGCAAGACACATTAAGACAAGAATAGTTGTTAAAAGTGAACAGTCACACCACAGCCTAGGCTTTAGGACTGTATCCATTGAATTCCTACTTGAACCAAAGTTTAGCCATGCTTATCTAGAGTGGACAACTTAGGACCTTGGCCTCACAGGCTCCCCCTTATAGCACACTCATTTCTCGGGGCTACCAAGATCCGCTTCCCAAGGGGCATGACTTACCAAGGGACTGTTGTCTCTACTAAGGACCACGAGAATGTAGGATGTCTTCATGGGCATGGGTGACCCCTTGAGCCATTGGATAGAAAGGATTTTGGCCAATAAAACATGGTTTTTAGTAAGGGCATTCCGTTTAGCAAGTGAGTGATAAATTTCCTCAGAAGATCTCCCAACCCTAAGAACTGGGGTTTGATGCACCACAAGGGTATTGGAGGAGAGCTATCACTCAGCAATACTGCCGACACGGCTTTCACTGTAATCGAGTTTTATATAGCGGCTGGAACATTGACCTAGCTTTGTGCCCATTACTGCTCTGAGGTTGTCCCCTGGCATACCCAATAATGAGTATCTTGGTCCAAGGCAAGCCTCCTATAGAAGTTACATGGATTTATCTTACACCCAAGATCCACGAATGGTGAGGGGAGAGGATATGTCCAATGCAACTCTTAGGGATTTAAACACTGTAAACATGCCAGGTAGAAAATAAAAAGTTCATTTTAAGCACCAAACGAAGTGTTATTTAATCTAATAAATCCACACACATCATTTTGACAAACACACAATGGTCTTCGACAACGTCCTACAAAGCAAACATTAGTAATTTATAGTTATGATCATGTCTTCATCCCACAATTGCTGCATGCTGCAAGGAGACCATTAGTAACACAAAATCATCTAATCTATGTTCTAGAAGGAAATGAAAACCTTTGGTTATTTCTTTATAGAAATTGAGAATTCATAAAGAGTTATGGCACATTTATTTTTATTGAATGAATTTGATTTGAAAATAAAATTAAATATTTTTCATTAATTCAAGTTATAAATTAAAAAATTCAATTAAATGTAATTGCCGAGATAATTAAAGTGAGATAAGTAAAACTAACATGTAACCACACTTTAAAAGAATCTAGTTTGAATCTATTTAACTTCAATGTATCATTTAAACAACTTCACTAATGAAAGAAAGAAATAAATAATTTAGATGTTCAATTTTTTTTTAACAAATTCAATATTTTAAAAAATGGAAAAATCAATAAGAATATACATTTATTAACACCATGAATGTGTTACTAATTTTTAATTTAACTTCAATGCATTCATTAAACAACTTCATTAATGAAAGAAATAAATAAATAATTTAGATATACAATTTTTTTTTATCAAATTTTGAACAAAGATAGGAAGAACATTAATTTGCAAATATTGAGAAATCTCTCACCTACCTTCGATTTATCTATGGACAAAATTTGTGGCAAAGACAGGCCTGCAATGCACTATCAGGTTGATGCCAAATATAGAGATTGATGGCACAAAATGACATCTATGATGGAAATTTTCAGTCAATGATTGAAACGTGAGACATGGTGGTTTTTGTTTCTCAGTTAGAATGATGTTTCATGCATGTAGATGCAGGTCCCATTTCTAATATTTTTTTGGTTTTTTCGACTGTTCGCACAAACACAAAAAAATTAGGCATGTTTGCACGAACATGGTCACTTAATTTTTTGACCACCGTGAAATTGCAATGGGCATGTTCGCCTGAACATGCTTAATATGTTTGCGCGAACACCATATTCGGGCGAACGCCCAAAATTAAGAAAATTTCAACCCATTTTTCATTTATTTTTATTTTTTGCTCTTTTGACTCCCATAATTGAAGGAGAATGATCTCCTACTATAAAATAAAAAATATCAAAATGTGCTACTCAAAGCAAGCTTTCCAATGACTATAATTTTAATACATATTTTAGTCATTAAGACTTTCAAATATGAGTTTAACTCATTATAGGTTCATTACCGATTCATTACCGATTGAACATCAACTAACTTTGACACCTTGAGAAAATTAGTAAATTAGGTCAATTTTTTTTTGAAAATGTAGGCACTAGCTTATTGAGATACCTTACTATTCAAAAAAAAAGTTTAGGTTTATGATAAATTGACTTCAAATTATCTGTGTCAAACGGAATGTATGTCTAAATTACGATTCGTGTCCCTTCAAAACTTCATAAACTATACAATATTCAACAAAAATAAATCAAAACAAATGTAGACACTGGATATTGATGTTACAAATCCAACGCCAAAAGAATTACTTTATTATCATTTCTAGAAAAAAAAGTTATGTCTATCAAATGGACTATCACTCTTCAAAATATTGAATTTTATTATGTACCACTTTTCGGAGGAGATAAAAAATATTGACATAAATATTTTTTTTTTTTAGATTAAAAAATATAGTTACAAAGTATTCAAAATCACTAGTTTATGTCATTTTGAAATTATTTATAGTTTTGGAGATATAGTCACTTGAATGTGACGTTTGTTGCAAAAATATTGATTTCAGTGTCAAAATTGGTCAAAAAGTGGAACCCATTATTGGGGGGTCACCCAGGACTAAATCATAATCTACAAAGTGTGGCATACTTGAATAAAATTGGATTCAAGATAAAATTTATGAATGGGAAGGCCAAGTTATTGCATGGAAAAGGAAATATGGTTGGGTCTAGCAAACAAACTCTAGGAGTTGTGAAATCCAACTCCACAGCTCACCAAGATCACTTACATACAAATAACCTATTGAAGGGAAACCAAAGAAGGAAGAGATGGAGCTTGGAAAAATCTTAAACAGACTTGAGAGAGAACATATTGCAAAACAAAGAAAATGTATTTACAATGAAAATGAGTTGTTGTGAGATACAATGAGAGAGCCCAAATATAAAGGCCTCATGGAAGCTTGTAGAAAAAGCTAAAAAGTGGTAGAAGAGAAGGTTGACAACCAAGCACACTTCCACAGAAAGGTGGAACATGATAGAAGGTAACAAACTCTTGTGTTGTCAACAACTCATCACTAGAACTATTAACGACATGCATTAACTTAAGTAAACTTAAGTAAATAGAATAAATAATTAATTATTAATTATTTACTCTAACACCCCCCTTTAAGTGCAACTTAGAAGAATTCCTTAAGCTCACAAAAACTAAGATGAAAATATAGAATGGGTCCTAGAAATAAGGCCATGTTAGGTACCCATGTACAATATAAAGAAATACAACCTCTAAAAATGAGGAAAGAGAGAAAACCATATGGGAAAAACCCTCCCCCAAAAAGAGGTAACCTAGTGAAGGACTGAAGAAGCCTCCAACTAGAGGAATGTCTCAGAAAAAAGGAACAAAGAGTGATCATGAAGAGCATCACTGAAGCATGAAGAAGCCACAAATTCTACCATTAGAAAAGAAACTACTAATTTGAAGAACCTCCATGGAAGAAGAAGGCATGAACTGAGTGTGTCAATATGGTAGATGATCCATCTCACCAAAATGCATAGGTAGCCAGCCACTACAATCACACAACTAAGAAGGTGAGCCAAAATTCTCTATAGATAGAATCAAGAATGATGAGAGAGGGGAAGAGGTACATACACCTATAAAGACATGGTCACACTAACTCTGCATGGGAAAACAAAAGGAAGAAGGCCAAAAATAAGAAACAACTATCCCCCCCATGGTGCTTTATAAAAATAGTGAAAGTAAAACTATCTTAAAACAACGTTCATGAACTTGAAATGTAAGAGTGGCACTTTATCTCAGTGTATATACATAAAAGTTCCTACAAATGATGTCTACAATGATCAAAAAAGGAAAAAAGCTAATACAAAAGATAGTATAGCCCAAAATAAAAGATTTCATGCTAGAAAAATGATCCTTAGACCTCAAACACTCAAGATATCCACCATAGAGAAAAAATGTCAAAAACATGATGGAAAGAGCATGGACCAAAATTTGAAGGAAATGATAGCATTTCTTAAAATATGACAAAACCAGATTTCAAAAAATATAATGTTTTCAAAAAATTGACATGGGATGCAAAAGATATGCTTGCTAGAGTCTAAAATAGAACTTTAGACTTCAACTAAAAAATGAGCAAAAAAATTATATCAAAACATGAAAATACCTACACCAATGTCTCCGTCTTGGAACCATCTTTTCGGCACTTTTTTTAGATAAAAAAAATACTTCTATATACTCAAGTTATGGCCAAAAAACTATGAATAGGTCGAAAAGGACCCTAGAGAGCCTAGAAAGGGTGTTGATGTAGTGTGATGTCATGCTGATGTTAGCAAACTACTAGAAAAAAATTGATGGCTTTGCAGCTATCACAGCAAAAAAAAATGCCACATGGCAAGGTGGTGATGTGGTGGGTGATGTTGCAAGGGCCATGTGGCAAAGTGCCAAGTGGCATCCATGCCATGTGTCACCACCAAAATGTTTAATGCAGTTGTGATGGTGCAGAGAACTTCCATGTAGGCACTGTTGTGGGTGGGTGCTACAAGTGGCAGTGTTGGAGTAGAGGACACCGATGGAGCAGAGCAAATAGGAGTGTAGCTAGTACAAAAGGGAGGTGTGGCTAGGTCGCAGTGGAGGGAGCGTGGTGGCTGGGCTACGTGCATGGGCAGCCCTACGATGGCTACTAGGTGAAGCTGCGGTGGTGCAGCTCAAATATTTTTTTATTTTTATTTTTGCTCAAATTGTTCATACGGCCATACAACAATGCTTGCAACCAAAACAATTTTGCCTCCTAGAGCTCTATCTCCAAAATTGGAAAATTTTATATGAATCTTGACAGTAACTAACCTTCTAGATCCAATGGCAGTGCCTATTTAGGCCCAAAGTGCTCTAAAATAATTCTCTTCCCTCATATTGAAGAAAAATACACAAACAAACAAGGTTTTGTGTCTTCGAATTGCAGCTTCAAAAATCTTTCAACCAAGAAGCAGTAGGGAGGCTCTGATACCATGTAAGATTTGATGAAATCCAACTCCATAGCTCACCAAGATCACCTGCATGTCAATAACCTGTCAAAGGGAAACTAATGAAGGAAGAGGTGGAGCTTGGAAAAGCCCTAAATGAACTTGAGAGAGAACATATTGCAAAACAAAGAAAATGTATTTACAATGAAAATGAGTTGTTGTGAGATACAATGAGAGAGCTTGAATATAAAGGCTTCATGGAAGCTTGTAGAACAAGCTAGAAAGTGGTAGAAGATAAGGTTGACAACTAAATACACTTCCACAAAAAGGTGGAACATGCTAGAAAGGAAAAAATTTTCATGTTGTCAACAACTCATCACTACAACTATTAACTACATGCATTAACCTAAGTAAACTTAAGTAAATAGAATAAATAATTAATTACTCTAACACAAACAAAAGGTAGTTTTTCTACCTAGATCTCAGTGAAAGTTCATGTTTTATTGCTCAAGTACAAAAAAGTTGGTTGTGGCTTAAAAGGTTATGTCATGTAAACTTTGATAATCTAATCAAGATAAGAAAGAAGAAAAGAGCAAGAGGTATTCCTGGTCTAAGGAAACCTGATATGGGTCTATGCAAAATTGTCAAATTGGAAATATGGGAAAGACTAGTTTCAAAAGAAAAAACTATCATTTAGAAGAAGTCTTGGAGTTGGTTCATACAGACCTTTGTGGACCTATTGGAATAGAGAGCTATAGTGGAGACAAGTTTTTTATTTTATTTATTGATGACTATTCTAGAATGATGACCGTAATGTATCTAAAAGAAAAATCTAAAGAATTTCAAAATTTTAAGTAGTATTTGGCATGAGTAGAGAAACAAAATGGAAAGAAGATGAAGTGTTTGAGATCAAATAGAAGTGGCGAATTCATTTTCAATGAGTTCAATGAATTCTGCATTGAAAGAGAAAATAAGAGAGAAGTATTAGCCCCTGGTATACCACAATAGAATGGTATAGCTAAAAGAAGGAACAGATCGATCATGGATTGTGCAAGAACCTTGATGATAGAAAAGAATGTTGCAATCAAATATTGGAAGGAAGTAATCAATACTACAGTGCATACTTTGAATAGAGTATAGTTGAAGGAAGACTCAAATCAAACTCCTTATGAACTATGGTATGGCTAAAAACCTAATGTAAGTTACTTGAAAGTATTTGGTAGAAAATGTTATATCTTGAAGGAATCTAGGAAAGGTAAATTTGATGTCAAAGGTGGTGAAGTATATTCCTAGGATACTCCTATAGAAGTAAAGCATATAAATGTTTGAATTTATCCACTCATAAAATTAAAAAAAGTGCACACGTGAGAATTGATGAGTTTGTAGAAAAGAGTGAAGAAGAAAGCAGGAAAGAACCTAAGGATTACAGAAGGTTTTTTTACTATGAACCTAATACGTTGCAAAATATATTTGAAAGTTAGGAGGTCTCACCTCCTGAGTCCCCGAAATCTCTAAAATCTACCAAGTTGCAACCAATGCAACCTGAGTCATAGTCAGAAGGACCTAAGTCATAGTCAGAAGCTACTGAGATATTGCCAAAGCAAACTAAGTCTAATGGACCCAAGTCACAGACAATGGGACCTGAGATTAATATAGAAGAACATGAAGAGGTTAGTGGAACATGTTCTAAATCCAAAGTACCTATGTTAGCAAGATATGTCAAAAGGCATCATGCACCTGATCAGATCATTCGAAAAAAATAAGATGAAATAATGACAAGAAACAAATTGAAAGGTACATATTTGCTTGCTGAATTTGAACCTAGAAATGTTAAAGATGCTTTGCATAATGAAAGTTGGATTGAGGCTATGAATGAAGAAATAGAACAAATAGAGAGGAATGAGACTTAGAATCTTGTTCCTAAACCCAAGGATAAAAATGTAATTGGCACAAAGTGGGTTGTTATAAATAAGCTAAATGAAGATGGAAAAGTCTTAAGAAACAAAGAAAAGTTAGTTTGTAAAGGTTATTCTCAAGAAGAAGGTATTGATATTGGTGAAACTTTTTCTCATATTACAAGATTAGAAGGTGTTAGAACTTTACTAGCATATGCAACACACAAAGGATTCAAAGTTTATCAAATGGATGTGAAATTTGCATTCTTGAATGAAATTCTTGATGACGATGTCTACACAGAACAACCTGAAGGTTTTGTGGATCCTAGCAAAAGATATATGGTCTGAAAATTACAAGAAGAATTGTATGGTCTCAAGCAAGCTCCTAATGTTTGGTATGAAAGACTTCATAACTACTTGATAAATATTGGTTTTCAAAGAACAAATGATAACAACAACCTATATATCAAAGAAGGAGCAGAAAAGAAGATTGTGTTGATAGAAATCTTTGTGGATGACACTTTATTTATAGGAAACGATGACTTATGCAAGGCATTTTCAAAAGATATGAGTAAAGAATTTGAGATCTCTATGTTTGGAGAGATAAAATTCTTTGTTGGATTGTAGATACAGCAGAAAATGGATGGCATCTATATTACACAATCCAAATATATCAAGGAGATAATAAAGAAGTTTGGAATAGAAGATTCAAAACTAGTTGGGACACTTATGTCTACTAGACATAAGCTTTCCAAAAATGATGATTCCAAAGTGGTAGATCAAATCACATACAGATCGATGATTGGAAAATTGCAATATGTAGTGTACAAAAGGCCTGACATTACATTAAGAGTTCATATGGTGGCAAGATTCTTAGCAAATCTCAAGGAAAATCACATCATGGAAATCAAGAGAATCATGAGGTATCTGAAGAGTACTAAAGACTATGGATTATGGTACAAAAAAGGAGGCAATTTGGATTTGAAAGTATTCATAGATGTTGATTGGGCAAGAAGTGTTGATGACGGAAAGAGCACCATTGGTGGAGCATTCTTTCTTGGTAAAAGACTAGTGTCTTGGACAAGAAAGAAGAAGAATTGTATTTCTTAGTTCACAAAAGAAGCAAAATATGTGGCAGCAACAATTAATTGTTCCAATGTTGTTTGGTTTAAGCAACTATTGACAGGTATGAAGGTAGACATCAAGGATCCAGTGGTTATTGTAACGCCCTACTCGGGAACCCAAGAGAAATAAACCTATTATGTTACAATGTTTAATGAACTATTTTTATTTTTATTTTTAAGTTTGACAACATCAAGATAACATTAATGTGGAAGCAATATGAACATACACATCAAATACACATAAGCAATTACAGATGTAGTTTCAATTCCTCAAGCGTTTCTTTACATTGAGTCACATTTAAGAAGTTTAAATTAATTAATTTAAGTTTCAAGTACAATGTCTCTTGAACATAAAGAAATAACAGATACATAATCACATAAGAAAATGCATAAGTATAACTAATACAATGAAAGTACATCTAATAAATAACATCCACTGCACATGTCATAGGGTATGTGAGAATAGATACAATACATCAAAATACATGATAACATATATACATCAATTGAAAAGAAGTCTTTGAGATAAGAAATAAGAATGATAAAGGTACAATTGCATCACTAAACATCCAACAACTGAAAATGTGAGGGGGACCCAAATGGTAAGAAGACACTACCTCTCGACCACATGGTTACCTAATCAGGCTTCCACTCCCACTATATAGGGAAGATAATGAATGATCCACAAATGGATAATCAAACATAAAGCATTCCTAAGATAGGAATCCTAAAAGCCAAAACTATCTAACACATATTGCTCAAGAAGATAAGACACTCCAAAAGAAAGAACATGCAATCCAATACCAACATTGCATAACAAACATCATACATATGCCAAGAATATATCAAATCACCAAAATCATAAGATAAAGTCAATGAAAGATATCCACCTCAAGTCAAGGATCACATGACAATAGTATAATATCCATAAACCACCAATCACCATCAATGAAAGTAAATAACCACATTAAATGCATCCAACAATAAGTACACCACCAAAGGTACAAAAAAAAGCTATAGAGGAGACTCAGGCTACATTTTAGGGAGTGTTATCACATGGTCAAACTATTTGAGTTACCTTGGATTGGTCTCTCAATAGACCCCGGACCCTCAAGCGTTGAGTTACCCTAGATTGGTTACTCTGAACTCTGGACCCTCAACATAACACATGTGGAACCAGAGAACCCTCTCAAGAAGATGAAGCAAACCAATCATACTATCATCCCATTCCCATCCTTAGTCTATACAAGCACTCAAAGCATGGGCAAGGCAAATATCTCTAACTTATCTTTTTAGTGTGTTTCTTCAAAATATTAATTACTAGATTATCACTTATTACATAACTTACAATAGGTTACCCTGACACTAACTGCTTTGGGTCCAGACCCCTACTATAATCCACTCCCAAAGACATGCACCTAGATAACCTCTCCTAAGTACATAAAACATAGTTGTGTCCCATACCATAACACCCTTAAAGATCAAACTCAATTCCTTAACAAGCAACCCAAAAATAAGTTAGTTCTCCCAACCCAAGTAGACATAAATGCACCACATAGAAAAACTTATAAATGTTCTTTTAGATTTAAACAAAAACACAAGCTCATCATAATATTTGAAATAAATATACATCATAAAAGAAATCACAAAGACAACCTCTGGTGTGCATCCTAACTTGGCCGACTAAACAATTCACAAAGAGAAATTATCAAGAAAATAAACATCACAAGACTATAAATAGAATATTAGAAAACACATAGTTTTCAACCACATGATTTAATTTCACCAATTTCTCTTGTTTAATTTGGGTCATAAGGATGTGTTTAGAAATAAAGTAAGAATATACATGTTAATATAAATTGTTATGCTAATAAACTTATTTAAAATAATAAGCATTTAAATATCCAATCTTTTTATGCATCTAAAATATCATGCAATATTATCATATTATTAATTTAAATAATCTTTAATCATAAATGATTTAATTAATAATATACATGTATATTATTAGATTAAATACTAATATTAATTTCATTTCTAAAATATTAATTTGACTTTTATTTAAGTCCAATATTAATATTTATTTTTCTTTTAATTCATAATGCAACTAGAGATAAAATTATAAATTTAATTGAATTATTTATAATATCTCTCAAAGTCAAATAGTTATTAAACTAGATGATTAAAAAGTGAACTCTACCACAACTTCTCTTAAAATATAATAAAATTCTAAATATTTATTTATTAACCTCCCTCTTGCATTAATAAATATAAAATTATTTATATGCAACTAAGAGTTTAATTAGACTTAAATAATCACCAATACTACCATTCACTTTATAAATGGATTTAATGTTTATTTAATTTTAGAAATTAATAAATTATTATTATTAATTTTTTTAAATAAATAAATTTAAAAATTAAATTATATAAAATAAAATTACACATGCAATTAGTATTTCCACATGTCTTTGATCTCTCAAATCATGCAATCATACTATACTTAATTTTTTTACTTTTAGCATTTTTTTTTCACATGCATGTAACCATACTATACTTAGCTTTATATTTTTAACATATTTGTTTTCACATGTAAAGAACCATACTATCCTTAGCTTTCTATTTTTAGCATATTTGGTTTCACATGCATGTAACTATACTATACCTAGCTTTCTATTTTTAGCATATTTGTTTTCACATGCATGTATATGTTTAGTTACAATGTGTTTTCCTCTCAATTAATCTTTTATTTTCCAAATAAATATTGCAATTAAATTATTTTAGATGTAAGAAGAATATTCATCTATATTTTGAGAATTTATCATAATCATATAATTCTAATGACAAATTTAAAGTTGAAAGCCTAACTATTAAATTTATTGTTTTCTTCTAATTTTCAATAATCAAAATTTTCATTATATTAGAAAAGGGTTTATAAGAATAGAGTCACAATAATTTTCTACATTTTTTCTATAATTTTTTTATTTTTAGCATATTTGGTTTCACATGCATGTAACCATACTATACCTAGCTTTCTATTTTTAGCATATTTATTTTCACATACATGTATATGTTTAGTTACAATGTGTTTTCCTCTCAATTAATCTTTTGCTTTCCAAATAAATATTGCAATTAAATTATTTTAGATGTAAGAAGAATATTCATCTATATTTAGAGAATTCATGATAATCATATAGTTCTAATGACAAATTTAAAGTTGAAAGCCTAACTATTCAATTTATTGTTTTCTTCCAATTTTCAATAATCAAAATTTTCGTTATATTAGAAAAGGGTTTATAAGAATAGAGTCACAATAAATTTCTACATTTTTTCTATAATTTTTCTCAGTCAAGTTTTCTTGATTCATAAGTTTTCCTTTTTTTCAAAATCTACAACATAATTCTTTATTCGACAATCAATACAGTAAATTAATAAGCAATATGAAAAAACCTAGGAAGACATGAAGTAGACAGACTTTTCAATGAAATTCTACAATGGGTTTTCAAACCCTACCACAAAACCACAACTAAAATCTGAGACAATCTATGAATGCATGCAAATCCAAACCCTTTGAAACTTTCAACAATTCTTTTAATTCTATTCTGAATTTTGCTCCCCAAAATTTGTGTAATTGCAAAATGAGCTCTAGATCTCTAATAAAGAGTTTTTCTCTAAATTGGGGCTCTGATTATGCAATCATGAGAGAGAACTCACTGATCAATTATTGTTTATTACTTGTTATCTTTTACCTTTTCATGCACAACTTTTTAGATATTTAATTAAAATATCTTTATTAAATTAATTGGCTCTCTCTTTAATTAATTTTTGAAGCATTTTTAATAATATATTTATTAATTTAATTAATAACATTATTTAGAGTTTATTTTTAAAATAAAACTCTTAAATAATTATCATTAAATTAAATAAATATGTTATGCCACAATTAGAACTATAACTTTATTTTTAAATTTTATTCTTTTATATTTTATTTTCCTCCAATTTATTAATTAGTGCAAGCACTAAGTAAAGCATAGTTTATTATTTAAATTAATAATAATAATCAAAACTCATTATTTAAATACAACTCTAATTTAATTATTATTAAATAAATAATTATAATAAAGTAATATTAAATCTTTAATATTTTAATTCTTTTTTTCTCCAATTTCTTAAATTAGACTTTTAAATTAAATCTTTTAAGTTGAAGTAAATATTTAATTAATTTATAATTAATTAAATATCATCATATTCTAATTTCTCTTTAACCAATTTTCTAAATTTAGACTTTTAAATTTAAGCACATATTTAATTAGTTTTTTAATTAATTAAATATTCTAATACTTTAATATTTTCTTTTTAATCAAATAATATTTAATAATTCTCAATATTATATAATTAACCAAAATATTATAATTAAATCATTTACCAAATAAACCACATAGTGAAATTTACATAAAATCAACATTACCAAAATAGACCAAAGCTCAAAATCAAACAATACAAACAAAGATAAACTCACGGGTTTAAAAAGGGTAGATAGATTGTTATGAGTCCTCCTTGCAGAACAAGTATTTAAGCTATATCTGGGATTGGACCTGATCATTATCCTCTCATTCTCACCATTTGAGTATTTGTAATTAGGCACACTCATCTTAGCAATTTAGGAAAGTCGATGCCCGGTACTTGCATCATGCATAAAAGATGAGCATGTACATGTATATAAATATATCTAAACTAAACAGGCAATGGCAAGGAGTGGTACATTTTGTAGATCCCGAGTAGTAGGTGACTACAACTCCCTCCCTTAACCACATCAAACACATTAGACAGAAGATAAAATAGACATGTGCATCATATACATGCAATTATGGGGTAAGTACCATAATAATTATAATTCAAACATCAAATGTTCAGACAAAATAATGCACCATTATGAACATGAAGTAATCATCATTAAAGTATCATCTGACATTACTATGAAAGAAATCACATTTATTAACTATGAATCATTAAAGCATCATTAATGCACTAGTAACCATAACCATTAAAAAATACATGAAATATAGTCAACCAAGTACTCATCACTGATATAGCACTAATCCAAGTCATGAAATAATATCATAAAACTATAAATCTAGTATCCTTAAAACTAATCAATACATAAAATTGGCCTAAAAGAGTTTGGTAAATATAATGGAGAAGAAAACTAAAGGTGGGCAATATAGTTATCTTTTGTGATAACACCAGTGCAATTAATATATTAAAGAATCTTGTGATGCAAGCAAAAACCAAGCACATTGCTATAAAATGTCATTTTTTAATAGAATTGGTACAAGATAAAGAGGTAAGATTGGAATATGTGAATACTAAAGAACAAATTGCAAACATATTCACTAAGTCATTACCTAAAGATGCATTTTTGTATCTAAAAGGTAAGTTAGGGGTCATTCCAGTATTTGAAGCTCACTAAATGAAGTTTAGTGATGCATCAACTAGAGTATGTTGAAGATCAGACAATTGATATAGTGTTGACAAGGGCATATTTTTGGCATCTCTGGCATATTTTTGGCATGAGATGTCAAAGAGGGAGAGTTTTCTATCATATCTCACAAAAAATTTCTAAAGAGGGAGAGTATATATTTCATAGAAATTTTTACTTCCAGAGATGTCAAATAAGGAGAACTTAGTCTAATATCAAAATTTTTCTATCAAAAGAAGATGTTGAAGACAAATTTTTGCTAACAAAGGGAGAAACTAAATGCAGAGGGAGTTCACACTAATAGAGGGAGTTCTCATGGATGAGAATTGAAATGAAACTAAGGATATGTTCCTTACTTTATTCTTGCTCTAAAATTTTATTGTATTATGATATGTTGTGTTTCCATCAATGCCAAAGAGGGAGATTTTTGAAAATAATTGGTTAATTATGTATTGTCTTTGATGTTACATAAAATGTCATATCATTTCCAGTCAGTATATGTTGAGTTCACTCGAGAGATGAAGATAGTTTCCTATATCTGTCGAGCATTCCAAAGTTTTCCAAGTTTAGAAGACAGTGTTTACCGAGTTCACTCGGGCATCAAAGAAAAGTTTGCAGAAGTTGAGTGTTAACTGAGCTCACTTAGTTAATGAATGAAATGTTGGATGAAACCAGTGTTAACTAAGCTCACTCAATTACCAAAGGAACTTTGTGAATATGTAGTGTCAACCAAGTTCACTTAGTTAACACAGAAAAATCATTTCTAAGTTAGTGTCTACCAAGCAAGGTCAGCTAACAAAGGATTTTCTTGTTTTGGCATATTAAGTTCAATTGTTTGATTGGTGGTTCTAGCTAACTGAGGAGATGAATATTAAGTATTCTAAGTTTTATTAAAGCCGACTTGACAATGTGTAAGATATAAATATAAGGTCAAGTTGAGAATTAAATGTGTGGAACATAACAAAAGATCTGAAGATGCTTAGAGGAAGTGAATTAGAAGGATAAGCAAAATATCCTTCTTGAGCTGCAAAGATGCATTCAATCAGAAAGGATCAAGCATACAAACCAAAATTGAGATCTATAATCAGCAATTCAATTGCATTAGAAATTAGGTCATTTCATTATTACTCTCTAACCATTGTAGTAGTGATCTAAATCTCTTAACAGAGTTGGCTTAACGACTATTTATAAATCCTCTAACAAGGTCACATTTCTATTTGAAGTGTCTTAAAGACCTCTAAAAAGGCCACTCCTAATAGGGTGATCAAATCCTCTAATAGGGTCACGGTTGGTTCCTAATAGGGCTCACTTCAGAAGAGTGAAAATTAGTAACTAGTTGCAATTGGTAGTTTTTTCCAAATTGGCTTTCCACGTTAAATCTTGGTGTCACTTGTGTTTATGTAACTAAGTTAAATTTAAGGTTAATCACATTAATATCAATACATTCAATTATTTCCAAGTTAAAGTTGATTCTTAGTGCTTGCTGAGTTACAACATTTGCTAGCATAAACCGAGTTCATGTGTGTTTATCAAGTAATGATAGAATACATTTAATCAGAGTTTATGTTTTGAATTTTATTGACATCTAAAGGATCTAGTATTTATTTTTGTAGTAATTGATTCATCTTTCCCCTCTCAGTTACTCCTCTCATATTTCCAACAACACCTACTAAAAAAAGAAAGTCAGGAAGACTGGTAAAGATTAAACAAGAATGTATAAAGAAAAGGGTCAAACATACCACCAGTGAACTAGGAAAGAGAATAAAAACCATGCAAGTGAGGAGTTTTGAAAGCTTAGAAGATGATACTAAAGATAGACCTGTTGAACAAGATGTGCAGGAAGCTAAGACAACTACAAGCAAAAAGGCATGGAAACCAAAAGTAGAGAATCTAAATATGCAGATTAAAAATAATGACAATTTTGTACAATTAAATAATTTTTATAGCATGTATAGCAGCATGGATAGGAGGCAATTAGAGAATGTCATAATAAGAAACATGATTCTGAGTAATAAGATATTTGATAGCATTCAGAATAAAATTCATGAAGACCTATACAATAGGTTGATTAATAGGAAGAGAAGAGTAGTAGAAGAAGATTTGAACATGAGGATCACATCCTTAAACAAGTTATGGGATGTTGGATCAAAAGAAGAATCTAACAAAATTTTGAAGGGTATTGAGCTCTTTCTAAGGAACAAAAGAAAAGCAATTCTTCTGATGGGAGGCAATTATGAAGAGGTTAGGTAAGAAACATAGGAGGCAATATTAAAGTACATGCCCTCAATGCCTAAGGAGAGTGTGCAAGCTAAAGATCATAATCCAGTGTATGTGGAAGTCCATACACCTTCTAGGGAAGAGGAAGAACCAGAGGAAACACAACAAGCTCTATCACTACCTCATATAGTTATGAGTACTAAATCCATGCAAGTGGATAGTATGCACATAAATGTGGACACTAAAGAGAACCCATTTGCAAGGTATGGAGAATATACTGTTGGCAATATCAACAATATCACTGATTATTCTAGTTTTGATGATGAGGAAGAAGAGAAAAAGAAGAAGGAAGAACAAGAAAAGAGGGAACAGGAAGCAAAAGAAAAGAAAAGAAAAGAAGAAGAAAAAAGAAGAGGTAAAGAAGAGAAAAGAAGAAGAGGAAAAGGAAGAAAATAGAAGAAGAAAGGAAGAAGAAAGAAGAATATGTGAAGAAAGAGGTTGAGGAAAAGAAGAGAGCAGAGGAAGAAAAGATAAAGGTTATTATACTTTTAGTAGTGTTAGTAGCTAGAACATCAGCAGTAGCATCTATTCTATCTGATGATGAAGATCATAAAGAATTAATGGGCACTTTGAGCAAGTTATTTGAGAAGAATAAAATTGTTAAGTCTTTAGAGAAGACTCTTGTTGAAGTCTTTGAGTGCATGTAGAAATCAATTTCCACAACTGTATCAAATCTAGACTTGCAAGCCAAAGCAAAAGATTTGGTCAAGACCTTTGATGGGGAATTCACAACTTTAGCTGAAGTAGTAGCAGTGCAAGCACAGAAAAATCATGAAGCAACCCTATTTAACATAGTGTGCACCAATGTGCACAATGATTTGAAGGCACTTGATGAAAAAATCAAGTAATTGAGAAAATGTATTCCTCAAGGTAAGAAGTTGTACGGACAGTGCACAATGTCTTACACTTAACTATCAAATTTTAATGCAAAGATCAAAGGCCATATGAGCAAGGTTCAAACACTCACTACAAGATTGCAGCAACCTGAGATCAAAACTGAAGATTTTGGGAATGACATTGAGAATATCCACAATGTTGTCAAAAGCATTGAATGTGACAAGGAGAAGGTAATAAGAATATTTTATGTTCTCAAAGAATATCTGACACTTAAAGTTTTAATTTTGCAAAGGCAATTGAAGGAAGGTCATTCAGAAAAGAATCCCTATGACAAATTTGCCTATACTGACTTGAGCACAATTGAAGTAGCATCTTATGCACTTTTTGCACTCATCAGTATATCAAATACAATCAAAGGAAACTAGAAGAAATACTTTGACAAACTAAAGATTCATTTTGTAGATTGCATAACCAGAATGACAAGTTGATCAACAACAAGCAATAAGTTTTTGTGATATAGTTTTGGCACCTTTGTCAATGATGTCAAAGGGGGAGTATTATGTAAAGGAAAATTTGTATAGATGTAAATGTATATGTAAAGGGGTGCTTATGTATGTATCAATGTAAAGGAGTGATAACGAATGTAATGATCCATCAAAACATGAATAAAATTGTTATGTTTTGAAGGTGATTTTTGTGTAGTTACTTTTATTTGTTTTTGTTATGTATGACATCATTTTGGGACTTAGCCAATTTTTCCAAATGTTTCCATTAATCTCAAAGGGGAAGATTGTTAGCAATATGGTCAAATATATGTGTTGATGATTGTCATTTATGGCAACATACATTCAGCATTTTATTTATGCATTTAGAGATAGAAAATTGTCTAAGTATTAGATAGTTTGTAGTAGCATAGAGTATAGATCTTAAGAGTACAGATGATGCATAGAGAGTTAGATAATGCATAGGTGAGGAAAGGTTTGTGGCATTTTCATGATGATGTGTACCAGTGTGCATGTGTGTATGAATAGTATGACACAAGTTATATTAAGATTAACAGTGCAGGCATTTAACAGTGCAGAAAATAGCATAGCAAGTAAACAAAGTTGTGTGGCTTTAGGAGTTATTTTGGTTATAAAATAATTACTAAGTTATGTTGACCTCACTATGTGGATATTATTTTATAAGTCATTTTATATATATCAAGAGTGTCATAACATGAAGTTTGATAGTGTAGAGTTTTGAGAATGTGCAAGGTATATGTAAAGATCTTATCTTGCACAGATAATGGAGAAGTTGCATGATTAGATATGACATGCAAACTATTGTGAGAACTATTAGTGAGCCTTATGCGATGTGAAATCTCATGTAAGATTAGAGAAAGTGTGAGTTACAGTAGCAAAGCAAGTATTGTATGTATACCTATCTTGTGAAGGAATTAAATTGTATAATTACATGTTAGTGTAGTGGGCTCTTCTTGCATACATTGTAATTGTTCTACCAACTCCTAACAGGGTTGAGGTTTCTAACAAGACCAAGTCCTCTAACAAGGACTCAAGACACTATATGCACTTCATAGACTCCTAATAGGGTCAATATCCTTAACATGATCCTATTGTTTAGTGAATCATCTAATGGGTATCATCCCCACCAAGGTTTTCCCTTGGCCAGGGTTTCCCTAGTTAACAAATAATGTTGTTATGATTTCTCTATGTGCATGGTTATATTTATTGTTTAGTGTTTTTGGTTTACTTTCATATGCAAGTTATAAAGTAATTAACAATAGTCAGTTGTCGGCAAAAGTTTGTAAAATACTGATTCACCCCCCCTCTCAGCATTATTTATTTCTAACACTATTAAAGATGATGAGGATAATGGGGATAATGAAAATATGGAACTTATTTATCCATGGATAATAGATAGTGGTTATTCTCATCACATGACTAGTGATAAAACAAAGCTCGAACACTTGGGGCACTATTATGGTGGAAGTGTTAAATTTGGAAACAATGAACCATGTTATGTGAAGGGAAAAGGTTGCATTGCATTGACTAATGGAATCATATGTGATAATGCCTACTGGGTTGAAGGACTAAGACATAATCTTCTAAGTGTGGCATAGCTAAACAACATTGGATTCAAGGTAGAATTCATGAATGGGAAGGCCAGGCTTCTAAATGGTAAAGGAAACCTAGTTGGAACTGGTAATCAGACAAAAGGTAACCTAATCTATCTGTATCTCTCTGATAGTTCATGCTTCTTGGCACATGCAGAAGAAAGTTGGTTGTGGCATCAAAGGATGTATTACATAAAATTTAATAATATAGTTACTATAAAGTGAGAAGTATTCCAAATTTGAAGAAACATGAAATGGTGACATGAAAACAATGTCATATTGGAAAGATGGTTACAACTAGCTTCAAAAGTAAGAATTCCAATATTGAAGAAGTCCTGGAATTAGTTCATACAAATCTTTGTGGACCAATAGGTACATAGAGCTACACTAGAGATAAATTCTTTAATTTTTTTGTTGATGATTATTCTAAGATGATGATAGTAATGTAATTAAATGATAAATTTGAAGCTTTTCAAAAATTCAAGTGGTATCTAGCTAGAGTTGAGAAATAAATAGGTAAAAAATTAAAATACTTAAGATCAGACAGAGGAGGAGAATTCATCTCTAATGAATTCAATGAATTCTACAATAAAAGAGGAATCAAAAGACAAGTATCTGCATCTGGTACACCTCAGCAGAATGACATAGCAAAAAGAAGAATAGATCTATCATGGATTGGGCAAGAATACTAATGATAGAGAAAAATGTTGCAACCAAATAATGGAAGGAAGCAATCAACACAACAGTTCATACCTTGACCCAAGTTCAACTGAAGAAAGGTACAGATTAAACACCTTATGAATTATGCTATGTCTATAAACCTAATTTTTGTTACTTCAAATTATTTGGAAGAAAATGTTATATTATAAAAGAGTCAACGAAAGGAAAGTTTGTTGCGGAAAGAGATGAAGGCATTTTCCTAAGATACTCCAACAAGAGAAAATCATATAAATGTTTGAATCTTACTACTCACAAGGTTATCAAAAGTCCACATGTAAAAATTGATGAGTTTTCAGAAAAGAATGAAGAACAAAGTAGTAAAGAACCTAAGGATTACAAAAAAATTGTCTACTTTGAACTTGGTACATTACCCAACATTCAACATATTACCCCACCCAAGTCACCCAAGTCTAGAGTGTCAACCGAGTTGCATCTAGTGCAACTTGAGTTGGAGATAGTTCAAACTAAGTCTTAGATAGAGGAACTTGAGTCATTATCTATGGGAATCGAGTCTAAGACAGCAGAAATAAAGCAGAATTTAGAAATTCATAGAACCTTTGAGCATGGTGAACCAAGTGAATCTAGTCCAGAATCTAGAAGTAAGATACCTATACTTTCTAGATATGTCAGAAGGCATCATGCACCTAAGAAAATAATTGGAGATTAAAAAAAAAGGCACAATGACAAGGAAACAACTAAAAGGTACATTTTCATATTAAATTTGAACCTAGAACTATTAATGGTGCATTGAAAAATGAAAGTGGGATAGAGGCAATGAATGAAGAGATTGAGAAAACTGAAAGAAACAATACTTGGACTCTTGTTCCGAGACCCAAGGATAAAAATTTAATTGGTACAAAGTGGGTATTCAAAAAAAAAAATTGAATAAAAATGGAAAAGTATCAAGGAATAAAGCAAGACTAGTGTGTAAATGATACACTCAAGAAGAAGGCATAGACTATGGAGAAACATTTGATCCTGTTGCTAGACTTGATAGAGTCAGAACACTACTTGCATATGTTGCATTTAAAGGATTTAAAGTGTATCAAATGGATGTAAATTCTAGAAGAAGTCTACATTGATCAACCTAAAGGTTTCATTGATCCAAAAAAAAGAGACATGGTATGTAAGTTACACAAATATTTATATGGTTTGAAGCAAGATCCCAAGGCATGGTATGAGAGATTTCATGGATATTTGGTAAATATTGGTTTTCAAAGAACCAATGATAATAACAACCCGTATATTAAAGAGGGACTACAGAACAAGATTTTGCTAGAAGAAATATTTGTGGATGATATCCTATTTATAGGTCATGATGACTTATGCAAGTCATTCTTTGAAGAAATTAGGAAAGAGTTTGAAATGTTAATGTTTGGAGAAATAAAATTCTTTGTTGGTTTACAAGTTCATCAAATGAAGGATGGCATTTATATTACTTAGTCAAAATATGTCAAGGAGATATTGAAGACCTTTGGAATGGAAGATTCCAAACCAGTTGGAACACCTATGTCTACTAGACATAAGTTATCCAAGGATGATGATTCAAAAGAGGTAAATCAGACTACCTATAGATCTATGATTGGAAAACTTTAGTATGTTGTTCATACAAGACCTGATATTGCATTAATAGTTGGTATAGTTACAAGATTCTCTACAAATCCCATAGAAAATCATATGATGGAAATCAAAAGAATTATGAGATATCTAAAAGGTACTCAAGATTATGGTCTATGGTACAAGAAAGGAGGGAACTTCAAGCTGAAATTCTTTACTAATCTTGATTAGGCTAGAAGCATTGATGACAAGAAGAACACCAATGGAGGAGTATTCTTTCTTGGAATGAGGTTAGTATCTTGGACAAGTAAGAAGCAGAATTGCATCTCTTAATCTACAGTAGAGGTAAAATATGTTTTTGCAACAGTCAATTACGCCAACATAATGTGGTTCAAGAAATTGTTATCAAGAATGAAGGAAGAAATCAAGGATCTAGTGGTTATCTATTGTGATAACACAAGTGCAATCAATATATCTAAAGGTCTAGTGATGTACACCAAGACAAAACACGTTGTAGTTAAGTATCATTTTCTGAGAGAATTGGTTAAAATAAAGAGGTTAGATTGGAATATGTTAACAAAAAGGAGTAGTTTACTGACATATTTACTAAAATATTACCTAAGGATGCATTTTTGTATCTAAGAGGAAAGCTAGGGGTCTTTCCCCTATCTAATGCTCACTAGAGCACAGATTAGTGATGCATCAACCAAACTACTTTGAAGATCTATCAAGTTGATGCAAAGAAGTTAGGGCTCATTGCATATGAATTAGTACATTGAGTACATTGTAAAATCACTATGTCAAGTCTTTGGCATTTGATGTCAAAGAGGGAGAGAATCATGTCATTGAGAGAGATTCATGTAATCAAAGAAGAACAATAGGTAGTAATCTGCAAGAGAGAGAACTTGATCTCATGGAGTTTGAAGATAAGATGGTAGAGGGAGTTCTCATAGATATAGAGAATCAAATTGAAACTAAGGATATTATAAAATCTTATAAATATTTTAATTGCTCTAAGTTTTATTTTCTTAATGACATGTTTGTTAGAAATAGGGATTATTGAGAGGGGGGGGGAGGGGGGGGGGGGGGGGGGGGGGGTGGTGAATTAGTAATCTACAAACTTTAGTCACCAACTAGATATTATTACTTAGTTTAAACCATGCATAACAAAATAATAAAGTAATGCTAAACAGTAATAGTAACAATGCACAAAGATAACTAATAACACCATATTTTGTTAACTAGGGAAATCCTAGCCAAGGGAAAACCCTGGTGGGGATGATAACCATTGGATAATTTATTGATATATATGTTCCTTGTTAGAGGATGGACCCTATTAGGAGTCAATGAGAAAATTCAGTATAACAGTCCTCGTTAGGAGACTTTGAATCCCTGTTAGGAGTTATAGAGTAATGTATGCAAGATGAGCCCACTACCCAAATATGCAATTTCAACTACAAGAAGAACTCACTGCTCATACAAGTAATCTAATTTTATTTGCATTCCTTGTCTAATCTTTGATCTTCAGCTTGATCTTAGATCACTAGATAGTTCATACAAAACTTTTCATATATCACTTTCACAAAAGTCCGCTCACTTTGCAATATTACTTGATAACACTTCAATACAAGCACTATGTCCTTCTTATCATAAGAAGTCCTTTACATAAATACCATGTCTTTACATAAAATATTGTTGGGTCAGCTAAGACCATAATTCACTTTTCCAAGTTAGAGTAAACATCTAGGATGTTGGCCCTAATTGGACAAACAATTCTTTTTTGTTGTTTCATTGTCCTACTTCATCAAAACACAATTAACTCGGTTCTATACAATCTATACAAACTTTTGAGGTTATACATGTCATCATTGACATGTATACTATCTCCATGTAACTTTTTTTTTCCATAATATGACTTTTGCAACATGTTATAAACAAAATAATACACTGTTGTAAACCAAATTCTACACTTAGACAATTTTACGATAGTCAAACACTAAGTATCTTTATTTCTAAGGTTTCTTGTCAACATGTACATTATGTGTTGCCATTAATGAAAACAATTACATATCATAATTAGACAATTGTCAACAATCTCCCCCTTTGGCATTGATGGCAACAAAATAGGTAAAATTGGCTAAGTGACAAAAACTTAACTATCAAAATAAACATTACATATCTATTACAACTTTACATATATGCTCCCCCTTACAATATACTTCATACTAAACATAACAATCACAATATTCTACTTTCTAATTTTCTCTACTATTACTCCCCCTTTAACATCAATGACAAAGGTCACAAAATGTCAAGATTATGTCCAAAATTGTCAAAAATTTTGGCCTTGCCTTTATGCTATAATAATCTTCATACAGTCTTCAAAAATAGTCTTCAAGTTGTCCATATCTTTTGTCCATGTCTCTTTTGTAGACTATGTTGATGAGAGAATTGCACATAATACATATGATGCAATCTCAACTGCATTGATATCTAAATACGAAAAAGTTTGTATATGTGTCCCTGGCCTTGACACATTCTTCTAGTTGCTTCTCAACAAATGATAATTTTAGAGCAATGGATTCTCTAAAATAAAATGTTCTCTTCAATATCTTCTCTTTCCGAAGTTCCATTTTCTTGATCTCACTATGAACATTGGCAACTTGACTCTCAATATCATCAACTTTATTGGGTGGGTGCATGATTGAGCTGGATAAAGCCTCAAGTTCATTCATCTTTGTCTCTATCTGACTGTCCAAATCCTTAGTCAGTTTGTATGATAAGGTACACTTAACATACAAAGCTTTCCCTTCCTGCTGACATCTTCAAAGTTCTTTTATGCATGTATCAAGATTGACAAAGTCATTCTTGTTATTCTGGCAGATGGTGCTAAACAAGTTAGCATCATGGGAAATTTGACCTTTTTCCTCTGCAACATTCAAAAAAATTGTAAACTCTTCATCAAAAGACTTTAGCACTGCTTGTGCTCTCAATTTGGGATTTGACTTAGTGTGTTGTATTGTCAAAGTACTGTGCAACCTGTCAGTCATTTCCATCAGTGATCTCTGCAAACTCTTTATTTTCTTATTTTTCTATAGGAGTTTGGATAAGGATGAAATCAGATCAGTCTGATCATCATCATCAGTGGCCAAACTTGCAAGAGAGAGCGAAGTAGATGAACTAGATGGTTTAGTTTCATCCTCCCTCTATTTCTTTGCTACTTCCTTAGCTTTCCTCTCTTCCTCTTCTTTCCTTTCCTTTTCCTCTTCTTCTCTTCAAATCTTTTCTTTTCTTCCTCCTCTGTTTTTCTTTTCCTTTCTTCATTTGCAATTCTTTTATTATCTTCTTCTTCTTCTCTTTTCCTTTCAGCCTCAAGCAATTCATGCTTGGCTTCCTCTATCTTTTGCTTTTCAATTTCTATAAGCCTCTTTTCTTCCTCAATTTGTTTCATCTTATCTTCAACATCCTCTATATTGGCTACATTTGGTTCGGAGCCACCAAATGGATTGGTATCATCAATGTTAAGAGTAACATTGGTTTGATCAATCTTCATGGTATCACCACTAACTGATACTTCTATAGTTCTAGGGGTTGGAGGAGATGATGTCCTGGATTCTAACAACATCCGACTGATAACTGTTGTTGTTTCTTTCCTCAACTTATCCTTCTCACCAACCATAAATAAGAATGGCCTTAACTTATTCCTTAGTTATAGTGCGAGGTTATTCAGAAATCTCTTAATCTCATCTTCATCATTAGTCTTGTGGATTGTCCTTAGCATAGATTTCTAAAGTTCAAGGTTGTCTTCCCTTGCTAGAGTCTTCTTCTCTACAAGTCTCTCATAGACTTTTTGGTTCACTACTCCCTTGATATCTTTCATACTTAAATCATTCACAATGGTATGTCTTACAGTAGAGATATCAATTTGATCTTTATCAAAGTTATTATATAGATCATTAAATTTGTTCACCTGAACAAAGTTTCCCTCATTGGCAATTGTTGTGTTTATCTTTTCAATCTTCAGCTTCCATGGTTGTTGAGCTTTTTTGACTACTTGTTTAGGTGGAGTCACCTTCTTAGCTTGCTTGATTTCTTGTTCCTCAATTTCCTCATCACTACTGGATTCAATTGTCAACAATATCTTCTGCTTCTTTCCAGGTCCTAAAGCCATCTGTTTGACTCTCTTAGTCTTTGTTGGCACTGCTTCAGCTAATCTCTCTTATTTTCTCTTATGTTTACTAGGATGAAGATCAAATACTGCTGCATATGGTATAATTTGTCCCAAAGTTTTCTCAGCAACTGAAACTAACAAGGGTTGAATATTTAATACACCTTGTTTCAATGTCTATCTCATAGCCTTAGATTCACTCTTTGACATTCTGGCCTCAGAAAATGCCTTCTTCATAATTGACTCAAGCTTCTTGTGAGATGCCTTCTCCAAGGTTACTTGATGAGCATGTTGTGTGATCTCATCAAATGTACCAAATCCGTACTCAACTTTATCTATCTCAGAATTCAACAATAAATCAATGTAGCCAACTACAACATCATCACTCAATTCATAGCTCAAAGGATCCAAAAATGTTTCCCAAGGTTCTACTACTCGAATGTATTTATAGTTCGTAACAACTAAAATACATATGTCCTCCTTGAACCTATCCACAATTGCAGGTGAGATTCTAAATCTCTATTTCATCTCATTTTGGAATGTTCCCATAATCAAATTACCACTATTTAACACCTTGTCTACAGGGTGTCTTCTGCATACCTCTGATATCTTTTCCATAGTGCATCTATCACTACTCATAATATCTATTACTAACAAGTAAGGAAATCTCTTTAACACATGAAAGAATATGTGATTAATCAATGATTGGAATCTAAATACACCATTTTTTATCCTCTTAATCTTTTCAAGGTTCTCCAAGAGTTGCATCCTTAGAATTTCACTCAAATTCACTTGTTCTTTCCCAACACAAATCTTGTAAGATGAATATATAAATCCAACTAAAAGTTCATCTATCTTAGAACTTGCACATATTGAATAAGCTATTATTTTGCTAAGAAATCTCACATTATCCTACTTGATGGAGCTGATTACCATAGCCTTCCCATTGTAAATTGCCTTAGTGTAGCTTTCTACTTTCTTCTTAACCAGTTTTTCTCCTATGGGTACACTGCGTTGTTTGCTAAGACCAATTACCTCATGTATAAGGTTGGTAGAAATGTCTACTACATTATCTTGCATCCACAACTTACCATCATGTATACTACTTAGTATAATTTGAGTCCATTCATCTGTATCTAGTTCTTGGTAAAAATGATACTTAAACAAGTCCTATTCACTCAAATGTTCAAATCCGGCCTTCATTGTCATGTTGTGGTTAAAGACCAATCCCATATCCTTATTCATATATTGACTGCCAATTGACTCAAACTTGCAATTCAAATAGTTTTCTACATCTTCCAAATAGACTACATTGTTTGAGGTGATAGAAAATGCAAAATTAGGGTTTCCATCACTACATTTTATGGAAAATACCTTAAACATAGGTCTATCCTCATTCTCAACACTGTGAACAACTGACATATCCATAACTCTTATCAACAATATCCTTTACCAAACAAATATTGCAAAAAAATGATAAAATACCTCTTTCCAAAAATAGGGCTTGCTTTGAAATTGATGTCACAAGTCTCTTTAGAATGCACTTCACTTTGAATAAGTTTTCAATGAAGTAGAATCAATTCTATACTCCATTTATGCATCAACTTTAAACTGCATTAATTGCATACTTTGCAAACATGAAAAAGTTGTTATTTGTGTTTTGCAATCAGATAACTGTCCAGAATCATCTGTCTAATCTTCAAATGTCACCCAAGGTTTACTATAGCCTCCTTTCATCATGACAAACATCCTCAAAAATTTTCATCACAAAATTCTCTGCAAAAATGTACTTTCATCTTCTGTTACAAAATTACTCTTTACTGTAATACCAATAACCCTAAAACTCATCATAACTTGTTTAGATGAGCTCCAAATTACAAGCAAGCTTAGGTACCATCTAAACACAACTAGATACATCTATTCCCAACTTCGCTACCTATAATTTGATCTCTGCATGAAGTTCTCAAATTTTGATGCTGTGAACAAGCTTAATCCAACTTAATTGAATCAAACTCGACAACTGAATTTGATTTTTCTGTCTCATCATCATCTAACTTTTCTTTTGACATATATGTACCTTTCACGAATGCTTCATTAAGCTCTTTTTGAAGTTCACTCACAATGTTTCTTTGTTCTTCATTGTTGGATCCGGAGTTCCTTTCATGGTTCCTTTTGTCATTCCTTTTGTTTTTGAAGTTTCTTCCATTATTCCTTTTGTCTCCAAAGTTTCTGTCCATTCTGCAGTACTTTGTTGTGTGTTCGAAGTTATTGCATAACTGGCATATAGGTGCTCTACTTCTAGGATTCTATTGATCATCAAGTGCATGAAAATTCTGAGCAATGTGTCCTAAGTTGTTACACTTATAACATGCAATCTATCTTCTATGATCATAAGATCTTCTTCTATTTGCAGGGTTAGTGTTTCTAGACATTCTACTATTTCTTCTATCATTATCATACTTAGGTTTCCTACAATCAATTGCATTATGACCCATACCATGACAATTATGATAATAAAAGTCCTTAACATGATTAAATGACTTATTAGTACAATCTCTTTTCATATGATCTATTTCATTACATAAAAAGCACTTACCTCTAAATTCATACCTAGTTTCCTTGGGAGTCTCCACTTGCTTTGATTCATCCAAGATTTCAACTTCCTTCTTTTGCTCAACTTCTTTAGATTTCTCAAAAGATTGATCAGATTCAATCTTATCATCAGATTTGTCTTTTTCTTTCGGATCTGATCTAATCTCAGGTTTCTTTGCAGACATATTAATTAGATAACCAAGACTAGTCTTATCATAAGAAGGTCTCTGTATAGACATAGAATCATCAATTTTTTTTGCTAGAATAGAATTTCTCAAGCTGTTGTTTGCACTGTGTCAATTCACCTTTCACAATAGTATTGTACTTATGGAGTTCTTCATGATCTTCTTTCAATGTTTCAAACTTATATGTTTTCTTTGCCAAACTTCTCTCATATTTGCATTTTTTATTTTCAAATTAGATTCAATTTTGCTAGGATCATTTCTCAAAGTCAACTTCAGATTTGTAATCTTTAATTCATGCTTCAAGATCTTGTACTCAATCTTCAACTATGAATAGTCATCATCAGTAGAACTTCCAGATTCAGTAGATTCAGATTTTGATTTCAGATGATCAATCTTTTCCTTCAACTAACCAATGTATACTTTGGAATCTTCATAGTTGTCCTTTAGCTTATCTCTTTCTTCAATGAAGAGATCAATTTGACCATGCATAATAAAGCAATAAAGTAATGTTGAACAGTAACAGTAACAATGCACAAAGATAACTCATAACACCATATTTTGTTAACTAGGGAAACCCTGGCCAAGGGAAAACCCCGGTGGGGATAATACCCACTAGATAATATATTGATATATATGTTCCTTGTTAGAGGGTGGATCTTGTTAGGATTCAATGAGAAAATTTAGTATAATAGTCCCTATTTGGAGACTTTGAATCTCCATTAGGAGATTCCAACCCTATTAGGAGTTGTAGAGTAATGTATGTATGTAAGATGAGCCCACTGCCCAAACATGCAATTTCAACTACAAGAAGAGCTCACTGCTCATACAAGTAATCTACTGTTATTTTCCTTCCTTGTTTGATCTTTGATCTTTAGCTTGATCTCATATCACCAGATAGTTCATACAAAACTTTGCATATATTGCTTTCACAAAAGTTCACTCACTTCGCAATCTTACTTGATAACACTTGAATACAAGCACTACTTCCTTCTTATCACAAGAAGTATTTTACATAAATAACATGCGTTTACATAAAATATTGTTGGGTCGACTAAGACCATAATTCACTTTTCCAAGTTAGAGTAAACATCTAGGATGTTGGCCCTTATTGGACAAACAATTCTTTCCTATTGTTTCACTGTCTTGCTTCATCAAAACACAATTAACTGAGTTTCATACAGTCCATACAAATTTTTGAGGTTATACACATCATCATCAACATGTATACTATCTCCATGTAACTTCACTTGCCATAATATGATGTCTGCAACATGTTATAAACAAAACACTACACTATTGTAAACCAAACTCTATACTTGGACAATTTTCTAATAGCCAAACACTAAGTATCTTTATTTTTGAGGTTTCCTATCAACATGTACATCATGTGTTGCCATTAATGACAATAATTACATATCACAATTAGCCAATTGTCAAAAATGTTGTGTTTCCATCAATGTCAAAGAGGGAGATTGTTGATAACAATTATTCAATTGTATATTGTCATTGATGTTACACAAATCTTATACTCTAATTGAGCACTACCAATTGGAACTGAGTTTAGAAGACTCCCGTATTTGCTGAGAAAAATTTTAGAAGAAGAGAAGTTCAAGAATTCCTATGTAAATCAAGTCAGGTCGGTTACTAAAGGAGTTTAGTGTAAACTAAGTTAGGTCGATTACCAAGGAACTTAGTGGTAACTGAGTGACCTAGTTTTAGCCGACCTCTAGTAGATTAGTTTTATCTATTTGTTGATTTATGCAAGCTGACTCAGTGCATGTTATTTGTTTTTTTGTAAGGCTATTCAAGCTGACTTGACATTGGATTTCATATAAATGAAAGGTCAAAATGTGGATTGAATAGTATGCAAGAAGAAAAGAAGATTGGATGTGAATAAAGAAGGATATCTGATTAAGAGAAAAGTATCCAAGGAGCTGCAAAGAACATTCTAATCAAGGAGGATCTAGAGGATAAGCCAAAATAGTGATCTAAATCTACAATCCAGTTGCTTCATAAATTAGGTCAATCTTTGTTACTCTCTAACAATTGTAGCAGTGAAGAAATCTCTTATTAGAGTTGACTTTACAGTCATTTTGCAAATCCTCTAACCAAGTGGCATTTCTAGATTGAAGTGTCTTAAGACCTCTAACAAGGCCACTCCTAACAAGGTGATTTAAATCCTTTAACATGTTCATAGCTAATAGTGTTTTTTGTAACCTTTAACAGGGTTGCCTTCTAATAGGGCTCACTTTAGAAGAGTGAAAAGTTGTAACTAGATGCATTGGTGGTTTCCTAAATTGGGTTTCCATGTTAAATCTTGGTATCACATGTGTTCATGTTATTTTCTTATTGCTTTATCTTTCTGCAACTAAGTTACTAAAGGTTAATACACATTAATATATCGTATTGTTTTGTTAACCGAGTTACAGTTCATATCTAGTTCTAACCGCGTTATGTGTTTTAAGGAAATTTTATTGACATCTAAGGGTTTGGAATTGTTTTAGTGGTAACTGATTCACCCCTCCCCTCTCAATTACTCTTATATTTCTAACATATACACCCCTACATTTACACAAATTCTAGAAAAACTCAGCTTGGTCTTGGAGCTAGCGGTTCAATCTACCTTAATGAAGTGTCTAAAGGAATCTCCAATCCTTCTGAACACTCTCTCATCCCAATATTCTAGCAGAAGCTCAGGTAACCTAACCCAAATAGGCACCAAATTAAATAGGTCTCGATTAGGGCAGAATCCCATTTTTCATCTAGTGATTGTCAATAGATGCTTTCCATAGTGACAAGAGTTTTTTGGGACGATGTTTTAGTCTGTCTCTACAGTTAATTTGAATAGGAAAAGGGAGCTTGTCATCACCGAGGCTGTTACCAATCCAAATAGTCTCCATCATGAAGAGCACCATTTCCTAACCATGTCCACATTAGGTCTGAAAGAAACAAATTTACCAACAAGGCTCAAGGTGAGTCCCGAGGAAATCGAGTCAACCACAGAATCTGAGAGAGAAATCTGTGGCTCTGTAACACCTGAAACCATTGTTGGTTTTGCCCCAATCTCGACATGACTCTTGGATCCAACAACCACCTCCTTCCAGTTTGGTTTAAGGCGATCTATTCTCATGTGACTCAAATCCTCCATGGGTCCCCTCAGAGGTTGGGGTCCCAAACATGCCAACTTATTTGAGACTTTTCATGCCCAAAAAGCAAGGGAAAAAACACATGAACATACATATGCAAACATAATAACTTAAGCATGCAACAAAACATGAACAACATGAGCTGAGGGATTCCTACCTTCAAAATCAAGTTATGGAAATTGCACAAATTTGAGAGGGTTTGAGTGTTCACCCAACCTCTAGTTTTAGAGTGGAATTCAGGATTGAAGGAGAAGGAGAGGAAAAGGGCATGATAAGACTCTAAATGCTTCCACCAGGTTAAAACCCTGAGTAGAACAAGACCCATCTTGGGCATTTTGGGTATTAGCAAAAAGGACCAAAAAAAGGTCCAGACAATCCTGCACCTAATCTAGGGAGGAGGGAGGGGTGGGGGAGGGAGACTCCATCCCCCTGAGGACAACGGAGGCATGCACCCAGGTTGCAGTCAGGTGCAAAGGTGGGAAGTTGCAGAGCAATGAAGAGCAACACATTTGATAAATTTGTTATTATTGATACTGAACATTTTTTATCCTTCAAAATTTCCCTCTAACCATCAATTCTTTATATGTGCCATAAATGTTCCATCTTGAAACCACTTTTTTTTTTTTTTTGGATGGATTTCAGGAAGGTTTATGTGGTGTTGATATTTCTAATTTGACTGGATAATGATCTAATCCTACATTTGGAAGTATTGAAGTTTGAACAGAGTGCTTGAAGTTTCTAAGATCACCTTTAAAGGTAAATCAATTATTATTATTGAACATTATTATTACAACATTCATTTATTTTCACATTCATATTTTTTCTACAATTTTTTAGTTTATAAAATATTTTTAAAAAGAAGTTAAAATTTTATAACTTAAATCGGTTCCAAGACTTAGATTTGATATTTCAATGTCTAATAGAATACTTATATATAATACTTAGTTACATTAAAAAATTGAAATGTCTAATAGAATAGGTAGATATAAATTAATAATGTTTAATACTTACTAGATGTAAAATGTTAAAACTAAGTGTGGTACCAATTAAATATATTACAAATAACATTAGCTAAAGTTATCTTTTCATCTTTTTTCACTCCCTATCTCCTCTCATTCTTTATTTCAATTTTTTTGATGAATAGTCATGTTCTATTAAAAAATATACTAAGAATACAATTCACAAAAAAGGGGTCAGGGGATACAAGATCACCCTACGAGAGAGTTCAAGCGACCTAAGCCGGATCTAAACACATGGCATCAGCAGGAAATAGCAACTATTCATAAAAAAAAAACATATATAGCAACCTTAGGCTACCAAAGCAGTGACAATCGAGGGGGGAGGATCATCTTTGTCATTGAAACCCCAATCATTGGTGGGATTGGGGGGCAGGTTGGGTATAGACCATCCGTCATTAGGAACAACAATAGCAGGGGTATCAGTGGTAGCCTCCGCATTTTTGACCTCAGATCGCAGAGGAGAAATCGCCAATGCCAAGGGGGCCTTTATTTCAATTTTCATACTCTGTCCCTTCTCATTCTTTAATACCATTTTCATCTATTTATATATATTATCCCTCTTTTATAGCTATTGACTTTGACACTTTTAAGTCTCTTATTCTTTACAAATCTAATCATGTGTCATTTAAAGTTTCTTTATTCAATTATAAAAGATTAGAATAAATTGTTCGCAAAGAATGCCCACCTTTTTACAACAAGATTTCACACAATTATATTCTAGAGATTATCATGTTAGATGCAGGGGATGAACCAGTTTCATCAATTTAGGGGTTAATGGCACATTCAATGGGAACGCTCAAAAATCTTCCAGACTTATCTTTTCAGTAGTTGTAAAACATATAATTTTTCTGAACCCTTTTGATCTTATTGAGTTGATCTTGATTGAAGCCCTCAAACTCTGGTTTCTCCCACCAACGTCCAACACAGGGGGCAGGTGAAGATAATTCTCCGCACCCGTCTTCCCCATTCTAAATGGTGGAGATTATTTTCATCAGTCGATTCTGAGGATACGGGAAACCCAAAGATTCATTGTTTCTGAAAGCCCTAATGGGAATCGCATCCACACCAAATCTGTTTTTAAATTATAGAATGATATCAGGTACAATTATGCAAACATTTGCAGTCATAGCTTAGTTGAATAGATATTTGATTCACGAAATACGAAAATTGAACATAATGGGAAACTCTTTTATACGGATAAATTGGAAACATGTATATTTTTTATTAGATAATCGTTATAAATCAGAAGATGAGGGTTTTGAAAGAGGAAATTATGGTTAACCCATTTAATGTTTGGTAGAAATCTCGCTGGTTGCACAAAGGCCCTGTAATAACCCTTCCCAATGGGCCACTAAAAATTACCAATGCTGAAGTATGATATTCTGTGCAATGTAAAATACTGAATACATAATAAGCAATTTAAACACTCGACAAGCAATCTTCAAATTCTATCTTCTACAAAGGATGCAATGCAAAGAGTCCTCACTGTTTTAATTACTCTTTAATGTTTTGTTACATACAATAGTCTTTAATTAAAATATGCAAATTAGACAGTGACTGGTATTTTAATAATTGTGATAGCAATGATTGAAATTTCAAACCCTTATTACAATTGTGACTTACATTCACTCAACTAATTGTTATATCGGAATAAGGAGAACCTAGATTAATGCCAATGAGATTGAGTGAATGATGAATTGAAACCTTAGATCTGTTCTTGACCTACCCCTATACAACCTGCCAACACTGTCATACCTGTACGGCTCTGTGCAATTTCTAGTAGAATTCGTAGCCTTCAAACATAGTACCTAATCTGGTATGGATTGAATCACCTGGGTTCAAGGAAGACAATGCAATAGGTAGCATGAAGTTTGGACCAGGTATGAGGAACTTATAACCATAAATATGCTTCCCAACTTCCCTTCGAAATTCTCCAGTTCTACAACAATTTGTGTAGATGGAAATTTATTCAACTCTTGCAAGTCCTCCAATGATAAATGATGCAAGAACCCCACCACAAGACTCCAAAAAATTTCAACCTTCAAACAAGTCTGAATATTCAATGAAGCCCAATATGAAATGGTTGAATACCACCTCCAATGTGCAACCCTTCAGAAGATCTTTCACTTCCTCAGTTATGCGATCTACTGGGAGGTATCGTTCCCAAAGACCAATAGACTATTAGAAACCCTTGGCTTCACAATAGACCATGTGATTGTATTCACAATCTGATGTCAGGAGAAATAATAAAAATTGGATGCTGAGAATGAAGCCCCAGATGCCTATTTATTCTTTTTTCCTTAATAGGTCGTCCTCCTTTTTAATTTTAATTCTTTTTTCTCCACTTCTTCTAGCAACTTCCAAAACATTACTTTATATTATTTATTAAGTGACTTTATAAGATATTTTATAATTCAAGTCACTTTATTAAATTAATTAAATATAAAGTTACCTTTTAATATTTATTTATTTGATAACTTTATAAATAATTAACTTAATACCACTTATTTATTTAATTAAAATAATTAATTAGTCATCCTCATAAATATTATTATTTTGGAAAACTTAATTAATTAAATTAATTAAATCAAATTGCAGCTAAAACGGGGACATTACAGTCCGCCCCTTCTTGTAATTGCTTGTCGCCAAGCAATCTCAGCAACAAGTACCATTCTCCTCCACTTGGATCCCAAGTGAAGACCTATGTAATTTCTCAATCATCACCAAATAGCTCTTGCATCATTTGCTCAATCCATCTATCATTTTGTCATACCAACTCAATACCACCAATGCATTACATTGGCCTAAGCGGAATGTACAACCCAAGTCTACAACAATGGTGAACACTCCCGAATGAAACTGTACCCAGTATGGAGAATCCACATACTATACAACTCCTTGCAGAACCCAACTCAACTAAACCTACCTCTAGTGGAAATGAATCAAACATGCCAATACTAGTATCGAGGACAGATATATCCTCATCTCCACTGCCTCTATCAACCTTGACCATGGATAGTCTCAGAACACCAAACACCACAACTTGTGATTGTAAAGAATCTGGTAAAGACTGCAGTCGCTCTAACTCCATGGTCACCTCAGCCAAATGAAACTAAGACTCCTTGAAAGCTAACTGTGTATTCTTAAGAAACTCAGAAGTCACCTCGAGCTGCTGAGTAAGCTCACTCACCTCATCTTCCTTGGTCAATAATCCTTCATATGTTGTACTACCCCACTCCATAAGATAATCTTTGTCGGCTACCAACTGCATATAATTTTGTCTTAGAATCCAAATAGCCTCCCATAAAGAGTGGATCTCTATCAAGGAAAGATAATTGCCTCCCTGCTCATCACTAGTAGGAGAACCCCATCCGTAAACTGCTAACAACTGACGAGCAACATCGAAATGCTCGCAAGCGATAGCAATGTCTCACTCACTAACTCTCAGCTAACTAGACACATGATTGTGTTGGATGGTCGAACTCCTATATTTTACCCCTAGTACACTATCTAAAGGAGTAACCTCAGAATAGCTATCATCTGTAATACTGCCATCCAAATTCTGCAGACCAACTGCTGAATTCTTATTATCATACGGAGTCACTGAAGCATCAACATAAACCTCTATATCAAAGGAACCCGCTGAAGAGACTAAGTCCTCAACACTGCCAACAACATCCTCCTGGGTGTCATCTGTAATAATCAAATCCTGGGACTCTTCTGTAAACTCTATCATATCTGAGGGATCATCAATCCATTCCAACAAGTATGGTCGACTGGATACATGAACAATGCCCAACACAAGTGTATAAAAACTAATTCCAACATCAAAAAAGCTATTGGTATGGATGAGAACTACACCTGGTAAACTACTAATCAAGTCCATGATAGTGCAACAAATACTACTACCAAAGAATGATAGATATCTCCGATCAAAACAATCCCAAGTACTAAGATAAGGATCCCAACATCCAATCCATGAACGGAGATCAACTGGCAACTCAAGTAAATTTCTCACCTGCGTAATGTGAACAATACCAACTAACTTCACGTACCTTCTATTGTACCCATTACAATCTTTGAATCTGGAATGTGAATGTTAGACATACTCATATCATCATCAACATGTGACCTGACTATAAAAGAAAGTTGAGTCCCTGCCATACACACTAACTCTTGACTTGAACTCAACTCTAAACAAAGCTCATCCACATGTCTCTTAGAATCTTGGAGAGCCAACTGAGTACACACCAAAGAATTTCGAGTATCCTCCAGCTCATGAGAAAGCCAGTCAACCTCCTCTTCCTTCCTCTTCAATGCATCTAAATAGATTCCTGCAAGATTAAAGAGATGATTGCGATCTGAAAATAGATATAAAAAACTTACCTTCATAGCTTCCATGCCTTCCTTGATCTATTGTAAGTCATCACAAGAACCTGTTGTGACTCCTTTTTGTCTCTCCTACAGTTGAATCATCCAAAGGTGATTCTCGATCAATCCATGCATCCTGTCATGATGAGATAAAGCCACGACAATATCCTTTTCCTTCATCTTCAGCTGGCTTGCCAAAACAAGTGAAGAACTACTAGCCTCTATCTCATGTGAAGAAGCATCCAACTGTGCCTGATACTCATTTTCTGCAAAGTCCTGACTGCTCATGACAGTATCCTCAACTGTTGTAACTTCATTTGGACCAACTGTACTAGAATCACTATCTGCATCAATCAAGCAATCTGGTGTGCCTGTGATATCACCCTCATATGCCCCTGACTCAATCTGCAAAACATCTTTAATCACTTCTACCTGTGAAGATGATGCAGATAAATCATTTCTTAAATGTTTGCTAATGTCACCCTATACTGGATCAGCATGTCTATTAAACTCCTCATACAAGTTTCTTCTTGTCATAGGGAAAGTACTTCGATCCTTAGGCCTATCGATTAGACTCTTTAACCATGTACTTGCCTTAGGTGACATATTCCTCTTTTTTGTCCAAGTCCACCATAAATCTTCTGCCAACAGTTTAGAAATTTTACCCTCCTCCTCAAACAAGATTGTAAACATGATGGAGTGCATCGAGGCTAATACACTACTAGGATGAAACTCATCAATAACATTCCAAAAGGTGTTAAACATCCTGTGAATGCTACCAATACAACCTACTGACAACATAATGTGTTCAAATCTACACCTTGCAAATACTTCAAGTAGTTTTACCTTCTTTGTGAAATAAGGGTCCCTAATGTCATCCAATTTTTCGAAGCTTTTCACCATGGCATGAAGTACCTCTCTCATAATCTAATCATCATAAGAATTAAGGCCAGCTATTATCCTCATGATTTCACTAATGCAAGAGAGAGCTGCAAGTCTTACCACCTCCTCAGGATGTCTCAATAATCAGGGCTTAACCAATGAATCAAATGCTGGAGATAACGTTGTTTGCATAGCATCAGGTCTTGACTGATCAATCTTGCCTAAATAAGTTTTGAACTCCTCCAAAGTTCTTAGAAGGTCCTCTGTTCGCTGAAATGGATGGTCTAATTTATTCTTTGCATTTTGCATTCTTTCTTCCAAATCCATGTCTCCTATTAAAGTCATGTTGACAATTGAATTCAATCTGAGATAACCCAGTCAGGTTGGTAGGAAACTGCTCTGATACCACTGTAATAACCCTTACCAATGGGCCACTAAAAATTACCAATGCTGAAGTATGAAATTTTGTGCAATGTAAAATACTGAATACATAATAAGCAATTTAAACACTCGACAAGCAATCTTCAGATTCTTGTGAGGCCTCGCCCCAACCCTTTGTAGCCTTAGTTATTACTTTATCTTTTTGTTACTTTCGACCCGAGATGTCGAGACATTATCAGATACTTGAACATATCATATTATTTCATGTTGTGTGATGTTATTTTCAGATATTTGATGTCTGTTATTTAATGCTTTATGTATATGTATGTGATGAATTAAGTAAAATGTAGGATTAACACATTGATTTTGGAATCTTTATGATTAAGGATATAAGTAGGATGCAAGAAACCCTAATTTATGTATGTTTCAATTTATGTAAATTTTTGATACATATATATATGTATATGTGATTTTCGGGGCTATTGATGGGTGTAATGAGTGTGTAGATATTTTAGCCGAGGAAACTGACGGAGGAACAAAACTGATCTCTATGTGTTAATTTTTGGAAACCTTGTTGTTCATAATTCAAGTATTGTATTGTGAGATGTATGTATATATCCTTTTTGTGATCAGTTAATGTCAATGTTCGTAACTATGTTCTTTTAGTGTCGCTTGACACTCATGAATTATTTGTGCTCTTTAGCGTGCTAGTTAGGGTTAGTTGTGTAACCCTTGAACCTAAGTCAGTTTAAGATAGTGTTAGTTTGTTGATTGAGTTCTTAATCGAGGTTAGTCATCCCTTAATCCGGTTTAGTGCTTAATCTCAATTTTAGAGTTGTTAGTTGGTCCTAATTAATCCCTAGCTTTTGTTTGGCTCTCAACCTATTCCTAAGGCTTTAAAACATGGAATATTTATACCCAAGGGGTATGGGTATGGGTTAGGGGTCTTTTCCAACCCCTAAGCCCCTCTTATTGACTTTTGAGACCACTCAAAAAGTCTCTTTTTGCTTTTGTGCGAAAATTGACTATGGCTACCATGAGTTTCATTACCCCACCTCCACTTAGTGTTTAACCATAGTGAGGGTAGAGTTAGGAGTTTCTAGAATTGCTAGTGGGTGGGAGAAGTTATTGAGCCCTTTGGTGGTTGAGTTGGAAGCTTATTTAGAGGCCCTTTTTGGTCTAGTGGAGGTTATTACCCAATCTCTACATTTAGAGAGGAGTTCTTGAAGATTGAAGCAAGGAAAGGGAAGCTCTACTCAAACTTGTTCATTGCCAATACCTCTTTGTGAAGGTTGGAATTCTCATCTCCCTTGTTCAGATTTTATTCTTGTTTCATGCTTATGCTACATTGTTGTTGTTTCAATGTTTGTATGTTTGTGGGTATGTTGGGAAGCTTTGAAAACCATGTTATTTTTGGATGATTTCCTTTCATGTTTATGTTTGCAATTTTTGAGATTTTTCTTGCATGGGTGTTTTGGTATTACTCACCCTTGGAGAGGGCAGAAGTGACCAATTTTGGGAAAGGTCTATTTAGTCAGACTCCAACCAGTGTAGAGTCTCTTCTCAGGATGAGAAGAGGGAGAAAGGGTAGGGTGTTATGGGCCCCTACCTGTCAGCACAAACCTTGTATGATTTTGGTACGTTGAAATGGAAGAACAGAAGTTCTTGGTTTATAGCCCCGATTGGGCATCTGTTGGTGTTGTGCTTGACTTCTCCTGGTTGGAAGAATCCACCTTTCCCTAGTTTTGATTCATTATGAATCCTATTGTGTAAACCATGTATGAATATGTATATTTGATTGACTCTTGGTTATGCTTGGTTGTCACCTGATCGAATTTTGTTCCCTCCATGGTTCTAGAAACGTGTTGCAAAAATAGTTATGGATCCCTTGATGAGGGTCATGAAGAAAATTCAATTGAATTGTTGTAATTGGGATTGATATCCTATGTAATTTGTTTTCCAAACTTTGTTGTAATGGCAACGACACCGGGTTTTCTTCCTGGTTCTTTCTCGACTGAGCCCTTGAATCAGGTTTGCCAATACAATTGGTGTTTTAGTATAATTGCTTGTCATGTGATTTAATTGTAAATTTTAAATTGGATGGATGCACATCAAAATAAGATGGAAATAATGTCGATTTAACTAGGAAAATTTCAAGTTTACTTCTATGTTGGAAACAAAAATTATATCATGGATGTAGATTCAGTTTGATTGAGAAAATTATTAAGTTTTTCCTTATTCGATAAATATGAAAATTTATGTTAAGGAAAGAAAAATGATTATAGTTAGTAGTTGTATTCAGTATGTTTAGGAGATAAAATTTAATCATGTTTTTATAAGACATAAAATAATGTATCAATGTTTAAAGCTATTCAAAAATATATACCTTAAAAAAATATATACATGGCTTTGAAATCTACTTAGACAATTTTCTAAAATAAAGGGTGTGCTTCAAGAGAGTAAAAACTCTCTGCCTTTTGCATGAGAGAAGCATTTAAATGTCTTTTGTGATAGAGAATCAAAAAGATTCCCACTTTATCCCTTTTGTTTTATAAAATTTTTGTATTTAAAATTATAAAGAAACAAATAATAATAAAATCTATTTAAAAAGGAAAGAAATTATACTTAACACTTTTCCTAATATCTTGTCACCCATAAAACTTTATGAGTTTATTTCATACCTTCTCACCATGGTGGACGTCAATCTTGGAATGATTGTTTCAAAAGGGTTTATTTAAAAAAGTGTTTTCTTTGCTTGTCAACAAATCAACATGGGGGGGGGGGGGGGGGGGGGGGGGGGGGGGGGCGGGGGCGGGGGGTGACGTCACCCTACCCCCATGTCCCATCCACCTTTTTCTTTCTTAGTTGGAGTGCTCAAATGTTCTTTTATTTTACCCATGTTATGTTAGCAAGGTGGGCAAGTTGTGTTTACTTTATAAAATTTTTGGGGCTTGCGTTTGTTTGGGCGGCCACCTTGGGACAGAGGTACTAACGCAGGTCAATACTAAGGCCAGCGCGCTTATCAAGCACTACCCATGGAGAGGGGATAGGGGGGGGGGGGGGGAAGTGTAGGTGTAGGGTAGCTTAGGGTATGGGGGGGGGAGTTTGAGTTAGTAGTTGTTTTTTTTTTTAAGTTAGATTAAGTTATGATGTTAGTGATAGTGTTTAGTTTAGTTTTTAAATTAAATTGGTTAGTTTTAAATTTTAAGATAGTTTTAGTTTGAGTATTATGTTAGGTTAGGTTAGTAATATTGTTAATTAAATTAAAATTGGTTAGTATTAGTTAGTAGTATTAGTTATTAGTGAGCTTTTATGGTTAGTTTAATACTAAATTTAGAATTGTGTTAGTTTTTACCTTGTCATTAGTTTTTAGTTAGTTGTTATAGGTTTTGTTTAATTTTTTAAATTATTATAGTTTTATTTTAAGTGAAGTTAGTTAGTTAGTTTTCAGAATGTAACTAAGTTGTTATTAGTAGTTAAATTTATTTTAAATTGTGAGATAGTATGAGTTAGCATGTTAGTTACAAATAGGTTTTAATTTATTAAAATTGTTTTTAGTTGGTAGTATATATTACATTTTATCGTTACATTATGTTATTGGTTAAATTGTTATTACTTTTGAATTAGTTAAATTTAATGTAATTTAGTTAGTTTTATCATTAATGTTATTTAAATCTAAGTATAGAAGGGTTGGTTGCCTTTTTGGAAATAAGTTTAAATGGAGAATTTGTTTAATTAATTTTTCTTTTCAGATACATTGTTATTTAAGTAAATTTCGCATATCATTATAAGTTAATGTAATATCATAAAATTTTGTCTATATCAACTTAATAATGAGAGTAGTAATTTAACAATGTCAAGAAACTATACCTAAAACTGTGAGCATAACCTTATCATCTTAGTGCATTTTATTTATCCTCAAAAAAAATTGGTGTTTTTGCCCTCGTAGTTTGGGCATGACAATTCTATCTTCTACAAAGGATGCAATGCAAAGAGTCCTCACTATTTTAATTTCTCTTTAATGTTTTGTTACATACAATAGTCTTTAATTAAAATATGCAAAGTAGACAGTGACTGGTTTTTTAATAACTATGACAACAATGACTAAAATTTCAAACCCTTATTACAATTGTGACTCCCATTCACTCAACTAATTGTTATATCGAAATAAGGAGAACCTGGATTAATGCCAATGAGATTGACTGAATGATGAATTGAAACCTCAGATCTATTCTTGACCTATCCCTATACAACCTGCCAACACTACCATACCTGTACGGCTCTGTGCAATTTCTAGTAGAATTCGTAGCCTTCAAACATAGTGCCTAATTTGGTATGGACTGAATCGCTTAGGTTCAAGGAAGACAATGCAATAGGTAGCATGAAGTTTGGACCAGGTATGAGGAACTTATAACCATAAATATGCTTCCCAACTTCCCTTCGAAATTCTCCAGTTCTGTAACAATTTGTGTAGATGGCAATTTATTCAACTCTTGCAAGTCCTCCAATGATAAATGATGCAAGAACCCCACCACAAGACTCCAAAAATTTTCAACCTTCAAACAAGTTTGAATACTCAATGAAGCCCAATATGAAATGGTTGAATACCACCTCCAATGTGCAACCCTTCAGAAGATCTTTCACTTCCTCAGTTATGCGATCTACTGGGAGGTATCGTTCCCAAAGACCAATAGACTATCAGAAACCCTTGGCTTCACAATAGACCATGTGATTGTATTCACAATCTGATGTCAAGAGAAATAATAAAAACTGGATGCTGAGAATGAAGCCCCGGATGCCTATTTATTCTTTTTTCCTTAATAGGTCAACCTCCTTTTTAATTTTAATTTTTTTTTCTCCGCTTCTTCCAGCAACTTCCAGAACATTACTTTATATTATTTATTAAGTGACTTTATAAGATATTTTATAATTCAAGTCACTTTATTAAATTAATTAAATATAAAGTTACCTTTTAATATTTATTTATTTGATAACTTTATAAATAATTAACTTAATACCACTTATTTATTTAATTAAAATAATTAATTAGTCATCCTCATAAATATTATCATTTTGGACAACTTAACTAATTAAATTAATTAAATCAAATTACAGTAAAACGGGGACATTACAGGCCCTCAAAGTTTTGAAACATCAAACAAAATGGGAAAAACAAACGCAAACAATTTCATATTGAGAAGAATAAAATAAATGATCTGCTTTTAGTTCCACAGGATTGAGTAGTTATGGAAATCTGTTGATGGGTCAAACCAGAGTCGAATTCTTTGCTCTTTGTTTCCAGATCTATTTACAAAAATGTTGGTCTGCAAATGATAACCCTTTCCAGGCAGGTTTCCCAAAAATTTGAAGTCGATCTCATCATGAGATGTTGAATCTGACGACATCTGATGCAAAATGTGAATACAAAATGTGAATACGACCAGTTGAATTTCTAATTCTCAGGAGGTCATTTTATTCATGTATCCAGATAATATGGATTTCTCTAAATAGGTTTCAAAAAACTGTTTTCTTAAAAATAATCCATTTCTATATGCCTATGAGCACAAGAGGATTGACAATTTTTTTTATTTTAATTATATTGAAATGTTTTGTAAGAACAATATTTTGAATCATACTTGATATGTAGAAAGTTGAAACAATTCAATACAGTTTAGTGCAGGAAAGACATAAAAACACCAGTTTAGTGCAGGAAAGACATAAAGAAGAAAAGTTATGAGTTTGGAGTAGATTAACTTGTGGAATAGGATTGATATTTTAAACTAGTGCTGTAAATGAAAGAAATATTTACATTAGATAGGTTTAACATTTTTCTTAGAAAATAAAAAATATCCAAAAAGTATTTTTCAAGACAAGAGCCGAGCTTATCACTCAAAAAAATTAATGAATATTTGTATAGAGGACTCTAGTCTGCAAGTAAGCAGTTCATAGTTTCTTTCTAATTCTTTTTTACGTGGAGATAATCTATATTACTAAAACTTTCTGGATATGAGACTTGCTTACATACAAAATATGTTGTGACTGTTCCTACAGAATTTCCAGCGATCAGCTTAATTTTCATGTTAAAGTTTCCAAACAGATATTTATATTTCGAGGTAAAACCAGACCCTGAAACAATAATTGAAAGACAATGTTAGTTTTGTTCTAATTAAGTTTTCATAAACATTGTATTATACAATATACAATCTTCTTGATTGTTACAATGATAAGTGGAATACCTAAAGCTTTGTCCAAAGAGAGCTCTACCGTCTCTCCATTATTTAACATGGTCATTTCCCCATGAGATATCAAAGCTGTCATTGAAGGAGGAGGATTCTCCTTGTGAGGAAAAGTGTAGAATGAGCATCAAAAGTGAAGAGGCATACCATCCACCTCTTTTTAAAACTAAAAGCTTCTGACAAGTCGTCTTCATTTGCAAATACTGGAAGTAATTTTTTTAGTTGCTTTACCTTACTAGACATTAAGGGAACAGATTCTGACAGAGCACCCTTCTCTCAAGGTCTTTATGTTTCTATATACTGTTCAATATGCCATACTATTGATGAAGGTTGTACAAATAGTAAATAGACTGAAGATAAAAGGAACTATCAATGCAAGTGACATTTATGGTTGCAGCTGGAGTCATACTGTTTTTCAGTGGTGGAATCCATTCCACTTATAATTGTCAAATATTCTGAATAGAGAACATTTTTTCATGTTTTTTGGTTTTTTATGGTAGAAAATTGAATGTAGTATAAAAGATAAATAACATATTCTATATAGAATTTGAAAATCACCATACTGAATAAGTTTCTACAATACAAAATTTATACGCAACTGTTATGCTCTATCAGATCTGTTAGCGAAGTTGAATGATTTTTAAAGAGTCTATTAGCGATCAAGCTTTTTCGACTGCAAGACAAATTTCGTGAAAGAGATATCCTCAAATCCTCAGCTTTTAGCCAAAAAGATTCAGCCTACAATTCATACATATCAATAGTAAATAATTTTTGCTTCCCTTAACCTATTTTTTATAACTACTGGAAAATATTAATCTAGAGTTATTACCAGGGTAAGTAACTATTTTTTTGTAACTGGCATAAAAGTCTCTGAACTGTACTAGTTATATGAATGAGTTTGGTGTTAACTTAAAGCTATGAACGATTGTAGGCACTGAATTTCATAAAACTGGGTCCCATACATTAACCAAGACAACATTTTCATGCTCCTCTGTCGGACAATCAAATGATTTTTCTTTTTTGGCTTAATATAATTCAACAGTTCTTGAGCTGAGGTGGACATTTGCTTTTGGTTTTAGAAGAATGGCTGGTCATCTGAGGAATCATGAAATGAAGAAAGGTATTTGTTCTTTTCATTTACAGGTGTGAGACAGTTGTTTCCAAATTTTATTCCATTAGAATAGATTAGAACTGGCCCATATCTGATATAAAAGTCATATGCAAGGCTTTCTGTCGTACATGTAAGGAGCATTTAAGGTCTTGGAAAGTATGGACCTACTTTCTTCGTGGAATCGATGATCTGATGAGATATAATAGCTCTAAATTAGGGAGAGGGTTCAGTAGTTCCACATGTTATGGTTTAATTATAATTGTAATAAAAGTAGCAATAAGGTGTAATGATTATTCTGTTAGGAAGATTTAACCTTAAAATTATGTCAAAATAATAGTTAAAAAAGAAAATAAATGTTGTTTTAAAGTTCAAATTTGTTCATTTTTACAAACATAAATTTTAAAAGTTAAAAATTTGGTCCAAGGGGTTATAGTTGGTTGAAGCGATGACTTCTTATTGTGGAGACCCTGGTACAAATTCCAAGAGGGACATCTTTGTGGAATTCTAAGTTGTGACTCTTGGTCTTCTATTGGTTGTATTTGTCCCATTGTAAAAGATGGATTCTAAGTTGTGACTCTTGATCTTCCAAATGTTGTTTCTAATGTGGTTGCTCGAAAGGAGCTTCAAATTTCAAAATTTAAATGGGTCAGCTATTTTCAATCCAATGATATTTTACCAACTCTCACATAAAAACTTTTCACCTCAAATCCTTACAAATACTCAAATAAAACATCAAAGCAAATAAAAACATCATTAGAATTTTGGAAGCAATTTGTTCATTATTTTATTTAGTTTCATTATATTTTTAATTGTAACTGGATTTCATTTAAGATATTAAAGAGGGGTGTGTGTTTTTTTTTGGATCGGTAAGAAGTCGAAGCCAATATTCATTATTATTATGTGATGTGATCAATTATTATTATTAATATTATGCTTCTGTAGAGTTGAACCCAAGATCTCTTGGATAAGAGGTTACCGTTGTGTTGTAGGCTCTTGCCTATTAAAGAGGAGTGTTGATCTTATATAGTAAAGATGAATAAAGATTCTTTGAACTAATTTTCTCTAGCAACACTTATTTTTTTCGCCAATATTTTGGATCTTAGCAATTCAATCTAGTATATTAGTGAAGGAAACGAGCTTACATAAAGCTAGGGTTTCCACTTTTAGGCATTCGTGGATCTCCTAGTAGGGATCCTAGTAGGGATTAGAGAGAGAAAATTGGTCCAAAAGTAACACTACCTGATACTTGCTACGTTCATGTGTGGTCGGCTATTAGTAGATGTGTTTTCATTTTTTGGACTAGGTCTATTCCCCTATTCTAATCGTTAAAATTCCTTCTAGTTGCCATAGACATGATGAAGTTTTGAAATATATAATTTCTTTATAGATCATAGCATGTGACGTAAAATACTTTACATTTATATTGAAACAAATGACTTACTCAAATACAATATTATTATGATAATAATAAAAAGTTTGTCAATTTGTATAAGAATGTATATTTTTTCTTCAAATGAAAGATTTATTTTATGTTGGACCATAAAATGTTGCTTAAAATACATATTAAAAAGAAAAATTTACACAATCGGATCTAAAATATAAAATATAAAGAATAAAAAAAAACAAGTAAATTTTCCTCTCTTTTTTTCAAAATTTATGAAATAAAAGAAATGCGTTTTAACTAAATTTAAAAATATGTTAGCCCATAAGAATTATATTTCAATATTTTTTTGAAATTGAAAAATGATCATTCTCATTCTAAGAAAAAGAAAAAAATAAAGATAATCTTGAAACGTAAGGGCCTATTTGACAATGGGAATATGAGTGGAATAGGCATATTTAAACTCTTAAAATTTTGAATTCTCCATTTGGGTACATCAAATTGGAATTGCAAAAGGAATACATATTCCAATTTTTGCCCAAAAATGAGCATTTCCAATTCCACCTATTTAGGTGGAATTGGAATACATATTCCTATTCTAGTTTTATTTATTTTATTAAACATAAATTTTTGGGTACACGAATTCCCCATCAAATTCTAACTAAACCAAACAAGAAAAGGAATATGTATCCCATCTTCTATTCTAGAATAACAATTCCAATTCTCATATTTCCATTCTCGTAGCCAAACGAACCTTTAAACAAGTTAGGCACAACTTGCTAGCAATACTAATTCTCTGGAAAGCATGTCAAATGTTATAAATCCCATTACCCATGTTTAGTGTTTGCAACAATCAATGTGCAGATGTAGGTCTCTAAAGTAAGTGCATGTATACGTTCTTCCACCGCATTAATTACTATTATAGAGATAACCAAGAGCAATTGAACTTCTACCATGCCCTCCCAAATTGCAACAAATTCATAATCAATTCAATATAAAGATTGAATGCATTCAAAAAATAAATAAAATGCGAGTATCCCAACAATTTATAAAAATGAACATTCAATATCCATAAGAAAATTCCAACCCAAAAAGATTTCTAGATGGGATCTAATGAGAAAATTCTAATCAATCAAAACAAAAGAAAAACTTACAAAACAAATTTAATTTTATATAAAGAAAGTTGGTTAAATTATATACTTCTTAATAATTTTCTTAATTGCTCCAAATTTTTAGATCTTCTAAATCACAATCCCCTTTAATTGGTCAAGGAATCTCCCCCTCTCAATGTCCTCGACCGACAGAGGAGAGGAGACTTGGATAAAATATGAACTAAATTTGTTTAAAAAAGAAAACAATGTAGGGTCCCAATTACGTACAAATGGTGACAACAATAAGAAAGTTTTTTCCTTTCAGAATAACAGAAGATATTAGGACTGAACTAAACAAGAATAGGAATATGTATCCCCATTTTCTATTGCAGAATAACTATTCTCGAATAAAAATTTCAATTCCCATATTTATATTCCCACAGCCAAACAAACCATTAGGGAAAGAGAATGAGTAAAATACTAAGCCAGTAATGAAACTAATGTTAATGTCGTGACAAGACATCAGCCAAAGAGAACATTTGAAATGCAATTTGATAGAAGGAAAATGCAATTACTGATAGCACAAAATGACCAAAAGCAAGCCTAATAAAATTCATTTCATTCTTGCAAATTCAAAAGGATTTGGAATTGGTATCTCGCGATTGCCACACTATGAAAACATGAAGATCTTAAGCAATCCTAAAAGAAGCCCAAATTCCAGTCAAATTTTTTTTCTCACCAAAAAACTTGTCAAGGTTTGCAAATACCAAGAAATCAGGTGAGAAAATTGGAGGAATTGTTCTCAAAGAAGTTGGATCCTATCTTATAATTAAATAAAATATTAATCTGCAAGTATAATTATCAAGGTGTTCTATTTGAATGCCTTAAGGGGTTGTTTGGATCATGGATTTGGACAGGAATTAGAATTTGTAGTTCGCAAAAATTTCTAATCCATTGTTTGGGTCTGCAAAGTGGGAATGGGAATTGGAAAAATAATAATTTGGTATCCTCATTTACCCCCCAAAACAAGGATTTGGTCTTCCATCTAAATAGGCGGAATTGCTCAAATACCCGTTCTAATTCTAATTTGTCAAAATTGGGAATTCCAAATTAATTGAAATAAATTTGATTTCGGCGTCCACTTGTGTATGACCCTCACTTTCACTATGCAAACATGAGTTTTTTTATCGTTGCTATCTCTGCTCATATTTTTGTTTCCATTGTTTGCTCGCATGTATGGTCTATTTGCTGATGAGCACTGTTGGGACAACATTATCCCAAGTGGGTTTAGGGCTTTGTTTGATCATTGTCGATAAAACTAATAAGATATTTCAAATGTCATTGCCATTTATATAAGTTTCCAAGTTCAGTCCAATTTACAAATAACATAGGGGAGAGGACCTAGTAGTTGAGCACCCCAAATTTGCACTTCTCAAATCCTATGTGGAAATTTCAAATCACTCCCATTTTTTGATAGTAGCTTACTTGGCAAGTCCCCTGCTTACAACTAAGATTTCAGAGCAACATGATCAAATATGATGCCACATCAACATGCTTTTTTTGAAGGTGTCTAAAACAACCCAAAACAAAAGTGAGACCAATCATAATGCATTAGTGACCCCATGCTTGTGCAGCTGATGTGGCATCACACTATTGGTTGTTTTTTGGGAAAAGGAACACTTTTCATTCATTTATGGGTACTCATCATTAGCAAGAACAACTTTAAAGTCACAACTATTGGTACAATCTTGTCAAAAATGTTGGATATTAAATCAACAAGTGTGGGTATTAAGTTAACAACTCCTATCACAACCATTGAAACATGCTCAAGTATTGGATCCTCTCCCCTATAAAAAAAATGATGTTCAGAACTTGATTCAGGCCAAACAATTTGAAGATTCTCGTGATGGACCCATCTCATGAGCACATTTATTGCAATTGAGAAATAATCTTACTAACTAGTTATAATACAACCCTCAACAACATATATTGAAACAAAATATGCACTTTAGTTTAGTTATGGAAGGAATATTTCCAATTTAAGCAATGACTTGAACATTTGGCTTTGTATATTCAAAAAAAAATTCTCTACACCATAGAAACATATGGACTAGTACAAATATTGATCTCAAAATAGAAAAAAATGCATATAATCTAATAGAAAGTAAAGAATGATAGAACTTTATATTTCCTATGCATTTCAAACAATTCTAGACTACTTATTTCTAAGAATTTAATGGTGGTTGGTTTGTTTCATTTCTATGTACACTCTATTGTAGCTGATTGGAGTTTATGGAGTACTTTAATAAGAGATCAAAGGGAAAGAGTGATAGTCCAAGCCAATTGGAGCTTGGGAATGGAAAAATTAGTATGCCAAGAATAGAGGGTGGAGAAGCCATAGGTTCTGAGAAGAATTAAAAATGTTTATTCTAGTTGGTATTCCAATTCTAAAAATGTGCAACCAAATAGAGGAAAAGTTTTCTGACATTATGAATTCTTGATGAACCAAACAGTCTCAAATCAAATTCCCAAAACCGTGATCTGGATTTCAAGTTCAAGAATCCCAAATCCAAGATTTTGAATGCCAATTCTCAAATCATATTCCAGCAACCAAACGGGCCCTAAAATGTTATAATTAGATACACTATAAACCTACAAGCATGGTGTTCTATTAGAATAGTGCACTTTTAGGCATTCTGGTTTATGTCAAGTTGTTCAGATGCTTGTTTATGCATCCAAATTGTGTGTATGACATGATTCTTGGAAGCTTATTATGTAAACAATCATTGGATGCATTCTCTCAAACAGTTCACATGTATTGATTGAAATTTTCCAAACCATTCAAAAAAAACATTTTTCCCTCATATCCTGTGATCATATCATTCAACAAGACCACACATTTTGGAGGCATTTTGTCAAACTATATAATGCTTCCACATTTTACATCCATACCCTATTTGAATGCTCTCATTTTGGCACAGGTCACATGCAAATGAAAACCACTTGGATCAAAAACATGTCTTGTAGTGGAGATTTTTTGGTCGAGAGAGAACAAGTTTAAAAATTTGAACTTTGCACGAGAAGGACAATGATCTATAACAAAAAAGATGGACGAGTCTAAAATGCATGATGGCTTAAACATCACATACTAAAGCTTGATTCCTAGGCTAAAAGTATTAAATAGTCAAATTTCACTTATTTTTCCTAGCTTAATTTCTTCCTTAGTGTGTGATGTTTAAGGGTGGCCCTACTAGAATGTCAACACTTGATTAGGTAGACATTTAAATTTTTGCAAGCAAAGAAGTTGGGAGCTGTGACATTGGACAATGATGATTCAAGCAGTTTTCAACTTATAATAGCTTATCAACTAATGAATAAACATTAATTAAATATTGGTAAACATCTAATTTGGTGAAACAATGCTTGTGATGTTAGATTTAAGATTAATGATTCAAATTTAATTTGCTTCTATTAATCATCTTTAGCATGTAACAAAATAAAATTTAATTAGATCATTCTAATTGCTCTGAGATCTATAGAGCAAGCCTTTTTAACATCATTTGAAAGGTTTATAAGTTTGTCTCACAATGCTTGATTAGTTTGACTAGTCTTCTAGACATTGTTTAGTATAGAATTAGTTGATTTAACAAGATGAGAAAACCTCTTACCATCATTAGCACGTTTGAGTGAAAAATGCCTCTTTTAGAAACCATTATAAAAGTGTTTTGGGAAATGTAGGATCTAAATTGACTTCAAATAGAAATCTTTACAATAGCTTAAACTTCAATTCAATCTCATTCACTTGAATAAAAATTCTAGACATTGAAAAGCTCGTCCTATATAGCATTTTCTATCTATTTGTTCACTTTTTTTTCACTCCCTCTCTCTTTCTCTCTCGACATCCAATTTTCTAAAAGATGAAAGATGGCTAAATGTTAACAACATCTACTTTGTCTCCCTCTTTCCTTCCAACCCCTCTAGCTTTTTGAATACTGAATGAACATCTAAATACTTATCTTGCTATCTATTTTTCCTCACTCTTATTCTCTACAAAATAAAATCTAACTTAATTCTTACAACATTTAATTTCTTTTATCATTTCCTCCAAACTAATGAACACTACCAATCCCAAATCCACATTTTCTCTTTAGCCAATGTTTTTTGCAGCCAAGTTTGAGAAGGCTTCTGATAGACAGATTGTTATTTCTAAGAGTTTTTTCACCTAGGAGAATCACTTCCCTTTGATGATGAAACCTTGGTAGGCGGACTTCAATCCTTCTTCGAAAACCTTTTGCAAGGTGCCTATTTGTGTCTAGCTCCTATACCACCCCTTCCATATTTAGGTGGATTCAATCCTAGAGGAAGTTGGTGTTGCCCTGTGTGACTTTGTGATGGTTGATGAGGACTCATGATTACCTTTTCTTACATTCTTGTAGATATTGATGGTTCTAAGGGTCTATCGATAGAGATTGAGCTGAAATCTCCAAAGGGCTCTTGGATTTAACCTCTAGATTTTGAGGGCTTTCCTTTCAGATGTAGAAAGTCTTTCAAAACTATGCATGTTACAACTTATTGCAGGATAGTGAAAACTAAACCAAATAAGTATTCCTCATGGTGGAAGCGTGTTTCTAATTCTCACTACACAATTCTTAAGGACCCTCCTCATTCGAATGGGAATGCTCTACTATCGGCCCATGACGGTGAGTCTCCCTCTAATTCCTCTAGGTGATTATTGTGTTTTACTGTTTGGTGCTTTCTAGTTGCTTGTAAAGGACTAAGGTGAATATTGTATTTTATCTATAGGTGTTTTCCAATCACTTGTTAAGGGCTGAGGTGAAAATAGTGATGCTATGATTTGTACTTTTTATGAGCCTAGGGTAGGTAATCTATGTGTACATTGGGAAATGGCTTGCAATGGAGGTCGGAGACCAGAGTGGCTACCTAGGAAACTAATTGTAAGTTGTTTTTAATAAATGATAACATTTCATTAAATGGGTTTTAAAATGAATTAATAAGACTAAGGTGATTATTGTGTTTTACCTTTTGGTGTTTTCCAATTGCTTGCATAGGACTGAGGTGAATGTTATGATTTGTCTTTAGTTTTTTCTAGTTTCTTGTAAAGGACCAAGGTGAATATTGTATTTTATCTATAGGTGCTTTCCAATCACTTTCTAAGGGCTGAGATGAAAATTGTGATTCTATTATTTGTATTTTTTATGAGCCTAAGGTAGGTAATCTATGTGTATGTTGGGAAGTGGCTTGCAATGGAGGTCAGAGCCTAGAGTGGCTACCTAGGTAACCCATTGTAATTTTTTTTTAATAAGTGATAAGGGTATGTGCATGATCATGGTGTACCAAAATATGGCCTTAAGTGGCAGTGAAAAATCAGCAAATCAGGGTTATGTCAACTTGACACATAATTTTGAAGTGGTTATGGACTTTATATCAAAAAGTTGTAAGAAAATAATCTGTAGGAAATTAAATGTAGTTTCTAAACTACTAGGCCTTATCAGGAGAAAAAAATAATTGATTGGTCAAAAGTTTAAATTTTAATGCAGTATTACGAAAATTTTAGGGCAAAAATAAAAAGTAGGTGTATGTCTAACCACCTTAATCAAAATCAAATGATAATTTTTTTTAATATAATTATAGATATGAAAAGTAGACTCATGCCTGAATGTGACGCATATTTTTTGGTATTTTTATTCCACATAAATAATTAAATATGAATTTATTACCAAAACTTTTTCGAAAAAAAGTCTCGTGTCTGACCACCTTAACTAATAGAAAATTTTACCAAATTTAATTTAATTTTTTTTTTCTTATACTAGGTGAAGCATAGAATGTGACACAACTTTTAGATTTAAAAAATGTTATACCATTTGAAAGTTATAGCTATTTTTCAATCAGTATGTCAATCAACACTTTACAATAATCTTCATTGATAATTAACTAATAAATAATTATCGAACTCAGAATTTGATAGAAATTATATTGATGGAATGTCGAGAGCGATATTAAAAAACTCTTTTCGTTTCATTCAATTTCGATCAAAATAACATTGTTAGATGTCTACCCGAAGCCTGAGTATCACTAAAACCCTCTTCAAACACGTCTTTTGGGTTGACTGGGTAGGATTGGTAAATACTAAGCCTAATTGGATATCTGATTTGAAATTGGATATTCGATATGGCTCGGTGAATTTTGCTGGAAAATTTGAAATCCCAACCCATTTTGGAGGAAAAACCGGGTTTAAGAGTTATAGCTTATGATTTATAAATTATTTCAGTTAAATTATTTGTAAATTATTTCAGTTATAGCTTATGACCCCCTTTGACTCATATATATTAATAATATACATATATCTTAATAACATACATATTAATATAATAATATATAATACATATTATATATATAATATGTTACGTTATTATACATATATTATATTATTATACATGTTAATATAATAATATATAATACATATTATATTTAATAAAAATATTACGTTATTATATATATTAATAACATGCATATTAATATGTATAATAAGAGCGATTTTCATATGTCCCTAGGGGTCCTACGGACATATGTCGTCCTATAATGGGTCAAAGGGGCTGATAGGTCAACCTATGACCCCCTTTGACCCATATGAACAATTCTAATATGTCCCTAGGGGTCCTAGACCTATGACCCCCTTTGACCCATATAAACAATTTTAATATGTCCCCTAGGGATATATGTCATCATTTAATGGGTCGTGGGGGGTCATAGGTCACCATATGAACCCTTTGACCCATATTAACAATTCTAATATGTCACATATGTCATCATTTAATGGGTTGAAGCCCTTTGACCCATAAGAACAAAATATGTCCCTAGGGGTCCTAGGACCCCTAGGGACATATGTCATCATGTAATGTGTTGAAGGGGGTCATAGGTTGACCTATGACCCCCTCTGACCCATAAGAGTGATTCTCATATGTCCCTAGGGGTCCTAGGGAAATATGTCATCATGTAATGGGTCAAAGGGGGTGATAGGTCAATCTATGACCCCCTTTGACCCATATGAACAATTCTAATATGTCCCTAGGGGTCCTAGAATCCCTAGGGACATATGTCATCATTTAATGGGTCGAAGGGGGTCATAGGTCAATCTATGACCCCCTTTGACCCATATGAACAATTCTAATATGTCCCTAGGACCCCTAAGGACATATGTCATCATTTAATGGATCAAAGGGACCTATGACCCTCTTTGATTCATTTAGGACGCCTAGGAACATATTAGAATTGTTCATATGGTCAAAGGGGGTCATAGGTTCACCCTATGACCCCCTTTGATCCATTAAATGATGACATATGTCCCTAGGGGTCCTAGGACCCCTAGGGACATATTAGAATTGTTCATATGAGTCAAAGGGGTCATAGGGTGACCTATGACCCCCTTTGAACCATTAAATGATGACATATGTGACATATTAGAATGGTTAATATGGGTCAAAGGGGGTCATAGGGTGACCTATGACCCCCTTTGACCTATTAAATGATGACATATGTCCCTAGGGGTCCTAGCTCTAGGACATATTAGAATTGTTCATATGGGTCAAAGGGGGTCATAGGGTGACCTATGACCCCCTTTCACCCATTAAATGACGACGTATGTTCTTAGGGGTCCTATGACCCGTAGGGACATATTAGGATTGTTCATATTGGTCAAAGGGGATCATAGGTTCACCATATGACCCCCTTTGACCCATTAAATGATGACATATGTCCCTAAGGGTCCTAGGACCCCTAGGGACATATTAAAATTGTTCATATGGGTCAAAGGGGGTCATAGGGTGACCTATGACCCCCTTTGACCCATTAAATGATGACATATGTCCCCAAGGGTCCTAGGACCCATAGGGACATATTAGAATTGTTCATATGGGTCAAAGGGGGTCATAGGGTGACCTATGACCCCCTTTGACCCATTAAATGATGACATATGTCCCTAGGGGTCCTAGGATCCGTAAGGACATATTAGAATTGTTCATATGGGTCATAGGACCCCTAGGGACTGCTGATCTTGGCATCAAATCGTTAGCGCCATTAACTCCAAGTGGGTGGGTGAACCCTAGTGACACCCTTGTTCTGGCCACGGAGACCATCCATCATCCGTGGCCACCGCATACCAAGGAGTCTCCAAGGTGCTCTAAATGCATTTCGAGGTCGATCTTTCGAGGTACTTATATGTCTTCTGTTCCTATTATTATCTGTATAAGTAGCACATCTTTTTATGTTATTATAGTTTATGTTTAAAAGACAAAATATATGTTAAAAGCATTTGGTTAGCTCAACCACTCAGAATAAGACTTTTCCAGTGCCAGGGACATTGAGAATAAATATTGAATTCATATGATATTAATTTTTAAATGGGCTAGTGAATTGACTAATTTTGATCTTGAAAGTTTTATGGTTAAATAGGTTTTGAGTTAGAGTAGTGCAAGGATGGTGATTTTTAAGAAGTTTTATCATCTATATCAGCATTGCTAGAATGCAATAAGTGTTAAATAGAACATACATTCTTATAAGTCATAAATCTGTACAAACCACTACTCATATAATATGAATCAATAATAAAAAATTGAACTGTAATATACCATTTATTAATAATGAGCATATCAAAATAGACCAACATATCTATAGACAAAGTACTCAAATATATATCAAAATACATAGATCCATATACAAAATGTGGCTGATCATGCCATCAGAATGTGTATAATATCAATGTTTCTATATACAATGTGGCATATGCCATCTCAAAATGTCTCATGATGCATCCTACGACAACTATACTATCCTAGGGTGCTGGTGGATGATCAAAATGTAGCCTCTTTGCTACAATAGGTGGATCAGATGCCTCCTACATAAACAAAAATGGAAAACCCAAAGTTAGACTACTAAATTTATATGATTCTTTGTATCTAACATTGAATTACTCAAATGCATAATGATCTTTTTTGTAATGAAGATTTATACTATCAAAATTTCATAATTAATACCTCTCTTGTCGACATCTTGCGCTGGTCAAGAGTCCTCTCATATGCCCTTGGCAATGCTTCTACCTCTCTAATTGTGGGCTGTATATGTTCAAATACGTTTGTCAAATGAATCTACAATTTAAACTATAACATTATAATTCATAGCTTGCTAAATTTATAATATATTTAATCATAAATTTAAACTACAACTTACTATTCTAGGCTCCTCCTCAGGAGAGAGTGCCCACATCATCAAATCTACATAACTCTCCCGTCAGACCTCATGTGCACTAGGAGTCTCCTATGAGATACAAAATAGTAGTTGTTAATATCATGAAAATCAGTTTTAAATTTATTTATGAAGATAAGGAGAATAAAAAATAAATGATACTTATACATACAATGGGGCTCTCAGTGCGAATGGAAATCCCTGATGGTCTACGACACTGAATCTGTACATGCTCATCGCCAGTAGCCACACCCTATATACAATAAAGAATGTAATTAAATGGGATTACCACAAACATATTACAAGAATGCATCAATATTTAATCAAATAGAAAGCACCTAATTACCTTTCCTTTGTCAATGTGCGCTGGCTCACCCTCCGCACTTTGTCCCCCCAGGATAGTTGCTACCTACAAGATAAAAGAAAGTTTAGCAACCATATATGCTACAATATCAAATTTTTAAAAAAATGTGAACACAACATAATGTACCATAGATGTCTCAAGGCCAAATGAAATGGCCGAGAGCATGGCATCATCAATCTGTCTGAGCTCCTCCTCGGTCATCAACTAAACATGAATGAAGATCACATACATATAAAAGTCAATATGGCTTAAAAATTAAAATTAGTCTATTATAAAAATTAACTTTAAATCACATATGTCATAACAAAAAAATGTATACACGTACCAACACCGAAGGAGTCCATGCCTCTGCATTCCCCTCCTTTCTCACATCGGGGTCTGTAGCCTCTGCACATGTGTCTGTGTATCCTCATCTAATACAAAATGATACTCAAGAACATCACCTATGGGACCCCAGAAAATATTCTTGCATGTAATGCAAGTGTGAGGCGCACAAACGTGTGATGAGCTAGCCGATGATGAATTGGCACCAGCATCATCAACACGAGGAGGCAGGACTGACCTAGCCTGAGATATCATGAGGCTACTCAGCCTATGAATGGCTCTGATGGTCTGAGAGCTAGCCTTTTTCATAATATCTAGATGGTGCACTTGAGGAGGAGGGGAGATATCAGTAGGGGGGACAAAAGTGTCAGCTTTCTTCCGCTAGGAAGAGGGTCTATCCTAAGGAGCTCCTAGTCCTAAGCCCATGTTGGGCTTCATGCTCCAATAGTTCACTTTAAGTTTCAACACAAATTCTGCATATAATTTTCTAAGGAAATAAAATGGTATGTCTGAGTTTCCATGTGGAGGGATATCAAAGACCATCCACCAACGATCCCAAAATTTTTCATGTATGGCATCATTTGTGCACCATTTAATGGATAGTTTGGATTTTTTTGGGTTGACTCCTAAACCTGTTTTTGGGTTCGCAAAAAGGCTAGCCAAATCTTCTTTGGTTATGTTGAAGGCCGCAACCTTATCATAGTCCAAACCATCATCAAACATTACGTGCATTTCATCACGCCAACGAAGAGCGAGATTTTTTTGGTTTGTAAGGGTTTCAATGTTATCCACCATGGTGTTTAATATGGATAACATTGGAGCCAATGCGGGTACATTATTATATGTCTTATGCAAACCGCTCAACTTGGTGAGGTTTTCATTTATCAAATCCTCAATTCGAGGAGGGTTTTGAGGGGGTAGAGGATCATTTGGTGGACAGTTTTGTGGGGGTACTGGATTGTTTGGTGGAGGGTTACGAGGAATAGTATTTCCTGCCTCAGTGTCATCATTCTGATTAGCCATTCCTATTGAATTGCAAAACGTAATATATATTTAAAAAAACTTTAATTTTAACCATTTTTTCAAAAAAAACCTAGATTCAACTAAAACAAACAAAATTATGCAAAAGTCTATTGAAGTTAGATTAAAAATGAGTGGAAAAAAAAAAACCTACTTTGATATCCGATATCCGATATTGTATCTGATATCCAGTCGCCCTTTAAAACTGGCCCCTCGAAATACCAAAAAATAATGCCCGTGGGTTCTTTTTTTTTATGTATGCAGCAGATATCAGATATCTGATATGCAGCGACATATTATATATATTATATATAACATATTACATTATATTATATATAACATATTACATTATATTATATTTTATATTATATTGTATTATTATATTATTATAATATTATAATATTATATTATTATATATTATATTATAATATATTACTTTATTATTATTATATTTTATATTTTTTTAAATTATATTTTATAAATATTATATTACATTAATATATTATAATATAAAATATTATATTATATTATTATTTATTATTATATTATATTATATATATATATTATATTACATTACTATATATTATAATATTAAATATTATATTATATTATATTATTATAATATAATATTATTATAATTTATATATTATATTATATATTACTTTTTTATTATATATTATATTATAATATATTACTTTATTATTATTATTATTATTATATTTTATATCATGTTATATTTTATATATTTTTTAATTATATTTTATATATATTATATTACATTAATATATATTATAATATAAAATATTATATTATATTATTATAATGTATTATATTATATTATATTATTATCATTTATAATATATTATACCTTTTTATTATATATTATATTATAATATATTACTTTATTATTATTATATTATATTATATTACATTACTATATATTATAATATTAAGTATTATATTATATTATTATAATAAAATACATTATAATGTAATATTGTCATAATATAATATAATAATAATATATATTATATTATATAATAATAAATATATAATAATAATAATATATTATTATTATTATTATATTATATTATACTATTATAATATAATATTTTTATATTATTATGATATAATAATAATATTATATTTGTCTATTACGTCGACTATCGGATATCCGATATGCATTATCCGATAAGGCTCGGCCTTACCTTCCAGGTTTGGTACCTGGATAGGTGGAAAAAAGTCAAAGTGGATTTTGAAGTGCTTTTAGACGTCTTCAAACTCTATTTTTTTCACATCGCCACTTTTTGGCACACCATGATCTTGCACATACCCATAACATTTCATTAAATGGGTTTTAAAATAAATTAATAAGAGTCAGTGTTTTTCCTCACCCATGCCTTGAGTGCTAGTATAGGCTACAATTGGAGTAGAGAGGATGCTTTGTTCCAATCTTGCTTTGTTAGTATGCCTTGTCTATACGAAAGGATACTAGTATCGCATAGAGACACAAGGAGGCCGGAGTCCAGAGTGGTTGCCAAGTTAACCTTAGAGTTGGCTCATGCGATGGCACTTGCCAACTTACATAGTAGATTTCCTCCGTGTCTTTGTTGCCCATGGGATTAGATGATACTTGTGTCTTGGTACCCTTTGAGATAGGTTTCTTTTAGGTGTTTGCTTGACCTAGATGTTGATTTTGACTTGTGTTTTGAAATTCATATGGGACTTGAGTTTATCTCCTTAGCGAGGTGGGAGTGGGCCATTTAGGTTCCACAAGGTCAGGTGGTAGTGCATTTTTCTTTTACCATTGCGATATGACAATTCAATGTCATTGTTGAAGTTCTCTGTTCTATATTACCTTTCTTTCTAATCTTATATTTCTGTTGGATCATTATATCTTGTTATATTGTACTTGATTTATCATAGATCTTATGAGATGATGTATTTTATATATGTTGTATATTCATTGAGCTTTTTATACCTTGTGACTTGTACAGTGGATGATTATGCATTTTGGTTATTCCAAGTGGCAGCTTATGTAATTGTATATTTATTTAAATGGATTCATACTATTAGTGTAGTTTTTTATTTTTCCTATTTTGCTAGGTTTTTCCTACACTTTTACTAATCTCACTTAGGTTAATAAAGCATGTCTTATTAGGTGAATGGTTGTGAGGTGTCACCTTCCTACATGTGAGCATCCATTAGCTATCTTGGGAAGATATTTTTCCATCTTTAGTCCAATAGATGGTTGCTCCTCATTGGTTGGTGTTGCCACCTCCTCCCTCTTCCTAGCCTCTATAAGCATGCTACCTAGCCTGTATTTGCATCTCTTGTTTTTGCATCCTCTTAATGCTATTTTGCTTCCATCATTTGCATTACTCTCTTGGAGACTAACTCTATGATGTTATTTTGATTTTGTATCATTTGCATTCATAGTTTAGATATTTATTCTTTGCACTAGTTTTCTGGGTTATTAATCTTATCAGATTCTAACATGGTATCAGAGCTTTTCTATGTGCAAGAGTAGATTTTAGTTTCCTTATTTGAGAGATTCGGGGGGGGGGGGGCTAATAAACTTTATTGTAGTTTTTTGAAAAATGAAGTATGCTCTTCTCTTGCATCTTTGGATGATCCTAAGAATCAGAAAAGTTTTGACTTTCAATCTCAAATCTGACAACCAGCTTGCATATTTGGAGTTTTCAATTAGTATTGTAGGTTCCAGCATGCCATTGATGGACTTAGGAAGCTGATCCAGCATTTGCATGTCATATTTTGGTTGCTGGGGTCAGTTTTTGATTTTTGGAGCCATTTTTTATTGTTAAAGGCATCTAATTTACACTACAACATCATCTTCTATACATCAACAAAAAAAACGCTTTTTGGATTTTGTTCACAGCCCCAAAAAACCATCTGGGTATCTTTTAGATTTTGCATGCAAGGTGTATATTTTGCAGAATCAAGCATGAAAGGCTAAAGCCATACCCCTCTCCGTTGGCAGTCGCAGATTTGAATGTAGTTTTCAAATGTCTTGTTCTTGCTCATACGGACTCCGATTTTGATGATTCTTGTTATGAACTTGGCTATTTTTTTGTGCTCTATCCACTAGTGGAGTTGTTTTTTAATTTTCATGCATGAATTCTTAAGAAATTACAGATTCTCAGCCGTGACTATGCACAGTTCTCGTTTTGAAAACTTCGGAGGATCATAACTTTCTCATACGACCTCGTATCGAGGAAATGCTTTGTTTGAAAGTGCGTGATTTTTTGAGTAGATCGTAGTGGTGCTATTTGTTTCCTTGATTATTTTTCTCAAGTTTCACTTTTAGCATATGCTCTTCATGAGGGTTTGTAATGCATTGAAATCAAGACCACTAAGTATTTCTTTCTAGTGGTAGTTGTAAATGCACTAAAATAAAGTGCCAAATCATATTTTATTTGGGGCGGGGTTTCTTTGATTCAGTAAAAAATGGGGGGCACTAATCTCCTATCGGTACACCAGATCACTCACATAGGTTTAGGCAAGAGGGTTGAGTTCACTCCTGATTCAATGGAGATATGTGAGTTGCACAATGATTCTACAGTTGCAGTTGGGAGACTAGATCATTGGTCACGACTCTATATGTTTTCTCACTTTGTTCTTGATCCTCCTTTGATTGTTTCACTCACTCACTCTAATGATGTGAGCAGATTATGGCATGAGCGGTTTGGCCATCTTAACTTCCACTACCTGCATCAGCTTAATCAGCAGAGCATGGTCACAGGGTTGCCTTCTACTTTGACATTGGAGTCACTTGGAATACATGATAGATCTTCTAATGGGTCAGATTCACTTGAGCAGTCTTCTACCTCCACTTCTGATGCAGAGAGTGATTCAGAGGACTCACCTACTTCCTCTCCTAGTCATCATTTACAAGTTGATGATTCTCCTCTAGATTCTCCATCTTTTCATCCACTTTGGGCTAGACAAACCTTACAGTTTGCAGGTGATTGGGTTGGGGATCCATCAGACACCAAGCAGACTCGTTCACAATTTCAGGATGCTCTACATATCTTCATTGCTACTGCCTCAAATCCACAGTCCTTTCATGAGGCTTCTGGTATTTCTGAGTGGGATACAACTATGCAGGAAGAGTATAGTTCCTTGATGAGGAACCACAGTTGGGATCTTGTACCTTTTCCTAAGGGAAGAAAACTTGTTCAATGTAAGTGGATCTACTAGACAAAATTTGCAAGCTTTGCTGGAGGTGTGGGATGCTTCATCTTTTGGGGGGGCCTCTTCCTCTCACTTGGAGTCCTAATTTTCTTTGGGGAGTCTATTTTCTCTCTCTTTTGGGGAAATTTTATGTACATGGGTACCTCATCAGGCTTAACTTGCCGGAACCTATTTCTACATCCACCTAAGCTTTGCTTATGGGGGGGTGTTAGTGTAGTTTTTTATTTTTCCTATTTTACTAGATTTTTCCTACACTTTTAGTAATCTTTCTTAGGTTAATAAATCATGTCTTATTAGGTGAATGGTTGTGAGGTGTCACCTTCCTACATGTGAGCATCCATTAGCTATCTTGGGAAGATACTTTTCTATCTTTCGTCCAATAGATGGTTGCTCCTCATTGGTTGGTGTTGCCACCTCCTCCCTCTTCCTAGCCTATATAAGCATGCTACCTGGCTTGTATTTGCATCTCTTGTTTTTGAATCCTCTTAATGCTATTTTGCTTCTAGCATTTGCATTACTCTCGTGGAGACTAACTCTATGATGTTATTTTGATTTTGTATCATTTGCATATATAGTTTAGATATTTATTCTTTGCACTAGTTTTCTGGATTGATTCTAACACATACTTGTGATTATTCTATGATGTGGATTTTGGTTATGTATTGGATTTAGTATTTAATTAAACTTAAATGTGATTCAACATAATAAGACTCTTAGGAGATGTAATCTGTTTATGATGGTTGTGTGTATGTGAGTTATTGCTTCCGTTATTTTATATCTTGTTGTTATTGCTTCTATTGTATTATTTGTTATTGTTAAGTTATTATCTTTAAAAAAAATGTTGGACAAACATAGTGAAACTTTAGGTTAATTTCTTTAGGGTTCCCTAGTGGGGCATTACACATTGTATATTGAAAAACAATCTCTACACCATAGAAACATATGGACTAGTACAAATACTAATCTCAAAATACGAAAAAACACATATAATCTAACAGAAAGTGAAGAATGATAGAACTTTGTATTTCTTGTGCATTTCAAACAATTCTAGACTACCTATTTCTAAGAGTTTAATGGTGGTTGGTTTGTTACATTTCTATGTACACTCTCTTGTAGCTGATTCGAGTTTGTGGAGTACTTTAATAATAGATCAAAGGGAAAGAGTGATAGTTGAAGCCAATTGGAGCTTGGGAATGACAAAATCAATACGCTACGAACAGAGGATGGAGAAGGTACAGGTTCTGTGAAGAATAAAAAATGTTTATTATGGTTGGTATTCCAATTCTTGGTATTCTGGCAGATGGTGCTAAACAAGTTAGGATCATGGGAAATTTGACCCTTTTCCTCTACAACATTCAAAAAAATTGTAAACTCTTCATCAAAAGACTTTAGCACTGCTTGTGCTCTCAGTTTGGGATTTGACTTAGTGTGTTGTATTGTCAAAGTACTGTGCAACTTGTCAGTCACTTGCATTAGTGATCTCTGCAAACTCTTTATTGTCTTATTCTTCTATAGGAGTTTGGATAAGGATGAAATCAGATCAGTCTGATCATCATCATCAGTGGCCAAACTTGCAAGAGAGAGAAAATTAGATGAACTAGATGGTTTAGTTTCATCCTCCCTCTGTTTCTTTGCTACTTCCTTAGCTTTCCTCTCTTCCTCTTCTTTCCTTTCCTTTTCCTCTTCTTCTCTTCAAATATTTTCTTTTCTTCCTCCTCTATTTTTCTTTTCCTTTCTTCTTTTGCAATTCTTTTATTATCTTCTTCTTCTTCTCGTTTCCTTTCAGCCTTAGGCAATTCTTGCTTGGCTTCCTCTATCTTTTGCTTTTCAATTTCTATAAGCCTCTTTTCTTCCTCAATTTGTTTCATCTTATCTTCAACATCCTTTGTATCAGGTACATTTGGTTCGGAGCCACCAAATGGATTGGTATCATCAATGTTATGAGTAACATTGGTTTGATCAATCTTCATGGTATCACCACTAACTGATACTTCTACAGTTCTAGGGGTTGGAGGAGATGATGTCCTAGATTCTAACAACATCCGACTGATAACTGTTGTTGTCTCTTTCCTCAACTGATCCTTCTCACCAACCATAAGTAAGAATGGCCTTAACTTATTCCTTAGTTATAGTACGAGGTTATTCAGAAAACTCTTAATCTCATCTTCATCATTAGTCTTGTGGATTGTCCTTAGCATAGACTTCTAAAGTTCAAGGTTGTCTTCCCTTGCTAGAGTCTTCTTCTCTACAAGTCTCTCATAGACTTTCTGGTTCACTACTCCCTTGATATCTTTCATACTTAAATCATTCACAATGGTATGTCTTACACTAGAGATATCAATTTGATCTTTCTCAAAGTTATTATATAGATCATTAAATTTGTTCATCTAAACAAAGTTTCCCTCATTGGCAATTGTTGTGTTTATCTTTTCAATCTTCAACTTCCATGGTTGTTGAGCTTTTTCGACTACTTGTTTAGGTGGAGTCACCTTCTTAGCTTGCTTGATTTCTTGTTCCTCAATTTCCTCATCACTACTGGATTCAATTGTCAACAATGCCTTCTACTTCTTTCCAGGTCCTAAAGCCATCTGTTTGACTCTCTTAGTCTTTGTTGGCACTGCTTCAGCTAATCTCTCTTATTTTCTCTTATGTTTACTAGGATGAAGATCAAATACTGCTGCATATGGTATAATTTGTCCCAAAGTTTTCTCAGCAACTAAAACTAACAAGGGTTGAATATTTAATACACCTTGTTTCAATGTCCATCTCATAGCCTCAGATTCACTCTTTGACATTCTGGCCTCAAATAATGCCTTCTTCATAATTGACTCAAGCTTCTTGTGAGATGCCTTCTCCAAGGTTACTTGATGAGCATGTTGTGTGATCTCATCAAATGTACCAAATCTATACTCAACTTTATCTATCTCAAAATTCAACAATAAATCAATGTAGCCAACTACAACATCACCACTCAATTCAAAGCTCAAAGGATCCAAAAGTGTTTCCCAAGGTTCTACTAATCGAATGTATCTATAGTCAGTAACAACTGAAATACATATGTCCTCCTTGAACCTATCCACAATTGCAGGTGAGATTCTAAATCTCTATTTCATCTCATTTTGGAATGTTCTCATAATCAGATTACCACTATTTAACACCTTGTCTATAGGGTGTCTTCTGCATTCCTCTAATATCTTTTCCATAGTGCATCTATCACTACTCATAATATCTGTTACTAACAAGTAAGGAAATCTCTTTAACACATGAAAGAATATTTTATTAATCAATGATTGGAATCTAAATACACCATTTTTTATCCTCTTAATCTTTTCAAGGTTCTCCAAGAGTTGCATCCTTAGAATTTCACTCAAATTCACTTGTTCTTTCTCAACACAAATCTTGTAAGATGAATATATAAATCCAACTAAAAGTTCATCTATCTTAGAACTTGCACATACTGAATAAGCTATTATTTTGCTAAGAAATCTCACATCATCCTACTTGATGGAGCTGATTACCGTAGCCTTCCCATTGTAAACTGCCTTAGTGTAGCTTTGTACTTTCTTCTTAACCATTTTTTCTCCTATGGGTACACTGCCTTGTTTGCTAAGACCAATTACCTCATGTATAAGGTTGGTAGAAATGTCTACTACATTATCTTGCATCCACAACTTACCATCATGTATCCTACTTAGTATAATTTGAGTCCATTCATCTGTATGTAGTTCTTGGTAAAAATGATACTTAAACAAGTCCAATTCACTCAAATGTTCAAATTCGGCCTTCATTGTCATGTCGTGGTTAAAGACCAATCCCATATCCTTATTCATATATTCACTGCCAATTTACTCAAACTTGCAATTCAAATAGTTTTCTACATCTTCCAAATAGAATACATTGTTCAAGGTGATAGACAATGCAAAATTAGGGTTTCCATCACTAGGTTTTATGGAAAATACCTTAAACATAGGTCTATCCTCATTCTCAACACTGTGAACAACTGACATATCCATAACTCTTATCAACAATATCCTTTACCAAACAAATATTGAAAAAAATGATAAAATACCTCTTTCCAAAAATAAGGCTTGCTTTGAAATTGCTCTCACAAGTCGCTTTAGAATGCACTTCACTTTGAATAAGTTTGCAATGAAGTAGAATCAATTATGTACTCCATTTATGCATCAACTTGAAACTGCATTAATTGCATACTTCGCAAACATGAAAAAGTTGTTATTTGTGTTTTGCAATCAGATAATTGTCCAAAATCATCTATCTGATCTTCAAATGTCACCCAAGGTTTACTATAGCCTCCTTTCATCATGACAAACATCCTCAAAAAATTGCATCACAAAATTCTCTTCAAAAATGTACTTTCATCTTCTGTTACAAAATCACTCTTTACTATAGTACCAATAACCCTAAAACTCATCATAACTTGTTTAGATGATCTCCAAATTACAAGCAAGCTTAGGTACCATCTAAAGACAACTAGATACATATTTTCCCAACTTCACTACCTATAATTCGATCTCTGCATGAAGTTCTCAAATTTTGATGCTGTGAACAAGCTTAATCCAACTTAATTGAATCAAACTCGACAACTGACTTTGGTTTTTCTATCTCATCATCATCTAACTTTTCTTTTGAGATATATGTACCTTTCACAAATGCTTCATTAATCTCTTCTTGAAGTTCACTCACAATGTTTCTTTGTTCTTCATTGTTGGATCCAGAGTTTCTTTCATGGTTCCTTTTGTCATTCCTTTTGTTTTTGAAGTTTCTTCCATTATTCCTTCTATCTCCAAAGTTTTTGTCCATTTTGTAGTACTTTGTTGTGTGTTCGAAGTTATTGCATAACTGGCATAGAGGTGCTCTACTTCTAGGATTCTATTGATCATCAAGTGCGTGAAAATTCTGAGCAATGTGTCCTAAGTTGTTACACTTATAACACACAATCTATCTTCTATCATCATAAGATCTTCTTTCCCTCAATGTCCTTTTATTAAATCTTCTTCTATTTGCAGGGTTAGTGTTTCTAGACATTCTAGTATTTCTTCTATCATTATCATACTTAGGTTTCCTACAATCAATTGCATTATGACCCATACCATGACAATTATGATAATAAAAGTCCTTAACATGATTAAATGACTTATTAGTACAATCTCTTTTCATATGATCTATTTCATTACATAAAAAGCACTTACCTCTAAATTCATACCTAGTTTCCTTGGGAGTCTCCACTTGCTTTGATTCATCCAAGATTTCAACTTCCTTGTTTTGCTCAACTTCTTTAGGTTTCTCAAAAGATTGATCAGATTTAATCTTATCATTAGATTTGCCTTTTTCTTTCGGATCCGATCTAATCTCAGGTTTCTTTGCAGACATGTTAATTAGATAACCAAGACTAGTCTTATCATAAGAAGGTCTCTGTATAGACATAGAATCATCATGTTTTTCTGCTAGAATAGAGTTTCTCAAGGTGTTGTTTGCACTATGTCAATTCACCTTTCACAATAGTATTGTACTTATGGAATTCTTCATGATCTTCTTTGAATGTTTCAAACTTATATGTTTTCTCTTCCAAACTTGCCCTCATATTTGCATTTTTTATTTTCAAATTAGATTCAATTTTGCTAGGATCATTTCTCAAAGTCAACTTTAGATTTTTAATCTTCAATCCATGCTTCAAGATTTTGTACTCAATCTTCAACTATGAATAGTCATCATCAGTAGAACTTCCAGATTCAGTAGATTTACGTTTTGATTTCAGATGACCAATCTTTTCCTTCAACTAACCAATGTATACTTTGGAATCTTCATAGCTATCCTTTAGCTTATCTCTTTCTTCAATGAGGAGATCAATTTGACCATGAATAAGAAAGCAATAAAGTAATGCTGAACAGTAACAGTAACAATGCACAAAGATAACTCATAACACCATATAGGGAAACCCTAGCCAAGGGAAAACCCCAGTGGGGATAATACCCACTAGATAATATATTGATATATATATTCCTTGTTTGAGGATGGATCATGTTAGGAGTCAATGAGAAAATTTAGTATAACAGTCCCTATTAGGAGACTTTGAATCTCTATTAGGAGATTCCAACCCTGTTAGGAGTTGTAGAGTAATGTATGTATGTAAGATGAGCCCACTGCCCAAACATTCAATTTCAACTACAAGAAGAGCTCGCTGCTCATACAAGTAATCTACTGTTATTTGCCTTCCTTGTCTAATCTTTGATCTTTAGCTTGATCTCAGATCACCAGATAGTTCATACAAAACTTTTCATATATTGCTTTCACAAAAGTTCACTCACTTCGCAATCTTACTTGATAACACTTGAATACAAGCACTACTTCCTTCTTATCACAAGAAGTCTTTTACATAAATACCATGCCTTTACATAAAATATTGTTGGGTCAACTAAGACCATAATTCACTTTTCCAAGTTAGAATAAACATCTAGGATGTTGGCCCTAATTGGACAAACAATTTTTTCCTATTGTTTCACTGTCCTGCTTCATCAAAACACAATTAACTGTGTTTCGTACAGTCCATACAAATTTTTGAGGTTATACACATCATCATCAACATGTATACTATCTCCATGTAACTTCACTTTCCATAATATGATGTCTGCAACATGTTATAAACAAAACAATACACTGTTGTAAACCAAATTCTATACTTGGACAATTTTCTGATAGCCAAACACTAAGTATCTTTATTTTTCAGGTTTCCTATCAACATGTACATCATGTGTTGCCATTAATGACAATAATTACATATCACAATTAGCCAATTGTCAAAAATTTTGTGTTTCCATCAATGTCAAAGAGGGAGATTGTTGATAACAATTATTCAATTGTATATTGTCATTGATGTTACACAAATCTTATACTCTAATTGAGCACTGCCAATTGGAACTGAGTTTAGAAGACTCCCGTATTCGCTGAGAAAAATTTTAGAAGAAGAGAAGTTCAAGAATTGCTATGTAAATCGAGTCAGGTCGGTTACTAAAGGAGTGTAGTGTAAACTGAGTTAGGTTGGTTACCAAGGAACTTAGTGGTAACTGAGTGACCTAGTTTTAGCCGAACTCTAGTAGATTATTTTTATCTATTTGTTGGTTTATGCAAGCTGACTTAGTGCATGTTATTTGTTTTTTTGTAAGGGTATTCAAGCTGACTTGACATTGGATTTCATATAAATGAAAGGTCAAAATGTGCATTGAATAGTATGCAAGAAGAGAAGAAGATTAGATGTGAATAAAGAAGGATATCTGATTAAGAGAAAAGTATCCAAGGAGCTACAAAGAACATTCTAATCAAGGAGGATCTAGAGGATAAGCCAAAATAGTGATCTAAATCTACAATCTAGTTGCTTCATAAATTAGGTCAATCTTTGTTACTCTCTAACAATTGTAGCAGTGAAGAAATCTCTTATTAGAGTTGACTTTACAGTCATTTTGCAAATCCTCTAACCAAGTGGCATTTCTAGATTGAAGTGTCTTAAGACCTCTAACAAGGCCACTCCTAACAAGGTGATTTAAATCCTTTAACATGTTCATAGCTATAAGTGTTTTTTGTAACCTTTAACAGGGTTTCCTTCTAATAGGGTTCACTTTAGAAGAGTGAAAAGTTGTAACTAGATGCATTGGTGGTTTTCCTAAATTGGGTTTCCATGTTAAATCTTGGTATCACATGTGTTCGTGTTATTTTCTTATTGCTTTATCTTTCTACAACTAAGTTACTAAAGGTTAATACACATTAATATATCATATTGTTTTGTTAACTGTAATGGACACCCAGGAATGCCCAAAAGCTGAATCAACTACTAAAATTATATTAATTCTAAAAATGTTGCAATCAAGTACAAAGAGATGTATTCCAAAGGCCAAACCCTAAGGAATGACGTCTACAATGTTACAACAAAGAATGAACGTCCTCTGTTGCCAAAAAAGGAGTGTGATTCACACATCCAAGCTCTTATCAAATGCAAGTCATAATCATCCGATACAATAATCCCATGCTAAACAATGAGACTCTCACCCCTATTTATCCTATTCCTTCACCCTTCTAGAAAGAACTAAAACATTAATTAATTGCAAGTGCTAGAAGCTTCCCCCTTCCAATAATTAATGCACTCTCTAGAAACTCCTCTCTTGCAATAATTGATCGTGCTTCTAGAGGCTTCCACCTTTCCAATAATTAATACACACTCTAGACACATCTCCTTTGTAATACAATAATTAATTTAATTAATTAAATATAAAGCCACCTTTTAATTTTAATTTATTTAATGACTTTATAAGAAATTAATTTAATTTTTTCTTATCCTCCACTTAGACTTTGGAAAATGTGATGGCCAAAAGATGGGATCATTACAAATCTACCCTCCTTGAAATTGCTTGTCCTCAAGCAATTAAGTAACATAATGGACTCCAACCTCCACCTAGATCCCAATATGTGATATCCATATGGAAGTTAAACCAACTGCAAACCCGCATCATCAGGACCAACCCCTGTAGCCTAGCATTCAAAACTTGTTCTGATGAAGTCAGAATGTCATCATAAGGCAATTCCATAGAAGATCTATGAAACATCTTCTTCCCTTTATCCATCCACATAATATATATTGGACTGGAATGCATATTATCACCATCATGCATTGAAAAAGATGTAGTTGTAGGTGAACCATATGTACCCATGCTAACTGTATCAACAATAGGTGTTGCCGCATCGAAATATATGGACATAGGAACAACATTAACTGCTGCAACAGAAAACTGAACTGAATTTGTAGTTGATGAAAACTCATAATCATTAACATGTGTGGCTTCATTAGAAAATACATCAACCACTACATTTATACCATTAAACTCCTCATTGGATGCTTCAACTGACATAGAAGTGGCTGCTGATATGATAGTATCCTCACATTCTCCTAATTCCACTATTGCTACGTCATCATCCCCTGACAAGGCTTCATATGTGGTCTCCTGACTTTGCACGCATGTCTCTACTGACTCTGCCGAAATGCCCACATCACCAACATCATAGCTGGCTGGCTCTATACGTGTCTCAATCCCACCTAAGAAATCGACTACCTTCTGCTTTGGAGCAACGTACAAATCATCAATGTTGATGCCCATCTATCTAGCCATAAGCTGCAACATCATATCCATTCGCCTATTCTTCTCTTGTTGCATACGTTGCCTCTCCTCTAATGTATCCAATAACTATCTGAACATCACATCTTGATCTGGACTAATATATATCTTTATCCAGCTATCAATATGATCTCCACAGGATGGTAGGACTTATAGCTCTGATACCACTGTAATGGACACCCAGGAATGCCCAAAAGCTAAATCAACTGCTGAAATTATATTAATTCTAAAAATGTTGCAATCAAGTACAAAGAGATGTATTCCAAAGGCCAAACCCTAAGGAATGATGTCTAGAATGTTACAACAGAGAATGAACGTCCTCTATTTCCAAAAAAGGAGTGTGATTCACACATCCAAGCTCTTATCAAATGCAAGTCATAATCATCCGATACAATAATCCCATGCTAAACAATGAGACTCTCACCCCTATTTATCCTATTCCTTCACCCTTCTAGAAAGAACTAAAACATTAATTAATTGCAAGTGCTAGAAGCTTCACCCTTCCAATAATTAATGCACTCTCTAGAAACTCCTCTCTTGCAATAATTAATTGTGCTTTTAGAGGCTTCCACCTTTCCAATAATTAATACACACTCTAGACGCATCTCCTTTGTAATACAATAATTAATTAAATTAATTAAATATAAAGCCACCTTTTAATTTTAATTTATTTAATGACTTTATAAGAAATTAATTTCATTTTTTCTTATCCTCCACTTAGACTTTGGAAAACGTGATGGCCAAAAGATGGGATCATTACATTAACCGAGTTACAGTTCATATCTAGTTCTAACCGCATTATTGTTTTAAGGAAATTTTATTGACATCTAAGGGGTTTGGAATTGTTTTAGTGGTAACTGATTTGCCCCTCCCCTCTCAATTACTCTTATATTTCTAACATATACATCCCTACATTTACACAAATTTTAGAAAAACTCAGCTTGGTCTTGGAGCTAGCGGTTAAATCTACCTTAATGAAGTGTCTAAAGGAATCTCCAATCCTTCTGAACACTCTCTCATCCCAATATTCTAGTGGAAGCTCAGGTAACCTAACCCAAACAGGCACCAAATTAAATAGGTCTCGATTAGGGCAGAATCCCATTTTTCATCTAGTGATTGTCAATAGATGCTTTCCATAGTGACAAGAGTTTTCTGGGACGATGTTTTAGTCTGTCTCTACAGTTAATTTGAATAGGAAAAGGGAGCTTATCATCGTCGAGGCTGTTACCAATCCAAACAGTCTCCATCATGAAGAGCACCATTTCCTAACCATGTCCACATTAGGTCTGAAAGAAACAAATTTACCAACAAGGCTCAAGGTGAGTCCCGAGGAAATCGAGTCAACCACAGAATCTGAGAGAGAAATCTTTGGCTCTGTAACACCTGAAACCATCATTGGTTTCGCCCTAATCTCGACATGACTCTTGGATCCAAAAACCACCTCCTTCCAGTTTGGTTTAAGGCGATCTATTCCCATGTGACTCAAATCCTCCATGGGTCCCCTCAGAGGTTGGGGTCCCAAACATGCCAACTTATTTGAGACTTGTCATGCCCACAAAGCAAGGGAAAAAACACATGAACATACATATGCAAACATAATAACTTAAGCATGCAACAAAACATGAACAACATGAGCTAAGGGATTCCTACCTTCAAAATCAAGTTATGGAAATTGCACAAATTTGAGAGGGTTTGAGTGTTCACCCAACCTCTAGTTTTAGAGTGGAATTCAAGATTGAAGGAGAAGGAGAGGAAAAGGGCATGATGGGACTCTAAACGCTTCTACCAAGTTAAAACCTTGAGTAGAACAAGACCCATCTTGGGCATTTTGGGTATTAGCAGAAAGGACCAAAAAAAAGTCCAGACAATCCTGCACCTGATCCAGGGAGGAGGGAGGGGGTGGGGGAGGGAGACTCCATTCGCCTAAGGCCAACAGAGGCATGCACCCAGGTTGCAGTCAGGTGTAAAGGTGGGAAGTTGCAGAGCAATGAAGAGCAATACATTTGATAAATTTGTTATTATCGATACTGAACATTTTTTATCCTTCAAAATTTCCCTCTAACCATCAATTCTTTATATGTGCCATAAATGTTTCTTCTTGAAACCACTTTTTTTTTGGATGGATTTCAGGAAGGTTTATGTGGTGTTGATATTTCTAATTTGACTAGGTAATGATCTAATCCTACATTTGGAAGTATTGAAGTTTGAATAGAGTGCTTGAAGTTTCTAACATCACCTTTAAAGATAAATCAATTATTATTATTGAACATTATTATTATTACAACATTCATTTATTTTCACATTCATATTTTTTCTACAATTTTTTAGTTTATAAAATATTTTTAAAAAGAAGTTAAAATTTTATAACTTAAATCGATTCCAAGACTTAGATTTTATATTTCAATGTCTAATAGAATACTTATATATAATACTTAGTTACATTAAAAAATTGAAATGTCTAATAGAATAGGTAGATATAAATTAATAATGTTTAATACTTACTAGATGTAAAATGTTAAAACTAAGTGTGGTAACAATTAAATATATTACAAATAACATTAGCTAAAGTTATCTTTTCATCTTTTTTCACTCCCTATCTCCTCTCATTCTTTATTTCAATTTTTTTGATGAATAGTCATGTTCTATTAAAAAATATAATAAGAATAAAATTCACAAAAAAGGGGTCAGGGGATACAAGATCAACCTACGAGAGAGTTCAATCGACCTAAGCCGGATCTAAACACACGGCATCAGCAGGAAATAGCAACTATTCATAAAAGAAAAACATATATAGCAACCTCAGGCTGCCAAAGCAGTGGCAATCGAGGGGGGAGGATCATCTTTGTCATTGAAACCCCAATCATTGGTGGGATTGGGGGGTAGGCTGGGTATAGACCAGCCGTCATCAGGAACAACGGTAGCAGGGGGATCAATGGTAGCCTCCGCATCTTTGACCTCAGATCGCAGAGGAGAAATCGACAATGCCAAGGGAGCCTTTATTTCAATTTTCATACTCTATCCCTTCTCATTCTTTAATACCATTTTCATCTATTTATATATATTATCCCTCTTTTATAGCTATTGACTTTGACACTTTAAGTCTCTTATTCTTTACAAATCTAATCATGTGTCATTTAAAGTTTCTTTATTCAATTATAAAAGATCAGAATAAATTGTTTGCAAAGAATGCCCACCTTTTTACAACAAGATTTCACACAATTATATTCCAGAGATTATCATGTTAGATGCAGGGGATGAACCAGTTTCATCAATTTAGGGGTTAATGGCACATTCAATGGGAACGCCCGAAAATCTTCCAGACTTATCTTTGCAGTAGTCGTAAAACATATAATTTTTCTGAACCCTTTTGATCTTATTGAGTTGATCTTGATTGAGGCCCTCAAACTCTGGTTGCTCCCACCAACGTCCAACACAGGGGGCAGGTGAAGATAATTCTCCGCACCCGTCCACTTCGAAAGCTTCAAAAGATGCAATGAAAGGTGCTTTGCTCCAATCTATTTTTGCTTTCCTACCATTTGTGGCCCAGTCTTCCCCATTCCAAATGGTGGAGATTATTTTCATCGGTCGATTCTGTGGATACGAGAAACCCAAATATTCATTGTTTCTGAAAGCCCTAATGGTAATCGCATCCACACCAAATCTATTTTTAAGTTATAGAATGATATCAGGTACAATTATGCAAACATTTGCAGTCATAGCTTAGTTGAATAGATATTTGATTCACGAAATATGGAAATTGAACATAATGGGAAACTCTTTTATACGGATAAATTGGAAACACGTTTATTTTTTATTAGATAATTGTTATAAATCAGAAGATGAGGGTTTTGAAAGAGGAAATTATGGTTAACCCATTTAATGTTTGGTAGAAATCTCGCTGGTTGCACAAAGGCCCTGTAATAACCCTTACCAATGGGCCACTAAAAATTACCGATGCTAAAGTATGAAATTCTGTGCAATGTAAAATACTGAATACATAATAAGCAATTTAAACACTCGACAAGCAATCTTCAGATTCTATCTTCTACAAAGGATGCAATGCAAAGAGTCCTCACTATTTTAATTGCTCTTTAATGTTTTGTTACATACAATAGTCTTTAATTAAAATATGCAAAGTAGACAGTGACTAGTTTTTTAATAACTGTGATAGCAATGATTGAAATTTCAAACCCTTATTACAATTGTGACTCCCATTCACTCAACTAATTGTTATATCGAAATAAGGAGAACCTAGATTAATGCCAATGAGATTGATTGAATGATGAATTGAAACCTCAGATCTGTTCTTGACCTGCCCCTATACAACCTGCCAACACTGCCGTACCTGTACGACTCTGTGCAATTTCTAGTAGAATTCGCAGCCTTCAAACATAGTGCCTAATTTGGTATGGACTGAATCGCCTGGGTTCAAGGAAGACAATGCAATAGGTAGCATGAAGTTTGGACCAAGTATGAGGAACTTATAACCATAAATATGCTTCCCAACTTCCCTTCGAAATTCTCCAGTTCTACAACAATTTGTGTAGATGGCAATTTATTCAACTCTTGCAAGTCCTCCAATGATAAATGATGCAAGAACCCCACCACAAGACTCCAAAAATTGTCAACCTTCAAACAAGTCTGTATATTCAATGAAGCCCAATATGAAATGGTTGAATACGCCCTCCAATGTGCAACCCTTCAAAAGATCTTTCACTTCCTAAGTTATGCGATCTACTAGGAGGTATTGTTCCCAAAGACCAATAGACTATCAGAAACCCTTGGCTTCACAATAGACCATGTGATTGTATTCACAATCTGATGTCAGGGGAAATAATAAAAACTGGATGCTGAGAATGAAGCCCCGAATGCCTATTTATTCTGTTTTCCTTAATAGTTCGGCCTCCTTTTAAATTTTAATTCTTTTTTCTCCGCTTCTTCCAGCAACTTCTAGAACATTACTTTATATTAGTTATTGACTTTATAAGATATTTTATAACTCAAGTCACTTTATTAAATTAATTAAATATAAAGTTACCTTTTAATATTTATTTATTTGATAACTTTATAAATAATTAACTTAATACCACTTATTTATTTAATTAAAATAATTAATTAGTCATCCTCATAAGTATTATTATTTTGGACAACTTAATTAATTAAATTAATTAAATCAAATTACAACTAAAACGGGGACATTATAGTCTGCCCCTCCTGTAATTGCTTGTCCCCAAGCAATCTCAGTAACAAGTACCATTCTCCTCCACCTGGATCCCAAGTGAAGACCTGTGTAATGTCTCAATCATCACCAAATAGCTCTTGCATCATTTGCTCAATCCATCTATCATTTTGTTGTACCAACTCAATACCACCAACGCATTCGATTGGCCTAAGCGGAATGTACAACTCAAGTCTGCAACAATGGTGAACACTCCCGAATGAAATTGTACCTAGTATGGAGAATCCACATACTATACAACTTGCAGGACCCAACTCAACTGAACCTGCCTCCAGTGGAAATAAATCAAACATGCCAATACTAGTATCGAGGATACATATATCCTCATCTCCACTGCCTCTATCAACCTCGACCATGGATAGTCTCGGAACACCAAACACCACAACTTGTGATTGTACAGAATCTGGTAAAGACTGCAGTCGCTCTAACTCCATGGTCACCTCAGCCAAATGAAACTAAGACTCCTCAAACGCTAACTGTGTATTCTCAAGAAACTTAGAAGTCACCTCGAGCTGCTGAGTAAGCTCACTCACCTCATCTTCCTTGGTCAATAATCCGTCATATGTTGTAGTACCCCACTCCATAAGATAATCTTTCTCAGCTACCAACTGCATATAATTTTGTCTTAGAATCCGAATAGCCTCCCATAAAGAGTGGATCTCTGTCAAGGAAAGATAATTTCCTCCCTGCTCATCACTAGTAGGAGAACCCCATCCGTAAAGTGCTAACAACTGACAAGCAACATCGAAATGCTCGCAAGCGATAGCAATGTCTCGCTCACTAACTCTCAATTGACTAGACACATGATTGTGTTGGCTGGTCGAACTCCTATATTTTACCCCTAGTACACTGTCTAAAGGAGTAACCTTAGAATAGCTATCATCTGTAATACTACCATCCAAATTTTGCAGACCAACTGCTGAACTCGTATTATCATACGAAGTCACTGAAGCATCAACATAGACCTCTATATCAAAGGAACCCACTGAAGAGACTAAGTCCTAAGCACTGTCAACAACATCCTCTTGGGTGTCATCTGTAATAATCAAATCCTAGGGCTCTTCTATAAACTCTATCATATCTGAGGGATCATCAACCCATTCCAAGAAGAATGGTCGACTAGATACATGAACAATGCCCAACACAAGTGTATAAAAACTAATTCCAGCATCAAAAAAGCTATTGGTATGGATGAGAACTACACTTGGTAAACTACTAATCAAGTCCATGATAGTGCAACAAATACTACTACCAAAGAATGATAGATATCTCCGATCAAAACAATCCCAAGTACTAAGATAAGGATCCCAACATCCAATCCATGAACAAAGATCAACTGGCAACTCAAGTAAATTTCTCACCTGCGTAATGTGAACAATACCAACTAACTTCACGTACCTATCTATTGTACCCATTACAATCTTTGAATCCGAAATGTGAATGTTAGACATACTCATATCATCATCAACATGTGACTTGACTATAAAAGAAAGTTGAGTCCCTGCCATACACACTAACTCTTTACCTGAACTCAACTCTAAACAAAGCTCATCCACATGTCTCTCAGAATCTTGGAGAGCCAACTGAGTACACACCAAGGAATTTTGAGTATCCTCCAGCTCATGAGAAAGCCGATCAACCTCCTCTTCCTTCCTCTTTAATGCATCTAAATAGATTCCTGTAAGATTAAAGAGATGATTGCGATTTGAAAATAGATATAAAAAACTTACCTTCATAGCTTCCATGCCTTCATTGATCTATTGTAAGTCATCACAAGAAGAACTTGTTGTGACTCCTTTTTGTCTCTCCTGCAGTTGAATCATCCAAATGTGATTCTCGATCAATCCATGCATCCTGTCATGATGAGATAAAGCAATGACAATATCCTTTTCCTTCATCTTCAGCTGGCTTGCCAAAACAAGTGAAGAACTACTAGCCTCTATCTCATGTGAAGAAGCATCCAACTGTGCCTGATACTCATTTTTTGCAAAGTCCTGACTACTCATGACAGTATCCTCAACTGTTGTAACTTCATTTGGACCAACAGTACTAGAATCACTATTTGCATCAATCAAGCAATCTGGTGTGCCTGTGATATCACCCTCGTATGCCCCTGACTCAATTTGCAAAACATCTTTAATCACTTTTTCCTGTGAAGATGATGCAGATAAATCATTTCTTAAATGTTTGCTAATGTCACCCTGTACTGGATCAGCATGTCTATTAAACTCCTCATACAAGTTTCTTCCTGTCATAGGGAAAGTACTTCGATCCTTAGGCCTATCAATCAGACTCTTTAACCACGTACTTGCCTCAGGTGACATATTCCTCTTTTTTGTCCAAGTCCACCATAAATCTTCTACCAATAGTTTAGAAATTTTACCCTCCTCCTCAAACAAGATTGTAAACATGATGGAGTGCATCGAGGCTAATACACTGCTAGGATGAAACTCATCAATAACATTCCAAAATGTGTTAAACATCCTACGAATGCTACCAATACAACCTACTGACAACATAATGTGTTCAAATCTACACCTTCCAAATACTTCAAGTAGTTTTACCTTCTTTGTGAAATAAGGGTCCCCGATGTCATCCAATTTTTCAAAGCTTTTCACCATGGCATGAAGTACCTCTCTCATAATCTGATCATCATAAGAATTAAGGCCAGCTATTATCCTCATGATTTGACTAATGCAAGAGAGAGCTACAAGTCTTACCACCTCCTCAGGATGTCTCAATAATCGGGGCTTAACCAATGAATCAAATGCTGGAGATAACGTTGTTTGCATAGCATCAAGTCTTGACTGATCAATCTTGCCTAAATAAGTTTTGAACTCCTCCAAAGTTCTTAGAAGGTCCTCTGTTTGCTGAAATGGACGGTCTAATTTCTTCTTTGCATTTCACATTCTTTCTTCCAAATCCTTGTCTCCTGTTAAAGCCATGTTGACAATTGAATTCAATCTAAGATAACCCAATCAGGTTGGTAGGAAACTGCTTTGATACCACTATAATAACCCTTACCAATGGGCCACTAAAAATTACCAATGCTGAAGTATGAAATTTTGTGCAATGTAAAATACTGAATACATAATAAGCAATTTAAACACTCGACAAGCAATCTTCAGATTCTATCTTCTACAAAGGATGCAATGCAAAGTGTCCTCACTATTTTAATTGCTCTTTAATGTTTTCTTACATACAATAGTCTTTAATTAAAATATGCAAAGTAGACAGTGACTAGTTTTTTGAAAACTGTGATAGCAATGACTAAAATTTCAAACCCTTATTACAATTGTGACTCTCATTCACTCAGCTAATTGTTATATCGAAATAAGGAGAACCTGGATTAATGCCAATGAGATCGACTGAATGATGAATTGAAACCTCAGATCTATTCTTGACCTGCCCCTATACAACCTGCCAACACTTCCATACATGTACGGCTTTGTGCAATTTCTAGTAGAATTCGCAGCCTTCAAACAGAGTGCCTAATCTGGTATGGACTGAATCACCTGGGTTCAAGGAAGACAATGCAATAGGTAGCATGAAGTTTGGATCAGGTATGAGGAACTTATAACCATAAATATGCTTCCCAACTTCCCTTCGAAATTCTCTAGCTCTACAACAATTTGTGTAGATGAAAATTTATTCAACTCTTGCAAGTCCTCCAATGATAAATGATGCAAGAACCCCACCACAAGACTCCAAAAATTGTCAACCTTCAAACAAGTTTGAATACTCAATGAAGCCCAATATGAAATGGCTGAATACCACCTCCAATGTGCAACCCTTCAAAAGATCTTTCACTTCCTCAGTTATGCAATCTACTGGGAGGTATCATTCCCAAAGACCAATAGACTATCAGAAACCCTTGGCTTCACAATAGACCATGTGATTGTATTCACAGTCTGATGTCAAGAGAAATACTAAAAACTGGATGCTGAGAATGAAGCACCGGATGCCTATTTATTCTTTTTTCCTTAATAGGTCGATCTCCTTTTTAATTTTAATTTTTTTTGCTCCGCTTCTTCAAGCAACTTCCAGAACATTACTTTATATTATTTATTAAGTGACTTTATAAGATATTTTATAATTCAAGTCACTTTATTAAATTAATTAAATATAAAGTTACCTTTTAATATTTATTTATTTGATAACTTTATAAATAATTAACTTAATACCACTTATTTATTTAATTAAAATAATTAATTAATCATCCTCATAAATATTATCATTTTGGACAACTTAATTAATTAAATTAATTAAATCAAATTACAGCTAAAACGAGGACATTACAGGCCCTCAAAGTTTTGAAACATCAAACAAAATGGGAAAAACAAACGCAAACAATTTCATATTGAGAAGAATAAAATAAATGATCTTCTTTTGGTTCCACAGGATTGAGTAGTTATGGAAATCTATTGATGGGTCAAACCAGAGTCGAATTCTTTCCAGGCAAGTTTCCCAAAAATTCGAAGTCGATCTCATCATGAGATGTTGAATCTGACGACATCTGCTGCAAAATGTGAATACAAACATTAATTTCTTAAATTAGTAATTTGGTCCTAATTAAACCAGTTGAATTTCTAATTCTCAGCAGGTCATTTTATTCATGTATCCAGATAATATGGATTTCTCTAAATAGGTTTCAAAAAACTATTTTCTTAAAAATAATCCATTTCTATATGCCTATGAGCACAAGAGGATTGACAATTTTTTTTATTTTAATTATATTGAAATGTTTTGAATCATACTTGATATGTAGAAAGTTGAAACAATTCATAAAAACACCATTCTGATCACAAGGGAATTATTAATAAAGAAGAAAAGTTATGAGTTTGGAGTAGATTAACTTGTGGAATAGGATTGATATTTTAAACTAGTGCTGTAAATGAAAGAAATATTTACATTAGATAGGTTTAATATTTTTCTTAGAAAATAAAAAATATCCAAAAAGTATTTGTCAAGACAAGAGCCGAGCTTATCAATCAAAAAAATTAATGAATATTTGTATAGAGGACTCTAGTCTGCAGGTAAGCAGTCCATAGTTTCTTTCTAATTCTTTTTTACGTGGAGATAATCTATATTACTAAAACTTTCTGGATATGAGACTTGCTTACATACATAATATGCTGTGACTGTTCCTGCAGAATTTCCAGCTATCAGCTTAATTTTCAATTTAAAGTTTCCAAACAGATATTTATATTTCAAGGTAAAACCAGACCCTAAAACAACCATTGAAAGACAATGTTAGTTTTGTTCTAATTAAGTTTTCATAAACATTGTATTATACAATATACAATCTTCTTGATTGGTACAATGATAAGTGGAATACCTGAGAGCTCTATTGTCTCTCCATTATTTAGCAATTTAACATGGTCATTTCCCCATGAGATATCAAAGCTGTCATTGAAGGAGGAGGATTCTCCTTGTGAGGAAAAGTGTAGAATGAGCATCAAAAGTGAAGAGGCATACCATCCACCTCTTTTTAAAACTAAAAGCTTCTGAAAAGTCATCTTCATTTGCAGATACTGGAAGTAATTTTTTTAGTTGCTTCTGATAGAGTACCCTTCTCTCAACGTCTTTATATTTACTTCTGATAAGAGTACCCTTGTACAAATAGTAAATAGACTGAAGATAAAAGGAACTATCAATGCAAGTGACATTTATGGTTGCAGCTGGAGTCATACCATTTTTTAGTGGTGGAATCCATTCCACTTATAATTGTCAAATATTCTGAATAGAGAACATTTTTTCATGTTTTTTGGTTTTTTTATGGTAGAAAATTGAATGTAGTATAAAAGATAAATAACATATTCTATATAGAATTTGAAAATAACCATACTGAATAAGTTTCTACAATACAAAATTTATACGCAACTGTTATGCTCTATCAGATCTGTTAGCGAAGTTGAATGATTCTTAAAGAGTCTATTAGCGATCAATCTTTTTCGACTGCAAGACTCTCCTATTGTAAAGGACAAAACTTAGATTATACCCCAACTTCAGACAAATTTCGTGAAAGAGATATCATCAAATCCTCAACTTTTAGCAAAAAAGATTCAGCCTAAAATTCATACATATCAATAGTAAATAATTTTTTCTTCCCTTAACCTATTTTTTATAACTACTGGAAAATATTAATCTAGAGTTATTACCAGGGTAAGTAACTATTTTTTTGTAACTGGCATAAAAGTCTCTGAACCGTACTAGTTATATGAATGAGTTTGGTGTTAACTTAAAGCTATGAATGATTGTAGGAACTGAATTTCATAAAATGGGGTCCCATACATTAACCAAGACAGCATTTTCATGCTCCTCTGTCAGACAATCAAATGATTTTTCTTTTTTGGCTTAATATAATTCAACAGTTCTTGAGCTGAGGTGGACATTTGCTATTGGTTTTAGAAGAATGGCCGGTCATCTGAGGAATCATGAAATGAAGAAAGGTATTTGTTCTTTTCATTTACAGGTGTGAGACAGTTGTTTCCAAATTTTATTCCATTAGAATAGATTACAACTGGCCCATATCTGATATAAAAGTCATATGCAAGGCTTTCTGTCGTACATGTAAGGAGCATTTAAGGTCTTGGAAAGTATGGACCTACTCTCTTCATGGAATCGATGATCTGATGAGATATAATAGCTCTAAATTAGGGAGAGGGTTCAGTAGTTCCACATGTTATGGTTTAATTATAATTGTGATAAAAGTAGCAATAAGGTGTAATGATTATTCTGTTAGGAAGATTTAACTTTAAAACTATATCAAAATAATAGTTAAAAAAGAAAATAAATGTTGTTTTAAAGTTCAAATTTGTTCATTTTTACAAACATAAATTTTAAAAGTTAAAAATTTGGTCCAAGGGGTTATAGTTGGTTGAAGCGATAACTTCTTATTATGGAGACCCTGGTTCAAATTCCAAGAGGGACATCTTTGTGGAATTCTAAGTTGTGACTCTTGGTCTTCCAAATGTTGTTTCTAATGTGGTTGCTCGAAAGGAGCTTCAAATTTTAAAATTTAAATGGGTCAACTATTTTCAATCCAATGATATTTTACCAACTCTCACATCAAAAAATTTCACCTCAAATCCTTACAGATATTCAAATAAAACATCAAAGCAAATAAAAACATCATTAAAATTTTGGAAGCAATTTGTTCATTATTTTATTTAGTTTCATTATATTTTTAATTGTAATTGGATTTCATTTAAGATATGTTAAAGAGGGGTGTGTTTTTTTTTTTTGATCGGTAAGAAGTCGAAGCCAATATTCATTATTATTATGTGATGTGATTAATTATTATTATTATTATTATGCTTGTGTAGAGTTGAACCCAAGATCTCTCGGATAAGAGGTTACCGTTGTGTTGTAGGCTCTTGCCTATCAAAGAGGAGTGTTGATCTTATATAGTAAAGACGAATAAAGATTCTTTGAACTAATTTTCTCTAGCAACACTTTTTTTTTTTGCCAATATTTTGGATCTTAGCAATTCAATCTAGTATATTAGTGAAGGAAACGAGCTTACATAAAGCTAGGGTTTCCACTTTTAGGCATTCGTGGATCTCCTAGTAGGGATCCTAGTAGGGATTAGAGAGAGAAAATTGGTGCAAAAGTAACACTACCTGATACTTGCTACATTCATGTGTGGTCGGCTATTAGTAGATGTGTTTTCATTTTTTGGACTAGGTCTATTCCCCTATTCTAATCATTAAAATTCCTTCTAGTTGCCATACAAATAATGAAGTTTTGAAATATATAATTTCTTTATAGATCATAGCATGTGACGTAAAATACTTTACATTTATATTGAAACAAATGACTTACTCAAATACAATATTATTATGATAATAATAAAAAGTTTCTCAATTTGTATAAGAATGTATATTTTTTCTTCAAATGAAATATTTATTTTATGTTGGACCATAAAATGTTGCTTAAAATACATATTAAAAAGAAAAATTTACACAATCTGATCTAAAATATAAAATATAAAGAATAAAAAAAGACAAGTAAATTTTCCTCTCTTTTTTTCAAAATTTATGAAATAAAATAAAATACGTTTTAACTAAATTTAAAAATATGTTAGCCCATAAGAATTATATTTCAATATTTTTTTGAAATTGAAAAATGATCATTCTCATTCTAATAAAAAGAAAAAAATTAAGATAATCTTGAAACGTAAGGGCCCATTTGGCAATTAGTCATATGTAAACTCTTAAAATTTTGAATTCTCCATTTGGGTACATCAAATTGGAATTGCAAAAGGAATACATATTCCAATTTTTGCCCAAAAATGAGCATGTCCAATTCCACCTATTTAGGTGGAATTGGAATACATATTCCTATTCTAGGTTTATTTATTTTATTAAACATAAATTTTTTGGTACATGAATTCCCCATCAAATTCTAACTAAACCAAACAAGAAAAGAAATATGTATCCCCATTTTCTATTCTAGAATAACAATTCCAATTCTCATATTTCCATTCCCGCAGCCAAACGAACCTTTAAACAAGTTAGGCACAACTTGCTAGCAATACTAATTCTCTGGAAAGCATGTCAAATGTTATAAATCCCATTACCCATGTTTAGTGTTTGCAACAATCAATGTGCAGATGTAGTTCTCTCAAGTAAGTGCATGTATATGTCCTTCCACCGCATTAATTACTATTATAGAGATAACCAAGAGCAATTGAACTTCTACCGTGCCCTCCCAAATTGCAACAAATTCATAATCAATTCAATATAGAGATTGAATGCATTCAAAAAATAAATAAAATGCGAGTATCCCAACAATTTATAAAAATGAACATTCAATATCCATAAGAAAATTCCAACCCAAAAAGATTTCTAGATGGGATCTAATGAGAAAATTCTAATCAAACAAAACAAAAGAAAAACTTAAAAAACAAATTTAATTTTATATAAAGAAAGTTGGTTAAATTATATACTTCTTAATAATTTTCTTAATTGCTCCAAATTTTCGGATCTTCTAAATCACAATCCCCTTTAATTGGTCAAGGAATCTCCCCCTCTCAATGTCCTCGACCGACAGAGGAGAGGAGACTTGGATAAAATATGAACTAAATTTGTTTAAAAAAGAAAACAATGTAGGGTCCCAATTACGTACAAATGGCAACAACAATAAGAAAGTTTTTTCCTTTTAGAATAATAGAATATATTAGGACTGAACTAAACAAGAATAGGAATATGTATCCCCATTTTCTATTCCAGAATAACTATTCTCGAATAACAATTTCAATTCCCATATTTATATTCCCGCAGCCAAACAAACCATTAGGGAAAGAGAATGAGTAAAATACTAAGCTAGTAATGAAACTAATGTTAATGTCGTGACAAGACATCAACCAAAGAGAACATTTGAAATGCAATTTGATAGAAGGAAAATGCAATTAGTGATAGCACAAAATGACCAGAAGCAAGCCTAATAAAATTCATTTCATTCTTGCAAATTCAAAAGGATTTGGAATCGGTATCTCGCGATTGCCACACTATGAAAACATGAAGATCTTAAGCAATCCCAAAAGAAGCTCAAATTCCAGTCAAATTTTTTTCTCACCAAAAAACTTGTCAACGTTTGCAAATACCAAGAAATCAGGTGAGGAAATTGAAGGAATTGTTCTCAAAGAAGTTGGATCCTATCTTAGAATTAAATAAAATATTAATCTGCAAGTATAATTATCAAGGTGTTCTATTTGAATGCCTTAAGGGGTTGTTTGGATCGTGGATTTGGACAGGAATTAGAATTTGGAGTTCACAAAAATTTCTAATCCATTGTTTGGGTTTGCAAAGTGGGAATGGGAATTGGAAAAAATAGAATTTGGTATCCTCATTTACCCCCCAAAACAAGGATTTGGTCTTCCATCTAAATAGGCAGAATTGCTCAAAAACTCGTTCTAATTCTAATTTGTCAAAATTGAGAATTCCAAATTAATTGAAATAAATTTGATTTTGGCATCCACTTGTGTACGACCCTCACTTTCGCTATGCAAACACAAGTTTTTTTATCGTTGCTATCTCTGCTCATATTTTTGTTTGCTAATGAGCACTGTTGGGACAACATTATCCCAAGTGGGTTTAGGCCTTTGTTTGATCATTGTCGATAAAACTAAAAAGATATTTCAAATGTCATTGCCATTTATATAAGTTTCCAGGTTCACTCCAATTTACAAATAACATAGGGGAGAGGACCTAGTAGTTGAGCACCCTAAATTTGCACTTCTTAAATCCTATGTGGAAATTTCAAATCACTCCCATTTTTTGATAGTAGCTTACTTGGCAAGTCCCCTGCTTACAACTAAGATTTTAGAGCAACATGATCAAATATGATGCCACATCAACATGCTTTTTTTGAAGGTGTCTAAAACAACCCAAAACAAAAGTGAGACCAATCATAATGCATTAGTGACCCCATGCTTGTGCAGCTGATGTGGCATCACACTATTGGTTATTTTTTGGGAAAAGGAACACTTTTCATTCATTTATGGGTACTCATCATTAGCAAGAACAACTTTAAAGTCACAACTATTGGTACAATCTTGTAAAAAATTTTGGATATTAAATCAACAAGTGTGGGTGTTAAGTTAACAACTCCTATCACAACTATTGAAACATGCACAAGTATTGGATCCTCTCCCCTATAAAAAAAATGATGTTCAGAACTTGATTCAGGCCAAACAATTTTAAGATTCTCCTGCTGGACCCATCTCATGAGCACATTTATTGCAATTGAGAAATAATCTTACTGACTAGTTATAATACAACCCTCAACAACATATATTGAAACAAAATATGCACTATAGTTTAGTTATGAAAGGAATATTTCCAATTTAAGCAATGACTTGAACACTTGGCTTTGTATATTCAAAAAAAAAATCTCTACACCATAGAAACATATGGACTAGTACAAATATTGATCTCAAAATAGAAAAAAATGCATATAATCTAATAGAAAGTAAAGAATGACAGAACTTTATATTTCCTATGCATTTCAAATAATTCTAGACTACTTATTTCTAAGAGTTTAATGGTGGTTGGTTTGTTTCATTTCTATGTACACTCTATTGTAGCTGATTGGAGTTTATGGAGTACTTTAATAAGAGATCAAAGGGAAAGAGTGATAGTCCAAGCCAATTGGAGCTTGGGAATGGAAAAATTAGTATGCCAAGAATAGAGGGTGGAGAAGCCATAGGTTCTGAGAAGAATTAAAAATGTGTATTCTAGTTGGTATTCCAATTCTAAAAATGTGCAACCAAATAGAGGAAAAGTTTTCTGACATTATGAATTCTTGATGAACCAAACAGTCTCAAATCAAATTCCCAAAACCGTGATCTGGATTTCAAGTTCAAGAATCCCAAATCCAAGATTTTGAATGCCAATTCTCAAATCATATTCCAGCAACCAAACGGGCCCTAAAATGTTATAATTAGATATAGTATAAACCTACAAGCATGGTGTTCTATTAGAATAGTGTACTTTGAGACATTCTAGTTTATGTCAAGTTGTTCAGACGCTTGTTTATGCATCCAAATTGTGTGTATGATATGATTCTTGGAAGCTTATTATGTAAACAATCATTGGATGCATTCTCTCAAAAAGTTCACATGTATTGATTGAAAGTTTCCAAACCATTCAAAAAAAAACATTTTTCCCTCATATCCTGTGATCATATCATTCAACAAGACCACACATTTTGGAGGCATTTTGTCAAACTATATAATGCTTGCACATTTTACATCCATACCCTATTTGAATGCTCTAAGTTTGGCACGGGTCACATGCAAATGGAAACCACTCGGATAAAAAACATGTTTTGTAGTGGAGATTTTTTGGTCGAGAGAGAACAAGTTTAAAAATTTGAACTTTGCACAAGAAGGACAACGATCTATAACAAAAAAAAATGGACGAGTCTAAAATGCATGATGGCTTCAACATCACATACTAAAGCTTGATTCCTAGGCTAAAAGTATTAAATAGTCAAATTTCACTTATTTTTCCTAGCTTAATTTCCTCCTTAGTGTGTGATGTTTAAGGGTGGCCCTACTAGAATGTCAACACCTGATTAGGTAGACATTTAAATTTTTGCAAGCAAATAAGTTGGGAGCTGTGACATTGGACAATGATGATTCAAGTAGTTTTCAACTTATAATAGCTTATCAACTAATGAATAAACATTAATTAAATATTGGTAAACATCTAATTTGGTGAAACAATGCTTGTGATGTTAGATTTAAGATTAATGATTCAAATTTAATTTGCTTCTATTAATCATCTTTAGCATGTAACAAAATAAAATTTAATTAGATCATTCTAATTGCTCTGAGATCTATAGAGCAAGCCTTTTTAACATCATTTGAAAGGTTTATAAGTTTGTCTCACAATGCTTGATCAGTTTGACTAGCCTTCTAGACATTGTTTAGTATAGAATTAGTTGATTTAACAAGATGAGAAAACCTCTTACCATCATTAGCACGTTTGAGCAAAAAATGCCTCTTTTAGAAACCATTATCCAAGTGTTTTGGGAAATGTAGGATGTAAATTGACTTCAAATAGAAATCTTCACAATAGCTTAAACTTCAATTCAATCTCATTCACTTGAATAAAAATTCTAGACATTGAAAAGCTTGTCCTATATAGCATTTTCTATCTATTTGTTCACTTTTTTGTCACTCCCTCTCTCTTTCTCTCTCGACATCCAATTTTCTAAAAGATGAAAGATGGCTAAATGTTAACAACATATACTTTGTCTCCCTCTTTCCTTCCAACCCCTCTCGTTTTCTGAATACTGAATGAACATCTAAATACTTATCTTGCTATCTATTTTTCCTCACTCTTATTCTCTAAAAAATAAAATCTAACTTAATTCTTACAAAATTTAATTTCTTTTATCATTTCCTCCAAACTAATGAACACTACCAATCCCAAATCCACATTTTCTCTTTAGCCAAGGTTTGTTGCAGCCAAGTTTAAGAAGGCTTATGATAGACAGATTGTTATTTCTAAGAGTTTTTTCATCTAGGAGAATCACTTGCCTTTGATGATGAAACCTTAGTAGGCGGACTTCAATCCTTCTTCGGAAACCTTTTGCAAGGTGCCTATTTGTGTCTGGCTCCTATACCTTCCCCTCCATATTTAGGTGGATTCAATCCTAGAGGAAGTTGGTGTTGCCCTGTGTGACTTTGCGATGGTTGATGAGGACTCATGATTACCTTTTCTTCAATTTTCATAGATATTGATGGTTCTAAGGGTATATCGATAGAGATTGAGCTGAAATCTCCAAAGGGCTCTTGGATTTAACCTCTAGATTTTGAGGGCTTTCCTTTCAGATGTAGAAAGTCTTTCAAAACTATGTATGTTACAACTTATTGCAGGATAGTGAAAACTAAACAAAATAAGTATTCCTCATGGTGGAATGGTGTTTCTAATTCTCACTACACAATTCTTAAGGACCCTCCTCATTTAGATGGGAATGCTCTACTATCGGCCCATGATGGTGAGTCTCCCTCTAATTCCTCTAGGTGATTATTGTGTTTTACTGTTTGGTGCTTTCTAGTTGCTTGCATAGGAATGAGGTGAATGTTATGATTTGTCTTTAGGTGCTTTCCAGTTGCTTTTAAAGGACTAAGGTGAATATTGTATTTTATCTATAGGTGTTTTCCAATCACTTGTTAAGGGCTGAGGTGAAAATAGTGATGCTATGATTTGTACTTTTTATGAGCCTAGGGTAGGTAATCTATGTGTACATTGGGAAATGGCTTGCAATGGAGGTTGGAGCCCAGAGTGGCTACCTAAGAAACTCATTGTAAGTTGTTTTTAATAAATGATAACATTTCATTAAATGGGTTTTAAAATGAATTAATAAGACTAAGGTGATTATTGTGTTTTACCTTCTAGTGTTTTCCAATTGCTTGCATAGGATTGAGGTGAATGTTATGATTTGTCTTTAGTTTTTCTAGTTTCTTGTAAAGGACTGAGGTGAATATTGTATTTTATCTATAGGTGCTTTCTAATCACTTTCTAAGGGCTGAGATGAAAATTGTGATTCTATGATTTGTATTTTTTATGAGCCTAAGGTAGGTAATCTACGTGTACATTGGAAAGTGGCTTGCAATGGAGGTCAAAGCCTAGAGTGGCTACCTAGGTAACCCATTGTAATTTTTTTTTAATAAGTTATAAGGGTATGTGCATGATCATGGTGTACCAAACTATGGCCTTAAGTGGCAGTGAAAAATCAGCGAATCAGGGTTATGTCAACTTGACACATAATTTTGAAGTGGTGATGGACTTTATATCAAAAAGTTGTAAGAAAATAATCTATAAGAAATTAAATGTAGTTTCGAAACTACTAGGCCTTATTAGGAGAAAAAAAAAATTGATTGGTCAAAAGTTTGAATTTTAATGCAGTATTAAGAAAATTTTAGGGCAAAAATAAAAAGTAGGTGTATGTCTAACCACCTTAATCAAAATCAAATGATAATATTTTTTTAATATAATTATAGATATGAAAAGTAGACTCATGCCTGAATGTGACACATATTTTTTGGTATTTTTATTCCACATAAATAATTAAATATGAATTTATTACCAAAAATTTTTTGAAAAAAAGTTTCGTGTCTGACCGCCTTAACTAATAGAAAATTTTACCAAATTTAATTTAATTTATTTTTTCTTATACTAGGTGAAGCATAGAATGTGACACAACTTTTAGATTTAAAAAATGTTATACTGTTTGAAAGTTATAGCTATTTTTCAATCAGTATGTCAATCAACACTTTACAATAATCTTCATTGATAATTAACTAATAAATACTTATCGAACTCAAAATTTGATAGAAATTATATTGATGGAATCTCGAGAGCGATATTAAAAAACTCTTTTCATTTCATTCAATTTCGATCAAAATAACATTGTGAGATGTCTACCCGAAGCCTGAGTATCACTAAAACCCTCTTCAAATGCGTCTTTTGGGTTGACCGGGTAGGCTTGGTAAATACTAAGCCTAATTGGATATCTGATTTGAAATTGGATATTCGATATGGCTCGATGAATTTTTTTGGAAATTTTGAAATCCCAACCCATTTTGGAGGGAAAATCGAGTTTAAGAGTTATAGCTTATGATTTATAAATTATTTCAGTTATATTACTATGTAAAGATGTATTTTAATATATATATTATATATATAATAACATAATGTAAAGATATAAGATATAATCTATTAATATATAATAATATATTATGTTATTCTTATTATAATCTATAAATATAATTTATATTATTATTATTTTTACTAAATATAATAACGTAATATTTTCATTAAATATAATATGTATTATATATTATTATATTAATATGTATGTTATTAATATATATAATAACATAATATTTTTATTAAATATAATAACATAATATATATATATATATGTTATTAATATATATTATTATATTAATATGTATTTTATTAATATATATGTATATTATTAATATATATGAGTCAAAGGGGGTCATAGGTTGACCTATGACCCCCTTCGACCCATAAGAACGATTCTAATATGTCTTTAGGGGTCCTCCATAAGAATGATTCTAAGACATATTAGAATCGTTCTTATGGAGGACCCCTAAAGACATATTAGAATCGTTCTTATGGGTCGAAGGGGGTCATAGGTCAACCTATGACCCCCTTTGACTCATAAATATTAATAATATACATATATCTTAATAACATACATATTAATATAATAATATATATTAATAACATATATATATATAACGTTATTATATTTAATAAAAATACTACGTTATTATATATATTAATAAAATACATATTAATATAATAATATATAATACATATTATATTTAATAAAAATATTACGCTATTATATATATATTAATAACATACATATCAATATGTATAATAAGAGCGATTTTCATATGTCCCTAGGGGTCCTAGACCTATGACCCCCTTTGACCCATATAAACAATTTTAATATGTCCCCTAGGGATATATGTCATCATTTAATGGGTCGTGGGGGGTCATAGGTCACCATATGAACCCTTTGACCCATATTAACAATTCTAATATGTCACATATGTCATCATTTAATGGGTTGAAGCCCTTTGACCCATAAGAACAAAATATGTCCCTAGGGGTCCTAGGACCCCTAGGGACATATGCCATCATGTAATATGTTGAAGGTTGAAGGGGGTCATAGGTTGACCTATGACCCTTTCTGACCCATAAGAGTGATTCTCATATGTCCCTAGGGGTCCTAAGGACATATGTCATCATGTAATAGGTCAAAGGGGGTGATAGGTCAACCTATGACCCCCTTTGACCCATATGAACGATTCTAATATGTCCCAAGGGGTCCTAGGAGCCCTAGGGACATATGTCATCATTTAATGGGTCGAAGGGGGTCATAGGTCAATCTATGACCCCCTTTGACCCATATGAACAATTCTAATATGTCCTTAGGACCCCTAAAGACATATGTCATCATTTAATGGATCAAAGGGGGTCATAGGTCACCCTATGACCCTTTTTGATTCATTTAGGACCCCTAGGGACATATTAGAATTGTTCATATGGTCAAAGGGGGTCATAGGTTCACCCTATGACCCCCTTTGACCCATTAAATGATGACATATGTCCCTAGGGGTCCTAGGACCCCTAGGGACATATTATAATTGTTCATATGGGTCAAAGGGGTCATAGGGTGACCTATGACCCCCTTTGAACCATTAAATGATGACATATGTCCCTAGGGGTCCTAGGACCCCTAGGGACATATTAGAATGGTTAATATGGGTCAAAGGGGGTCATAGGGTGACCTATGACCCCCTTTGACCTATTAAATGATGACATATGTCCCTAGGGGTCCTAGCCCTAGGACATATTAGAATTGTTCATATGGGTCAAAGGGGGTCATAGGGTGACCTATGACCCCCTCTCACCCATTAAATGACAACATATGTTCGTAGGGGTCCTATGACCCGTAGGGACATATTATGATTGTTCATATTGGTCAAAGGGGATCATAGGTTCACCATATGACTCCCTTTGATCCATTCAATGATGACATATGTCCCTAGGGGTCCTAGGACCCCTAGGGACATATTAAAATTGTTCATGTGACCCCCTTTGACCCATTAAATGATGACATATGTCCCCAAGGGTCCTAAGACCCATAGGGACATATTAGAATTGTTCATATGGGTCAAAGGGGGTCATAGGGTGACCTATGACCCCCTTTGACCCATTAAATGACGACATATGTCCCTAGGGGTCCTAGGATCCATAGGGACATATTAGAATTGTTCATATGGGTCATAGGACCCCTAGGGACTGCTGATCTTGGCATCAAATCGTTAGCGCCATTAACTCCAGGTGGGTGGGTGAACCCTACTCACACCCTTGTTCTAGCCACGAAGACCATCCATCATCCGTGGCCACCGCATACCAAGCAGTCTCCAAGGTGCTCTAAATGCATTTTGAGGTCAATCTTTCGAGGTACTTATATGTCTTTTGTTCCTATTATTATCTGTATAAGTAACACATCTTTTTATTTTATTATGGTTTATGTTTAAAAGACCAAATATATGTTAAAAGCATTTGGTTAGCTCAACCACTCAGAATAAGACTTTTCCAGTGCTAGGGACGTTGAGAATAAATATTGAATTCATATGATATTAATTTTTAAATGGGCTAGTGAATTGACTAATTTTGATCTTGAAATTTTTATGGTTAAATAGGTTTTGAGTTAGAGTAGTGCAAGGATGGTGATTTTTAAGAAGTTTTATCATCTATCTCAGCATTGCTAGAATGCAATAAGTGTTAAATAGAACATACATTCTTATAAGTCATAAATATGTACAAACCACTACTCATATAATATGAATCAATAATAAAAACTTGAACTGTAATATACCACTTATTAATAATGAGCATATCAAAATAGACCAGCATATCCATAGACAAAGTACTCAAATATATATATCAAAATACATAGATCCATATACAAAATGTGGCTGATCATGCCATCAGAATGTGTATAATATCAATGTTTCTATATACAATGTGGCATATGCCATCTCAAAATGTCTCATGATGCATCCTACGACAACTATACTATCCTAGGGTGCTGGTGGATGATCAAAATGTAGCCTCATTGCTACAATAGGTGGATCAGATGCCTCCTACATAAACAAAAACGAAAAACCCAAAGTTAGACTAGTCAATTTATATGATTCTTTGTATCTAACATTGAATTACTCAAATGCATAATGATCTTTTTTGTAATGAAGATTTATACTATCAAAATTTCATAATTAATACCTCTCTTGTCGACATCTTGCACTGGTCAAGAGTCCTCTCGTATGCCCTTGGCAATGCTTCTACCTCTCTGATTGTGGGCTATATATGTTCAAATACGTTTGTCAAATGAATCTACAATTTAAACTATAACATTATAATTCATAGCTTGCTAAATTTATAATATATTTAATCATAAATTCAAACTACAACTTACTATTCTAGACTCCTCCTCAGGAGAGAGTGCCCACATCATCAAATCTACATAACTCTCCCGTCAGACCTCATGTGCACTAGGAGTCTCCTATGAGATACAAAATAGTAGTAGTTAATATCATGAAAATCATATTTAATTTATTTATGAAGATAAGGACAATAAAAAATAAATGATACTTATACATACAATGGGGCTCTTAGTGCGAATGGAAATCCCTGATGGTCTACGACACAGAATCTGTACATGCTCATCGCCAGTAGCCACACCCTATATACAATAAAGAATGTAATTAAATGGCATTACCACAAACATATTACAAGAATGCATCAATATTTAATCAAATAGAAAGCACCTAATTACCTTTCCTTTGTCAATGTGCGCTGGCTCACCCTCCGCACTTTGTCCCCCCAGGATAGTTGCTACCTACAAGATAAAAGAAAGTTTAGCAACCATATATGCTACAATATCAAATTAAAAAAAAAATGTGAACAAAACATAATGTACTGTAGATGTCTAAAGGCCAAATGAAATGGCCGAGAGCATGGCATCATCAATCTGTCTGAGCTCCTCCTCGGTCATCAACTAAACATGAATGAAGATCACATACATATAAAAGTCAATATGGCTTAAAAATTAAAATTAGTCTATTATAAAAATTAACTTTAAATCACATATTTCATAACAAAAAAATGTATACACGTACCAACACCGAAGGAGTCCATGGCTCTGCATTCCCCTCCTCTCTCACATCGGGGTCTGTAGCCTCTGCACATGTGTCTGTGTATCCTCATCTAATACAAAATGATACTCAAGAAGATCACCTATGGCACCCAAGCAAATATTCTTGCATGTAATGCAAGTGTGAGGTGCACAAATGTGTGATGAGCTAGCCGATGATGAATTGGCACTAGCATCATCAACACGAGGAGGCAAGATTGACCTAGCCTGAGATATCATGAGGCTACTCAGCCTATGAATGGCTCTGATGGTCTGAGAGCTAGCCTTTGTCATAATATCTAGATGGTACACTTGAGGAGGAGGGGAGATATCAGTCGGGGGGACAAAAGTGCCAGCTTTCTTCCGCTAGGAAGAGGGTCTATCCTGAGGAGCTCCTAGTCTTAAGCCCATGTTGGGCTTCATGCTCCAATAGTTCACTTTAAGTTTCAACACAAATTCTGCATATAATTTTCTAAGGAAATAAAATGGTATGTCTGAATTGCCATGTAGAGGGATATCAAAGACCATCCACCAACGATCCCAAAAGTTTTCATGTATGGGATCATTTGTGAACCATTTAATGGATAGTTTGGATTTTTTTGGGTCGACTCCTATACCCGTTTTTGGGTTCGCAAAAAGGCTAGCCAAATCTTCTTTGGTTATGTTGAAGGCCGCAACCTTATCATAGTCCAAACCATCATCAAACATTGCGTGCATTTCATCACGCCAATGAAGAGCGGCATTTTTTTGGTTTGTAAGGGTTTCAATGTTATCCACTATGGTGTTTAATATGGATAACATTGGAGCCAATGCGGGTACATTATTATATGTCTTATGCAAACCGCTCAACTTGGTGAGGTTTTCATTTATCAAATCCTCAATTCGAGGAGGGTTTTGAGGGGGTAGAGGATCATTTGGTGGACAGTTTTGTGGGGGTACTGGATTGTTTGGTGGAGGGTTACGAGGAATATTATTTCCTGCCTTAGTGTCATCATTCTGATCAGCCATTCCTATTGAATTGCAAAACGTAATATATATTTAAAAAAAATTTAATTTTAACCATTTTTTTCAAAAAAACCTAGATTCAACTAAAACAAACAAAATTATGCAAAAATCTATTGAATTTAGATTAAAAATGAGTGGAAAAAAAAAAACCTACTTTGATATCTGATATTCGATATTGTATCTGATATCCGGTCACCCTTTCAAACTGGCCCCTCGAAATACCAAAAAATAACGCCCGTGGGTCTTTTTTTTTTATGTATGCAGCAGATATTGAATATCTGATATGCAACGACATATTATATATATATATATATATATTATATAACATATTACATTATATTATATTTTATATTATATTGTATTATTATAATATTATAATATTATATTATTATATATTATATTATAATATATTACTTTATTATTATTATATTTTATATTTTTTAAAATTATATTTAATAAATATTATATTACATTAATATATTATAATATAAAATATTATATTATATAATAGTAATATTATTATATTATATTATTATAATGTATTATATTATCTTATATTATTATAATTTATAATATATTATTTTTTTATTATATATTATATTATTTTTTATTATTATATTATATTATATATATATTATATTACATTACTATATATTATAATATTAAATATTATATTATATTATATTATTATAATATAATATATTATTATATTATTATAATATAATATTATTATAATTTATATATTATATTATATATTACTTTTTTATTATATATTATATTATAATATATTACTTTATTATTATTATTATTATATTTTATATCATGTTATATTTTATATATTTTTTAATTATATTTTATATATATTATATTACATTAATATATATTATAATATGAAATATTATATTATATTATTATAATGTATTATATTATAATATATTATTATAATTTATAATATATTATACCTTTTTATTATATATTATATTATAATATATTACTTTATTATTATTATATTATATTATATTACATTACTATATATTATAATATTAAGTATTATATTATATTATTATAATATAATACATTATAATGTAATATTTTTATAATATAATATAATAATAATAATATATATTATATTATATTATAATAAATATATAATAATAATAATATTATATTATACTATTATAATATAATATTTTTATATTATAATGATATAATAATAATATTGTATTTGTCTATTACGTCGACTATCGGATATCTGATATGCATTACCCGATAAGGCTCGGCCTTACCTTCCAGGTTTGGTACCTGGATAGGTGGAAAAAAGTCAAAGTGGATTTTGAAGTGCTTTTAGACGTCTTCAAACTCTATTTTTTTTCACATCGCCACTTTTTGGCACACCATGATCTTGCACATACCCATAACATTTCATTAAATGGGTTTTAAAATAAATTAATAAGAGTCAGTGTTTTTCCTCACCCATGCCTTGAGTGCTAGTATAGGCTACAATTGGAGTAGAGAGGATGCTTGGTTCCAATCTTGCTTTGTTAGTATGCCTTGTCTATACGAAAGGATACTAGTATTGCATAGAGACACAAGGAGGCCGGAGTCCAGAGTGGTTGCCAAGTTAACCTTAGAGTTGGCTCATGCGATGGCACTTGCCAACTTACATAGTAGATTTCCTCCGTGTCTTTGTTGCCCATGGGATTAGATGATACTTGTGCCTTTGTACCCTTTGAGATAGGTTTCTTTTAGGTGTTTGCTTGACCTAGATGTTGATTTTGACTTGTGTTTTGAAATTCATATGGGACTTGAGTTTATCTCCTTAGCGAGGTGGGAGTGGGCCATTTAGGTTCCACGAGGTCGGGTGGTAGTGCATTTTTCTTTTACCATTGAGATATGACAGTTCAATGTCATTGTTGAAGTTCTCTGTTCTGTATTACCTTTCTTTCTAATCTTATATTTCTATTGGATCGTTATATCTTGTTATATTGTACTTGATTTATCATAGATCTTATGAGATGATGTATTTTATATATGTTGTATATTCGTTGAGCTTTTTATACCTTGTGACTTGTACAGTAGATGATTATGCATTTTGGTTATTCCAAGTGGTAGCTTATGTAATTGTATATTTATTTAAATGGATTCATACTGTTAGTGTAGTTTTTTATTTTTCCTATTTGCTAGATTTTTCCTACACTTTTAGTAATCTCGCTTAGGTTAATAAAGCATGTCTTATTAGGTGAATGGTTGTGAGGTGTCACCTTCCTACATGTGAGCATCCATTAGCTATCTTGGGAAGATATTTTTCCATCTTTAGTCCGATAGATGGTTGCTCCTCATTGGTTGGTGTTGCCACCTCCTCCCTCTTCCTAGCCTATATAAGCATGCTACCTAGCCTGTATTTGCATCTCTTGTTTTTGCATCCTCTTAATGTTATTTTGCTTCTAGCATTTGCATTACTCTCTTGGAGACTAACTCTATGATGTTATTTTGATTTTGTATCATTTGCATTCATAGTTTAGATATTTATTCTTTGCACTAGTTTTCTGGGTTATTAATCTTATCAGATTCTAACATGGTATCAGAGCTTTTCTATGTGCAAGAGTAGATTTCAGTTTCCTTATTTGAGAGATTCAGGGGGGGGCTAATAAAATTTATTGTAGTTTTTTGAAAAATGAAGTATGCTCTTCTCTTGCATCTTTGGATGATCCTGAGAATCAGAAAAGTTTTGACTTTCAATCTCAAATCTGACAACCAACTTGCATATTTGGAGTTTTCAATTAGTATTGTAGGTTCTGGCATGCCATTGATGGACTTAGGAAGCTGATCCAGCATTTGCATGTCATATTTTGGTTGTTGGGGTCAGTTTTTGATTTTTGGAGCCATTTTTTATTGTTAAAGGCGTCTAATTTACACTACATCAACATCTTCTATACATCAACAAGAAAAATGCTTTTTGGATTTTGGTCGCAGCCCCAAAAAACCATCTGGGTATCTTTTAGATTTTGCATGCAAGGTGTATATTTTGCAGAATCGAGCATGAAAGGCTACAGCCATACCCCTCTCTGTTGGCAGTCGCAGATTTGAACAAAGTTTTTAAATGTCTCGTTCTTGCTCGTACAGACTCCGATTTTGATGATTCTTGTTATGAACTTGGTTATTTTTTTGTGCTCTATCCACTAGTGGAGTTGTTTTTTAATTTCCATGCATGAATTCTTCAAAAATTACAGATTCTCAGCCGTGACTATACACAGTTCTCATTTTGAAAACTTCAGAGGATCATAACTTTCTCATACAACCTCGTATCGAGGAAATTTTTTTTTTGAAAGTGCATGATTTTTTGAGTAGATCGTAGTGGTGCTATTTGTTTCCTTGATTATTCTGCTCAAGTTTCACTTTTAGCATATGCTCTTCATGAGGGTTTGTAATGCATTGAAATCAAGACCACTAAGTATTTATTTCTAGTGGTAGTTGTAAATGCACTAAAATAAAGTGCCAAATCATATTTTATTTTGGGGGGGTTTCTTTGATTGAGTAAAAAAGGGGGGGCATTGTTGTGGCTGGGTTCTCTTCTTTTTCGCATTTCTTCTCTACATTTTTTCATCATGGATCAAACAAATATGCCCATCCTAACTCCATACAATTACTTTGAGTGGAAATCATGCATGACAATTCACTTAAGAAAGAACTTTCATCCTTGGAGCCGTGTACTATGCCTTCTATTTTGATGGGTGATAACACTCTTGTTGAGGTGTGTGGGAGAGGGTCTGTTGATGTGGGGGATGGCACATTCCATGATGTTCCTTGTGTAGCCTCATTGTCAACTAATCTCCTATCGGTACACCAGATCACTCACATAGGTTTAGGCAAGCGGGTTGAGTTCACTCCTGATTTAGTGGAGATATGTGAGTTGCACAATGATTCTACAGTTGCAGTTGGGAGACCAGATCATCAATCATGACTCTATATGTTTTCTCACTTTGTTCCTGATCCTCCTTTGATTGTTTCACTCACTCACTCTAATGATGTGAGCAGATTATGGCATGAGCAGTTTGGCCATCTTAACTTCCACTACTTGCATCAGCTTAACCAGCAGAGCATGGTCAGAGGGTTGCCTTCTACTTTGACATTGGAGTCACTTGGAATACATGATAGATCTTCTAATGGGTCAGATTCACTTGAGCAATCTTCTACCTCCACTTCTAATGCAGAGAGTGATTCAGAGGACTCACCTCCTTCCTCTCCTAGTCATCATTTACAAGTTGATGATTCTCCTCTAGATTCGCCATCTTTTCGTCCACTTTGGGCTAGACAGACCTTATAGTTTGCAGGTGATTGGGTTGGGGATCCATCAGACACCAAGCAGACTCATTCACAATTCCAGGATGCTCTACATATCTTTATTGCTACTGCCTCAAATCCACAGTCCTTTCATGAGGCTTCTGGTATTTCTAAGTGGGATACAACTATCCAGGAAGAGTATAGTTCCTTGATGAGGAACTACACTTGGGATCTTGTCCCTTTTCCTAAGGGAAGAAAACTTGTTCGATGTAAGTGGATTAACTGGAAAAAATTTGCAAGCTTTGCTGGAGGTGCGGGATGCTTCATCTTTTGGGGGGGCCTCTTCATCTCACTTGGAGTCCTAATTTTCTTTGGAGAGTCTATTTTCTCTCTCTTTTGGGGAAATTTTATGTATATGGGTACCTCATCAGGCTTGACTTGCCAGGACCTATTTCTACATCCACCTAAGCTTCGCTTATGGGGGGGTGTTAGTATAGTTTTTTATTTTTCCTATTTTGCTAGGTTTTTCCTACACTTTTAGTAATCTCGCTTAGGTTAATAAAGCATGTCTTATTAGGTGAATGGTTGTGAGGTGTCACCTTCCTACATGTGAGAATCCATTAGGTATCTTGGGAAGATACTTTTCTATCTTTAGTCTGATAGATGGTTGCTCCTCATTGGTTGGTGTTGCCACCTCCTCCCTCTTCCTAGCCTATATAAACATGCTACCTGGCTTGTATTTGCATCTCTTGTTTTTGCATCCTCTTAATGCTATTTTGCTTCTAGCATTTGCATTACTCTCATGGAGACTAACTCTATGATGTTATTTTGATTTTGTATCATTTGCATATATAGTTTAGATATTTATTCTCTGCACTAGTTTTCTGGATTGATTCTAACACATACTTGTGATTATTCTATGATGTGGATTTTGGTTATGTATTGGATTTAGTATTTAATTAAACTTAAATGTGATTCAACATAATAAGACTCTTAGGAGATGTAATCTGTTTATGATGGTTGTATGTATGTGAGTTATTGCTTCCGTTATTTTATATCTTGTTGTTATTGCTTCTATTGTATTATTTGTTATTGTTAAGTTATTATCTTTAAAAAAAATGTTGGACAAACATAGTGAAACTTTAGGTTAATTTCTTTAGGGTTCCCTAGCAGGGCATTACACATTGTATATTGAAAAACAATCTCTACACCATAGAAACATATGGACTAGTACAAATACTGATCTCAAAATAGGAAAAAACACATATAATCTAACAGAAAGTGAAGAATGATAGAACTTTGTATTTCTTGTGCATTTCAAACAATTCTAGACTACCTATTTCTAAGAGTTTAATGGTGGTTGGTTTGTTACATTTCTATGTACACTCTCTTGTAGCTGATTTGAGTTTGTGGAGTACTTTAATAATAGATCAAAGGGAAAGAGTGATAGTCGAAGCCAATTGGAGCTTGGGAATGACAAAATCAATACGCTACGAACAGAGGATGGAGAAGGTACAGGTTCTGTGAAGAATAAAAAATGTTTATTATGGTTGGTATTCCAATTCTAAAAATGTGCAACCAAATTGAGGAAATATTTTTTGACATTATGAATTCTTGATGAGTCAAACTATCTCAAATCAAATTCCCATAATTGTAATCTAGATTTCAAGTTCAAGAATCCCAAATCCAAAATTTTAGATGCCAATTCCCAAATCATATTCCAGCAACCAAACGGGCCTTAAAATATTATAATTAGATACAAGTATAAATCTACAAATAAGGTGTTCTATTAGAATAGTGCACTTTGAGTCATTCTAGATTTTGTTGAGTCATTAAGACGCTTGTTTATGCATCCAAATTTTGTGTATGCTACAATTCTTGGAAGCTCATTTTGTAAACAATAATTGGATTCCTTCTCTCAAACAATTCACATGCATTGATTGAAAGTTTTTAAACCATTCAAAACAAACATGTTTTCCTTATATCTTGTGATCATATCATTCAACAAGACCACACATTTTGGTGGCATTCTGTCAAACTATATAATGCTTCCACATTTTACATCCATGCCCTATTTGAATGCTCCTATTTTGGCACAGGTCACCTGTAAATGAAAACCGCTCAAATTAGAAACATGTGTCTTGCAGTGGAGATCTTCTGGTTGGGAGAGAATAAGTTTAAAAAATTTAACTTTTCACGAGAAGGACAACAAACTAGACGAGTTTGAAATGCATGACAACTTAAACATCACATACTAAGCCTTGATTCCTAGGCTAAAAGTATTAAATAGTGAAAGTTGACTTTTTTTTCCAAGCTTAATTTCTTCCTTAGCGTGTGATGTTTAAGGGTGGCCCTACTAGCATGTTGACAACTTAGTAGGTAGACATTTAAATTTTTTCAAGTAGAGAAGTTGGGAGCCATGACATTGGACAATAATGATTCAAGCAGTTTTCAACTTATAATAGCTTATCAACTAATTAATATACATTAATTAAATATTAGTAAACATCTAATTCAGTGAAACAATGCTTGTGATTATGTTACATTTAAGATTAATGATTCAAATTTAATTTGTTTTTATTTAATGCGTATAAAAAATTTAATTTAATTAGATCATTCTAATTCCTATAAGATCTATAGAACAAGCCTTTTTAACATCTTTGAAAGGTTTATAAGTTTGTCTCACAATGTTTGATCAATTTGACTAGTCTTCTAGACATTATTTAATATAGAACTAGTTGATTTAACAAGATGAAAAAACCTCTTACCATCATTAGCACGTTTGAGTGGAAAACACCTCTTTTAGAAACCATCATCCAAATGTTTTGTGAAATGTAGGATCTAAATTAACTTCAAATAGAAATCTTCACAATAGCTTAAACTTCAATTCAATGTGATTCACTTGAATAAAAAAATTCTAGACATTCAAAAGCTCATCCTATATAACATTTTCTATCTATCTGTTCACTTTTTTGTCACCCCCTCTCTTTCTCTCTTGGCATCCAATTTTCTAAAAGATGAAAGATGGTTAAATGTTAACAACATCTAGTTTGTCTCCCTCATTTCTTCCAACCCCTCTCGCTTTCTTAATACTGAATGAACATCTAAATACTTATCTTGCTATCCACTTTTCCTCACTTCTATTCTCTACAAAATAAAATCTAACTTAATTCTTGCAACATTTAATTTTTTTATCATTTCCTCCAAACTAATAAACACTACCAATCCCAAATTCACATTTTCTCTTTAGCCAAGGTTTTTTTTGGAACGAAGTTTGAGAAGGCTTCTGATAGACAGATTGTTCTTTGCAAGAGTTTTTTCACCTAAGAGAATCACTTCCCTTTGATGATGAAGCCTTGGCAAGTAGACTTCAATCCTTCTTTGGAAACCTTTTGCAAGGTTCCTATTTGCATTTGGCTCCTATACCTCCCCCTCCATCTTTGGGTGGATCCAATCCTGGAGGAAGTTGGTGTTGCCATGTGTGACTTCCTAATTGTTGATGAGGACTCGTGATTAGCTTTGTTCGTGTTCTTGTAGATATTGGTGGTTCTAAGGGCCTCTGGGAAAGTGTTACTGTTGGCTCTCATAGTTTTGTGGATTTGTTGGCTTGGCATTCTAAGGTGGCTAAGGTTGAAGAAGGATGAATTACGGTCAAAGGAAAACTTTCAAAAAACCCTCTCCTCCTTTGACATGACCCTTAGATCCCACAAATAGGGATCTAAGGGGAAATCTTAGCCTTGTTGATTTTTCTTTTTTGGGTTTAGTCTAATGATTGATTGTATTTACTTTTCTTGACAACTCATTAGCATTTGTAGAGGATGTGTGTTGTTTGGTTCCCCCTTCTTTGTCTTTGTCTCATTTTGTCCTTATTATTTTATTTCTTTGTAGAACTTATTGTACATCTTTCCATACAAACTCTAGATCTCAATTTTTAAAACTCACCTGCCTTATATTAGATTTTAAAACCCCTCAAAACTTATTTTTACTTAATAAAAAACACTACCAATTCCAACCTAACCCAAATCCTACAGGTCAAGACACTCATGAGTATCCACTTCAAATTTCTTCATTCATTCCTCAAGCTTTATCTATCCAACATATCTTCTAATTTTCAAACTTTGATTATTCATGTCTTTACTAACAAGCCTCGTCCCTCCTTCATTGTCTTTGAAATCTACTCTTTGGACTCATTGCCTTCTCACAATGATACAAACTTTTTTCAAATGTTATATTTAGTTTTATACATTGAAACTCAAATGCTTATTTCTCATGTCACACCATATGACAAATTTGTCTACAACACTTAGAAAACAACTAAAGGTTGATAAGGACCTAGAATATGACAAGTCAAGAATCAAAGCATGCTATAAAATCAATTCCAAGATTACATAATAATAAAGGAGTCTACCCAACTCAATACCACCGTCAGTACATTGCACAATAAAGGAAAAATCAACATAACTAACTTCCAATAAGTACCTAATGATGTCTAAGTCAAGATCAATCGTATCATCACCAATGTCGGCGTACATACGAAATGGAAAAATTTCCATTTGAACCTTTCCTGGTGGGAGGTTAGTATTGGTGGGTGCACACATTAATGAATACTATTTAGCATGGGTCGCCATAAAAAATATTATCCATGACACATTCTCTTGCAGGCTTCGTCCATTCGAGAAAACTTGACATTACTTTTTCATTGAAAATTACATAATTGCTTCATTGGCAATTCAATCCCACAACATGTAGTTGTATTACTCTTCCCCTTATTCAAAAAAAAAAAAAAAAAAAAAAAACATCTCTTAGACTTACATGCCTTGAGTTTGTTCATTCCCACTATGGGATTTCAAAGAAAGCCTTACATCCAAACAATTTTGTGCCTAAGCCACTTCTCCTCATAAATCTCAAAATTTAATCAAGAAAATAGAGTTATGATAGAAAATTAAATAATTTATATTATAATATTGATATTTTTCTAGATTTGATTTTGTTAAGTTTTTCCATCAACATTTTTGTTCACATTCTGTGACCTGCCATCAGGATGCAAATAAGTACTAGGAAATTTACATTCATCATCTCCTTGCACTCATTTGCATTCTAATAATAGATCATGAAGTGTGATCTTCAAAAAATATTAATAGAAAAAAGCTTAACATGAATATATCAAGAAACAATATTGATATTAAGCTATAGATTGTAGAAATTTAATATATCTTTTAATGTATTATAGATTTCGCCAAAATTACATTATGTTACCAAAACTCTATAAGATTGTTTGAATTGATCTCTCAAGTGCACTTTTGTTTTTTTTAAAGGTGAAAGAAACAATCTTTATCTGATGTATACTTTTATTTCACTTTGTTGCTAGTTTGATTTTTTAACAATTATTTTAAATTTTATTTTTTCAAATTATCAAACATTTCTATTTAACCTATAAACTCAAATCTTTCAAGTACAATTTTCAAGAAAAGTTAAATTTTTTTAACCCACCAAGACAATGAAATTCAAATATGGTATCCTAGCATGTCACACCAAATGGCAAATTTGTCTATATAGCACTTAGAAACAAGAACTTGGAAAAAGAGGGAAAAAAGGAGAGCATGATATCCAACACAACACCACTACCAGTACGTTGTATAATGGAGAAAAACTAGCAGAAGTAATTTACAATAAGAAACTAACAATGTCCAAGTCAATCGAATTGATACTAATTTTTGCCAACATACGAAGAGGACTATAGTTGGCAAACTCATGCTTGAAGTCTTTTCATTTATGTTTCTCTCAATGACTCCTAGTCAAATATCTCTTTGTTTAGTTTTTCCTATTAGTATCAATGTGGACATTTACTAGTTCTACAAAGCATGCCAAACAAGTTTCTCTATGTATAAGATTTTTATGCATTCATTTTTGTTCATTGTAACACATCGTCTTTGTGTTAGTATCCCCACAATAGCTAATACCAATTGTATATGTAATACCACTCTTTGGGCTATAATCAGTTGTTCCATCATTATTATGGTTGTGATCTCCATTTTATTTGGTCAGGTAATTTGGCTCTTTAATCTTTTATATTTCTTCTACTTGTAAGATTGATATAATTTTAATAAAACATTTTAATGATTTTGTTTATAGGTTGATCCACCAAACCTATAGTGACATATATTTAATACATGAAAATAAGAGTAAGGAGTAATGTTATGTAAATTTCTAAAACCTTTTTTCTTAAATGCATTCACCTTGTCTAATAATATCTCTTTCTTTTTCAATAGCTATGCTTGAGCAAAACATCACACGCTAAGGAAGAAACTTAGCTTGGAAAAATAAGTCAACTTTGACTATTTAACATTTTTCAGCCTAGGAATTTAGCCTTAGTGTATGATGTTTAAGCCCTTTGCAATTTGTGACCTTTTTTTTTTCTCTTTTTATTTTTGCATCCTATAGAGGGGGTTGGAAATTTCCATGCTCCTCAACTCTATTATTTAAGTTTCTAGATAGGGATTTACACTTTTGGTGAGTGGAATGATATTTTTTTGATTTTGCTTGGACTAAACTCTGGTGATATTCATTTCATAGACATGTTATTTAAGCCAAGGATTGGTTTAAATTTGGAAGATGAAGCAACAGATGCATGAATATCTCTAAATTTATCAATAAATTTTGTCATGGTCACTAGTTGGTAAATTTTGGAGTAATAAATTTACATAATTAACTGATTTTGGGAACTTATCATTGATAGTACTAGATGAGTTTTGACCATCTGCAACATGAATAATAATGGAAAAGTCAAAAATATTGAAAGAAAAATATTTTTAAAAAAATAAATAATGGTTTTAAAATTTACCAATTGTGTTACCTTCACCAACATTAACAACCTCGAACACACCTTGATTTTGTGAATGTATAAAACCATCTACAATTGAAATATGGATTAATTAATGCTGAGAATCATAAAATCATTTGATATTTAATTATAAAGCTTATATAATCATTAAGGCAATGACATTAATTTCTTGACTAGAACTTCTCTCCCTTTATCATCATAAACAACCAATGGATTATAAGCTTCTATAATTTAAAATGACTAATATAGTTAGTATAAAAAAATATATTATTAAAATATAGATAAATTAATCCTAAATCTCAAATGATACTTACTAACAACTTGTTCACGTTTGTTCCTTTTTAATATATATAATATCTTCAACGTGCATGTTTGCATGTGTTTCCTCTTTCTACCCACTCACAATCACACATGTGTGAATTTAGTCCAAATTCCTAACAAACTATCATTTTGTTGGAATAGTTTGACTTCTAACGTTATATGTGTTTGGTAGGTGACCATCTAGATAACAATTTGTAGTTGGTATTGTTTTTCATCTCTCTAAAGAAGTTATGTAATATCTTTCCTTTTTGAAGTTGGTTAAAAATTTAGATAGTTACAAAGATCTTTTATATTTATAGAATGGTTCTACCCTATAGAGAAGTGTATAATTGATCCAATCCATTCTTCTTGTGCATTTCCTAGAACAATCACTTAGATAGTGACTATTGATGTGGGAGTGATATGACTCAATTAATGCATTAGTTTCTCGCATGAGGGAAGCTTCGAAAGTCTTTTGTCCACATTACTATACAAATAAACATGATATATTAGCATATAGAATAAGAAATTTAAATCTATGAATACATAAAAATTATAAAGAATAATTTTGACGACCTTACCAATGTGACTTTGATCATGACACCAATAATTCTAAAAGTAATCAATGAATTTCTTCTCTTCTTTGAAATTTTCCATGAACTTTATTATCAAATGATTAATGTCATCTTCATTTTCACTCATTGCATACATGATCTCACCCAATCTATCAAATATTCTTGTTCCAACATCTTTATTCATGACAAATCTGAATTATATAACACAATATGGAGTTATTATGTGATGTATGTGATTTTTTATATATTCTAATGAAAGATCAACTTACTTGTACACATTCTTCAATGGTGCCCTACATACATGCATAATGCATAACAACACTCGGAAATCAAAGGATAATCTACAAGACAATACATTATCAAAGTTCATAAGTAGCATTCTAATAAAATAATTATTAAATTAAAACTAGTTAATTCCAAAATTAGGTAAACGAATATCTATATAAACTAAATACAAAGAAATTACACTCGTATAACTATTAAGGAAGGTTGATAAAAACCTAATTGCTTCAATCTTGACATTAGCGTCATCTGTCATGAATGCATTGACATTCAAATCTTCTCTATATTATTTCCCTCTTTTGTAAATCTTAGTTAACCATTCATTTATATCATCAACTTTATTTCTTGAGGAAATGGCCCATGGAACAGGTACACCAACTTCTTGTTCATTAAATACAAGCAAGGTACATAAATCAATGGTAAATTAATTTTTTATTCAAATAAGATTAATGGTTAAATTATATAATTCATAAATAAAATTAGCAATGTTCTACTTACACAATATTTATTTTTTAAGAATGTGGAATCCATTGCAATAATTAAGTCCTGTGAATACTTCACAATCATCTATTGCATCCATGGTGTTTGAATGTTTATAATAAATTGAATGTTTTTCATATTTTTTGGTGTTTTATAACTTGAAATTTATCTTTCTCCTCTACATGCCACATACATACGCTTTTTGCATCATCTTCATTTTTTTGTGAATGTAGGGAATGTACTCATTTACATGCATTTAACACATCATTTCTTAACAAACACATGTCCCTCTTATTCATGGACTTTGTGAGACCAGAATCCAAGTATTATTTTTCACATATTGTGTCAATCTCCACGCCCATCAATAGTAAGGATTCAATGTATGATTTGCATTCACTTGTCAACTTTGGTGCAAAACTACTCGTTCAATCGCTAGAAGGGTCATCCTTGCCGTGAAAAAATTTCACCATTAGCATCTTGATGGATAAATTTATTATTTGTAATTATTTCAATATATGGGCTACCATACACAACCCTAACATGAAAGTGGGTTTGAAAACCCCTTTTTTGAGTGAAATTATGTTTTCTTTCCTTTCTTTTTAGTGCATTTCTTTTATCTAGTGGCCCAAAAGCACAATGATAATTGTTTATACATGCAAAAGAAAAAATTGTGGTCAATATAATAAATAAATAAGAAACACATTCAATCAATTTATTAAATCTAGACAAACCTTGAATACATCTTTGTGGCATGGTTAGTAGGTTCTATCAAATTACTCTCCACAATATTTTTATGTATAAATGTTGTTTTAGTACTTTCCAATAAACCTTTTCCTTTGACAAATTGAGGGAGTCTCTAGAGAGGGATGGCAACATACTTGTCTATATGTTTCTTAATACCATCTCCAATAGGTTTCCATTCAAGTTCATAACTTGATAAATGACTTCCTAATGTAGGAGCTTTTAGTAAAATTTTAAAAGATTTTAATGTTTTCTATTTTTTTAAAAAGTTGATTTTTATTAATAACCTCAAAATATTACTTCCAATTTTGAATATTAGTGGGTAGTTCATCATATCTCGAATTTAGGAAGCTTCATGAAAAAATTCAACTTTTTTAGAGTTGTTTTTAAAAATTACCAAAAATGGCAAAAAACTAGTTTTATGAAAAAATTGTCAAATTTGGCAATTTCAAATTCATATTTAAATTTTTATTTCCTCTCATTGTGGGGGAGGAGAATTATTTGGAAGAATAATAAAGAAGAATTTGGAATTTTGAAAATTTGTTCTTTTTTCTCTCTCTTATGTTTATGCTAATAGTTTAAGGAATTTCGGTTGCATCATCTGGTATTAGAGCTACAAAGGTCTGGGCAAAGGGGATTTTTGTAGTTGTGTGGTTATGAGTTTATGTTTATGCAAGTTGAGAAGAGGAACAAGTTTCCAAAAATCAAGGTAGAAAAGAGAAAAGATCGAGTTGTGGCAAAGGATGGACTCATTTGAAGAGCTAGATTTATTGATGAGGTATTTGCAGAAGAGGAAAGAAGAAAATGAAATAAATTTAAGTTTGAAGTCCCTATTTGACTTTAAGTGATGTAGTTGTAATCTAATAGGACAAACACATAAGACACAAAAAACAACCTTATAGTTATTCAAGTGGGAGTGGCTCCTAGTATGGCACCACCAAACAAAGCTAATACATTTTTCAGTATACTAAAATAATTAATTAATTATCATAAATTCTTCACAAATTTTTTAACATTTTTAAGTTAATACTTGAAATTTTTGAAAGATGCTAAAGTAGATGTAGTTTGGAGATTCAAGAATAAAATACTAACAGTCCAAATAAAAAATAAAACTTAATACAAACATTGGTGCTCAATTCCATTTTTCTTTTACTTGAAGGATGTAAAAGCTTATGAAAGTAGAATAGATGTAAAAAAAATATACATCTTAAATATTTAGTAATCTTAGAGGGATGTAAATATATCATCATGTGTCAAATAAGATAGTTAAAATAAACTTTTAAATTGCACTTTGTATATTTTTCATTAGACATTTTTTTATCATGTTCTAATTATTTAAATACATAGAAATTAGGTTTTAAAGGGTTATATATTACAAATAACATCTTATAATACATATAATTAAAAATTAATATAAATAAATGTGTATATGAGTGTTTTTTCTTTATTATTTGGAATAGTTTGATTTTCGATATGTGTATAACATAACCACAAAATTTATTTAGGTAGTTTTTAAATAATATTCAATTCAAGATTAGTGGTCCTATAAATTTAGAATTTAGTATTTAAGAGATGTAAAAATTAATGCAACTACAAATAAGACTTCCATAATAGAAAATTAGAAATTAAAACAAATAGAAGTGTTTGATAATTTTTATTTATAATAAGAATAGTTTGATTTTGTATGTAAGTTGGTAGTGTAATGACATAACTTATGTTATGCAATTTTAAAATTTTGTAAAGTCAAATTGAGCTTCAAATATATCATTCAAATTATAATTGATTGTAGAGAAATCATTGCAAGGTCATATCATCAACACTATATAAATGTAAATAAAAAGGTTTGGGCTCTAGAGTTTAAAATTACAAAGTGTGTATTTGCTCCTAAGAAAGAAAAATAGACTTGACTCACTTCATAAAATAAAATAAAAATTATTGTTAGAAACTAGGAAGACAGTACTACAAATCAGTAGTTTACATCATCTTCAAATTCTTTACGATTTTTTAATGATATGCATTTGAAAGTGAAATTTTTTGTATGGATATTTGTTTTAGTCTCAAAGTTGGCCAAAAAGTGTTAGGAACTAGTATTGTGGGACCACACTAATATTTTCTGTATTCTTTAAAATAGTTTGGTTTTGGATATGTGCATATTTTTACATTGATAGAGAAATTAAATTTTAAAAGATAATACATTATAGTAAAGTTGAAATATGATTAATATTTTAATATTATTATTTTAAAATATTTATTTGTTAAATAAAAATATTTTTATTAGCTTTAACAATATTATAATGCATATTTGAAATAATTGAATAATAATTTGATTTTTTGAATTTTATTTTTAATAATTTTAAAAGTAGATTTTTTTCATTGTATTTTATATAATATAGTATTAAAGAGGAAAAAAACACCATCTATTTTTTTGTGTGACAATTTGTTAATATCTAATTAACTATTGGTTGACAAATATTGAATCTAATAATAATTCAATCTATAACAATACATTTTTAAATTTAAATAATTATATACAAACTGTTATTTTAAAAATAAATACCTAAAGAATGAAGAGTTATATAGGAATATGTAGAGTTTGATGCACAAATAGTTGAGTAGGAATAGTGCTATGATTTTTCAAAAATAATATAAGCATCATAAGTATTATATTATAAAATTTAATATTTTTTAAATAATTACACTAAACAAAAATAATTTATTAATAATAATAATTTTATTTTAAAATATAAAATATATGTTTCATATGGGTAAAAGCACAAACCTTCGTCACCTTTTAGAAAGAAACGTGATATCAGAATGTGACAGTTCAACATTAGTGACAAAAAAAATGGTATTTGTGTTTAAAATATGAAGATGATGTAAACTGATGAAATATGTAGAATTGGATGAACTTTATGTGTATAATTTTTATAATTTTTTAAAGTAAGAATTTATTCATTTTATTTTATTTTGAAGTCCCTTTTTTCTACTGTAAAAAATATAGGGTGTAGTTCCCATCAAACAAGTATATGCAAATCTTCTTTTTTTGCTCTGATTTGAAAATATCTTATAGATGACATGTATAGCTAGTGCACAAAAAAAGAAATAATTATTTTTGATGTATATTTTCTTTGTTATAAGTACTCAAGTTCGACCTTATCAGAATCCAATAGTTTTTTCCTCCCATCAAAACTTTCCTGTCAAATCTATACCTTCTTGAAAAAAAATTACATATTCATGAAGAGGATTCTCTCCTCTAGAGATAAATATAATATTTTATTTTTTTTTGATATGATTTACTATTTTTTTCCTTTTTTGAGGGAGCATCTTCTGAAATGTTAAAATATCAACTTATAATACTTTGAGATTATAACATATTATAACTAATCAAAACACTCAAAAATTTATATAATGACGATATTGAATCTAAGATCTATAAAAGGGTATTTTTAGTTTTTGAAAAAAATTGAGTTTTGATAGAGAAATGAAATTTGACCAAAACAGGTTTTGGTATCACAAACAGTGACACAGATCTGTGCTTTTACCCATATATGAGTTCTTCGTCCAAGGATTTGAAAGACTTAATAGAGTAAAGGCATGGTTGAGATTTCACAGCCTTGTCCATTGAAGGAAAATACTTAAGTTATTATTACATGAAAGGGCTTATGAAATAAATTAGAAATAATTTTTTTATATGAAATATTAAACATAATCAACAAATTAAAAATAATGATATACATTTAAGATAGCGAATTAAATTGTCAAATTTAATTATTACTAGCCTTTGTACACAATATAATTAATTGAGGACTAGTAGAGTATAGTTCTTACAGACTTATCTTGATGGAAATTTTTAAAAATATCTAGAGAAAATACATGAGGTGTGGAGTGAGAAAGACAATATCTAGTGGAAAAATACATACAACCAACATAATATAGAAAAGGGAAAATTTCCTTAGATATACCAAACATAATATTAAAAAGGGAAATCTAACTAACATAATATTAAAAAGGGAAATTGTTACTAGAATTTACATTACTTAACTATTTTAAACTTTGAGTCAAATTGATAGAGAAAAGAATTTACACTTCGGACATTAGTGTTACCTAGTAAAATACAAATTTGATCTTTGTTGTCTCAATTAACTATAACAGTTGGAAGTAAATCCCTAATAATAAACAATAGAGCATCACCCAAAAACAATCACCCAACAACAATAGAATGGAGGAATATAGCCCAGGGTGAAGGAAAATAATCAGAAACTAGAACTTGGCCATATCAGAAAATGAATGTGAAATTCACAATTTATAAGATTAGGGTTCACAAAAATTTGGCGAGACACACAGTTATGGCGGTATGTTGATACTCATGGAGAAAATAAGGCATGAGATGATAATTGATTGTCCTAATAGAAGAAAATATATGGTAGCATGTAAATCTCATCAAAGCTCTGATTTGATTAGTGACAAATGACATGATGGATTGGATAGTGCAAATAGGATGGCACGACAATTTGTATGGAAAATGGGGTATGCCTTTTCCTACATGGAAAGCTAGGCACGAGTTTCCATGACAAAAATAAGTTGCAATGTAGTTGGTGCTGAATATTGTAGCCTAAGTATTTATCTGGAAGATAGGGTTATTATTATTCATGCTGACATTGATAACATTTGAGTTTTCTTGTGATATTAAAGAGGGGAAAGGAAACAAATCTTTTCTTGGATAAAAAGTGAATCTTTTTAGACTACTAAAAGGGGAAGTTCACATGGAAATGGATACACATATGATTATATTTAGTGATATATAATTTTATGGATAAGGGGTACTATCTTTGATAACACAAACATATACAACACAAAAGAGAAATAAACAACAAATTGTAAGAACTAAACAGTTACAAGAATCCATGCTCTTTCTATTTTCCTCAAAGAATATATTATAATATTTAGTGTTCATATAACATTTTATAGTTGTATGGGCATTTTCATTACAATAATTTACAAACCAAAAAAACCATATGCACCATTAGAGTTTCCCTAGGTATCTCTCTGTCTTCTTTAAATTAGGAACTTTTACCACGCTATAGGGTTTTTAACAATTTGGCATCAACCTTCCTTAAACTAATTTTCCTTAAATTCGAATATGTCACCACTACCTTGACCTCCTGTTGTGATTATCCCTTGTGTTTCCTTCTCTACCTAATATGGTTGTCATCTTCTTTACCTGCTTTGGCCACCTACAAACCCTTTTCCCACCACCATCCCTCTGGCCAACATGTGTTGACCAACACCTTTGGGAACCACTCACTACACATTTTTCCCAACCATGCACCATCAACATTGTCTATCAAGACCCATCACAAAACATCAAGCATCAACTTTTTTTAGAACTAATCTATTTTTTCCATTGGGGAGATATTATTTTCTAGGAAACAAGATTTTTTTGGCCACCAGATCTAGCTTTGGCCTAGGATCCATCGAACTTTAGGGTCCATAAGCCAACATCTACATGTTAAGGTTTGGGGAGTGGGGTAGAGGGTAGCACTTGATGAGATGGAGGAGATTCTGACCTAACCACCAAGATGGGGAACACAGGAGTCAAAGTTAACTTCAAAGGTGACACCATAATGGTTTCCTTAATGGTTAGCCCTTCAGATATGATCATTGGAGTGCTAGCCAATATGGGGACCTCTTCATGTCGCTTTTCCTTAATATGATGAGAGGCGGATGGAAGATACATTAACACATGGCTCACATTCTAACTCAAAATTTTCCTCGCAATGGATTCTACACTATGAATCAAATAGGAGGCTGGATAGGGAGGTACAATCCCCCTAAAGGTTGATGTCATGTTTCAACTAGATAGTGATATCTTGAATCCTCTGTGTGATGACCAAGTTCTCATCAAGGACCGTTCTTCTTGGAACAAAATCCAAGGTTAAAGTGTCCATGGCTCAATAAATGCCAAGTTCAAGTTCAACATAGGAAACTTCATTCACATGGTCATAATTACTAGGGAGCTATTTCATTTGGGGTTCATTGTCAACCTTGATTTGGTTTGCTTCTCCTCTCAAAAGAAGCCATAAGTTAGAAAAGTCTGCAGATATGTAGCAACTAAGATATTTTGACCAATTTTGGCTTAACAACATCCCATAGGTTTTAGGAATGTTCACAAATTGGATATTAATGACATTAGACACTTGAGGTTATTAGACAAGTTAGATTTGAACATTCTTTAGCTTACCTACTTTTTTGATGGTGGTTTTATCAAGTTAACTATTGCACCCTTGGATGGTGTGGGGACCAACTCAAGCATCTTAGAAATGGATAAGGGCATGATGTTGCTAAAAGCTCCAGAGTCAACTATGTAATTGTGAAATTATTTTTTGTAGATCTTTAGGCTGAGCAAAAAGGGAGGATGCATAGTGTTTCTCCAAAAATGGTCATGTTGGCATCATTGAAAGTCACATTCTTTGTGATGACAAGGTACATTAATGGGATGTCAAGTTGTTGTATGAGGGCCTTCTACTTCTCGAGGAAACTCAATGACACATCCATCAAATACATTATGGTGTTAGTATTTTTCATCACCCTAATGATGTCAAACTTTACTCTTGAGGACCCCTGCAATCCCTTTATTGTGAAATGACAAGGTTGCAGTGTTGGTCCCTTTGGAAGAGGCAACTTTATGTCAGTGTGATGGTCTAGAGGGATAGATGTATTCTTGGGTGGGACTAATGTCATGAAGAGGCCCTTGTTAAATTTGATCCTTGTGTTATAAGGATGCCATGAATTGGTAAATGTATTGGCCTCATGAGTAGGGATGAAGTCAGTGAAGAACCCTTGGAGAACAAGTTCTTCCTTGTCTTGTTCAAGTTCTTTGTTAATGATAGCTTCACAAACAAAGGAAGAGTTATAAATTTCTTTTGAAGCCTTTAGATATTTGTTCAAATTGATCTTGTTGATCTAAGTGAGATATATGAATTATCTTCTCAAGGGTAGAATATGTGGCCTCTGAGTGGGACTCGATATCATGTAACCAACACCAAGTTATTAAAGGGTAAAGATTCTACAAGATGAGTGGAATGAATAGGTCCTAAATTTCCCTAATGGTTAGGTTGTCTCAAGGGAACACTCTTATTGTTTGGTGTGTTATTCCATTATTGGTTACCTAACATTTGGTTATAGTTGTCATTGTTGGCACCCTTAGGATCGAAGTTATAGGAACATCTTTGTCCAAAGAATATGTTCCCATGTTGTAGGAGATGAGGATGTTGATTGGTCATTGAGGCCTTATCTAATTTCAACTAACTCATATCATTAGTCATACTAGTAATAATCCTCAAGAAGGCTTCCATGTCAGTTGCAAGGCATATCACTTAAGCAAGCACTTGTGAAGATTGTACTTGCATGCTTGACAAAATGGTAGGAGTAGTAGGATTTTTTTGACTTGGGTTGGTTGAAAGAAAGGCAAGGACTTCATATGATGATATACCATGTGGGATTGAGGTAGGAAGCACAGTTCCAGGTACCATTTATTGAGTCTAACAAGAATACTTAGGAGCTAGAAGAGGAGAAACCTATGGGAGATAAGTATAGTGGGAGGTTGAATAGGCCTGAAGTGCCACTACATGGATCATATTATAGCTACCCAGGTGAGGAGCTCCTCTAGACTGAGGATGACATGGTAAACATTTTCATGAGTCTATCCAATTTTCAGTAAGATGAACAAAGAATCCCAAGTCCAAGCCATAAACTTTGGCCAAGGTATCTTAATCTCTTTGAGGTACAGTTTGTATAATGAGTATGGACACAACTCAGTGTATAATATCCAAGTAAGTTCTCAGGATGAGTTTCAAAGTTAGTGTAAAGGCATCAGAACATTGCTCAAGGGCACATTGAAACCAATTATTAAAGGTAGGTAAAGATTCATTTGTCTCTTTTTGGATTCCAATAAAATGGTAATAACACAGAGTGGGATCAATTAGGAATTGAAACGTTGAGAGGAAGGTCCTCTCCATGTTGACCTATCCGTTGATGGAATTAGTAGGGAGATTAAGGTCCTAGTTTAGTTCATTGGGACCCAAGGTAATTGGGAACATGCAACAACCTGTGTCTTTATGCTTGACATTATTCCTAGCCAAGGCATCCTTAAATGCATGGATGAATTATTCTATTGTTTGAGAACCCAAATGTTTAGATTTTGGACACAGTTTCTTGAGGTGGGATGTCATAGTATTCATTATTGTGAAGACTGTAAAGGTTGAGAACTATACTTTGAGAAACATGAGTTGTTGTGGGTTAGCCATTGTCCTGGTTAGTAATTGGGATGCATGTTCACTCTGAGAAGTTGGAGGTTGAGACATGAAAAACTTACCTTTCTTCTTTCATTTCTTTTTCTTATTTCAAACTAGAGGCTCAAGCTCTACAAACTCTATGGAGACAACAGATGAATGCAACTACTGAAAGTGAGCTAACAAGTTGCAAAAGAGAAGCTGAGTTGACATAGAATCTAGAGGGTGAGGTATTGGCCAAATGACCATTCAAGTGGAGACCAATGGAGGTCCTCTAGTTCAAAACCAAGATTTCACCAAGTTAGTGAACTTGAAGTTTCTTGTGCCAGATTTTGTAGCCCATAGAATTGAACAACACCAAGACTTACAACAAGCCATAGAGAACTATTTGAAGGCTTTGCTATTCCATCCTAGAACAATTTATCTACTAATGTAACTTTATTTCACATCCAACCAACAAAGTAACAATTATCACCAAATTTGAATGTTTAGCCAATATCACCTGAAAGAATGGGAGCAAAAAAATTCCACTCCCAACCTCCCTATAGACCAGGTCTGGATCATGCAAGGATACAAAAAGTTGGATGAGAATGTGACTAATTTATCATAAGGTGGGCAATCAATTCATCATTTTCCCTTGTGTTTGATTAAGCATTAGAATACTAGACTTAGTTGGGAAAATATCTCAATAGAGAACTATAGAAAGAAAGCATAAGAGAGCCTACATAGTTAGAAATTTAATCTACCTATAGTCTACTTTTGGTACTATTATTATCAACAATACATGCTTGAATGGAAGGGCTACTTAATATGTGCTTAATCAATCAATCTAACACATACATGTATTGCAAATAAATTTGCTACTAAAGTAAACAAGGAAGATAATAGCAATAAAATAGAAAGATCTCACTATTTTCGAAGGTAAATGAATCCCATAGCAAGCACTCCAAGATCCCTTTTACTCAAAACACATCTTATAAATACCAACAAGAATTGAGTGAAAAAATGATTTTCTAAAAGAAATTTTTTCTTTCATTCATGAAGTAAGGTGTTACAGTAGCATGGAAAATAAAATCATCAAATTAACAAACTCTAGAATGATCAATATTTCTCTTATTTATAGAAAAGTATCAATACCTAGGGCGAGAAAATAACTTCTTATCCTAACTAACTCACCTACCACCTTGATTACCACTATCTATTGATATCTTCACACAAGAACACTTGCAAAATAAAATAAGTTTAAATCACAACCATGAAAGGAACTGAAAGAAGTGAGGAAGAGGATAGTTCTCGAGGGAAATCTGATCCAAATGGTCATCTTTACACACTTTTAATGTCAAATATTTTAGAGTTATCTCTTCTAGACATCCATTGATTGATAAGAGCACTCCACTTCTCTGACAACATTAAATGCATTGGGTATGCAAGGAAACACACATGAGAAAATGTAATTATCTATCATTATTTGTTGCTCACTTGCACCATTAATAAGTCTATTAGCCAACAATGATAGTGGATGGTTAGCTTCGAAAGGAATCTTAGCACATCTTACTGAGTCAAAGATGAACATGAGTAGATAAAACTTCTGGGTCTTTGACTATCAACTACCATAGAATGCAAGCTCACCTGATTAGATCAAAAGAAAGAAGGAATCTTAGACCTAGAACTTCACCTTGTAGAGTTGTGGTGCTTTTGAAAACAAGTGAAACTCCTTTTGAGAAGGTAGTGAATCAAACCAAGAGGATCCTTCGGCACTTAAAATCTTGCTTGTAGTAGAGTCCTCATTGCACATCATTCTATGTCATGATGCAAGGTGCATCAAACATAGAAGGGGAAGCCTTATTGATCTTGGAAGATAAATGCATTGGGTATACAAGGAAAAACAAAAGAGAAAAAACAATTATCTATCATTATTTGTTGCCCACTTGCGCAATTAATAAATCTATTAGCCAACAAAAACATCAGTTGGTTGGCTTTGGAAGGAATCTTAACACATCTGGCCAAGTCAAAGATGAACTTAAGTAGATAAAAGGATCCAAAAATTTGAGTATAAGCTACCACAAAATGCAAGCTTACTCAATAAGATCATGAGAAAGAAGGAATCTCAGACCTAGAACTTTACCTTGTAGATTTTGGTGCTTATGAAAGAAAGTGAAGCTCCTTTTGAGTAGGTAGTGAATCAAACCAAGAGGATCCTTTGACACTAAAAATCTTGCTTGTAGTGGGGTCCTCATCACACATCATTCTATGTTATGATGCAAGGTGCATCAAATATAGAAGGGGAAGCCTTATCGATCTTGGAAGATAAATACATCAGGTATGCAAGGAAACACAGGAGAAAATATTTATCTATCATTATTTGTTGCCCACTTGTGCCATTAATAAGTCTATTAGCTAACAACAATGGTGGATGGTCAACTTTGGAAGGAATTTTAGTACATCTAGCCAAGTCAAAGATGAACTTAAGTAGATAAAATTTTTGGGTCCAAAATTTTGAGTATCAACTACCACAAAATGCAAGCTCACTCGATTAGATCATGAGAAAGAAAGGATTTTAGACCTAGAACTTCACCTTGTAGAGTTGTGGTGATTTTGAAAGCAAGTCAAGCTCCTTTTGAGTAGGTAGTGAATCAAACTAAGAGGATCCTTTGACACTAAAAATCTTTCTTGTAGTAGGGTCCTCATCACACATCATTCTATTCATGATGCAAGGTGCATCATACATAGAAGGGGAAGCCTTATTGATCTTGAAAGATAAATATTTCAGACTATTTGTTGTGAGGTTTTGAACCTATGAGCAACCTTTCATTCATTAACTAACTGCTTTCTTGACTTGATTTTCTTCGATGACTTTCATTCGTTGTTGACAACTAGTCCTTCCACAACTGGGATCTAATGACCTAGCTAGCCTGTAACCCTTGGGGAATCACCTTCTCATCTTTTCTTGGAGATGCCTATTTTACAAGGCAATAACCATCTTCTCAAATTTACACCAGTTCATATTTGGCCCCGATACTCAAATATCTTCGTCGATCCTCTGAAGCCAATATCCATTAACACCTATGAGGATTAGACATGAATTAATATCATGACCCTTTTGAAATATATTAACTTTACCAAGCTTACAATTTATGGTTCTCAGGACCTTGTGTTCTCACATCCTTTGGTAAGATGAATATGCTATCTAGGAGAAGACACAAAATGCAAGAGCCAAAAATAGGTAAAATAACTTCTAGTAAAATATAAAGGATGGTATCTAAAAACCATACCTTTGAAGCACAAAAATCTACCTCACATTGGACATGGGAAATGAGATCCCTGAACCCTAAGAACCTACAACCTTTAAAATTAATGAGTGCACAATAGATAGTCTCAGACTTGCAAAATATCAATTATTTATTCTTCGTTGGAATTTCAAATCGCATTGCTCAGACAAAGACTCCAACAACATAGCTTATAATGTCAAGTTGTCCTTGTATGATTAACAAGATTATTATTCAATATTCATTCACATGACACATGGGACTAACAAATGTTGCATACCTTGGATGTGATAACCAATTGAATTCTAAATACCAACTAATTGTGTTATGAATGACACACAACATTCATCCCGAGGGAGGGTGATGCATCTTGATGAGAGATAAGAGGTAAGAATTGCCTCTTACAGTCACCTAAGACCATGAAAGGGCTACTAGTGCAGTGCCAAAAAGCCACCACTAACCCACCACAATTGAGGTTACATGTGTAATTGTAATAGTGACAACACATCCCACATTCTAACTTTTAGATTTGAAGCCACCAATTAGACACCAATAAAGGCATGCCTCTAACTTTTTGGCCAAGACAAATAAATGAACTTGATTTGTGGGATCCATCCCTATGTAGAACCAAGGACAAAAATAGACACTAGAAGATGCCCAAGAAGCAAATTGTTCTCTCAATAGGGCCAACACCTAGAAAAGTTAGAAGAGACAAACTTGCACCACCAAATAGCAAACCCAGAAAAAGAAACCAACATAACTAGGAAAACCTTCACCTAGTGGAATACATTTTGTACCATGAAAGAAAGCCACCACAAGCGACTAAAATTCAATGTACCAAGAGCATTCGATGGGAAAAACATTAACCTGCTTTGCACATGACGAGGGTGAAGCTGAAAAAGCTCTGCCTCACAACAACCAAATAGTAAAAACAAGTAAAAGATGAAAAATGACTAGCAAAACAACAACCCAAAAGAAAAGACAAGACAAATAAAAAGGGCACCAAAGGAATATAGAAAATCCAAAGAAAAATATGAGCAGTGAAGCAGAAAAGAAAAAGATAAGGGTTAAACACTAACTTGTAGAGACATCGCGGTGCTCAGACCTGTCCTTGTTGTTACATGAACTAGAACTAGCATGACCCACCAAAGCACTTGCAGAATTTAGAAATGATCGTGCATAGGTGAGGTAACACCCCAAAAGAAAACTTTCACTTCCAAAGCACAATTGTGATTACTAAATAAAGTGACAATTAACCACTTTAGGCATATTAAATAACTTGTCAATCATGGTAATTAAAAGGAACATTTATTGTACTCATTCTTCATTAATAAATCTTGCCGCATATCCAAACTAAGACTACAAAAATCCTTTTTTCTGTAGAAGACACAAGGGAAAGGGTTCCTGACAAGTCTAAAAAATAATTTTCTCCTCAGTCCTAGACCATTGGCATGAGGTTGGGGATCCTTACTTCCTTCTTCCCCACAAGAGGGACAAACACCCAAAATAGGGATGTAGGAACTTGAACATCAAAAATTAGAACAAACCAAAAGGACTTGTCTCAAATGAGACAAGACAAGAAGCAAAAAGAGGGGACCCAACTTTTTTCTCACAAAAAATAGGGACGAGTATGCATAGCATAACAGGTACCCAACATATTATATGTTGAGGAGAAAGAAAAACTCCAATGTATTTCCTTGTAAAATAAAAGGAAAATCCATAAAAACTTAAGATGATAAACTATATAGTAATTATTATAATATTCACACCAAGTAAACATACATTGGAATATACTATTTACATCATAAATCACTAAGACCTTCAAGTAGAACTTGATTGCTTGCAACAAGAACTAGGAGATGATGAAAAGCATAAGAAAGTAAAAACTCAAGGAAAAATTATTGTGCCCTGACAAATCTCACATTCTCACAAGCTAATCAAAGAAATGATAAGAACATTAAAAATGTTTTCATAAAGGTAGAAAAGTGGAGCTCATTGGGATAAAATGAAAAGTACAAGTTTAAACAAAACCATCTTCTCAACCCTCCTTTCCTTACATAAGTGATAAAGTATTGTAAGATTTATATAAAAGGAACAAAAGGTCAAAAATGTGTGGGGTTGCCTACATCGACATGCTGGAAAATTGCATGCTAAAATCCACTACCTACAAAAATACAAACACCTCCAAAATGTGCAACTTGATGAGCATTGTGATTGTAGGATATGAACAATCAAGATTTTATTGAAATTATTTTTAACTCCATGCAATCAAAAATAGAAATAAAATTAGAATTGGGTTGCCATGTACAAAAAGCATGGAAGGAGAGACACATATGTGAGTGGTTGAAAATAACCATACAAAATATATTATCTTACATTGAATATAGATTTATTTAAGTGGATTATAAAATTTCAAGCAAGTGTTGTTGTTTATAGAGCTATGGTCCCAAGCATTTACTAGTATTATCTTACGATCTATCTCAAATTAGTAGTGAGGAGTACAAAGATAACACAAAGGAAAAAGGGGTCCATGCAAAAACATAACAAACGAAGATAAAAAAAGATGCTAGATGGGCTTGGTTGCTAGTTGTATGTAAATTTGGTAAGAAAACAAGAGGTCGACAATACTATAATGGAGAGACTAAATACTCCTCCATTATTTATCCATAACTATGTTAAATTTAAAGTTTTTCCTCTCCCATGAAGGCTTGCTTAGTTTCTCCTTTCCATTCTTCATGCTTGGAAAATGATTAAACTCGCAAGTGAAAGTTACAAAAAAATACTACAAATTGATCTTATCAAAAATTTGGTTAAGAATGTGTGGAAGTATATAATTCTTACTAATGATTCACATGAAAAGATGATTAGACTATGTTGATATTGTCTGAAGGAACTATTCTTGAAAGACACTAGAGATCCAACTAATCTATGTGCATACTTAAATAAAATTGTGAGAGAGAATATGCACCTTTAAAGGAAACAAAATCCATTTTAAATATTACTTTATGGTTGCCTCCACCTAACATAGTTATCTTTGGAACACCACTTCCTTTTCTTAGTTTGCCATTTCCTTTCCCATACTTTGGGCCCATTTGGTTACTAGAATATGATTTGGAAATTGGAATATGAAATTCTAGATTTGAGATTCTAGAACTTAAAATCAATATTATAGTTTTTACAATTTAGTTTGAGATTGTTTGGTTCACTAATAATTCCTTATAAGAATACACATTTCCTCCATTTGGTTGCACATTTTAGGAATTGGAATACCAACCATAATTTGAGCAAAAATTTATTTTTTTCAACATAAATGATTTTTTTAGAAATATATTATTTTTAAGGTGATTTTAAATGTGTCTCGCATTGCATGATTTTGGCTACAACCAAACAACTCTATGCTATGAGTGTATGAGTTAGAACTAAGAGGTTCATAATTTTTGAAAGAAGAGAGGTAGGATGTGTAGTATGTTTATTAGTTCATTATTATTATTATTTTATATTAATTTGTTCATTGTGCAAATATTTTTAGATTTTTTTTTCTAAAAATAATTATTTGTTCAATAAATTATGTGGTCTAATTATAAAATCAATAAATAGGTGTAGTCTTTATAAATGAATCTAATATGGAATAGGTAATCTTAAAATCAAGAAATATGTATAGTCTTTTGAAACAAATGTAATGAGGAATAGATAATGCGCGTAGTTTTTGTGCACAATCTTGATTGGGAATACGTCATTATTATGCTAATAAGTATTTAAAATTCAATATGATTAAAATTGACTAAAACATATTAAAGACTAATAGACATAAAATATTTACTATCATAAACTAATCTTCACTTTAAATTGTTTGACAAATCTCTATATATCTTCAAAGTAATATAAATTTGAAAAACTAAAATACATTTTAAGATGTAAGAAATAAATTTCAACTTTTCTAAGTTAATTCAATTTTATCCAATCTATATATCCATGGTTATATAAAAGATTAATACAAAATATTAATTTGATATAAACACATATAAGGCATGGTCTTATGGGAGGGGCTTGGGCTCTATTTTTGTGAAGCAGGTGACCCCAGAAGGTTATTCAACTTCCCATAAGAATGAAATAATATCTTTATTTTAAAATTTATGAAACAATTAGATTCCTTTATTTTAGAAACTAAATTTTTAAAAGATAATTCAATATAAAATTTGTTTCCTTGTAAATATTCTTAGAAAAATCTCCAACCAACTGAAGTAAATAAATGCAATTTTCATCTTAAATGATAGATTTTAGGGATTCACTTACTCAAAGTCGGAGATTTTAGGGATTCACTTACTCATAGTCGACGAATAAGGAAAACTTGCAGACAAAGGAAAGGAGATGAAACAGAAGGCGTAGATGAGGGCAAAAGAGGCAGCTACACATTATGATTAGAGAAACTTACCATACTCATGTCTTCCCTGCTGTGGACCATGCAAATTTTAACACTAAAAGTTGATTTCAAATTGATAGTGCAGTGTCGCATGCGAAAGGAAAAAAATCCAGGCAATGGCTTCTGTAACAATTTCAAATAGTGAAATGGAAAATGTTAAGGAAAATAGATGATTCTAGGTTGAACGGAGGGTGGAACAAGCTTTGCGAATCATGTGACCAGCTGCCGACTGAATGCCATGGAAGCAGATCAAAGAGTGGAAGCTTGTCAGAGGGTAGTAATGGACCGAGCCAACAGAATTATTAAACACTGTGCAGTAGGACATCCAAAAAAAATAGGTCAGAGGAACCTAAAAAAATTTTATTTCAATTAATATGCAATTTTCTTTTTACTATGCAATTTTCTTTTTACCAAATTCTATCTATTTAGATGGAAGATTAAATTTTGATTTCAGGGAAAATGGGGATACTAAATTCTATTTTTTTCCAATTTCAATTTTGATTTTGTGCATCCAAATACTAGATTATAAAATTTTCAGAATTTCAAATACCAATTCCTCTCCACAACAACTCAGGCAACCAAAACAACTCAGGCAACCAAAATGACGTTTGTTAAAGTTAAGAAAAAACTACAAAATGATCTTAATGGAATACTTAATAATTATAAATTAAATATGTAAAAATTGAGAAAAAACAAGTACAAAATGACGTTATTGACAAATTGATTAACAAGAGCTGTTATCTGCTGGAGTCCCTGCCTGATTTAAGTGTACTAATAGAATAGGAGTCTCCTTTACAACCATCATCCTATTTGGAAATTCAGTTTTCATAATTTACCTCAATTCAAATGACAGTTTTTATGTGTGAGCACATAGATTTCAAAATTCTTGGATCACTGTTCCCTGCATCCTTCAATTAGCCAAATAGAACCAAGTCTTTCAAGGTTTAAAATTTTACATGGAATTTGACTTTGCAGACTATAGAAAATAAAATATCCACAGGAAAGATCTCCTAATCTTTTGGTCAATACATTGAATTGAACCAACAATACTTCAAAAAATATAAACTCAACATTTTTCAATAGAATAATATGCCAGTACCTCGCAAAAACAGACCAAAAGCAAAAGAGCACTACTCCTTGATTTATGCTCATATTTTTAATACAGAAAGAGTTGTGTTCCAGTAGGTCATAGGAATAGAAAAATTCAGAGCTAGAAAACAAAAGAGTTTCTTGAAAAGGATTCTATGAAAGAGTGAAAAAACAAAAACAAAAAAACTTAGCACTGAACAATTGTTGCACAAGAAAACATATTAAGACTAAATTAGCTAGCAGAGGTCATACCTACAAAGTGAGCTCAAGAAAATTTAGCCTCTCCTTTACATCTTCAGTCATGGGTGAAGTGATCATCAGACACTTTTAAAGCAAGAATTTTTTACTACAAACCACTATAATGAAAAGGAAAAAGAAAAATGTGATACATGTGAGTCAAATCTTTGCAAAGAATCAACATTTCAGAAACACAAAAAATGTACAAATATCCTCATAGTTACAAGGGTAAAAGGAATCATAATTAGGACAATAATTAATGAATGTATTATGCTTATAAAATCAGAACCATCTTGGAAAGTAACATAACATTAAATAGGTCAATTAAATTGTGCCAAACAATGGTATTTGTGCACTGCTTGCAACACTATGCACTAGCTTTTTAAGGAAAATTTAAAAGAGATGTTGCATTGGTAAAAATACGTGAGGAAGCAAGTCCCTTGAATGTGTTTCTGAGTAGAGATATGCTTCTCTGATGCTTAAGTTGGAGGAGGGCACCAATGACTATATTGACCACTATATTCTATCAAGTATGTTGCTAGATATGAAGAACCTTACAGCTGATCTGTAAGATGCTTGGCATGTACAGAATAAATAGGTTAAATCAGCAGGTCTAAAGTTGATGAGGAATGATACAATTTTCAAACAAGCGTCCAAGCTCATCAATGACCCACATGAGAATATTGTAATGATTAATTGGTCTGAAGGATATGCTATTTATACTGCTAGTTGTAATCAATGATCTAAGAGAAATCCAGAAAAGCCTAAGGTTTTAGTAGGAATATAGAAATCTATACGAAATGTGAAGGAAATTTTGTTCGACGAGGTATCACTTGTTGTGAAATGCATGAGAGGTGGTGGGAAAACAATTCTATCATTTTTCCTTTGCAACTGTGGTGTAGATTTTCTTATTTTTCTAACAGTTTATCCCCATGTTCTGCGAGGACTGATTTGAATTTGAATTTGTTAATATAGCATTCTTTCATTGAAAAATTGGTTTTCATCTTGGTTAGTCACAAAATTTAAGAGGCATTTTAGGAGACATAAATCTCAGAATGCTAAAAATGCAAATAAACAGCTAAAGTAGCAGCTCTTGAGGCAATTGAAGCCAATTCTGGTGGTGTTGGATGATGTCTGATTTATAGCTGACAATTTTCTTATTTGGGGCTGAAATTTTCCCAATGATTTAATTTATTTTTTGTTTACAAATTTTAAAATAAAATTTTCTAATCACTCAAAACTGAGCATGGAATTTATTTTTTAAAGATTTCTAATGTTTGTGGGCTACTGATGTCTCTCCAAAATGGGTAGTATGTTTGTTTTCCTGGATAGCTAGTGGACGCGTATGGAATATAAATATGCAACGACAAGTGTCTTTTAGAAGTTGTGGCTAATTACAAACAGATGAATTTAGGCCCCTTCTGATTGTCATTTTTGTCTTTATTTTTATGCTTTTGGGTGAGATTGTGTAAATTTGGCAGCATCAACGTTTTGGATTATACTATAATTTTTATCTTTGTTCATTTCTTTTTCCCTGTCCAAATGGTCTGAATTAGATTCTTCCTTTGTTGGAATGCTTCAAATTATTGGGGGTCAAAATGTGGTCCTTTAGATTTGAGGGCATTATCAAATCTAGGGGATTTCATTTTAGATTCATCCATTTTCATTTTCCCTCCTGAAATCTATTCCTACTTCCATGTCAAAAACACTTCGAGGAGATGCTGAGCAGCTCAATAAGTGTGAAGCAACTGCAGAAATGAGGTTGACTGGCTACTTTGATTGATCGGGAAATGACTATGAAGAGATATAAACTCTATCAACAGAGCAGCTTGCAAGGAGGCATGCACAGGGTCGCTACTTAAGCTATTAATGCATAAGATAGAGGGAATTGCTATTTGTGCACACCCATCTTTCTACAACCGGCTAAAGGAAAGAAAGGGGATGCTTTTTCCACTCATTGCAATAAGCCTAGCGGGCCTCTTTTTGCTGTTGCAGTGCTTACTTTGGTAATTTGGTTCTGCGTCTGGTGTCCCGAGATTACAGTTCGGCAAGATGAGTGAAATATTAATTGGGGGGGTTTAAAGATATTTAGTCAAATGTTGCAAAGTGAGCAATATTGGGTCAAATTTTATACTATACCATATAAGGACGAGGTGTTTAGTATTATGTGTTTCAAATGTTAAAAGAGTTAAAAAGATTAGCATTAAAATATCAAGTTCACCATATTGATCTTATGTTTTTTGTTTAGGCCTAGAGCATTTTCTCTTCCATGCTCGAGATATCCAAGATTCCAAATAGAAATAACAAAGAGTGATTGTCACTGTATCACACCATTTAAGCCGTATGACAAATTCTAGATAATGCACTCCACATTGGATGATTAATGTTAACTCCATGATGTTCTAACTGGGTAATGAATTCTCCATTGATCATTGCATATACCCATGCACTTTAATCAACTCTTCTAATACATTGATCCTTACTCTATTATTACAATTCTGATATCTTTCTCTAGCTCACAAATATGATACAGTACAATACATTAGAAAAAAATGATAAATTTTAAGTGGAGAAATCACAAAATATATAAACTTGCCTGCCACCAAAAAAATAATACCATATGCATAACCAATCTGTAGACACTGAGACAGACAATGACAGAAAACATAGTTTAACAAAATGGAAAACTACGGCATCGTGTAACAGTTATGCTATTGGTTGAAGAATTTTGAAGTGTTATGGAGGAAATAGCCACCACAAATAGAATGGCAAAATCTTCATTATTAAAATTTAAATAACAGAAACCAACAACTTAAGAATTCTAATAATAGAAAAACCATTGCAATCACCTCTCCTTTATCATAAAATATATAGACTACATTACAAAATAGGGGAATCATACCAGAGTTAAGCTCTGCTATAGTAGATACCCTTAACAAACCCAATATTTGGATAACACACAATCTCAATGTGGAAGTGGGAGAAAACCCTGTATAGATTGATCTGCAAAATTGTATTCCAATAATCTGTCAAAATCTCAGAATTTTGTTGATAACAAAAAATTAGATAACTTTTAATAGTGACCCCAAAAGGAAAAACTAATATTTCAAATTTCAAATCAATTTTCACTTTTATTTGCAGGGAACTTGAAAATCATAGTATACTCTGGAATAGATCCAAAAAGTCTGCAACAATTCACAAGAAATTTAGGAACAATCTGGAACTATAAATGGAAAGGCATTCACCCACGACGATTGTAACTGATAGTGTAGTATTAAATGTCGTATTAAGTAAAGCATTACAATGTGTTAATATTTTTAAACTGCCATTTTTTCATTGGTTGGAATATTTTTCCTTTAATTTCTTAATAGAAAAAAAACTAAAACTCCTAGTGAAACGGACTAATGAGAAAATAAGAATAATTAATATAAATGAAATTGAAAATCTGCATGCACTGTACACTATAGGATAAATTTTATTGATGTGGATTTAACTGTGTAGTTTTTGAGTCAAACTCATTGACCCATGTTTCATGAGTAGTGCTTCAACATGAATTCATTTCTCATGAGAATAAATAGAACACTTAGTATTCATTGGATCTAGGTGATGCTCACAGATTAATTACCTCTTAACGAAGCAAAAAGATTAGATGATTTTTAATATCCTTAAACATAGTCTATGGGACAGCCTTCCAACTAAATCAACTTTAACAATTCTATTCTTTTTTAGTACAAACTAATTAATAAATCTAACTAAACCAACTTTAACAATGATGAAGGTGAAAGAAATGATTAGATAATATTAGTATTGGCTCTAAGAAATCCAACTACTCATAGACAAACTGAAATAGATTTAAAAGAGGGAGAATCCATTTTACACCTTAATTTATTTTTGTGTCCATCTACATAGCTATCGATGGAATACGACATCCTTCAATTTCCCAAGTTTCCCAATTCAAAATTTTAAAAAACATTAACGGTTAGATTCCTTCGATTCCCAATCCAACTACGGCTGGATTCCTTTGATTCCCTATTCAACTACGGCTAGATTTCTTTGAGTTCCCTAATTCAAACTTATAAATGTAAACGGCTAGATTATTTTGATTTCCCCAACACAAATTTATAAATCCAAATGGCTACATTCCTTTCCGCTTTATCGCTATGTACGAGGGTACTTTTAGCATATAGGAAACCATTAATGCTGAACAAGAATAGAGATCGCTGAATTGATGTCATGTGTTACTGTTCCATAGAAACCTCAGAATGTGACCCATGAGCAAGGAGATCGATTCAATAATACCATCCCCTGCTTTTGTAGGAAAAAGGGAAGGATAACAAATGTGAGCGATTGGGGTGAAGGAAAATTTGGGGCAGCTTTAAGGTAGCAAATTATAATACATGTTCAATCATTCTTGTCTACTTCACTTGTCAAAATAGCTCTCTTCACGGCTAACCAGAGCATCATGCTAGAAGCATTCAAGGGCGAGAGAAGGAAAACCCATATTATTGATCTCGATATAATTGAAGGGATGTCATAGCCACCATTAATGGAAGCTTTGAAAAGTGGGCTTTATGATATTGAACACCTGGAGAACTTTTCCCTTATATGGGATTGTGGTTGTGATGAGATTATGTCTGAAAAAAGCATTTCTTTAATCGCTACATACTTTGTATTCAGGATTTTCTGCTTATTAGACAATTTTGGGTGTCGCAGATTGATTTTCTTTCTTGGTTAAGAGTCATAAATCAGAGCTTAAGACTACCTGCAATTTCTTACAGGTAAGACAGTTAAAATCTAGACGTATTGCGCAGCCATAATCTTTAGAAAAATTATATGGGATAATCTCTTTCTAGAAATGATTAGGAGAATCCCTTTGTTTTTTTTAAGGGTTTAATTTTAAATGTTGTTCAAAATCAAATGAATCTCATAAGCATCACTAAAAGAAGGTATTTAAATTGGCGAGGAATAGGAGACGTTAGTTGTTATATGAATAGCATTCTTCTGGCTCAATCATTTATAGCAATAGGAAAACGATATTTTATGTGTTCAATAATTCATAGCAATAGGAGAGTTGTTTTCTCCACCATTGAGCTCTTTAGCTGTTACTCTATTTGTAATTTTACAAGCAAGTTTTGAGACATAGACCCTTTAGCTCTTTTCTCACAAAAGTTAGTTTGGATTATTTTAGTAGGAAATAATGTGTGTTTGAAGAGAAAAATGTAGCGAAATGTTCAATCTTTCCTCCTCGTTAAAGATTGAAGTTGTAGCAGCATTTTATGATGTCTTCTAGTACGATTTGAATGTAAGAAACACTCTGCAATATTATCTGTAATATGATTTGAATCTTGGATATAGATAGACCCAAATGTTAGAAATGAACTTTAGAGTTGTATTATCTATTTTTAGGATTATAAATCTTACAGTAATTTGCCCTAAGTATTTAGAAAGGGACATTACAATCAGCAAGAATACAGAGGACTAGTAACGTTGTATCTGAGATAAATTTTATTTTGACAAGTTTATGAAATTATAACTCTGCATATTGTAGGAAAAACTGCTCTGTTGCCTTTTTGATTGGGGTTTTTTGGTGTTTCACTTCTAATTTTGTTTAGTATCCTACTTGGTAACCGTGCTACTTTCTTACAGTTTTTCAAACCCATTGAGCTAAATGAAAAACAAATTAAATCGATGTAAATTCTCTCAACTTATCAAATTTTTTGTATTTTTGCATGGCTCCAGTAATGATTTACTCTACAAAGAGATCCCCATATATCTTAAACCAAAACTTGCAATCCATCAAGTAGTCTCTTCAAGTGTAAATAAATTCTCATATGATGATAATATTTTTGGAAACAATGCAATATCTTTTGTTGCTCATTTAAGCATTTGACAAAATATATCCATGCTTAGGTCTTCATGTGGATTTTGATTCAAAATTGCTTAAGATTTGCTTTTTTGACTTTTTTTTCTTACAAACATGACAAATTTTGAATCTGTTATAATTCGATCTTGTGCATTTTGCCAATAAATATTTTCCAACATCAACCATCTACCAAAGATTTCTACATGCATGCTAACATTTTCTCAATTCACTCAACAAGTACCTTTTTGTTTGCAGATTCAGACCTTCTCACATTTTGGGGCCCTATTCTCACAATGGTAGGTGATAAAAGCAGCACGAGGGAGCTTAAATTACAAAAGGAACAACAAACAAGCTAAAAATCAGGTCTCCTCTTGTCATATATTGCCTCAAAATGAAATAAAAAATAGGTTTTCATTTGTCATTAAATGTTTAAATTTTTTTAAACTGTTTATTTGTAAAGAATTTCTAATTATTGATAATTTTTCATAATTTGGATAAATAGATGTAAATGATTCTAATATTCCTTATAGGACTTAGACTAGTGTAGTTTAAATTAAATATATATGTCCTAAGCTAAATGAGTAAAGATATAATAATTCAGTCTAAGACACTCAAAGTAAAGGTGTAGGAGGGCATGTGAGGATATTTATATGTTATGTTTCAGGTGTGATATACATAAGGTACATACATGTGTGTGTGGATATTTATATGTTATGTTTCAAGTGTGAATATACATAAATACATAAGATACATACATACATATGTGTTTACACACACAAACCCTCCCACATAGATATATATGAACTAACAGAATGGGCTGGAAGGGTGTTGATGCAGAAAAGCAACCCCTACTATTCTAAAGGGGTTGGGTGGGAAGAACCTACTATAATAGTTGTTCTGGGGGCTTGATAGTGTAGAGGGCCCTGACCAAGTCTATGGCCCATACTATTCTCGGTGCAACAATAATCTTCCTATAGCCTATATAAATAATGGGGTGGGGGGCAAGGGCACATCCTATAAATTGCCCATTTTTGTCTAGGCAGGGTGGGGGGGATCTCATTCTTGAACTACCAACAATCAACATTACCACACTAGAATTATTGTACCTCCAAAAAAGCTATAGAGTAAGTCCTTCGAGTTGCTGGTATAATTATAGGTGTCGTGGGACCAGGTTGGGGCCCTATTCGAAAGAGAATCATCTTGGCGACTTCTTTCGAAGATGAGGAGAGCAATCCCTCCCAACTTAGTTAGGGACTCGGGAGATGCCAACAAAACTTTTGTGTGAATCTTGGGGTGGTGGCCCTATAGGGGTGGGTGGGAGGATGCGTGCAAAAGTGCCCTACTATCTATAGGCAAGAAATGAAGGGCATTTCGAGATAGAATTTACACGAAAGTGATTGACAGAGAGTGCAGTTTGGAATAACATTCCACTAGCATTGCATTCGATGAATGGCAGAAAATGAAGCAAGTCAGCTGGTGCGACTCGGTAACAAAATAACATGCTCTACAATAAGACTACTACCAAGGTAGGGCATGAAGGTAAGTGAGAAGGGCCCTGATGAAGCGACAAACTCTCGATCAAGGATAGCACTCAACTGCTTGGTTGGCACTCGATCCTCAAGGATCAAAGACGGGATCACACTCTCTTTGGTTCAGACTCAATGCTCGACCTTCACTCTATAGAGCACTGGGCACTTTGCATTCACACTGACCCCCTTGACTAGATGGGTATTTAGGTAATCAAAATTGAGTCTGGGCCTTTCCCGCTTTGAAAAAATGAGAGATCGAAAAGAAACTATCTATAGTTTCAGCCTATAGTTTATTTAGGGAGATTTCATACCTAACATGCCCACGACCCTACCCCCTGCATACCCCATACTATTGAGAAGGGCCCCACCTTTATTCTATTATTCGGGAGGGTTGTTCCTAGGGAACTGGTGGGAAACAAGAGTTCCTTATGATTCTAGCTGGTTGAAACATAGGACTAAAGTTGGGGGTGGGTGGCCCGTAGGGGGAAGGTCACAAATTGAAACATAGGACTAAAGTTGGCCATAGAATTGTAAGGCAAACCTCAAGATGATACATAACACTGGTTCAAGAATACTACTAGAAGAGTTTTAGAAAGGAAGGGGAATTTAAGAAGACCTATCCTTAACATAACAAGCAATCTGCATGTAGCCCAACTTTTATGGGAGCTGTGAATTGTGTGAAAATACTCTTTATTGATTGATCTGCAAAATTTACATACATAATATGCATCACACACTCAAAGCAGCGAGATCTACAGATAAGTTCATAACAATCTGATTTTTTATCTTCTCAGTGAGAAGAGAGCATACTCTCTATGTCAGAACTTGAGAAAACTAGGACCTTACAAAGACTTAAAGGACTACAACTGACTCAATAACTTGATTACTCATAACCGCTTGCTTCACTTGAAGGAGGAGCTGCTATATATAGGCAAACTTTCTTCATTACAAACTTGAAAGATTTGAAATCTGACCATAGAAGATGGACACGTGTTTCATACTTTCGGCAAGCTTATCTACACGGAATCTCGAACAGGAACTCCACTTAAAAAAAGGAGTTGAACAGTGATTCGAGAAGGAACACACCAACAGACTTTATTAAAAAGCATCTTTTTGATCGAGAAGGTCAACTCAACACATGTTTTAGTTTTACCATGGTTGACAGCCATGTCTATGATGAGTTCACAAAGGGTGAGATGCCTTCATCAAGTTACAACCCCACTTGATAGGATTAATATCTGTGACTGCGAGGTGAACTGGTGTCTTAGTTCATTTCTTCTTCATCTTCAGTCCTAAGTGAGATGGGTCTTCTTTCTTGTTCCAGTCGTTCAAGATGGTCTTCAATGGATTCTTCTTTCCATAGAATACGACGAGTGGTTCTCATGAAGGTCGTTGGAATTGATACATCAGGAGTTCTATTTTTAGGTATTGTCTCATACTGGGTAAATAACTAGAGAGGTTTATTTTGTTGGACAAAGGATGACAACATCCTGAGTTCAATGGTATTAGCTTGTGCACGAGACGGACCATATGTTTCAAAAATTTAATTAGTTATAGGTGTAGGTGTTTCGCTTAGAAACTGAAGATGGAACAAATAACCATAATTAGTGGTTATGGGCTGCTGACTATGTGAATGAGGATAGAGACCCAAAAAGAATTCACTGAGGGCTGAATCCCTATGTAACCATCTATATTGGTTTGGAATATGAGAATTGCTAAGAAACTGAATAGGCCATTCATAAGAAGTAGCATAGGTTTCTATGGGTCCTAAAGCAAGAGAGATTTCTGAATCAGCTTCCTGACAGGGGTATTTAGCAATGAGAGAATCTATAAGAAGTTGTCAATTTGCGGCAAAATGGATGTGGCAAAGATCATCATAGATTTGTTTGGTTAGGAGATATGTATCAAGGATCCAGGGAGTATTACTCACCATTGGATAGATTTTTTTGCGTTCCATGATCATTCTCACATTGTGTTCTTGTGCAGGTGCAAGATCTGGAAGGCACACCAAATTTTGATCTCTTTGATCTTCTGCTAAGCATCCTCTTTCTTCTTCACGTTCGAGCACAACATGATCTTCTCGAACTTCCTGTTGGGTTAGTTGAGGAGAAAAATATACAAAGTTATATAAATTATCTATAACATCAGGCAAAGTTTGAGCAACATTTATGGGAGCTGTGAGTTGTGTGAAAATACTCTTTATTGATTGATCTGCAGAATTTACATACACAATATGCATCACGCATTCAAAGCAGCAAGATCTATAGATAAGTTCATAACAGTCTGATTTTTGATCTTCTCAGTGAGAAGAGAGCATACTCTCTATGTCAGAACTTGAGAACACTAGGACCTTACAAAGACTTAAAGGACTACAACTAACTCAATAACTTGATTACTCAGAACTGCTTGCTTCACCTAAAGGAGGAGCTACTATATATAGGAAAACTTCTTTCATTACAAACTTGAAAGATTTGAAATCTGACCATAGAAGATGGACACATGTTTCATACTTTCGGCAAGCTTATCTACACAGAATCTCAAATAGGAACTCCACTAACAAAAAGGAGTTGAATAGTGATTCGAGAAGGAACACACTGACAGACTTTATTACAAAGCATCTTTTTGAAGCGAGAAGGTTAACTCGACAGATGTCAGTTTTACCATGGTTGACAGCCATGTCTCAGATGAGTTCACAAAGGGTGAGATGTCTTCGTCAAGTGACAACCCCACTTGATAGGATTAATATCCGTGACTACGAGGTAAACTGGTTTTCCAATTCATTTCTTCTTCATCTTTAGTGCTAGGTCAGACGGGTCTTCTTTCTTGTTCCAGTCATTCAATACGGTCTTCAATGGATTCTTCTTTCCATAGAATATGGCAAGTGGTTCTCATGAAGGCTGTTGGAATTAATACATCAGGAGTTCTATTTTTAGGTACTGTCTCATACTGGGTAAATAACTAGAGAGGTTTATTTTGTTGGACAAAGGATGACAACGTCCTAACTTCAATGGTATCAGCTTGTGCACGAGACATACCATATGTTTCAAAAATCCAATTAATTATAGGTGTAGGTGTTTGGCTTTGAAATTGAAGACGGAACAAATAACCATAATTAGTGGTTATGGGCTGCTGACTATGTGAATGAGGATAGAGACCCAAAAAGAATTCACTAAGGGCTAAATCCCTATGTAACCATCTATACTAGTTTGGAATATGAGAATTGCTAAGAAACTGAATAGGCCATTCATAAGAAGTAGCATAGGTTTCTATGGGCCCTAAAGCAGCAGAGATTTCTGAATTAGCTTCCTAACAGGGGTATTTAGCAATGAGAGAATCTGTAAGAAGCTGTCGATTTGTGGCAAAATGGATGTGGAAAAGATCATCATAGATCTATTTGGTTAGGACATATGTATCGGGGATCCAGGGAGTATTACTCACCATTGGATAGATTTCTTTGCGTTCCATGATCATTCTCACATTGTGTTGTTGTGCAGGTGCAAGATCTGGAAGGTGCACCAAATTCTGATCTCTTTGATCTTCTGCTAAGCATCCTCTTTCATCTTCACATTCAAGCATAGCTTGATCTTCTCAAACTTCCTGTTGGGTTAGTTGAGGAACAAAATATACACAGTTATATAAATTATCTATAACATCAGGCAAAGATTGAGCAATAGGATTTGGCCTTGGTTGAAGAAAAGTTGCAATCTCCCTTTCTTTAGAGAGAGCATTAACATAATGACCTTCCATTTCTTAAAAGAGAGCAATAACATAATGTGTCAAGAAATTGTGCCCACCTTAACAGGCGACCACGAGCAACTTTGTTCTTTGATTCTTTCTTGAAGAAATTGGCAAGATGCTGGAGATCACTACGAAGAACAAAGGGCTTATCACCAATGAACAGCTGAAACTTGAAAAAGGCATTAATAATAGCTAATAGCTCTTTGTGTGTACTATGATAATTCATTTTGGATCCTTTAAAAGTGCTAGATTCATATCTGACAACTTCTTCACGAAACTTTCCATTGTGTTCAACAACTTCAAGAAGCACAGTGCCCCACACATCATTGCTAGCGTCTGTCTGGACTATTTTCTTGCTGGATCCTAGAATTCTAAGAGGAGGCAGTTGTTGATACTAATCTTTGATTTGCTGGATAATCTGATTATGCTTTTCTATCCATTGAGGTGGATTCTTGCGCAAAAGCTTATTGAGTTCTTTCCTGGCTTCAGCAACCTTTTCATAATAGCTCGCTATATAGTTGACTAATCCAAGAAATCATTGCAAGGATTTCCTATCCTTAACTTCAACTTTTAAATGGTCATGAGAAAATGTTGTTGAGGATATAATCGACCATTTGGCTCAATCTGGGTACCAATGAACAAGAGACTTTCAGTACACCATTGTAGTTTAATAGGATTGAGACAGATACCATGAGTCTGATAGATGTTAAGAAATTGTCGAAGGTGACTCATATGTGAATTATAATCTTGACTAAATATCAAGAGAGAAGAATCTTGACTTAATTATTTGCATGATAGTACATATTGATATAAAATGAAATTTTAGATTCATTTGAGGAATCTGGAGAGAAGAACTCTTCAGGTTCTTCCTGGGCAGGTGGTTTTCGTTCGAAAAGTCAAAGATGTCTCACTTGAAGAAGATCATCATCACTTTCACTACTGGAACAATCTTCAAGAACTATATCTTCTGAGTCAGAGGCTTCAGAGACAATGGTTACAGGTTCATTGTGAAGATTGGCTCATCGTAGAGCACGAACACGTTTACCCTTTTTCTGTCTGTCAAGACACTTATTAGCATAATGGTTTCCTTTGCAAATATAATAGACAGGCTGAAAATCCTTTTTCTTGACTCTATCTTTCTTTCTTAACACAAATTTTTTTCTTTTAAAATTCTTGTGTTTGGGGAAAGACTTTCTTCTGGCTGGTTGATAGTCGTTTTGATATGATCTATGTTTTTTCTTTCTGTGTTTCTCACAGCCATAAGAAGTAGATACACAATGATAGAGTACACTCTTGAGATAAGGTAAGACTTCTTTTTTCTTTCTGCAATTCTATTTTTCTGTACAAAGATCACTATTTATTTCGTTAAAGAACTGACAGAGTTGTAGAAATGTGACATCATTAATGGACATCTCTAGAGTGTTCATTATACTCATGAGAATCTTTTCTCGATAGTAAGACTCTAGTTGCAAGGTGAAACCATTTAGGAATGTATATTACATCCAGATGTTATTATTGGTTTGACCAGATCTACAAAAATTTGTATACTGATCATTGCAGTATTGATTCAGTTGACTCATGTCACAGATCTTATTTTCCTTAAATTTCTTCAAGGCAGCACATTGTTCATTATCATGTTGTCCTACAAACATTTTGTACAAAGCCCTACTGACAGAAGTAACACGAGCATTTATTAGATCATCTTTGTAATCTACTAGTAGGCTATTCCATGCACTTCTGGCTATACTAGTTAATGCTTTCAAGCCTTTTCTGATAGCTTGGTCTTGTGTCATGTTGGCAGCATAGATGGCATTATCCATCCATGTTCTGAGTGCATCTAATGTAGCTTTGTTCTTGATAGGGTCATATGAATCAAGATTGATATATGGTGGCACATTTTCATTGAAAGCATATAGTTGATCATACGGATCTTGGGTCACCATATTGACATTTTTCCATGTTCCAATAGTAGGGTCAAACTCTTGTAACTTTGGCTTTGGTACATGCAGGACTAATGCTTTTCCTGTATTCTTGGCATGCAGGCATTTGAGATAGGCTTGGGAACTAGAAAAATTGCTTGGCGATCTCACAGAGGTTGTCGTGGCTTGCGGTTGACTACTAGATTTGTCATCAAGGAGATTCTCCACTTGTTTCGAAAGGGTACTTAGGACTTGAGCATCAGCAAGTTGTTGGGAGATCACTTGAGTAGTAGTTTGTTGACCCGTAGATAATTTTTTGGCAATGGTTTGAGTTGTGGATACCAAGGTCTGAGTGGTATTGGAGAGCTGATGGCTAGTAGCAAACAAAGAGGACAAGCGATTTGTACTATCCACCCACCACGCTTCAGACTGAGTGCAAAAAATCTGATAATTGGTTTTAAGGGTGGTTATGTCAGTCTGCATTTGGGTAGGAAATTATTGTTTCAAGAATCATTCAAGGGCTTGAAGGGAAGCAATAATAGTATGGAAGTTTGTATTATTACTAGCAGTGGCCTTTTGAGCAGCAAGCTCCATTTGCACAAGCTTTTGCATGGTATTTTTTTGCGTGAGCAAGGCTTTGCGAATGTAGAGATTAGCATAATTTACCATTTTAATTTGAGTGGGTGCATCAGGTTGACCTAAGGCAATCACATGCTGAGGCCAGCAAGGGATGCTATACTTGTCATCAATAGATTTTAAAATAAAATAATGGAACGTTGGGATGACAGGTTCTTCTAACTTTGCTTCATCAAAAGAAGTTTGCTGTCCTGACATCAACATACGTACATATCTAGGGTGTATGTATGCACAATTGGTACATTGCATTGTACCATCTTCTAATTCTATAAATTGAGGATGCGTACAGGGAGCATTCAAAGGATTGGAAACAGGATCTACAGGGTTTTGTACAGGCTGATTTTCAGACAGAGTAGGAGGATGTCTGAGAGGTGGCATGGACGGAGTCCGAGTCACACTTTTTGTTGGCTAAGTAGGCTAGGATGTTGACAAGCTTCTAGTTAAGGATTTTTTTGCAGGGGTTGATGCAGATAAGGATGCATTAGATGACGCAAAAGATATACGAACTTGATTTTGATCCTCTTGCACATTTGTTATAGCAGTCAAGTTGTTAGGGCCTTCTAATTGCTTCAATCCCTTTGAGATCTATTATCCATTCCTTTGGAAATTGGATATCAGAAAGATGTAACATTTTAGGTGCAGTGATTTGAGCACCCTTTGCTTCTATTTGCCATAATAGAGAATATCTATTTTGAGACTTATCAACATGGGGATCTTTCACTATGGGAATAGTAGTGTTGAATAATCTTCCATATAGGGAAAACCAGAGGGCATGTGTTCTAGACCCAGCTTTCATATTCAGATAATGAGTTCCAAATTGAAACATCATTACTTTATCTAAGTGATCATCAAGCAGGCTTACAGCAAAATTAGGCACAACATCAAATGTTGTAGCTCCAGCAGCCATAGGAGTTGAGATTCCTCCCATAAGCATATCACTATAACGATTATGTCTAACATCAAGTAAGGTCATGAAAACTGTAGTAGGAATACCTTTGCAGTATAAGGGTTCTATACCAGCAACTATACTTCCTATATGCAAATACTTAAATCCATTTTTGGTTTTTGCTTGTTTTACCAAATTTTGAATATCCTTACTGGAAAGAAAATTAATAAAGCTATGAGGCTGATCATTCTTAACAACTACTTATAACTCAATCAGCTTGCAAATAGTCTTAGATTTATATGACATGAAACCTAAATCACTATAAATCTCATTTCACTTTTTGACAGGCAATTTAAATCTTTCACTAGGCAGAGAATAAGTGTCACTACTAGATGCTTCTTCTTCCACATTAACATCTTGCATAGAATCAAAGACAAATCCTAAACTTACAAGTTCTGATATATGCTCTGGAGATTGCTGATCCTTCTGATCGGCCATCTCGCTTTCTGTTCTTTAATAAGGTTGAAATGTGCTACCTTCCCTGCCACTTTATGCCTTCAAACGACTTTCACAACGAGGAATTACTTCACGTAGAGAGACTAAAAGAACAACAATAGACTCTTACAATCCTAAACATACATAAAACTTTGAAAGGAAAGAAACATGTCTCTGATACCAAATTTTATGGGAGCTGTGAATTGTGTGAAAATACTCTTTATTGATTGATCTGCGGAATTTACATACACAATATCCATCATGTGCTTAAAGTAGCGAGATCTACAGATAAGTTCATAACAGTCTTATTTCTTATCTTCTCAGTGAGAAGAGAGCATACTCTCTATGTCAGAACTTGAGAACACTAGGACCTTACAAAGACTTAAAGGACTACAACTGACTTAATAACTTGATTACTCAGATTATAAATATCAACTTTCCTAGAGTAGCGGAGATTTCTGAATCAGCTTCCTGACAGGGGTATTTAGCAATTAGAGAATCTGTAAGAAGCTGTCAATTTGTGGCAAAATGGATGTGGCGAAGATCATCATAGATCTATTTGGTTCGGAGATATGTATCGGGGATCCAAGAAGTATTACTCACCATTGGATAGATTTCTTTGCATTCCATGATCATTCTCACATTGTGTTGTTGTGCAGGTGCAAGATCTGGAAGGCACACCAAATTTTGATCTCTTTGATCTTCTTTTTGTCTCTCTATGTGAAGTAGGTCCTCGTTGTGAAAGCCGTGTGAAGGCATAAAGAGGCAGGGAAGGTAGCGCATTTTGACCTGATAAAAGAATAGAAAGCAAGATGGCCAATTAGAAGGATCACCAATCTACAGAGTATACATTAGAACTTGTAAGTTAAGTATCTGTCTTTGATTCTATACAAGAAGTTAATGTGGAAGAAGAAGCATCTAGTAGTGAAGCTTATTCTATGCTAAGTGAAAGATTTAAATTGCCTGTCAAAAAGTGGAATGAGATTTACAGTGATTTAGGTTTCATGTCATATAAATCTAAGACTATTTGCAAGCTGATTGAGTTACAAGTAGTTGTTAAGAATGATAAACCTCATAGCTTTATTAATTTGCTTTCCAGTAAGGATATTCAAAATTTTGTAAAACAAGCAAAAACCAAAAATTGATTTAAGTATTTGCATATAGGAAGTATAGTTGCTGGTATAGAACCCTTATACCGCAAAGTTATTCCTGCTACAATTTTCATGACCTTACTTGATGTTAGACATAATCGCTATAGTGATATGCTTATGGGAGGAATCTTAGCTCCTATGGCTGCTGGAGCTACAACATTTGATGTTGTGCCTAATTTTGCTGTAAGCCTGCTTGATAATCACTTAGATAAAGTAATGATGTTTCAATTTGGAACTCATTATCTGAATATGAAAGCTGGGTCTAGAACACATGCCCTCTGGTTTTCCCTGTATGGAAGATTATTCAATACTACTGTTCCCATAGCAAAAGATCCCCGTGTTGATAAGTCTCAGAATAGATAATCTCTATTATGGCAAACCGAATTAAAGGGTGCTCAAATCACCGCACCTAAAATGTTACAGCTTTCTGATATCCAAGTTACAAAGGAATGGATAATAGATCTCAAAGCATTGAAGCAATTAGAAGGCCCTAAGAACTTGACTACTATAACAAATGTGCAAGAGGATCAAAATCAAGTTCATATATCTTTTGCGTCATCTAATGCATCCTCATTTGCATCAACCTCTGCAAAAAAATCCTTAACTAGAAGCTTGTCAACATCCTGGCCTACTCAGCCAACAAAAAGTGTGACCCGAACTCTGTCCATGCCACCTCTCAGATCTCGTCCTACTCTATCTAAAAACCAGCTTGTACAAAACCCTGTAGATCCTGTTTCCAATCCTTTGAATGCTTTTTGTACAAATCTTCAATTTATGGAATTAGAAGATGGTACAATGCAATGTACGAATTGTGCATACATACACCCTAGATATGTACATATGTTGATGTCCGGACAACAAACTTCTTTTGATGAAGCAAAGTTACAAGAACCTATCATCCCAACTTTCCATGATTTTATTTTAAAATTTGTTGATGACAAGTATAGCATCCCTTGCTGGCCTCAGCATGTGATTGCCTCAGGTCAACCTAATGCACTCACTCAAATTAAAATGTTGAATTATGCTAATCTCTGCATTCGCAAAGCCTTGCTCATGCAACGAAATACCATGCAAAATCTTGTTCAAATGGAGCTTGCTGCTCAAAAGGCCACTGCTAGTAATAATATAAACTTCTATACTATTATTGCTTCCCTTCAAGCCCTTGAATCGTGCTTGAACCAACAATTTGCTACCCAAATGCAGATTGACATAACCACCCTTAAAACCAATTATCATAATTTTCACACTTAGTCCGAAGCGTGGTGGGCAGATAGTAAAAATCACTTGTCCTCTTTGTCCGTTACAAGCCATTAGCTCTCCAGTACCACTTAGACCTTGGTATCCACAACTCAAACCATTGCCAAAAAATTATCTACAGTTGAACAAACCACTACTCAAGTGATCTCCCAACAACTTGCCGATGCTCAAGTCCTAAGTACCCTTCCGAAACAAGCGAAGAATCTCCTTGATGACAAACTGAGTAGTCAATCGCAAGCCACGATAGCCTCTGTGAGAACGCAAAGAAATTTTCCTAGTTTCCAAGCCTATCTCCAATGCTTGTGTGCCATGAATACAGGAAAAGTATTAGTCCTACATGTACCAAAGCCAAAGCCACAAGAGTTTGACCCTACTATTGGTACATGGAAAAATGTCAATATGATGACCCAAGATCCGTATGATCAACTGTATTCTTTCAATGAAAATGTGCCACCATATATCAATCTTGATTCATATGTTGCTGTCAAGAACAAAGCTACATTAGATGCACTCAGAACATAGATGGATAATGCCATCTATGTTGCCAACATGACACAAGACCAAGCTATCAGAAAAGGCTTGAATGCATTAACTGGTATAGCCAGAAGTGCATGGGATAGCCTACCAGTAGATTACAAAGATGATCTAATAAATGCTAGTGTTACTTCTGTCATTAGTGCTTTGTATAGAATGTTTGTAGGACAACATGATAATGAACAACATGCTGCCTTGAAGAAATTTAAAGAAAGTAAGATCAGTGACATGAGTTAACTGGATCAATACTGCAGTGATCAGTATATGAACTTTTATAGATCTGGTCAGACCAATAATAATGTCTGGATGTATAATACATTCTTAAATGGTTCCCCCTTGCAGCTATAGTCTTACTATCGATAAAAGATTCTCATGAGTATAATGAACACTTTAGAGATGTCCATTAATGATGTTACATTTCCATAACTCTGTTAGTTCATTAAGGAAATAAATAGCGATCTCTGTACAGAAAAATAGAATCGCAGAAAGAAAAAAGAAGTCTTACCTTATCTCAAGAGTGGACTTTGTCATTGTGTATCTACTTCTTATGATTGTCAGAAACACAGAAAGAAAAAACATAAATCATATCAAAATGACTGTCAACCAACCAGAAGAAAGTCTTTCCCCAAACACAAGAATTTCAAAAGAAAAAAATTTGTGTTAAGAAAGAAAGATAGAATCAAGAAAAAGGATTTTCAGCCTGTCTGTTATATTTGCAAAGGAAACCATTATGCTAATAAGTGTCCTGACAGACAGAAAAAGGGTAAACGTGTTCGTGCTCTACGATCAACCAATCTTCACAATGAACCTGTAACCATTGTCTCTGAAGCCTCTAACTCGGAAGATATAGTTCTTGAAGATTTATCTAGTAGTGAAAGTGATGATGATCTCCTTCAAGTGAGACATCTTCGGCTTTTTGAACCAAAGCTGCCTGCCCAGGAAGAACCTGAAGAGTTCTTCTCTCTAAATTCCTCAGATGAATCTAAAATTTCATTTTATTGCAATATGTACTGTCATGCAAATAAGGTCATAGATCGCCATCGATCTTTGACACAAATTGATCCAAATTGGTTGAAACTAACACCTGAACAGAAATTTGAACGAATCCAAATCCGTTGCAGTCAGCTGCTAAAGAGAAAGGAAGACTTTCTCAGTCCTTACCAGTTTGAAAAGATCCAAAAAGAATTAGCAATGTTAGAGGAGCAAAGAAATAAAATTTTACTAGCACAAGAAGAGGAATAAATTCACCCTCTTTGTGATGAAGACGCTCCTGGTGATCTGCCTCTCGTCTCTCATGGTTATTCTCATAAACCTCAGGTAGAGAAAGCCTTTGCTAAGGCTTCCTGCAAAAAATGGCTCTCTCAGCACCTTGCTTTCCTTTATCAAGCTAAAGCTGATGTTATGAAGGAAATACATCAAGTTCAGCAAGAATTGAAAGAATATGATGCTACTTCCAGTCCCCTCAGCGCTTTTGATAAGCTCCTGATTAAAGCAGAACAAAAAGATGATAAATTGCAAAAAGAAGAAACTGTTCCAGAAGAATAGTATGAAGAGGAAAGTAATCCAAAACAAGTTTTTGGATACCTCAAAGGTATGCATAATCCATGCCCTGCATTTTTACTCACAATCAAACTTTCTAGATTAAAAGCATACGCGCTATGTGCCTTGTTAGACTCAGGTGTTGATTGTAACTTAGCTAGACCAGAAGCCTTTTGATCAGATTGTTGGGTGCCTACAAAGACTAGTATTCACTCTGTCACCCATGCCAATAATCCAATCTATTTCCAAGCACACATCCTAGTCCAGTTTGCCACAAAAACTTGTGTTATCACCCTTCTCCAATTCCTTGTTGATCAGTATAACTATATAATAGGAAGTCATACCCTACAACAGTGGAGTCCCTACATTGTTGGGATACAAGGCACTCATATAGATTTCCAGTTTGGCCAAGTTTCACAAATTAATGAGCACCGTTCCTATGCTCTGAAACTCTCTTTCTTGCTCCTCAAAGCCATTCCTCCACAATCACGCGTCTTGTTAGCCACGCAATCTCTTTCCACCCGGGGGGATTTAGCGGTGATACAAACTAATTTTTTCAACACTGTGCTAACCAAAGACCTTAGTAAATATAAGCATCACATGGAATGCAACCTCTCGCTATGACGCGATGAACAAGTTCATCTTATGTTACCCACCTGTAAAGCCAATTATTTTATCCTTTCAAAAGATGAACAAGAACTCTGTAAAAAGGAAATTTAGGATTTACTTCAGAAGAATATCATCTGCCCTAGTAACAGTCCATTTTCTTGTCACGTCATGTATATGCCAAAGAAGGATGAACATGGTAACATTGTTGCTAAAAAAAAATTGTAGTGAATTACAAGCCATTAAATGTTTGCCTGGAAAAAAAACCAACACCCTTTGCCAAGCAAAGATTACATCTGGCAACGCATCCAAGGATGCAACATTTTTAGCAAATTTGATCTAAGCAAAGGATTTTAGCAAGTGTCTGTAAAAGAGGAAGATCGATATAAAATAGCCTTTTCAGTACCACAAGGTCTATTTGAAGAGGAAGATCGATATAAAATAGCCAAATTCATTCAACCATATATTGATGATATCTTGATATTCAGTCAAGATTATAATTCACATATGAGTCACCTCCGACAATTTCTCAACATCTGTCAGACTCATGGTATCTGTCTCAATCCTCTTAAAATACAATGGTGTACTGAAAGTCTCTTGTTCATTGGCACCCAGATTGAGCCAAATGGTTGATTATATCCTCAACAACATTTGCTCATGACCATTCAAAAAGTTGAAGTTAAGGATAAGAAATCCCTGCAACGATTTCCTGGATTAGTCAACTATATAGCGGGCTATTATCAAAAGGTTGCTGAAGCCAGGAAAGAACTCAATAAGCTTTTGCGCAAGAATCCACCTCAATGGACAGAAAAGCATAAACATATTATCCAACAAATCAAAGATCAGTGTCAACAACTGCCTCCTCTCAGAATTCCAAGATCCAGCAAGAAAATAGTTTAGACAGACGCCAACAATGATGTGTGGGGCACTGTGCTTCTTGAAGTTGTTGAACACAATGGAAAGTTTCATGAAGAAGTTGTTAGATATGAATCTGGTGCTTTTAAAAGATTCAAAATGAATTATCATAGTACACACAAAGAGCTATTAGTTTTTATTAATTCCTTTTCCAAGTTTTAGCTCTTCATTGGTGGTAAGCCCTTTGTTCTTCGTAGTGATCTGTGGCATCTTGCCAATTTCTTCAAGAAAGAATCAAAGAACAAAGTTGCTCGTAGTTGCTTGTTAAGGTGGGCGCAATTTCTTGACACATTTGATTTTGAAACAGAATATGTCAAAGGAGTCAACAATGCTCTAGCAGACTTCCTCAGTAGGGAAGGTCATTATGTTAATGCTCTCTCTAAAGAAAGGGAGATTGTAGCTTTTCTTCAACCAAGGCCAAATCCTATTGCTCAATCTTTGCCTGATGTTATAGATAATTTTTATAACTGTGTATATTTTGCTCCTCAACTAACCCAATAGAAAGTTTGAGAAGATCATGTAGTGTTCGAACGTGAAGAAGAAAGAGGATGCTTACCAGAAGATCAAAGAGATTAGAATTTGGTGCACCTTCCAGATCTTGCACCTGCACAACAACACAATGTGAGAATGATCATGGAACGCAAATAAATCTATCCAATGGTGAGTAATACTCCCTCGATCCCTAATACATATCTCCTAACCAAACAGATCTATGATAATCTTCACCGCATCCATTTTGCTGCAAATCGACAGCTTCTTACAGATTCTCTCATTGCTAGATACCCCTATTAGGAAGCTGATTCAGAAATCTCTGCTACTTTAGGACCCATAGAAACCTATGCTAATTCTTATAAATGGCCTATTCAGTTTATTAGCAATTCTCATATTCCAAACCAGTATAGATGGTTACATAGGGATTCAACCCTCAGTGAATTCTTTTTGGGTCTCTATCCTCATTCACATAGTCAGCAGTCCATAACCACTAATTATGGTTATTTGTTGCATCTTCAGTTTCTAAGCCAAACACCTACACCTATAGCTAATTGGCTCTTTGAAACATATGGTCTGTCTCGTGCACAAGATGATACCATTGAACTCAGGAAATTGTCATCCTTTGTCATACAAAATAAACCTCTTTGGTTATTTACCCAGTATGAGACAGTACCTGAACATACAACTCCTGATGTATCAATTCCAACGGCCTTCATTAGAACCACTCACCGTATTCTGTGGAAAGAAGAATCCATTGAAGACCGTCTTGAATGACTGGAACAAGAAAGAAGACCCATCTCACCTAGCACTGAAGATGAAGAAGAAATGAACTGGGAAACCAGTTCACCTCGCAGTCACGGATATTAATCCTATCAAGTGGTGTTATCAGTTGACGAAGGCATCTCACCCTTTGTGAAGTCATCTGATTAATGGCTGTCAACCGTGGTAAAACTGACACATGTTGAGTTAACCTTCTCGCTTCAAAAAGATACTTTATAATAAAGTCTATTGGTGTGTTCCTTCTCGAATCACTGTTCAACTCCTTTTTGTTAGTGGAGTTCCTATTCAAGATTTCGTGTAGATAAGCTTGCCGAAAGTATGAAACATGCATCCATCTTCTATGGTCAGATTTAAAATCTTTCAGGTTTGTAATGAAGAATGTTTGCCTATATATAGCAGCTCCTCCTTTAGGTGAAGCAAGCGGTTCTGAGTAATCAAGTTATTGAGTCACTTGTAGTCCTTTAAGTCTTTGTAAGGTCCTTATGTTCTCAAGTTCTGACATAGAGAGTATGCTCTCTTCTCACTAAGAAGATCAGAAATCAGACTGTTATGAAATTATCTGTTGATCTTGTTGCTTTGAGTGCATGATGCATATTGTTTATGTAAACTCCAAAAATCAATCAATAAAGAGTATTTTCACATAATTCACAGCTCCCATAAAAGTTGGTATCAGAGCCATGTTTCTTTCCTTTCAAAGTTTTATGTATGTTTAGGATTGTAAGAGTCTATCATTGTTCTTTTGGTCTCTCTGCATGAAGTAAGTCCTCATTGTGAAAGCCGTGTGAAGGCGTAAAGAGGCAGGAAAGGTAGCACACTTTGACCTGATAAAAGAATAGAAAGCGAGATGGCCGATCAAAAGGATCAACAATCTATAGAGCATGCATCAGAACTTGTAAGTTTAGGATCTGTCTTTGATTCTATACAAGATGTTAATGTGGAAGAAGAAGCATCTAGTAGTTTTGCTTATTCTATGCCAAGTGAAAGATTTAAATTGCCTATCTAAAAGTGGAACGATATTTACAGTGATTTAGGTTTCATGTCATATAAATCTAAGACTATTTGCAAGTTGATTGAGTTACAAGTAGTTGTTAAGAATGATCAACCTCATAACTTTATTAATTTTCTTTCCAGTAAGGATATTCAAAATTTGGTAAAACAAGCAAAAACCAAAAATGGATTTAAGTATTTTCATATAGGAAGTATAGTTGTTGGTATAGAACCCTTATACCGCAAAGGTATTCGTGCTACAGTTTTCATGACCTTACTTGATGTTTGACATAATTGCTATAGTGATATGCTTATGGGAGGAATCTCAACTCCTATGGCTACTAGAGCTACAACATTTGATGTTGTGCCTAATTTTGCTGTAAGCCTGCTTGATGATCACTTAGATAAAGTAATGATTTTTCAATTTGGAACTCATTATCTAAATATGAAAGCTAGGTCTTGAACACATGCCCTCTGGTTTTCCCTGTATGGAAGATTATTCAACACTATTGTTCCCATAGTGAAAGATCCCCATGTTGATAAGTTTCAAAATTGATATTCTCTATTATGAAAAATAGAAGCAAAGGGTGCTCAAATCACTACACCTAAAATGTTACAGCTTTCTGATATCCAAGTTCCTAAGGAATGTATAATAGATCTCAAAGAATTGAAGCAATTAGAAGGCCCTAAGAACTTGACTACTATAACAAATGTGCAAGAGGATCAAAATCAAGCTCATATATCTTTTGTGTCATCTAATGCATCCTCATCTGCATTGACCCCTGCAAAAAAATCCTTAACTAGAAGCTTGTCAACATCCTAGCCTACTCAGCCAACAAAAGTGTGACTCGGACTCCGTCCATGCCACCTCTCAGACCTCCTCCTGTTCTATCTAAAAACTACCCTATACAAAACCCTATAGATCCTATTTCCAATCCTTTGAACTCCCTAAAGGCATCCTCAATATATGGAATTAGAAGATGGTATAATGCAATGTACCAATTGTGCATACGTACACCCTAGAAATGTACATATGTTGATGTCGGGACAGCAAACTTCTTTTGATGAAGCAAAGTTAGAAGAACTTGTCATCCCAACTTTCCATGATTTTATTTTAAAATCTATTGATGACAAGCATAGCATCCCTTGCTAGCCTCAGCATGTGATTGCCTCAGGTCAACCTGATGCACCCACTTAAATTAAAATGCTAAATTATGCTAATCTTTGCATTCAAAAAGCCTTGCTCACGCAACAAAATACCATGCAAAAGTTTGTGCAAATGGATCTTGCTACTCAAAAGGCTACTGGTAGTAATAATACAAACTTCCATACTGTTATTACTTCCCTTAAAGCCCTTGAATTGTGCTTGAACCAACAATTTGCTACCCAAATGCAAATTGACATAACTACACTTAAAACCAATTATCAGAGTTTTTGCACTCAGTCCGAAGCATGGCTGGCAGATAGTACAAATCGCTTGTCCTCTTTGTTTGGTACTAGCCATCAGCTCTCCAGTACCACTCAGACCTTGGTATCCACAACTGAAACCATTGCCAAAAAATTATCTACGGTTGAACAAACCACTACTCAAGTGACAACCATATCTGATCTCTGGAGTGTTCATTATACACAAGGGAATCTTTTCTTGATAGTAAGACTATAGCTGCAAGGGGAAACCATATAAGAATGTATTATACATCCAAATGTTATTATTGGTCTAACCAAATCTATAAAAATTTGTATACTCACTGCTTTGAGCGCGTGATGCATATTGTGTATGTAAATTTCGCAGATCAATCAATAAAGAGTATTTTCACACAATTCATAGCTCCCATAAAAGTTGGTATCAGAGCCATGTTTATTTCCTTTCAAAGTTTTATGTATGTTTAGGATTGTAAAAGTCTATCGTTATTCTTTTGGTCTCTCCACATGAAGTAAGTCCTCGTTGTGAAATCCATGTGAAGGAATAAAGAGGGAAGGAAGGTAGCGCATTTTGACCTAATAAAAGAACAGAAAGCAAGATGGCCGATCAAAAGGATCAGCAATCTACAGAGCATACATTAGAAGTTGTACGTTTAGGATTTGTCTTTGATTCTATACAAGATGTTAATGTGGAAGAAGAAGAATCTAGTAGTGAAGCTTATTCTATGCCAAGTGAAAGAGTTAAATTGCTTGTCAAAAAGTGGAACAAGATTTACAGTGATTTAGGTTTCATGTCATATAAATCTAAGATTATACCGCAAAGGTATACCTGCTACAATTTTCATGACGTTACTTGATGTTAGACATAATCGCTATAGTGATATGCTTATAGGAGGAATCTCAGCTCCTATTGCTGCTGGAGCTACAAAATTTGATGTTGTGCCTAATTTTGCTGTAAGCCTGCTTGATGATCACTTAGATAAAGTAATGATGTTTCAATTTGGAACTCATTATCTGAATATGAAAGCTGGGTCTAGAACACATGCCCTCTAGTTTTCCCTGTATGGAAGATTATTCAACACTACTATTCCCATAGTGAAAGATCCCTGTGTTAATAAGTCTCAAAATAGATATTCTCTATTATGGCAAACAGAAGCAAAGGGTGCTCAAATCACTGCACCTAAAATGTTACAGCTTTCTAATATCCAAGTTCCAAAGGAATGGATAATAGATCTCAAAGCATTAAAGCAATTAGAAGGCCCTAACAACTTAACTGCTAAAAACAAATGTCCAAGAGGATCAAAATCAAGCTCATATATCTTTTGCGTCATCTAATGCATCCTCATCTGCATCGACCCCTGCAAAACAATCCTTAAGTAGAAGCTTGTCAACATCCTAGTCTACTCAGCCAACAAAAAGTGTGACCCAGACTCTGTCCATGCCACCTCTCAGACCTCCTCCTGCTTCGTCTGAAAACCAGCCTGTACAAAACCCTGTAGATCCTATTTCCAATCCTTTGAATGCTCCCTATACGCATCCTCAATTTATGGAATTAGAAGATGGTACAATGCAATGTACCAATTGTGCATACATACACCCTAGATATGTACGTATGTTGATGTCGGGACAGAAAACTTCTTTTGATGAAGCAAAGTTACAAGAACCTGTCATCCCAACTTTCCATGATTTTATTTTAAAATCTCTTGATGACAAGTATAGCATCCCTTGCTAGCCTCAGCATGTGATTGCCTCAGGTTAACTTGATGCACCAACTGAAATTAAAATGCTGAATTATGCTAATCTCTGCATTCACAAAGCCTTGCTCATGCAACAAAATACCATGAAAAAGCTTGTGCAAATGGAGCTTGCTGCTCAAAAGGCCACTGTTAGTAATAATACAAACTTCCATACTGTTATTGCTTCCCTTCAAGCCCTTGAATCACACTTGAACCAACAATGTGCTACCCAAATGCAGACTGACATAACCACCCTTAAAACCAATTATCAGAATTTTTGCACTAAGTTCGAAGCGTGGTGGGCAGATAGTACAAATCACTTGTCGTCTTTGTCTACTACTAGCCATCAGCTCTCCAATACTACTCAGACCTTGGTATCCACAACTCAAACCATTGCCAAAAAACTATCTACGGTTGAACAAACCACTACTCAAGTGATCTCCCAACAACTTGTCGATGCTCAAGTCTTAAGTACCCTTCCAAAACAACTGGAGAATCTCCTTGATGACAAACTGAGTAGTCAACCGCAAGCCACAACAAACCCTGCGAGACCGCCAAGCAATTTTTCTAGTTCCCAAGCCGATCTCCAACTCCTGCATGCCATGAATATAGGAAAAGTATTAGTCCTACATTGACCAAAGCCAAAGCCATAAGAGTTTGACTCCTCTACTGGTACATGGAAAAATATCAATATGGTGACCCAAGATCCGTATCATCAACTGTATCCTTTCAATGAAAATGTGCCACCATATATCAATCTTGATTCATATGATCCTGTCAAGAACAAAGCTACATTAGATTCACTCAGAACATGGATGGATAATGCCATCTATGCTGCCAACATGACACAAGACCAAGCTATCAAAAAAGGCTTGAATGCTTTAATTTGTATAGCCAAAAGTGCATGGGATAGCCTACTGGTAGATTACAAAGATGATCTAATAAATGTTGGTGTTACTTCTATCAATAGTGCTTTGTACAAAATGTTTGTAGGATAGCATGATAATGAACAACGTGCTACCTTAAAGAAATTTATGGAAAGTAAGATCTGTGACATGAGTCAACTGGATCAATACTGCAGTGATCAGTATACAAATTTTTATAGATCTGGTCAGACCAATAATAATGTCTGGATGTATAATACATTCCTAGATGGTTTCCCCTTGTAGTTAAAATCTTACTATAGAGAAATGATTCTCATGAGTATAATGAACACTCCAGAGGTGTCCATTAATGATGTCACATTTCCACAACTCTGTCAGTTCATTAAGGAAATAAATAGCAATCTCTGTACAGAAAAATAGAATCACAAAAAGAAAAAGGAAGTCTTACCTTATCTCAAGAGTGGACTTTATCATTGTGTATCTACTTCTTATGGCTGTGAGAAGCACAGAAAGAAAAAACATAGATCATATCAAAATGACTATCAACCAGCCAGAAGAAAGTCTTTCCCCAAACACAAGAATTTCAAAAGAAAAAAATTTTGTGTTAAGAAAGAAAGATAGAGTCAAGAAAAAGGATTTTCAGCCTGTCTATTATATTTGCAAAGAAAAACATTATGCTAATAAGTGTCCTCACAGACAGAAAAAGGGTAAACGTGTTCGTGCTCTACGATCAGCCAATCTTCACAATGAACCTATAACCATTGTCTCTGAAGCCTCTGACTCAGAAGATATAGTTCTTGAAGATTGTTCCAGCAGTGAAAGTGATGATGATCTCCTTCAAGTGAGACATCTTTGACTTTTCAAACGAGAGCCACCTGCCCAAGAAGAACCTGAAGAGTTCTTCTCTCCAGATTAGCAATGTTAGAGGAGAAAATAAATAAAATTTTGCTAGCACAAGAAGAGGAAGAAATTCAGCCTCTTTATGATGAAGACGCTCCTGGTGATTTGCCTCCAGTCTCTCATGGCTATTCTCATAAGCTTGAGGCAGAGAAAGCCTTTGCTAAGGCTTCCTGCAAAGAATGGCTCTCTCAGCACCTTGCTTTCCTTTATCAAGCTAAAGCTGATGTTATGAAGGAAATACATCAAGTTTAGCAAGAACTGAAAGAATATGGTGCTGCTTCCAGTTCCCTCAGTGCTTTTGATAAGCTCCCGATTGAAGCATAATCCATGCCCTGCATTTTTACTCACAATCAAACTTTATGGATTAAAAGCATACATTCTATGTGCCTTGTTAGGCTCTGGTGCTGATTGTAACTTAGCCAGACCAGAAGCCTTTCCATCAGATTGTTGGGTGCCTACAAACATTAGTATTCACTCTGTCACCCATGCCAATAATCCAATCTATTTCCAAGCACATATCCCAGTCCAGTTTGCCACACAAACCTGTGTTATCACCTTTCTCCAATTCCTAGTTGATTAGTATGACTGTATAATAGGAAGTCATACCCTACAACAGTGGAGTCCCTACACTGTTGGGATACAAGGCACTCATATAGATTTCCAGTTTAGCTGAGTTTCACAAATTAATGAGCACCATTCCCATGCTCTAAAACTCTCTTTCCCGCTCCTCAAAGCCATTCCTCCACAATCGCGTGTCTGATTAGCCACACAATCTCTTTCGACCTGGGGGGATTTAGCGTTGATACAAACCAATTTTGCCAAAACTGTGCTAACCAAAGACCTTAGTAAATATAAGCATCACATGGAATGCAGCCTCTCGCTGCGACGCGATTAACAAGGTCATCCTATGTTGCCCACCTGTAAAGCCAATTATTTCATTCTTTCAAAAGATGAACAAGAACTTTGTGAAAAGGAAATTTAGGATTTACTTCAGAAGAATATCATCCACCCTAGTAACAGTCCATTTTCTTGTCACGTCATGTACATGCCAAAGAAGGATGAACATGGTAACATTGTTGCTGAAAAAAGACTTGTAGTGAATTACAAGCCCTTAAATGTTTGCCTGAAAAAAAACCAACACCCTTTGCCAAGCAAAGATTACATCTGGCAATGAATCCAAGGATGCAACATTTTTAGCAAATTTGATCTAACCAAAGGATTTTGGCAATCGTCTGTAAAAGAGGAAGATCGATATAAAACAGCCTTTTCAGTACCACAAGGTCTATTTGAATGGAATGTTTTGCCATTTGGTATCAAGACTGCCTCATCTATCTTTCAAAGCCACATGGATAAGATCTTCTCTCCCTATGCCAAATTCATTCAACCATATATTGATGATATCTTGATATTCAATCAAGATTATAATTCACATATGAGTCACCTCCGACAATTTCTCAACATCTGTCAGACTCATGGTATCTGTCTCAATCCTATTAAACTACAATGGTGTACTGAAAGTTTCTTGTTCATTGGTACCCGGATTGACCCAAATGGTCGATTATATCCTCAACAACATTTTCTTATGACCATTCAAAAAGTTGAAGTTAAGGATAAGAAATCCCTGCAATGATTTCTTGGATTAGTCAACTATATAGCGGGCTATTATCAAAAGGTTGCTGAAGCCAGGAAAGAACTCAATAAGCTTTTGCATAAGAATCTACCTCAATGGACAAAAAAGCATAATCAGATTATCCAAAAAATCAAAGATTAGTGTCAACAATTGCCTCCTCTCAGAATTCCAGGATCTGGTAAGAAAATAGTCCAGACAGATGCCAACAATGATGCGTGGGGCGCTGTGCTTCTTGAAGTTGTTGAACACAATGGAAAGTTTCGTGAAGAAGTTTTCAGATATGAATCTAGCACTTTTAAAGGATCTGAAATGAATTATCATAGTACACACAAAGAGCTGTTAACTGTTGGTAATGCCTTTTGCAAGTTTCAGCTCTTCATTGGTGATAAGCCCTTTGTTCTTCGTAGTGATCTCCGACATCTTACCAATTTCTTCAAGAAAGAATCAAAGAACAATGTTGCTTGTGGTCACCTGTTAAGGTGGGTGCAATTTCTTGACACATTTGATTTTGAAACAGAATATGTCGAAGGAGTCAAGAATGTTCTAGCAGACTTCCTCAGTAGGGAAGGTCATTATGTTAATGCTCTCTCTGAAGAAAGGGAGATTGTGGCTTTTCTTCAACCAAGTCCAAATCCTATTGCTCAATCTTTGTCTGATGTTATAGATAATTTTTATAACTGTGTATATTTTTCTCCTCAACTAACCCAACAAGAAGTTCGAGAAGATCATGCTATGCTTGAACGTGAAGAAGAAAGAGAACGCTTAGCAGAAGATCAAAGAGATCAAAATTTGGTGCGCCTTCCAGATCTTGCACCTGTGCAACAACACAATGTGAGAATGATCATGGAATGCAAAGAAATCTATCGAATGGTGAGTAATACTCCCTGGATCCTCGATACATATCTCCTAACCAAAAAGATCTATGATGATCTTTGCCACATCCATTTTTTCGCAAATCGACAGCTTCTTATAGATTCTCTCTAGGATGTTGGGTGGGCCCCTACTATCCATAGAGCCATTCATTCCATATCCTTGCTCCACAATTCTATGGCTTTGCTTGATAGAGTGATGAGGAGCGACCTCGAGCATTCCATGAAAGGTGATGTGATAGTCAAGATGGGAGGGTGGGAATGGTAATGATGCTCGAATTCCCCACTACAAAAGAAGATAGGCCTAGAAAGACCATCCCAAGTTTACACTGGGATGGGTTTTACCTTATTTGTCTTCAATTTCCTCGTGGAATCACCCAAGTGGGGGGGAAGAGTGGAATATAGAGAACAACCAAGATTTCTTTGGCCCTACTCTATAATGGTTGGTATTTTAGAGGAGTGACTAGCTAACACCAACCTCTCAATAGGGCTATAATGCACTTTTGTCTAACTTGACCATCATAGAAGCATTTTGGTTCCTTTTGAACCAAAACTACCTATTAAATAGTAGGTCACTTCCCATAGGGATAGCCTACTATTCTCCCCCACCCTGTATAGTTGGATATTTTGGAGAGTATGCATGCAAAGGTTTACCCCCCCCTCTAGAGTTTAGTTCCTTTTGAGAGTAGGTTATAGTTTTTACCTACACCCCCCCCCCCCCCCCCCCCCACCTTTCTATGGCAGTGAATGAGGAGAGGACCTCATTGGATACCTCACCCCTACTTTATTATGGGCAGGGGCACCTCACCCCTACTTTATTATGGGCAGGGGCAGGGGGTGTTGGACCTGAGGAGAATCCATCTCCATCTCTAGTTGGATAGTTTGGCCCCACCCCATCCTAATTATATAGATAGGGATCCTTTCCCTACCATTAGCCCATAGTGGGTGGGAATGGTAGGGGAAGGAGGTGGGGCAGCCCATAGGGCCCACCTAGATTAGCTCTATAGATAATAGGGGCACTACCTTAGCTATAAAAAATCTAGAATATTATAATCCCATGGCACTATACCCCCCCACTTTCTGTAATAGAGGCCCTGCTCTCCTACTCTGTCATGGTGGTCGATATTTGCAACTAGAATTGGAGCCCACCCTCCCCTATTATTCTATTATTCCCTATGCTAATGCCATAAAGAGGGCTACTCTTGCCCTATCGAATAATGGGCAGGAGGGTATATACCATTGCCGATGAAAGCATGTAGAGGGCTGCTCTCACCCAACCAAATAGTAGGGGCACCATATGTAGTGAACTCTAGCCCCATAGTGCCATTTTTTCTATAGTTGGGCGAGTGCGAGGAGTAGCCATCCACATGAAGTGTTCATTCAAAAAATGAGTGGGAAGTGCATGAATTCTAGCTACCCCCACATATTAATATAGTGGCATTGGATCTACTGCTTATACTGCTGCTTAAACTACTACTGCCTCCCCTGAAGCCTAATTGATTAACTTGGGTTCCTTCGTAGGATGGGAATTGAAGCATTGTCCTTTCGATGCATCTCTGAACAGATTGTGACCCACCACTTATCAACCCCTACCCATACCCCTACTATTTTAAGGAAGGGTAAGGGCCTCCTACATACCCATCACCCCATAGGGTTGAACCATTAATGAATGCCCTTTCTAGCTTTTATCCCTCCTGCTTAGGGTGGCAGGATGAGACACTAGGTAGTTGGTTGGCATTTGGTTTAGCCCCATTGGATCCAACTATGATGAGTAGGATGATAGACTAAGAAATCCACTAGAGCAATGATGCTCCAATCCACGGGTATGAGTTCACACAATTCTTTTGGTGTTGCCTGCAAATGGATCATTGGAGCCCTACCTATATAGCCAGAAAATGGAGCTGGGGTGGGGGGGTGGGCATGTTACATATAGAATCTTGGGATGCCCCTCACTATTCTATGGCAATCATGTTGCCTTTGGAACAACTACTATCTAGTCTGGTCTAGAAGGCACTACCTTTCAATCAGTAAATATTTAAGCCAATTTCTTGAGAATATAGAAGTTTGGGTGAGGGTCCCTACTCTTAGATAGGGGCATTTGTTCCTCATTCCAATTGTGGCTACACCAGATCGACCCCCACAATAATCTATCCCACACACAAATAGTAGGGGGAATATAGAAAATGTTGAAAAGGGTGTAATTTCCTGAAGAGGCAGGCTTCCTACTAATCATGAGACATATATAAATAGGGCCCCACCTCTTTAGATTAGAAGAATCTTCTATATAGAGGGAGGGAGTGAACTAGAGAAAGTATTCTTTCTTTGCCCCTAGTATTGGTAGATAGAGGTGGGGGCCTAATATATAGATCCATATATGAGATAGGGGGTAGGAATGTCCTATCCTCTTCGATCGAGGTGCCCATGATCGGTATAGTGTGCATCCAATGGTAGGGTTACTCCATCCTCACCCCTGGTGCGTGTAAAGGAGCTAAAGCATGCTCAAGCTAGATGCTTGTTGTTGCTCTTTTCATTAGGTAAGGTCAAGTTGGGAGGCCTCCACTATTCTATGGGTGGGCTAGATTTGACAAAAGTAAACTATAGTTCAATAATCAACAATAAGAAGAGTCGAAGGATATTGTTCCCAACAATAGATGCCAACTATAGTCGGCCTATTTCCCACTTTTGAATGATCGAATGCAGGTGGGAGGGCTAAAATTCTATGGTAGGGAGGTGGATTAGAAATTAGGGAGACCTACTTAGTTAATGCCAAGTAAGAATGCACCCCACACAATTGGACTAAGAACATAATGGGTAAGAAGCTTTGGCTATGGGCATGCAGGGGTGGGCATGCTACATATAGAATCTCCCAGAAGGATGATGTTGGGGCCCTCCCTATCAAATAGTATATCTATGGGTATGAACCTTGCATGCATTTAGAGTAGTAGGTTGAGATTCTATACTACACATTGCAACCCCTGCATGCCCATAGAATAGCAGGGGTAGGGTGCGTGGAAAAAGAGTAGGTGCTAGGTGTGACAAATACTATACATAACATGAGTGAGGTAAGCTATCTCCTTACCTTCATTCCTCAAGAATGGGGTTGGGCCCCTAGAAGTGTCAACTCACCTGAATGGAATGAAGGTGAGGGCTATGGCTCATTTGAATGGCATTAGTTTATGAATTGAAAGTAGATTTTCCCTAGGGCCTATCAAATTGTAGGGGGGTTAGAACTCACTCTAGTAGCTATATTCCAGATTCGTTCACGTAACATGCTAACCATCCCCCCCTTCACATTATTGTAGGGCCTTTCTCACGAATAGTAGGGGCTCTGCATTTGCATGCACACACCACCTTGCCGACATAGCCCCTCCCTACAATTCTATGGGCTATTCTATTGGGCCCCACCACATTATTGTAAACATTTTATGTCTAGAATCTAGTGTTGACTTGCCCATAGCCCTATGGGTGAAACAACTAGCCTAGATAGAGTAAGGGCCTATAGGGGCGTGGTAGGGTAAGGCATACAGGATAGTGTGGTTAGTAATAATTGTGGGATTAGCGGGAGGTTGCCAACAACTAATAAACGTTGGCCAATCTTAATTGGTTGTTGAATAGTAGGGAAACCAACGACACTATCTAGTATTGAGGGAATTATCCAACGCTGAAGGTGCTAGCCATAGAATTGTAGGGGCCCTTTGCATGCATGGACAATGACATCCCCATAGAATAGTAGGGGCTATACTAACCCCTTTAAAATAGTAGGGAATAATCTATTTAGGGGGAATAGTAGGGGGCAATTTATCTAGTAGCCTAAGAAGCCCTACTATTATAAAGCCAACAACCCCTATTATTCTACGGGCCCTATATAGATTTATTTTGATGTATTGTATATCGAGCACGAGGAAAGCATAGCTTGCTTGGATAGGATATGGATTTTCTTTATTGGGCAAAGAAAAAGAAGCATTCGTAGTATAAATACACATAGTATAGTATAATGATTATGACTACATCAAAATATATATAGTAGTTACTTCATAGACAATTGACAACTTGCTTGTTTTGTTACTAATAGCAGGTATTGATACATATTTTTAATCTCTAATTTCTTTATTAGAATTAACAATTCCTTGACCACCTCAATCTTGATTTTCTTATTCATCTTAAGATGGGTCCCTGTATGGTTGTATTTGAATTTCTTAATAAACCTCAAGACTAATCAACTATTATCCCTTTCTTAGAATAGACACGAGTCTCCAATATTCAGACCTCATCACAATATTAGTTTACTCTGTGAATCATACCTATTAGGCTAATGAATATTTATTCTTACTAATCACTTCTTTAGATGATACTAATAATAATAATCATTAACTTCTCTAGCATACCATTGTATTAGTGAACTTTTGGGGCAACATTCACCAATATAGTGATACCTAATGGATGATTTCCACTTTTCCATATGAAAAGTCTTATATTGATATCGTCACTGCTCATATTGACTTAATTTAGACTTAATCATTTTTCAATGTCACTCAAGTATCTATCAACTTAAGTGAGTATTTCCTTACCATATGAAATTGTTGTTTTAGAATAACAACATATATTTAAGAAATTGTATTAATATTAGAATTTTACATTACTATTAAAAATGCACATTAATATTAAAAATCTATATTAATATCAAGGAGCATGATATAATATTAAAAATTAATATAAGAAGAATTGATATAACATAAAAAATCTTTAGAAGATCTAAAATGTTGAACACATGTTTGCACATGTTTCCTCTTTTTGTCCACTGACAATCAAAAATATGTAAATCTGATACAAATTTTCTAACAAGGATAACAATCTGCATCCACTATTACTTTTGATATCTTTGAAATAGTTAAGTAATATCTTTCCTTTTTGAAGTTAGTCAAGAATTTAGATAGCTATGGATATCTTTTATTTTTATAGTACGACTCTACCCTATGGAGAAGTGTATGAATTAGTCAATTAGTTTTATTTGTGTATTTCTTAGGATGATTACTTAAATAATCTCTTAATATGAAAATGACAGGACTCTATAGCTACATCAGTTTTGTGGTTGGCATTAGAGAAACTTTAGAAAACAATTGTCCACATCGCTATACAAAAAATATATCATGTCTAAGCTTGAACTATAAATAAGCTAAAAAAATTAAATGCATATAAACCATAATGGATAGTTTGTTACTATTGTGTCTTTCATTATGACATTAAGTCTTATGAAAATAATCAATAAATTTCTTCTCTTCTTCAAACTCCTCTATGATATTTTTATTATCAAGTGAGTAATGATGTTGATATTTTCACTCATTGTATACTTTATTTCACAAAATCTATCAAACATTTTTGTTCTAACATCCCTATTATTCAGAAATCTAGAAAAGATTATATCAGAGTATGTTATTTTACATCTACACACATGTTCCAAATATATCAAAATATTCAACAATTAAAGGTTTCTCTACAAGTTACATTATAGAAGTTGGTAATAACGATTACTTTTTGACAACATTGATTATTTAATAAAAAAATATTTTTTTGCTAGAAATTAGGAAATAAATATTTTTGGAAATGAAATATAAAATAATTACATTCTTATAAATATAAAGTATGGTTGATAAACTTTGATTGCTTCAATCTCAGTACTAACATCATCTATCATGAATGGATTGACATGTTAATCTTCTTTATATAATTTTTCTCTTTTTTAAATCATTCTTAGCAATTTATTTATATCCTCAATTCTATTTTTTTGAAGATATAATTCATGCAATAAGTACACCAGCTTCTTGTTCATCAAATACAAGTAAGACATATAATTCATGCTATACATGAATAAATCAATGATATATTATATTTTTGGTGTCAATTAGACAACAAATTAAATTTAGACTCATAAATAAAATTAACATTGTTCTACTTAAACCATAATTATTTGTTGAGAATGTAGAATCTGTTACAATGATAGAGTCATGTAAACATTTCACCATCATATCTCACATCCATAATGTTTGGATGTCTATGATAAATGAAAGATCTCTCTCTTCCATGTGCCACAAACATACACTTTTTACATCATCTTTATTTTTTAGTGAACGTGGGGAACACACTATTTTCTATCCATTCAATAATTATTTCTCATATATTCACAAAAAAGTGATGATGTAAAAAGTGTATGATAACGACATGCGAAAGAGAAAGATAACTTATTTTACTATAAAAATATATATAATATAGAAAAAAAAATCATTTATCATAAGCATTTAAACACCATGGATGTGAGGGATGATGGTGGAATATTCACATGACTCAATTATTGCAATAAATTTTATAATCTCAATAAATAAATATGGAATAATTAAACAATATTAATTTTATCTGTAGAACTTAATTTAAATTTTAGTATATTTCAGTTAAAAATAATAATGTATCATTGATTTATTCATGTGCAATATGAGTTATACATGTTACTTGTATTTGATGAACAAGAAGTCAGTGTACTTGTTCCATGGGTTATATCCTCAAAAAATAAAATAAAAAATATAAATGAATAGCTAACAAAGATTTACAAAAGATAAAAAAATTATAAAGAAGATTGACATGTCATTGCATTCATGATAGATAATGCTAGTGTTGAGATTGAAGCAATCAAATTTTGTCAACCTTACTCTATATTTATAAGAGTGTAATTATTTGATATTTTATTTACAAAAAATATATTTTTTAATTTCTAACAAAAATTAAATTTTCATTAAATAATCAATTTTGTTTGAATGCAATTGTTATTACCAACTTTTATAATGTAACTTATAGATCAACCTTTGATTGTCGAATACTTTTATGTATTTGGAATATGTGCATAGAACATGGTTGAAGAATGTGTATAGATAAATCAAAATTAAATTTTAGTATATAAGAAACATCACATGCTTAACCATCATAACCTAATATAAATTGTATACTCTAGGTTTGTGAGTAATAGAGATATTAGAAAAAAATATTCGATAGATTGGGTAAAATAATGTATCGATAAAAAAGGAAAAAATCTTAGGTTTTTTTTCAAATAAAATTGGTGTCATAATGAGAGACAATAAGTTCATTAAAATATTCATTATGATTTATATGCATTTACATTTTAACTTGTTTATAATGTAAGCTTGGGCAGTTATTTGCGAAGTTTCTTTCATGCAAACCAAAAAACTAATATAGCTATAGAGTCGTACCATTTTTTACATTAAGAGTCACTATTTAAATGACCATTCTAAAAAATGCACAAGAAAAATTAATTGCTTAATTCATATGCTTCTCCCTAGGGTGGAGTTATACTATAAAAATAAAAGATATCTACAATTATCTAGATTCTTGGCTAACTTCAAAAAGGAAAGATAAAACTAATAGCTGATACAAACTGTTATTCTCATGATCTTCTTCCTGATACATATAAAATAAGAATTCAAACTGATCTAAAAAAATGCTACCTCATTACAAAGTTTGGATTGAATCTACTTGTTTGTGATTGTTAGTGGACAAAAAGACGAAACCCCTGTAAAGATGTGTTAAAGATTTTATATCTTCTAAATAGAAACAAGGGTAAGTGCACAAAAACGTGGTACCAAAAAGATGTTACTTGCATTTTTCCCCTATCCAAGACATAGTGTGATCATCCAATAGCACGATCATAGTATAGGGCAATCATACTATGGGTTGGATAGCATGAGTCATAAACTTGTCAAATTCAAAACATAACATGATCACACTATATTAAAATCACATTGGAATAGTTAAAATTGAAACCCATGACCATTTTGTCATTTTCAACTTTCTAAATGTAGTTTAAGCTTCTTCATCATCTTCCAATACTATGGATGTGTAACTAGGTCAAAATTTATTCATTAAATTGATTAAAAAATGCCTCCATCCACATCAGTGCTAGTCAAAATCTAGTGAAATAAGTAAAAATTTTAACTATTATTTTTTATGAAATTGAAGTTTTTTGTTAAATTTCAATCAATTTTATTTTTGGATGTTTAATTTATAATTTATTAGGTTTTTAAAATAGGATTATTTATCTACAAGGAATGGGTAATCTATAAAATCCTCCACCCAATCCAACACAAAACCTTCCATCAAATCCACCACAAAACGCTCCGAATGAAGAATAGAAACCTCAACAACCACCAATCCAAAAACTTATCAGGATATAAGAATTTTTTTAAAATGAAGATGTTAGAAAGGAAATTGAATTAGAATCATTGGTTAGTAGGTTAAAAAATTCAATTCAAACAAATCCTAGAAGGGTGCAACTTGTATAATCACTTGAATCTATTTTGACCCATGTAAGCTTAGTTAATGAGTAGCTTAATATATGGCATAATAAGAGAAAAATGGAAAAATGTTATTATGCAAGTAAATTGTCATATGAAAATGTAAAAAGGAAAAAGATTTTAAAAGATGACATATAAATTGTTTAAAAAACCAAGAGAAAATGACAGCCTTAGAACTATAGCAAAGAGGTATTCTATTTATTGGTGCATTAATGAGGATCTAAAAAATAACTTTTGGTATAGATGGTGAATGATATTTGATGCCCCTCCCTATAACAATCATGAGGTTCCTATATATTTCTTAAGAAAATTGTATTGCAAGTTTTTTCTTGGAAAGATTAGCATTTGATAGGTAGGAGGCACATTGTGACCCTAATTCACCTAGGGTGCCTATTGGCAAGCATGTTAATGTTCCTTCCATTGTGAAGTAACATGTGGAGGTCGACACATTAGGCACCATTAATTTGCTTTGATTTAGAGTCTCATTTGTTGTGTCACTCCTCTACTTGAGGATGAGTCTCATAAGTTTAGACAAGGCCATATGTGTTAGTCATGTAGATCTTTGTTCTCATTCGATACCACTGACAAAGATGAGGAGGATGGTGGATTGATGATCGATGAGTGCTTCATTGTGACATTTGACATTGATACATAGGTAAATATTTACAATTATTTATATACATGAATGCCTAATAAATTAATATGTATTGATTGTGTTCAAAATTTAGGGTCAGACTATTGGTGTCATTGGTAATGATCCTTTGACCCTATTTCACTCTACATCGATGACTCCACAAGTATGTATTGATTTAATTACTTAAATTAATATGTTTAATTATTATGTAATCATATGAATGGTTGAATCATAACTTATTATGTAGAGGTATATATCTTTGCATGTTATTTGATCTAATTGATTATGTTTATTTAAGAAATGAATGAATAGTTAAAAGAGTTGGTATATTATTATTAATATATAGTGTCATAGTGGTCAGGACGATGTTGAGATGGGGTCACACCTAGCTTTGCAATGAAATCCTAATGTAGAGTAGCTATCATGAACTTTAGGAGAAACCCATGCGATAGTAGCTATCCAGTGTGGAATAAGAATGCAAGCCTACCTCATATGTGGGATACCAGACTATGCCTTCACCTAAATGCCATTGCAAAATGTCTATCTATTAGATTTGATGACTCACAATTGTATTCAAATGGTTTGAACAAGCAAGGCATGTGAAATGGTGCCAAAAGAAATAACATAGACCAAGATGTATGGTGGTGCGATTTCCACGATATCCAATACATTAAGTGCAAACCAGATTACAAGTAACAATGAATAGGATGTTGTGTTCACTAACATAGACTCACCCACCCCCACCCCCCCACCCCCAAGATGAGATCACATCAAACAAACTTTGTAGCCCTTGTTATAAAGTAAGCACCAAGCTCAAAATCCAAATATCTACAAAAGAAAGTCAGTTGAATATGACTAAGTGCTAAGATAGGTCACCCAACAATGATTGCCAACTCCTCTCACTTAGTTGCTCCTCCACTGCTCAATGCTTCCTCATCTAGATCTCCATCTAGGTGTTGCCCTGTTAGCTAGGATCAAGATTCATAATTAATGCATGTAACCTTTTAAGCCATAATGACTAGCTAGGGTACACCCAATTAAAATCTCTAAGGTAATTGCTTAAGGTCGACCCTATTAAAATCTCCAAGGTGACTGCTCATTAACTACTTGGATCTGATGTTATAGAGATCCCACCATAGGACCTATCACACCCTTGCACAAGTATCAAGTAGGCTGACTTCATGCTGGGTGCCTCACCAAGTGTGAAGACCCAAATCAACTTTCTTGAACCATTTGAGTGAACAAATTACTAGGTCTGTCAGCTCCAACAAGGTAACTTGTGTAGTCAGGTCAGCCAGAAGTGCATACCCCTTACACACTACCCCACTAAACTAATGATGATGTTTTCGAGGCCTGTGCAGTCTCTTATGCACGAGGAGATCAACCATGTAGAGTTAGTTTTCATGTTTGAGCTCCTTCCCCAAAGGAACCTAGTCTTTTCATCAAATTCGATCTTGGTCTCATTTTGCCTTGGTATTGAATCTATCCATTGAACCAATCCTGCTCAAAATAGTATAGACAGTATCTCCTCTCCCCAAGTTTTCACTATTTGAGTGAATTATGAAGGGATCTCTGAATCTCCCATTCACTCCTCCATATCAGTAATAACTGAGATCTCTCCAAGGCATGTCATATCCTCAGAACACTCGAGTCCATCTAGGTTACCAAAATGTTATCTGTATGAAAATCCTCATTGATCTCGATGAATTCTAGGTAGGCATCCATTGAATCAATCTCAATACGTGTTAAATTAATCCAGGTGGGCAAATTGCAATAGGGAATGCATCAGTTATTGAAGACATTTCTCCTTGAGTTGCAATGTGTGGCATGGCTTCCAACATGTCTACATATGCAATATCAAGTTGAATTGTTTCGAGAACTAGACTGTCTTCCACATCGTCAATCTATTCCCCTTCTCATTGGATGTATTTAGCTAAATGAATAAGCTCATCTCTCAAAGGCTCATAGGGTACCTCTTCTTGATCTTTCCATATGCAACCATCCACAACTTGAGAGCACTATGCAAAGATCTTGAAAGTGTTGATATACCCCTCTAAATTTGAAGCATCTAAACTATCCCCAAGGTAGAACAATTCCCCAAAGTGAACCACTCCATCTTGACTCCATGTCTTAAAGATCCTTTCTTGGTGAAGATAATCTCCCAAGCCAATGCAATTCAAGATGATGTTACCACTATCAAAACACAACCTAGTTGAGCCATCTCTAAGATACCTGAAGGTGATCAAAATGTAAGGATCTAGATGAACATTGCCTTGGTCTATGCCATGAGGTGAAACTCCCACTATAGCTCCAACCTATGTCACTGTTGGATCATTAACCTCACTTTCATCTTCATGCCCTATGACATTCAAAGTGCCCAACCTCATTGGAGCATCCTACTTTAGCCAAATTAGATCCATGAGCTCTCCTCCTAAAAAAATCTCTACATTTTCCAAGTATATCATTCCATATTGTTTTATCAACCCTGGCCAAGACCACACGAACTCATGAGAGAGTAGCTCGACTAGTTTAGAGAGTCTACCACTCCACGGATCTAGAATTTCTTGTTCATTTCAACTCCATCAATCAAGTGTCTGTGTACAATTGTTTAAAAGTGTCAAGGCTTTTATGTATCCTCTTGCCTACATCTCTCAATGAAATTAATCTAGATCAACAAGTCGGTGCTTGATCTTAGCCATTTGAATGTGAAACATGTAGTGTGGATGTTAGAGGCATATTTACAAAAAAATTCTCTTGAACCTTCTTGATCTTGTATACTTGCACCTGTCATGGTAGTTTCACTAAGGTTCATATCGTCAGGCTCTCCAAATGGCCCATCAAATCTTGGCATTGCTAGAATCTACTCCTCAGTTGGCTTTACCTTCAAAGTTTTGAATGAATGTTGTTGTTTGTCACCCCATTTCCAACCTCTGTCTTTCTTTAGCAAGTTGGTAAAAGGGTTGACAAGGTTGGAGTAGCCTTCTACAAACATTTGGTAGTAGTTGGCTAGGGCAAGGAACTGCCTCACCTTGTGAACATTGTAAATTGGCTCCTAGTCTCAAGTCTCTGTCAGCTTCTCTGGATCATGATAAATTTGCTTGCATCCCACAATGTGTCCCAAAAATGACAACTCCTATTGTACAAACATGCACTTCTTCTTCACATACAAGTCATGCATCTTGAGCAATTTGAACACCTCATAGAGATGATCCTTGTGCTCAATCACATCTTTTTTGTACACAAGTATGTCATCCAAGTAGACTACCTCACACTTGTCCAAAAAAGGTCTGAATACATCATTCATCAAAGTACTACAAGTAGCAAGGGTGTTAGTTAGACCAAAAGACATCACTAAGAATTCATAACTCCCACACAGTCATTATGGCCATTTTCTCCTCATCACTTGGTGTTATCTTGATCTGGTAGTAACCTTACCTCAAATCCAAGTTGTTGGACACCCTTGCATCCACCAAAAAGTCAAAAATATCCATGATCAATGGGAGTACTTGTTCTTTATCATAAGCTTGTTCAATACCTATTATTACACACAAAACCTTAATGTTCCTTACTTCTTGTGCTGAAACAAAACTGACGCTGCATAGGGTGATCTAGATGGTCGAATGTAGCCAACCTTGACAAGATCCATCAACTACTTCAACTTGGCCATATGGGGTCCTAAAAGGCAGTACAGGGCTTTCACAGGTGGTTTAACTTCTTCCTCCAACTCAATCTTATGATCAACGTGTCTTAGTGGTGGAAAAACTGATGACAACTTCTCGAGTATGAGATCGGTATACTCTAGCAAGACATCTTGGACAACCAAGGTGTTGAAAGTCCTAGATGACTCTCCTTCATCCCATCCGCTAACAAATATAGTTAAGTATAGCTCATCCCGATCACTTCTATAGATTTTCTTTACACTCAAGGCATTTAGGATGTTTTCATCATCCTTTCTTTTAACTATCAAGATCAAACAATGTCACTCCAAATCAATTACCAAAATGCAACTCAAGTATGGCACAACCACTATTGATGCTATCCTTAGGAATTCCTACCAAAGGATGAGATCAAACTCATTCATATCAATAGCTACCGTGTCAATCACACCTTGCCAAGGTCAAGCTCAAATGACCTTTTGAATCTCACCGCTCACCTTCTTCATGGGTGTTGTGACTGCCTTGAAATAAGTTGATGTTTCTTCCATCTTAAGGCCTAGGTTCCTAGCCTACCTAGTTGATATGTGGTTGTGTGTTGCCTCTGAGTATACCATAGCCATCACCTTTCTTCCCCCAAAGAAAGTATCCAAATAACAGAACTCATGTTTATCGGCCACAAATGCACCTAATGAGTTGTGCATTGAGTTGAGAAGTTGCAAAGTGCTCATTTCGGACACCTTTGCTTCCTTTCCCAAGACTGTGTTGATCCTAGTCCTGTCTAGACACTCTTTTTCCTAGTGACCAATCTTGTTGCAAATGAAACAACCCAAGTCTTGATTCTTTTTCCTTTATGGGGATGAATCTTTCTTCTTGGCATTGTCTTTTCCATTTGTCTAATTTTTATTCTTCTTGCCTTTGTGACCACTTTCATTGTTGGAAGAGTTATCACCCTTCTTGTTATTCCAGCAAAATCGTTTATCCTAGTTCTCATGAGCTTGTCCAAAGCTTTTAGCAACATCTCCTTTGTAGTCAAGTAGACCGTCTACTACTATGATTGCCTCGACAAGAGTTTGAACTTTTTAACGTTGGATCTTCTCATTAGCCCAAGGTTGTAACCTATTAGTAAATAGGTACAAATGCTCAAAAAAAATTTGCTTGGTGCACTCCAAATCCAACACTTGAAATGTTTTGACATAGTCTTGAATCATGCTTATTTATTTCAAGTTCTCCATCTTTGTCCGGATGATCCAATATGAGTTACCAGGTCTATGCTGATCATGCAAAGCCTACTTCAAATGTGTCTAGGTTTTGATCTCTTTGACAGGCTTGTCAGCACATGCTACTAATTGATGTGTTCTCCACCATAACTTAGCACTCTTAGTCAAGTATGTCATCAACTCTTTGACTTGAGCTTCATTGCTTAGGTTCGATGCACCTGCTAGAAACTCCTCCACATCCCAAAAGAAGTTTTCTAGGATATTTTTGTCTTGAACTCCATCATACTCATTGATCTTGAAAGAATTATTTGCATGTTCTTGTCCTTGTATCAGTGAATGGTAGATTTGCTAACACTCTTTCAAGGAAGGGATGTCTTCCTTGAAAGAGTCAATTTGTTTGCCTAGACTAGCCAACTCAACATTCATCTTCTCTTCTAATCTGTCCTCCAAATCAAAAGTCTCTAAAGCATCCAATCTTGCATCATGTGCTAAAAACCAATCCTGGTGTTTAAGAGTCTTACTCCTTGCATCTTGATGTTAGGTCTGGATTTGGTCCAAATCAGCTTGACTATCCACATTGCCCATGCTTCCACTTCATTCTTAGATATGACCTCAAACAACCGTCTATACAAGTTCCAACTCGATTTTTCTAGAGACCAAATTCTCCAAGATTAGACTTTCTCTAATAGTAATTGTCGTAGACTTTGGGAGAAGCCCATGTGACACTGGCTATCTTGTGCAGAATAAGAATGCAAGCCCAACTCACATGTGGGATACTAGACTACGACTTAACCTAAACGCAAATGTGGAATGCCTATCTATCAAATTTGATCACTCCCAATTGTATACAAATGGTTTGAACAAACAAAGCATGTAAAATGGTGCCAAAAGAAATAACACAAACCAAGATGTATGGTGGGGCAATTTCCCCAATATCCAATATATAAGGTGCAAACTAGATTTCAAGTAACAATGGATAGGATGTTGTGTTGACAAATGCAGATCGCCCCCAGGATAAGATCATTCCAAATAGACTTGGCAATCCCTTATTACAAAGTGAGCACCAAGTTCAAAATCCAAATGTCTCCAAAAGTAAGCCAACCGAATGTGGCTAAGTGCCAAGGAAGTTCACCCAACAATGGTTGCCAACTCATCACACTTCATTGTTCCTCTATTGTTCCTTGCTCCAAATATTTTGATTGCTCTATTCTGTATGTTCTCAAACAAATGTGTAATGCTTCTTATAAAGATAACAACCTTAGGTAGATCTCCAACTAGCTATTGCCTAGTTGGCTAGGACAAAGCTCCATAATTAATGTAGGTGACCTTTTAAGCCATAACGGCTAGTTGGGGTGCACCCTATTGAAATCTCCAAGGTAACCACTCAGGGTCGGCCCTGTTGAAATCTCCAAGATGGCCACTCATTAATTGCTCTGATCCAATCTTAGAGAAACCCCACCATGGCACCTATATTACTCTTGCAAAAGTATCAGTAGGTTGGCTTCATACTTGGTGCCTTGCCAAGTGTGAAGACCCAAGTCAGCTTGCTTGAACCATTTGAGAAAACAAATTACTAGGTTCGTTGGCTATAACAAGGTAATTTGTGCAGCTAGGTCGACCAGAAGTGCAAACATAATCTCCCACTGAACTAGTGGCAACGTCCCTAACACCTGTGAAGTATGCTATACACTGGGAGATCAACCATGTAGACTTAGTTCTACATGTTTGAGCTCCCTTACCAAAGGAACCCAATGTTTTCATAAATTTTTATCTCGGTCTCATTTTGCCTTGGTATTTAAATTACTCATTGAACCAATCCTACTCGATATGGTACAGACCATGTCTCCTCTCAACTATCCCAAGTTTTCACAATTTGAGTGCATTGTGCTAGGATCTCTGAATCTCCCATGTAATCCTCCATATTGGTAATAACTAAGATCTCTCCAAGGAATTTCATATCCTCAGAATGCATGGACTAAATAACATCCCAAATTGAAACAATATTATCTCTGTGAAAATCCTCATTGAACCTGATGAAGTATAAGTAGGCATCCACTAAGTCAATCTCAATACATTTTAAATCTATCCTAGGTGGGCTAAAGACAATAAGGAATGCATCAGTTATCAAAGGCATATCTCCTTGAACTGCAACGTGTGACATAACTTCCAACCTATCTACATCTGCCATATCAAGTTGAAATGTCTTAGGAACTAGTCTATCTTCCACATTGTCGATCTATTCCTCTTCTCCTAGGATGGATTTAGCCAAATGAATAAGTGTGTCTCTAAAAGGCTCATAAGGTACCTTTTTTGGAATACAAACACCACTGAGAGGGGGAGTGAATCAGTGGTTTAAAATACTTTTCAAAACTTGGAACAATTACAAGTTGTAAAATTTTAACACATGAGCAAGATAGTTAATGAATAAAAAAATGACACAAAATTTTAACATGGAAAACCCCTTAGGGTAAAAAATCACTTTGAATCTAAAACTTTATTGGCCTCTTGGGCAAATCTTTTAGAGCTACAACTTTGGGAAGCACCAACACCCTGCTTTAGAAACACCAATTTCAAGGAACACCAATCCCTTACACCTGAAGCACCAACCTCATGAATACAAGAGCACCAACTTCATGAATACAAGGAGCACCAACTTCCAAAATGAAAAAATGAGATATAAAATTAGAGGATCATCTCTGTTACAACACAAATGAAGAATCACTAGTTTCAACTTCTTGTTGAAAACATAATGCAGGATATACTTCTATTCTCCTCAAAACATCCAATATCCAAATAAATTTTCTTTTTCCATTAAAACATTTGATCAAATACTGATATGAATGAATGAAGAAGCAATATATAACCCTTCTTCTACCTCTGATAAACTTCTGCAATGGAAATCAGACCACAAATATGAAAATAGAAACATAAAGCATTACCCTCTTCTTTGCTATTAAAAATCTGCCTGCAAATTGTTTGGTCTACATGGAATTCGATGCCAATCCTTCAACTTCTATCAAAACCACCTATTGAATGTTTTAGAGGAATATATCCTCTACTTATAAACTAAGAAAGTCAAAATTTTGGAGGTAGGTACATACTCCAAATTTCTATTAGACCAAAACTGCTCAAAACTGCTAAAACTGTCATAACAATTTGGTAATTGTTTCTGATAAACAAACTTTTTCTCTTTTCATACATGTGTTATGCAAAAACTAATAAATACCCATTTTAGCTAACTCAAAGACCTTTCCAAATAGGCATGATAGCTGGGGTCTATCTGATAAAAAAGCTTATCGACTTTCTCATAGACCAAAACTATTTTTTTATAATCATTTTCTAAACGAATGTGAACATTAAGTGTCAATTTTATAACACTTAAGTGTTTGTCTTGAATATGTTTTCAATGATATCTAAGGACATCAAATAAGATAATTACATGATGTTGACCATACCATATGCTCATTATAATTACATTATTGACATCAATGACAACAATCAAAGACCAAATACCAATGGTTCAATAACCTCTTCATGATCTTCCCATTCCCAACCATCCACAACTTGAGAGCTCTGTGCAAAGATCCCAGAACTGTCGATATACCTCTCTAAATTTGAAGCATCCAAACTAACCCCAAAGTGTATCACTCCATCTTGATTCCATGTCTCCAAGATCACATCATAGATGATAATAACCAAAATCATACCATTCCAATAAAAAATTTTGAGTGCCTTCATGAAGAATAAATAACAAAGAATAATGAATTTTTATCATGTCTTCTCTTGAGAAAAGTAAGAAAATGGGATCAATTGTCCAAAAAACCCAAAATGAGGGCTAATTGTGAAATAGTAGTGCTATAAGGAAGTAAACAAGAAGTTTGAGAAACGATATGAAACAGGTCTTTTGGAATGATTAAAACTGCCATATTAGGTAAAGATAAAGTGGTCTAGGACATGAGTAAATTGCTACAAGACTATATAAGGAGGACATATTTTGGCAAACTAGGTCTTGAAACCCAAAAGCTTGGAAGGAAGACATACTACCTAGCTAGGAGACCTACATTTAGAGACATGGAAAGAATGTTAGCCCTAGGTTTTATTCAAACAACCCACATAGCCCTAGGAGACTTCTGCATCAAACAACTCACACCAAAAATTGAATAATCATACAATTGAATCAATAGATCAATTCTTCAAATAGAAATTGTTAGATTTTGACGTAGTGTGTCATATATAGAAAAAAATGATAGATATTCTCATATGAAAATCCAAATATGAGTAAAATTGTATGTCTGATAGGCCAATAGAGTATATGCTAGTATACTATAGAGTATATTTAAAACTTATTTGTTTTTCAAGCCAAGAAATGATAAAAAGTCATTATTCTTTCCTACTCGTTCTTCATGAAGGCACTCATAATTTGTTATTGGAATGGTATGATTCTGGTCTCTATCATCTAGTGTGCACCTTGTATTCTTTTTCCTCATTTTATGATGCCAAAAAAAATATTATTTTTTAGATTAGTAACATGATAAAAAGACAACCCTTGTGATAGAAATGAAGCAAGTATCATGAAAATTAGGGAAATTTTTTTATAAAATAATATTTCACAAATATGAAATTTAGTAAATAGTTATAGAAAATATGCTTACTTTATGCAAATAGGAACAAATTATATGATTGATCTATGACTTTCGATTGACCAAGGAATATTAACAATTGTAAGATGTAAACATCTTGACAAGGGAACAATAGATACAATATACTGCAACCAAAATTTGTAGATGGTGCACAAACATTAATTTTGTGTTTTAACATGGATCAAACAAATCAAGAAGAAGAAGAAGATTCCATTATAATTTCAAATGCCACCAATATAGGGAAAGATTCCAAAATATCTTCAAATACCACTAAAATATTACATAAACATTTTTTTTTTCCAATTCATTACTTTTAACTTCTATAATAGTTTAAGATGAAACTCAACATGAAATCTTTTGACTCATAACATGTGCAACATTAATTCCATATTACTATATAAAAAAAATTCAAATTTTAAAGGTATGTGACCTCAAAATATAGCACCGACATTAAACAACATAAAAGTTTTAAATCAAAATGTCTTAAAAGTGGGGTTTTTCAATAATCATTAACATTGCCAATAAGACCAAAATCCTCATCACTCATGTTTGTATCTACTTGATTACCTTCATCATCATCATTTCTGGCATGTAATACATTTTCTCTCCCAATTTCTTTATTGGAAATTAGAATATCTTCTTCAAGAAGTCTCTAATTGTCTCCATCCACGTTTTCAAATTTTTTTTGTAAATTAACATATTGTCTATCGGACAATACATTGGAAGCTTCCATGAATTTTCATCTAGAATGAGATTTTGTTTGAATGATGTATGACCAACCTAGGCTTCTGCAATCATCAATCAAGAATGATTGGTTGATTTGAAGAGAGGAAAAATTTGACAGCCTTTGATAAAAATTGTTGTGTATGTGCACATATAAATCCATACTCATCAAATTGTACTATAGATGGTCGAATCCACTTACATTTTAATAATATAAGACTATTTTCACCAAAATCCACTTGAATGACTCAAATATAAAGTTTATTCTTAGTATCATGAAAAAATTCAACACTATATCACAATTTATCTCCCCTTTGTCTTTTTCTTCAACTCTTAAATGGCTACCATATGTTCACATTCCACCAAAATGTATAGCCCATATATGTGGATATTGTGAGAGCTCACTTTCCTTTGTTGTTATATCTTCACCTTCTTCTTTTTCATAATCCATTCTTCAAAGTTTGGAAAAGAATCATCTCTAATCAAACTACAATATTTGTGGTTCTAAGGTCGATGTTGCATCCAAATTTGACGGTCTTCTTCATATTTTCTACATAGAATAATGTAATATGAATAGTAAGATAAATAACACAAATATGTAAATACAATTGAGAAAGAAAATTATTGTTAATTTTTTTTTCTACTTGTGTCATTTATCAAATGAAGATATGTTCTGAAGAACAAAGACATTTATTGCATTTTTTTCTTGATATGATAACTCGAAGCAAAATCCATTGCCTTCTAATACTTCACCTGTAACTCTCTCATCTTCACATCATCCCATATACATCAATTGACATTTTTTTATAATTCTTCATATATTCTATATAAAATCCTATGCCCTTTTGCATTGAATATCCCTCAACCACATTGCCTTCTAGTTTTGCCATTGTACGAACAAATTTTTAAAAAACCTTCATATATCATTTTGTATGATACACCCATCTTGTTCTTACTAGGCCACAATCCTCTAGTTCATATGCTAGATGTATTAATAGATACATAGAAATTATAAAAGATTGCTTGTGAAAATTCTTGTTCCAATAGACAAAGGGCTTCAACAACCTCCTCCCTCAAACTATCAAACTTTGAAGAATTTAATACATGTAAACTCATTCTTTTTAATATAAGGCTCAACCTTATAATTACCAATCTTGGTCCCTTTGTCAGTCTTGATATACTTACCACAACAAGTAAAATATTCTCAAATGATGACATTATAGTCACAAGTCTTGAGGTCTCTGAAGCTATTAATGTCATTTTGACTTTTGATGTTGCTACCTACATATCTTGTAGGAAAGCGAGTCTGGGACATTAATTATAAGAATTTTTTACGTTGTTTCCTTGTCTAGACATAAGGAGCATTAGACTTTCTATATTTTTCAGTATCATATTTCTCAACCCATAGATTTTGATGAATCTTTATTTCTCAAAAGTCTTCATGTGATAAAATAGTATCAAGAGCACCAAAAAGAATTCATATAATAGCATAAGCTATATTTTTCTCGATATGCATAAAGTCAACAATATATCTAATGGATATGTCTTTGAAGTATGATAACTTGTACAATATGCATAATCATTTTACACCACTTTTATTACATGGACCATACCTACTGCCAATAATCTCATCATTATCAATAACATAATTGCTTGTTATTAATAAAATTGCTTCATGATTCTCTTTTTGACCATTGAAACATGTTTTTTATTGACGATATGGATGGTCCATTTTGAGGTAAGAATGATGTCCACAATAAATACACTTGTGCAAACTTGTTGAGTGCCTTAGAAAATCCTTAAAATTGCAAGCAAGACATCCATGGTATCTATGAACAGAGAGATTAGATAATGTACCATATGTAGGAAGGTCATGAGTTGTAAACAATAAAGAAGATTTTAAAGTGAATTAGATTGAATGACCATCTATGAAAGATTGAATTGCTTCAATTGCTTTCGACAATTCTTTTAGCGCACCATATAATGGCTCTAGATAAGCATCTATTGATTTTGAAGTCACTTTTCTTTCCTGGTACAATCAATGTTAACATTAAGAAAAATTGCTTAGTTGCTAACCATGGAGGCAAGTTATCATTTACTAAAAATACTAACCATGTTGACCATTTAGTACTTTGATCTAAAAATGGGTTCACTCCATCTAGAGCCAAACCCAACTTTATATTATGAGTATTTTGAGAAAAATCAGGCCACCTATTATCAAATTTTATCCATGTCTTAGAATCGGGCACATGTCGTTGTTTTCCATTAGTCATCTTATTTTTATCATACCATTGCATAAATTCAACAATGTCTCTACACCTATACATTCTGCGTAATTGTGAGATTATTGGAAAGTGTCAAAGAACCTTTCTATGAATCATAGCTAATTTCATCCATTGTCTATACCTAGCTTCATGACATCTCGAACACTCACTCTCATTTTCAAGAGTTTTGTGAAATAATACACAACCATTCACACATGTGATATTCTTGTGTGCCAAATTGAGCTTGTCGATTTGATTTTTTCATTGACTTCATCTTTTTGGCAATGTAGAGTCATATGATAGTAATGAACATAATAATGCCAATAATTGTTTTACACTCTCCTTTATCCAACCATGCACCACTTGCAAGATAAGAAATTGAAAGATTGTTGTCAGATGACTTAACTTGCAATTAGCATACACATGCTTTAAAACATCCTCCATTGATTTAGCCCAATCATCACTTAGACCCTCATCCAGTAATCTAGCCACTTCAATCCCTTCATCAAATATTTCTTTCTCTTCATCTATATTTGTTACCTTTGCATCTATGTTTTGTGTCACTCTGTCTACGTTTGTTACTTCTTCATCTCTCAATAGTTGCAAACATATCATATCTTCATAGTAATTATTAGCTTAAGAGTTTATACCACTATGCCCATACTTGATAATATGATTATAAATCACATTCTTTTTTTCACCTTTCCACCAAGACATATTTTGCATGGACATGGATATTTTGTAGTCTCTCCCATTTGATTTCTAAAAGTCATCCTGATGGATGCAACCTTGATGATCTTTGTTTGTTAGTGATCATGATTGGGACCATGAGTGGTCTACACCCTTGGGGTGATTGGATTTATGTTATTGTATCAGTTGGATTGATTATGCTTATGACTGATTTATGAGATTATGATGTACTAGATGGGTTCATTAAGGTTTGTGCTAGTGGTTACCTAGATTGATTTGGTATCATGATGTTGTTCTATAACTACCCTAAGATGTGAACAATGGTTGCACTGTGTTTTGTTTGTCCTACTATATTTTACTAGGTTCTTGCAGTAGTGTTTACTCATGGTGACTTAAATGTGCATAGTGTCATTTAAGTTGTTGAAAAATTGTTAGTAATTCCATTATTGAATGCTTAAATAATTAGAAATAAATTGTCCATATTAGATTCATTGGTTATAGTGCTATGGATAAGTACCTTGTTCATTTTAGTAATTTATGCAAAATGGGCTATTCAAATGATTATGTAAATGAAATTAATTAGATACTTTAATTACATGATTTTGCGTAATTGTCTCTTTGGCTATTATTGTTGTACATCTACACTTGATTGTGTTCGTTTATTGTGCAGGGCTTATATCCTCAGTAATGACACATGGAGTTAGTGATTAGACCTTTCATGTTTAGCCACTATCGTCCCTGTATGGATGATGTATATTTTATTATTAGTTTAATCCTCTAGTAATTGGTAAATCCGGATTCATAATGCATTATGTGATTAGACCTGTGAGCATGTCTATGCATTTAAGATTCCATAGTGATCGTGGAAAATATTAAATTAAATGATGTTTAATGGGTTAGAGGGATTTTAATTATTTTATTTAATCTTTATTTTATTGCTGGTTAATTTGCCATAGTTGAATTTTGATTCAATTGGAACTGATTGATTTAATTTGGGTTAAGGAATCCAATTAGATTATTTAATTTAAATAATCTTAATTTATATGTGTTTGCAAAAATGCATATATTGGCTAAAAATGAGTTTATTCTCAGTTTTCATTTTGCTATTTTATGGTTTTGGGGAAAATTCCTCCAAACTCGCTTGTGATAAATCAGTGTTTTGCTCATTGCAAGAGTTTGGCTTGGTGGATCATTGCGAGATCAGTCTCATTGAATTCATATTGGGATTGCTTCATTATGTTGATGGTTTCATCCGATTCGGTGTCCCCATTATTTGATGGCAGTAATTCTTGTTTTGCCCTTTTGGTTGAGAGGTAGGGCTTTTGAGTTTTATTGGTTTTTCTTCGTTTTAACTTCTAATTCTTGTGGCTAAATGTTAGGGAGTGAAGAACTAGTATTCCCCTCCATTTTTATGCATTCATATTACCTGGTTGGACAGGGGTGATCATTTCCAAAATGTTTTAGTTTTGGGTGTTTTGGCATGGTCTTGTTTTGCGTACCATCTATTTTTTTGCTCATTTCTTCATTTGGCTTATTTAGAGATTCGATCTTATATCAATCACCTTAATGATTAGGATCGTGAAATTAGAATGGTTATAGGACATTCTAGATAATTTTATCTCTTGATCTGAACTCATGTTTCTATAGTGGATTTTGTGGACTCGTGTCTTTTGCCAGATTTTTTGGATTGGTAGTCAACTTGTTTGGTGAATATTATTAGACCCTTGGTCTTGTGACCCTATTCTTGAGTTGGGGTTTCAATTTTGTTGTTATCCAAGAACTTTGAGTTTTGGGCTTTTTATTCTTGCCACATTTTGCAAGCCCCCATATTTGGTTGAGGTTTTGGTAGTGTCTTCTTGGATTGTGGAAATGGATTGTACTCCATGCTTCGTTTGATGTTATGTTTCCACTTCATGAACTTTGGGATTCATGTAGAATCCATACTTTTGGATTTAGGCCAATTGAGTGAGTTTATGATGCTTGGTGATTTATTGTTTATTGGGATTTGTGCCAAATTTATACTCCTAGATAAAGGTTGATTGAGTGATCTTGTCATATTTGGAATTTTTATTGTTTCTAATTCAACCCTTGTTTATGATCTTTATGTAGTTGGTGTGCCCAAACATGAGCATGTAAGCGTGCACTTATCGGGTTCTTGTGAAACCCAAACTCTTGATTGCTATCAATTGAGTTATATTCATTAGGGTTGGGTTGGGAAACTCCATTGTCTATAGGCACTCATTATGTGATGAGCATGGGTATGCAGGGTAGATAAGTGGAGGGGCTTCTCTCATGACCCTGGGTGATGTTCCCAACAAGGTAAATGTAATAAGATAAGATAATGATATTAATGTCAGACAAAAGACCAATGAAGGGTCTAAGGGACTGGAAGATACAACAAGGAAAACAAATAACCCAGTGGGAGCACCAAACAGTGCCCGAAAAAGGATGAGCAAAAAAACAAAACTAAGAGAGGAAACAAGAATGAAAAAATGAGAGAAGGACTAGATATCCTTTCTTGATACAAAGAAATCCATCACTAAGGGATAAGATCTAGGGAGACCAGGAGCCTGAGCCTGAATCTGAGTAGCCCTAGGAGTAGAATGTTGCTACTTGATGAATCCATGACATGATCTAACAAATCTAGTGTGTCCCAATGTAGGTGTATCCAATGGTCGCTTCCTGCCCTTGGAGGGTGACAAGGGGGGATAAGGTGGTGATGAGCTAATCCATGGCCTAACTCTGTGGAAACATAAGTTGTAAAGTGTGGTCATGGAGCTGCGACGTCTCATGGAGGTGGAGGGTTAAACATTGTTGGTTAGGGTAACTGAAGAAGGTCGTCAGAGATTTGCAGTCTTTGAATAGGTAGTGAAACCTACCTCTGATCTCATAGTAGATGGGACATCTAAAGATGTTGTAAAAGCTTCAAAAATAATTGAAATTCTTAAATATAAATTTATTCAATTAAATAGGTTGCATTAATTCTTATGTTTATAATAATTTAATGAAAATTTAATTTACAATTAAAATGTATACTTATTAATTATATTATAATGAATGTAAATATTTACAATAGTTATATATAGATCACTACTCCAAATGATAATTAAAAGATAATATAGATAAAAAAATGTCATCTAACAAACTTAAACTCGTAATATTAAATGATTCATAATAACATAGTTTTTAATTATATATATAATTATTTGATATGTTATAATTGACATAAAGAAATAATAATAATTTGAGCGAGTGAGAGAGAGAGAGAGAGAGAGAGAGAGAGAGAGAGAGAGAGAGAGAGATGTGGTTTGGTAGGGTGGGGGGTGGAAAGGAGATAGAAAGAGAGAATATGCAAAGGGAAGAGAAAGAGAGAGTAAGGGATCGAGAAGAAGAGGGATATGGAGATGAAAGGAAGAGATAAACAAAGATAGTGAGAATGAAATATATAACTAAGAGAAGGTAGAGAGGGAGATATAGGGATAGAGATGGACAAAGGGAGAGATGGAGAAGAAATATGGATATAGAGGAGAGCTGTATGTGGAGAAGAAAAGGGATAGGTGATGAGAGAAGTGAAAGGGGTAGACAAAGATGGAGGGATGAATATAAAAATGAGACACAAGTAAATAGTGTTTGTGTGTGTGTGGGAGAGGGAGAGAGTAGTGAGGGAGAGACACATTCAAGGAGATAATTCGAAATGAATGCTCAAAATGATGTGTAGGACATCCAAAATGATGGTTAAAGTAGTCAAGATGAGGGTTGGGTATGCAAAGATGCAAGATGGAAGATGCAAAGTGATAATTTTTGAGGTGAAATGCAAAGGATGCAAGCTTAAATGGTAATGATTGCAATGTGAATATGAGGGATACTAAAAAGGTGCTATATCAAGTATATATGATGCAAGTATGAGGCTCAAACTATGAAGAATGCAAGTGGATGCTATGCAATAGTGAAATCTATGTTTTGCCAAGCACGTTTAGGAGCATAAGTTGCCATGTTTTCCAAGGTTTGAATGTATTGAACCAAAGTTTGTGATGTTTTGACAATGTTTGATATTTTGACAAGGTTTTGCAAGTTTCCAAGGTGTAAATTTGAATGTTGGATTTTATCTTGATTATGTTTTACACACACACAAGACACATTAAGTCAAGAATAGTTGTTGTTAAAAGTGAACAGTCACACCACAACCTAGGCTTTAGGACTGTATCCACTGAATTCCTACTTGAACAAAAGTTTAGCCGTGCATATCCAGAGTGGACAACTTAAGACCTTGGCCCCACAGGCTCCCCCTTATAGCGCACTCATTTATCGAGGCTACCAAGATCCACTTCCCAAGGGGAATGACTTCTTAAGGGACTGTTGTCTCTACTAAGGACCGTGAGAATGTAGGATGTCTTCACGGGCATGGGTGACCCCTTGAGCCAGTGGATAGAAAGGATTTTGGCCAATAAAACATGGTTTTTAGTAAGGGCATTGCATTCAGCAAGTGAGTGATAAACTTCCTCAGAAGGTCTCTCAGCCTTAAGAACTAGGGTTTGACGCACCACAAGGGTACTGGAGGAGAGCTATCACTCAGCAATACTACTGACACGACTTTCACTGTAATCGAGTTTTATATAGCGGCTGGAACGTTGACTTGGCTTTTGGCCTGTTATCGCTCTGAGGTTGTCCCCTAGCATACCCAATATCGAGTATCTTGGTCCAAGGTAGGCCTCCTATAGAAGTTACATGGATTTCTCTTACACCCAAGATCCACGAATGGCGAGGGGAGAGGATACGTCCAATGTAACTCCTAGGGATTTAAACACTATAAACACGCCAGGAAGAAAATAAAAAGTTCATTTTAAGCACCAAACGAAGTGTTATTTAATCTAATAAATCCACACACATGGTTTTGACAAACACACAATGGTCTTCGACAACGTCCTACAAAGCAAACATTAGTAGTTTATAGTTATGATCATGTCTTCATGCCACAATTGCCACATGCTGCAAGGAGACCATTAATAACACAAAATCATCTAATCTATGTTCTAGAAGGAAATGAAAACTTTAGATTATTTCTTTATAAAAATTGAGAATTCATAAAGAGTTATGGCACATTTATTTTTATTGAATGAATTTGATTTGAAAGTAAAATTAAATATTTTTCATTAATTCAAGTTATAAATTAAAAAAATCAATTAAATGTAACTGCCGAGATAATTAAAGTGAGATAAGTAAAACTAACATGTAACCACACTTTAAAGGTATCTAGTTTGAATCTATTTAACTTCAATGTATCATTTAAACAACTTCACTAATGAAAGAAAGAAAGAAATAATTTAGATGTTCAATTTTTTTTTAACAAATTCAATATTTAAAAAAATGGAAAAATCAATAAGAATATACATTTCTTAACACCATGAATGTGTTACTAATTTTTAATTTAACTTCAATGCATCCATTAAACAACTTCATTAATGAAAGAAATAAATAAATAATTTAGATATACAATTTTTTTTTATCAAATTGTGAACGAAGATAGAAAATATTGATGAAAGCGTGAACAAAGATAGGAAGAACATTAATTTGCAAATATTGAGAAATCTCTCACCTACCTTCGATTTATCTGTGGACAAAATTCATGGCAAAGACAGGCCTGCAATGCACTATCAGGTTGATGCCAAATATGGAGATTGATGGCACAAAATGACGTCTATGATGGAAATTTGCAGTCAATGATTGAAATGTGAGACATGGTGGTTTTTGTTTTGCGATTAGAATGATGTTTCATGCATGTAGATGTAGGTCCCATTTCTAATATTTTTTTCATTTTTTCGACCTTTCGCACGAACACGAAAAATTTACGCATGTTCGCGCAAACATGGTCACTTAATTTTTTGACCACCATCAAATTACAATGGGCATGTTCACCTGAACATGCTTTATATGTTTGTGCGAACACCATATTCAGGCGAACACCCAAAATTAAGAAAATTTCAACCCATTTTTCATTTTATTTTTAATTTTTTTCTCTTTTGACTCCCATAATTGCACGAGAATGATCTCCTACTATAAAATAAAAAATATCAAAATGTGCTACTCAGAGCAAGCTTTCCAATGACTATAATTTTAATACATATTTTAGTCATTAAGACTTTCAAATATGAGTTTAACTCATTATAGGTTCATTACCGGTTCATTACCGATTGAACATCAACCGACTTCGACACCTCAAGAAAATTAGTAAATTAGGTCAAATTTTCTTTGAAAAATATGTAGGCACTAGCTTATTGAGATACCTTACTATTCAAAAAAAAAGTTTAGGTTTATGATAAATTGACTTCAAATTATCTGTGTCAAACATAGTGTATGTTTGAATTACGATTCGTGTCACTTCAAAACTTCATAAACTATACAATATTCAACAAAAATAAATCAAACCAAATGCAGACACTGGATATTGATGTTACAAATCCAACGTCGAAAGAATTACTTTATTATCATTTCTAGAAAAAAAGTTATGTGTGTCAAATGGACTGTCACTCTTTAAAATATTGAATTTTATTATGTACCACTTTTCGAAGGAGATAAAAAAATTGACATAAATATTTTTTTTTTTAGATTAAAAAATATAGTTACAAAGTATTAAAAATCACTAGTTTATGTCATTTTGAAATTATTTATAGTTTTGGAGATATAGTCACTTGAACGTGATGTTTGTTGCAAAAATATTGATTTCAGTGTCAAAATTGGTCAAAAAGTGGAACCCATTATTGGGGGATCACCTAAGACTAAATCATAATCTATGAAGTGTGGCATACTTGAATAACATTGGATTCGTGATAAAATTTATGAATGGGAAGGCCAAGTTATTGCATGGAAAAGGAAATATGGTTGGGTCTAGTAAACAAACTCTAGGAGTTGATGAAATCCAACTCCACAGCTCACCAAGATCACTTACATGCAAATAACCTATCGAAGGAAAACCAAAGAAGGAAGAGATGGAGCTTGGAAAAATCCTAAATAAACTTGAGAGAGAACATATTGCAAAACAAAAAAAATGTATTTACAATGAAAATGAGTTGTTGTGAGATACAATGAGAGAGCCCAAATATAAAGGCCTCATGGAAGCTTGTAGAAAAAGGTGAAAAGTGGTAGAAGATAAGGTTGACAACCAAGCACACTTCCAGAAAAAGGTGGAACATGCTAGAAGGGAACAAACTCTTATGCTGTCAACAACTCATCGCTACAACTATTAACTACATGCATTAACTTAAGTAAACTTAAGTAAATAGAATAAATAAATAATTATTAATTATTTAGTCTAACACCCCCCCTTAAGTGCAACTTAGGGGAATGCCTTTAGCTCACAAAAACTAAGATGAAAATATAGAATGGGTCCTAGAAATAAGGCCATGTTAGGTACCCATGTACAATACAAAGAAATGCAACCTCTAAAAATGAAGAATGAGAGAAAACCACATGGGAAAAACCCTCCCCCAAAAAGAGGTAACCTAGTGAAGGACTGAAGAAGCCTCCAACTAGAGGAATGTCTTAGAAAAAAAGGAACAAAGAGTGATCATGAAGAGCATCACTGAAGCATGAAGAAGCCACAAATTCTACCATTAGAAAAGAAACTACTGATCTAAAGAACCTCCATGGAAGAAGAAGGCATGAACTGAGCATGTCAATATGGTAGATGATCCATCTCACCGAAATGCATAGGTAGCCAGCCACTGCAATCACACAACTGAGAAGGTGAGCCAAAATTCTCTATAGATAGAATCAAGAATGATGAGAGAGGGGAAGAGGTACATACACCTATAAAGACACGATCACACCGACTCTGCATGAAAAAACAAAAGGAAGAAGGCCAAAAATAGCAAACAACTATCCCCCCATGGTGCTTTATAAAAATAGTGAAAGTACAACTATCTCAAAACAACGTTCATGAACTTGAAATGTAAGAGTGACACTTTATCTCAGCGTATATACATAAAAGTGCCTACAAATGATGTCTACAATGATCAGAAAAGGAAAAAAGCTAATACAAAAGATAGTATAGCCCAAAATAAAAGATTTCATGCCAGGAAAATGATCATTAGACGTAAAACACCCAAGATATCCACCATAGAGAAAAAATGTCAAAAACATGATGGAAAGAGCATGGACCAAAATTTGAAGGAAATGATAGCATTTCTAAAAAGATGACAAAACTAGCTTTCCAAAAATATAATGTTTTCAAAAAATTGACATGGGATGCAAAAGATATGCTTGCTAGAGTCTAAAATAGAACTTTAGACTTCAACTAAAAAATGAGGTAAAAAATTATATCAAAACATGAAAATACCTGCACCAATGTCTCCGTCTTGGAACCATCTTTTCGGTGCTTTTTTCAGATCAGAAAAATACTTCTATATACTCAAGTTATGGCCAAAAAATTATGAATAGGTCGAAAAGGACCCTAGAGAGTAAGGGTGTTGATGTAGTGTGATGTCATGCTGATGTTAGCAAACTACTAGAAAAAAATTGATGGCTTTGCAGCTATCACAAGAAAAAATAATGCCACGTGGCAAGGTGGTGATGTCGTGGGTGATGTTGCAAGGGCCATGTGGCAAAGTGCCAACGTCGCACCCATGCCATGTGTCACCACCAAAATGTTTAATGTGGTTCTGATGGTGCAGAGAACTTCCATATAGGTGCTACTGTGGGTGGGTGCTACAAGTGGTGGTGTTGGAGTAGAGTACATTGGTGGAGCAGAGCAAATAGGAGTGCAAGTAGTGCAAAAGGGAGGCACGGCTAGGTCGTGGTGGAGGGAGGGTGGCGGCTGGGCTACGTGCATGGGCAGCCCTACAATGGCCACTGGGTGAAGCTGCGGTGGTGCAGCTCATATATATATATATATATATATATATATATATATATATATATATATATATATTGCTCAAATTGTTCATACGGCCATACAGCAATGCTTGCAACCAAAACAATTTTACCTCCTAGAGCTCTATCTCCAAAATTGGAAAATTTTATGTGAATCTTGACTGTAGCTGACCTTCTAGATCCAATGGCAGTGCCTATTTAGGCCCAAAGTGCTCTAAAATAATGCTCTTCCCTCATATTGAATAAAAATACACAAAAAAACTAGGTTTTGTGTCTTTGAATTGCAGCTTCAAAAATCTTTCAACCAAGAAGTAGTAGGGAGGCTCTGATACCATGTAGGAGTTGATGAAATCCAACTCCATAGCTCACCAAGATCACCTGCATGTCAATAACCTGTCAAAGGGAAACTAATGAAGGAAGAGGTGGAGCTTGGAAAAGCCCTAAATGAACTTGAGAGAGAACATATTGCAAAACAAAGAAAATGTATTTACAATGAAAATGAGTTGTTATGAGATACAATGAGAGAGCCTGAATATAAAGGCTTCATGGAAGCTTGTAGAACAAGCTAGAAAGTGGTAGAAGATAAAGTTGACAACTAAATACACTTCCACAAAAAGGTGGAACATGCTAGAAAGGAACAAATTCTCATGTTTTCAACAACTCATCACTACAACTATTAACTACATGCATTAACCTAAGTAAACTTAAGTAAATAGAATAAATAATTAATTACTCTAACACAAACAAAAGGTAGTTTTTCGACCTAGATCTCAGTGAAAGTTCATGTTTTATTGCTCAAGTACAAAAAAGTTGGTTGTGGCATAAAAGGTTATGTCATGTAAACTTTGATAATCTAATCAAGATAAGAAAGAAGAAAAGAGCAAGAGGTATTCCTGGTCTAAGGAAACCTGATATGGGTCTATGCAAAATTGTCAAATTGGAAAGATGGGAAAGACTAGTTTCAAAAGAAAAAACTATCATTTAGAAGAAGTCTTGGAGTTGGTTCATACAGACCTTTGTGGACCTATTGGAATAGAGAGCTATAGTGGAGACAAGTTTTTTATTTTATTTATTGATGACTGTAATGTATCTAAAAGAAAAATCTAAAGAATTTCAAAATTTTAAGTAGTATTTGGCATGAGTAGAGAAACAAAATGGAAAGAAGATGAAGTGTTTGAGATCAAATAGAAGTGGTGAATTCATTTTCAATGAGTTCAATGAATTCTGCATTGAAAGAGAAAATAAGAGACAAGTATTAGCCCTTGGTACACCACAATAGAATGGTATAGCTAAAAGAAAGAACAGATCGATCATGGATTGTGCAAGAACCTTGATGATAGAAAAGAATGCTGAAATCAAATATTGGAAGGAAGCAATCAATACTAAAGTGCATACCTTGAATAGAGTATAGTTGAAGGAAGACTTAAATCAAACTCCTTATAAACTATGGTATGGCTAAAAACCTAATGTAAGTTACTTGAAAGTATTTGGTAGCAAATGTTATATCTTGAAGGAATCTAAGAAAGGTAAATTTGATGTCAAAGGTGGTGAAGTATATTCCTAGGATACTCCTATAGAATTAAAGCATATAAATGTTTGAATTTATCCACTCATAAAATTAAAAAAAGTGCACATGTGAGAATTGATGAGTTTGTAGAAAAGAGTGAAGAAGAAAGTAGGAAAGAACCTAAGGATTACAAAAGGTTTTTTTACTATGAACCTAATATGTTGCAAAATATATTTGAAAGTTAGGAGGTCTCACCTCCTGAGTCCCCAAAATCTCTAAAATCTACCAAGTTGCAACCAGTGCAACCTGAGTCATAGTCAGAAGGACCTGAGTCATAGTCAGAAGCTACTGAGCTATTGCCAAAGCAAACTAAGTATAATGGACCCAAGTCACAGACAATGGGACCTGAGATTAATATAGAGGAACATGAAGAGGTTAGTGGAACATGTTCTAAATCCAAAGTACCTATGTTAGCAAGATATGTCAAAAGGCATCATGCACCTGATCAGATCATTTGAAAAAAATTAGATGAAATAATGACAAGAAACAAATTGAAAGGTACATATTTGCTTGCTAAATTTAAACTTAGAAATGTTAAAGATGCTTTGCATAATGAAAGTTGGATTGAGGCTATGAATGAAGAAATAGAACAAATAGAGAGGAATAAGACTTAGAATCTTGTTCCTAAACCCAAGGATAAAAATGTAATTGGCACAAAGTGGGTTGTTAGAAATAAGCTAAATGAAGATGGAAAAGTCTTAAGAAACAAAGAAAAGTTAGTTTGTAAAGGTTATTCTCAAGAAGAAGGTATTGATATTGGTGAAATTTTTTCTCATATTACAAGATTAGAAGGTGTTAGAACTTTACTAGCATATGCAACACACGAAGGATTCAAAGTTTATCAAATGGATATGAAATTTGCATTCTTGAATGAAATTCTTGATGAAGAAGTCTACACAGAACAACCTGAAGGTTTTGTGGATCCTAGCAAAAGAGATATGGTCTGCAAATTACAAAAAGAATTGTATGGTCTCAAGCAAGCTCCTAATGTTTTGTATGAAAGACTTCATAACTACTTGATAAAGATTGGTTTTCAAAGAACAAATGATAACAACAACCTATATATCAAAGAAGGAGCAGACAAGAACATTGTGTTTGTAGAAATCTTTATGGATGACACTTTATTTACAGGAAACGATGACTTATGCAAGGCATTTTCAAAAGATATGAGTAAAGAATTTGAGATCTCCATGTTTGGAGAGATAAAATTCTTTGTTGGATTGTAGATACAGCAGAAAAAATATGGCATCTATATTACACAATTCAAATATATCAAGGAGATACTAAAGAAGTTTGGAATAGAAAATTCAAAACTAGTTGGGACACTTATGTCTACTAGACATAAGCTTTCCAAAAATGATGATTTCAAAGTGGTAGATCAAACCACATACAGATCGATGATTAGAAAATTGCAATATGTAGTGTACAAAAGGCTTGACATTACATTAAGAGTTCATATGGTGGCAAGATTCTTAGCAAATTTCAAAGAAAATCACATGATGGCAATCAAGAGAATCATGAGGTATCTGAAGGGTACTAAAGACTATGGATTATGGTACAAAAAATGAGGCAATTTGGATTTGAAAGTATTCATAGATGTCGGTTGGGCAAGAAGTGTTGATGATGGAAAGAGCACCATTGGTGGAGCATTCTTTCTTGGTAAAAGACTAGTGTCTTGGACAAGCAAGAAGAAGAATTGTATTTCTTAGTTCACAAAAGAAGCAGAATATGTGGCAACAGCAATTAATTAATCCAATGTTGTTTTGTTTAAGCAACTATTGACAGGTATGAAGGTAGAGATCAAGGATCCAGTGGTTATTGTAACGCCCTACTCGGGAACCCAAGAGAAATAAACCTATTATGTTACAATGTTTAATGAACTATTTTTATTTTTATTTTTAAGTTTGACAACCTCAAGATAACATTAATGTGGAAGCAATATGAACATATACATCAAATACACATAAGCAATTAAAGATGTAGTTTCAATTCCTCAAGGGTTTTTTTACACTGAGTCACATTTAAGAAGTTTAAATTAATTAATTTATGTTTCAAGTACAATGTCTCTTGAACATAAAGAAATAACAGATACATAATCACATAAGAAAATGCATAAGTATAACTAAGACAATGAAAGTACATCTAATAAATAACATCTACTGCACATGTCATAGGGTATGTGAGAATAGATACAATACATCATAATACATGATAACATATATACATCAATTGAAAAGAAGTCTTTGAGATAAGAAATAAGAATGATAAAGGTACAATTGCATCACTAAATATCCAACAACTGAAAATGTGAGGGGGACCCAAATGGTAAGAAGAAACTACCTCCCGACCACATGGTTACCTAGTCAGGCTTCCACTCCCACTATATAGGGAAGATAATGAACAATCCACAAATGGCTAATCAAACATAAAGCATTCCTAGGATAGGAATCCTAAAAGCCAAAACTATCTAACACATATTCCTCAAGAAGATAAGATACTCCAAAAGAAAGAACACGCAATCCAATACCAACATTGCATAACAAACATCATACATATGCCAAGAATATATCAAATCACCAAAATCATTAGATAAAATCAATGAAAGATATCCACCTCAAGTCAAGGATTACATGACAAAAGTACAATATCCATAAACCACCAATCACCATCAATGAAAGTAAATAACCACATTAAATGCATCCAACAATAAGTACACCACCAAAGGTACAAAAAAAAGCTATAGAGGAGACTTAGCCTACATTCTAAGGAGTGTCATCACATGGTCAAACTATTTGAGTTACCTTGGACTGGTCTCTCAATAGACCCCAGACCCTCAAGCATTGAGTTACCCTAGATTAGTTACTCTGAACCCCGGACCCTCAACATGACACATGTGGAACCAGAGAACCCTCTCAAGAAGATGAAGCAAACCAATCATACTATCATCCCATTCCCATCCTTAGTCTATACAAGCACTCAAAGCATGGGCAAGGAAAATATCTCTAACTTATCTTTTTAGTGTGTTTCTTCAAAATATTAATTACTAGATTATCACTTATTACATAACTTACAATAGGTTACCCTGGCACTAACTGCTTTGGGTCCCAGACCCCTACTGTAATCCACTCCCAAAGACATGCACTTAGATAACCTCTCCTAAGTACATAAAACATAGTTGTGTCCCATACCATAACACCCTTAAAGATCAAACTCAATTCCTTAAAAAGCAACCCAAAAATAAGTTAGTTCTCCCAAACCAAGTAGACATAAATGCACCACATAGAAAAACTTATAAAAGCTCTTTTAGATTAAAAAAAAAAACACAAGCTCATCATAATATTCAAAATAAATATACATCATAAAAGAAATCACAAAGACAACCTCTGGTGCACATCCTAACTTGGCCAACTAAACAATTCACAAAGAGAAATTATCAAGAAAATAAACATCACAAGACTATAAATAGAATATTAGAAAACACATAGTTTTCAACCACATGATTTAATTCCACCAATTTCTCTTGTTTAGTTTGGATCATAAGGATGTCTTTAGAAATAAAGTAAGAATATACATGTTAATATAAATTGTTATGCTAATAAACTTATTTAAAATAATAAGCATTTAAATATCCAATCTTTTTGTGCATCTAAAATATCATGCAATATTATCATATTATTAATTTAAATAATCTTTAATCATAAATGATTTAATTAATAACATACATGTATATTATTAGATTAAGTACTAATATCAATTTCATTTCTAAAATATTAATTTGACTTTTATTTAAGTCCAATATCAATATTTATTTTTCTTTTAATTCATAATGCAACTAGAGATAAAATTATAAATTTAATTGAATTATTTATAATTTCTCTCAAAGTCAAATAGTTATTAAACTAGATGATTACAAAGTGAACTCTGCCACAACTTCTCTAAAAATATAATAAAATTCTAGATATTTATTTATTAACCTCCCTCTTGCATTAATAAATATAAAATTATTTATATGCAACTAAGAGTTTAATTAGACTTAAATAATCACCAATACTACCATTCACTTTATAAATGGATTTAATTTTTATTTAATTTTAGAAATTAATAAATTGTTATTATTAATTTTTTTAAATAAATAAATCTGAAAATTAAATTATATAAAATAAAATTACACATGCAATTAGTATTTCCACATGTCTTTGATCTCTCAAATCATGCAATCATACTATACTTAATTTTTCTACTTTTAGCATATTTGTTTTCACATGCATGTAACCATACTATACTTAGCTTTATATTTTTAATATATTTGTTTTCACATGTATGTAACCATACTATCCTTAGCTTTCTATTTTTAGCATATTTGCTTTCACATGCATGTAACCATACTATACCTAGCTTTCTATTTTTAGCATATTTGTTTTCACATGCATGTATATGTTTAGTTACAATGTGTTTTCCTCTCAATTAATCTTTTGTTTTCCAAATAAATATTGAAATTAAATTATTTTAGATGTAAGAAGAATATTCATCTATATTTTGAGAATTCATGATAATCATATAGTTATAATGACAAATTTAAAGTTGAAAGCCTAACCATTCAATTTATTGTTTTCTTCTAATTTTCAATAATCAAAATTTTTGTTATATTAGAAAAGGGTTTATAAGAATAGAGTCACAATAATTTTCTACATTTTTTCTATAATTTTTCTATTTTTAACATATTTGGTTTCACATGCATGTAACCATACTATACCTAGCTTTCTATTTTTAGCATATTTTTTTTCACATGCATGTATATGTTTAGTTACAATGTGTTTTCCTCTCAATTAATCTTTTGCTTTTCAAATAAATATTGCAACTAAATTATTTTAGATGTAAGAAGAATATTCATCTATAGTTAGAGAATTCATGATAATCATATAGTTCTAATGAAAAATTTAAAGTTGAAAGCCTAACAATTCAATTTATTGTTTTCTTCCAATTTTCAATAATCAAAATTTTCATTATATTAGAAAAGGGTTTATAAGAATAGAATCACAATAAATTTCTACATTTTTTCTATAATTTTTCTCAGTCAAGTTTTCTTGATTCATAAGTTTCCCTTTTTTTCAAAATCTACAACATAATTCTTTATTCAACAATCAATACAGTAAATTAATAAGCAATATGCAAAAACCTAGGAAGACATGAAGTAGACAGATCTTTCAATGAAATTTTACAATGGGTTTTCAAACCCTACCACAAAACCACAACTAAAATTTGAGACAATCTATGAATGCATGCAAATCCAAACCCTTTGAAACTTTCAACAATTCTTTTGATTCTATTCTGAATTTTGCTCCCCAAAATTTGTGTAATTGCAAAATGAGCTCTAGATCTCTAATAAAGAGTTTTCTCCTAAATTGGGGCTCTGATTGTGCAATCACGAGAGAGAATCACTGATCAATTATTGTTTATTACTTGTTATCTTTTACCTTTTCATGCACAACTTTTTAGATATTTAATTAAAATATCTTTATTAAATTAATTGGCTCTCTCTTTAATTAATTTTTGAAGCATTTTTAATAATATATTTATTAATTTAATTAATAACATTATTTAGAGTTTATTTTTAAAATAAAACTCTTAAATAATTATCATTAAATTAAATAAATATGTTATGCCACAATTAGAACTATAACTTTATTTTTAAATTTTGTTTTTTTATATTTTATTTTTCTCCAATTTATTAATTAGTGCAAGCACTAAGTAAAGCATAGTTTATTATTTAAATTAATAATAATAATCAAAGCTCATTATTTAAATACAACTCTAATTTAATTATTATTAAATAAATAATTATAATAAAGTAATATTAAATCTTTAATATTTTAATTCTTTTTTTCTCCAATTTCTTAAGTTAGGCTTTTAAATTAAATCTTTTAAGTTGAAGTAAATATTTAATTAATTTATAATTAATTAAATATCATCATATTCTAATTTCTCTTTAACCAATTTTCTAAATTTAGACTTTTAAATTTAAGCACATATTTAAATAGTTTTTTAATTAATTAAATATTCTAATACTTTAATATTTTCTTTTTAATCAAATAATATTTAATAATTCTCAATATTATATAATTAACTGAAATATTATAATTAAATCATTTACCAAATAAACCACATAGTGAAATCCACATAAAATCAACATTACCAAACTAGACCAAAGCTCAAAATCAAACAATACAAACAAAGATAAACTCACGAGTTTAAAAAGGGTAGATAGTTTGTTATGAGTCCTCCTTGCAGGACAAGTATTTAAGCTATGTCTGGGATTGGACCTGATCATTATCCTCTCATTCTCACTATTTGAGTATTTGTAATTAGGCACGCTCATCATAGCAATTTAGGAAAGTCGATGCTTGGTACTTGCATCATGCATAAAAGATGAGCATGTACATGTATATAAATATATCTAAACTAAACAGGCAATGGCAAGGAGTGGTACATTGTGTAGATCCTGACTAGTAGGTGACTACAACTCCCTCCCTTAACCACATCAAACACATCAGACAGAAGATAAAATAGACATGTGCATCATATACATGCAAGTATGGGGTAAGTACCATAATAATTATAATTCAAACATCAAATGTTCAGACAAAATAATGCACCATTATGAATATGAAGTAATCATCATTAAAGTAGCATTTGACATTACTATGAAAGAAATCACATTTATTAACTATGAATCATTAAAGCATCATTAATGCACCAGTAACCATAACCATTAAAAAATACATGAAATATAGTCAACCAAGTACTCATTACTGATATATCACTAATCCAAGTCATGAAATAATATCATAAAACTATAAATCTAGTATCCCTAAAACTAATCAATACATAAAATTGGCCTAAAAGAGTTTGGTAAATATAATGGAAAAGAAAACTAAAGGTGGGCAATATAGTTATCTTCTGTGATAACACCAGTGCAATTAATATATTAAAGAATCCTGTGATGCATGCAAAAACCAAGCACATTGCTATAAAATATCATTTTTTAATAGAATTGGTACAAGATAAAGAGGTAAGATTGGAATATGTGAATACTAAAGAACAAATTGCAAACATATTCACTAAGTCATTACCTAAAGATGCATTTTTGTATCTAAAAGGTAAGTTAGGGGTCATTCTCCTATTTGAAGCTCACTAAATGAAGTTTAGTGATGCATCAATTAGAGTATGTTGAAGATCAGACAGTTGATATAGTGTTGACAAGGGCACATTATAAATGAATCGGTACATGGGGTACATTGATATTCGCTGAATATTCTTTGGCATGAGATGTCAAAGAGGGAGAGTTTTCTATCATATCTCACAAAAAAATTTTAAAGAGGGAGAGTATATATTTCATAGAAATTTTTACTTCCAGAGATGTCAAATAAGGAGAACTTAGTCTAATATCAAAATTCTTCTATCAAAAGAAGATGTTGAAGACAGATTTTTGCTAATAGAGGGAGAAACTAAAGGCAGAGGGAGTTCACACTAATAGAGGGAGTTCTCATGGATGAGAATTGAAATGAAACTAAGGATATGTTCCTTACTTTATTCTTGCTCTAAAATTTTATTGTATTATGATATGTTGTGTTTCCATCAATGCCAAAGAGGGAGATTGTTGAAAATAATTGGTTAATTATGTATTGTCTTTGATGTTACATAAAATGTCATATCATTTCCAGTCAGTATATGTTGAGTTCACTCGAGAGATGAAGATAGTTTCCTATGTCTGTCGAGCATTCCAAAGTTTGCCAAGTTCAGAAGACAGTGTTTACCAAGTTCACTCGGGCATCAAAGAAAAGTTTGCAGAAGTTGAGTGTTAACTGAGCTCACTTAGTTAATGAATGAAATGTTGGATGAAACTAGTGTTAACTAAGCTCACTCAATTACCAAAGGAACTTTGTGAATATGTAGTGTCAACCAAGTTCACTTAGTTAACACAGAAAAATCATTTCTAAGTTAGTGTCTACCAAGCAAGGTCAACTAACAAAGGATTTTCTTGTTTTGACATATTAAGTTCAATTGTTTGATTGGTGGTTCTAGCTAACTGAGGAGATGAATATTAAATATTCTAAGTTTTATTAAAGACGACTTGACAATGTGTAAGATATAAATATAAGGTCAAGTTGAGAATTAAATGTGTGGAACATAACAAAAGATTTGAAGATGCTTAGAGGAAGCGAATTAGAAGGATAAGCAAAATATCCTTCTTGAGCTGCAAAGATGCATTCAATCAGAAAGGATCAAACATACAATCCAAAATTGAGATCTGTAATTAGCAATTCAATTCCATTAGAAATCAGGTCATTTCATTGTTACTCTCTAACCATTGTAGTAGCGATCTAAATCTCTTAATAGAGTTGGCTTAACGACTATTTATAAATCCTCTAACAAGATCGCAGTTCTATTTGAAGTGTCTTAAAGACCTCTAACAAGGCCACTCCTAATAGGGTGATCAAATCCTCTAATAGGGTCACAATTGGTTCCTAACATGGCTCACTTCAGAAGAGTGAAAATTAGTAACTAGTTGCAATTAGTAGTTTTTTCCAAATTGGCTTTCCATGTTAAATCTTGGTATCACTTTTTATTATGTAACTAACTTAAATTTAAGGTTAATCACATTAATATCAATACATTCAATTATTGCCAAGTTAAAGTTGATTCTCAGTGCTTGCTGAGTTACAAAATTTGCTAGCATAAACCGAGTTCATGTGTGTTTATCAAGTAACGACAGAATACATTTAATTAGAGTTTATGTTTTGAATTTTATTGACATCTAAAGGATCTAGTATTTATTTTTGTAGTAATTGATTCATCTCTACCCTCTCAGTTACTCCTCTCATATTTTCAACAACACCTACTACAAAAAGGAAGTCAAGAATACTGGTAAAGATTAAACAAGAACCTATAAAGAAAAGGGTCAAACAAACCACCAGCGAACTAGGAAAGAGAATAAAAACCATGCAAGTGAGGAGTTTTGAAAGCTTAGAAGATGATACTAAAGATAGACCTATTGAACAAGATGTGCAGGAAGCTAAGACAACTACAAGAAAAAAGGCATGGAAACCAAAGGTAGAGAATCTGAATATGCAGATTAAAAATAATGACAATTTTGTACAATTAAATAATTTTTATAGCATGTATAGCAGCATGGATAGGAGGCAATTAGAGAATTTCATAATAAGAAACATGATTCTGAGTAATAAGAGATTTGATAGCATTTAGAATAAAATTCATGAAGACCTATACAATAGGTTGATTAATAGGAAGAGAAGAGTAGTAGAAGAAGATTTGAACATGAGGATCACATCCATAAACAAGTTATGGGATGTTGGATCAAAAGAAGAATGTAACAAAATTTTGAAGGGTATTGAGCTCTTTCTAAGGAACAAAAGAAAAACAATTCTTCTGATGGAAGGCAATTATGAAAAGGTTAGGTAAGAAACATAGGAGGCAATAGTAAAGTACATGCCCTCAATGCCTAAGGAGAGTGTGCAATCTAAAGATCATAATCCAGTGTATGTGGAAGTCCATACACCTTCTAGGGAAGAGGAAGAACTAGAGGAAACACAACAACCTCTATCACTACCTCATATAGTTATGAGTACTAAATCCATGCAAGTGGATAGTATGCACATAAATGTGGACACTAAGGAGAACCCATTTGTAAGGTATGGAGAAAATATTGTTGGAAATATCAACAATATCACTAATTATTCTAGTTTTGATGATGAGGAAGAAGAGAAAAAGAAGAAGGAAGAACAAGAAAAGAGGGAACAGGAAGCAGAAGAAAAGAAGAAGAAAAGAAGAAGAAAAAAGAAGAGGTAAAGAAGAGAAAAGAAGAAGAGGAAAAGGAAGAAAATAGAAGAAGAAAGGAAGAAGAAAGAAGAAGATGTGAAGAAAGAGGTTGAGGAAAAGAAGAGAGCAGAGGAACAAAAGATAAAGGCTATTATACTTTTAGTAGTGTCAGTAGCTGGAACATCAGCAGTAGCATCCATTCTATCTGATGATGAAGATCATAAAGAATTAATGGGCACTTTGAGCAAGTTATTTGAGAAGAATAAAATAGTTAAGTATTTAGAGAAGACTCTTGTTGAAGTCTTGGAGTGCATGCAGAAAAAAATTTCCACAACTATATCAAATCTAAACTTGCAGGCCAAAGCAAAAGATTTGGTGAAGACCTTTGATCGGGAATTCACAACTTTAGCTGAAGTAGTAGCAGTGCAAGCGCAGAAAAATCATGAAGCAACCCTATTTAACATAGTGTGCACCAATGTTCACAATGATTTGAAGGCACTTGATGAAAAAATCAAGGAATTGAGAAAATGTATTCCTCAAGGTAAGAAGTTGTATGGACATTACACAATGTCTTACACTTAACTATCAAATTTTAATGCAAAGATCAAAGGCCATATGAGCAAGGTTCAAACACTCACTACAAGATTGCAGCAACTTGAGATCAGAATTGAAGATTTTGGGAATGACATTGAGAAGATCCACAATGTTGTCAAAAGCATTGAATGTGACAAGGAGAAGGTAATAAGAATATTCTATGTTCTTAAAGAATATCTGACACTTAAAGTTTTAATTTTGCAAAGGCAATTGAAGGAAGGTCGTTCAGAAAAGAATCCCTATGACAAATTTTCCTATACTGACTTGAGCACAATTGAAGTGGCATCTTATGCACTTTGTGCACTCATTAGTATATCAGATACAATCAAAGGAAACTAGAAGAAACACTTTGACAAACTAAAGATTCATTTTGTAGATTGCATAACCAGAATGACAAGTTGATCAACAACAAGCAATAAGTTTTTTGTGATATAGTTTTGGCACCTTTGTCAATGATGTCAAAGGGGGAGTATTATGTAAAGGAAAATTTGTATAGATGTAAATGTATATGTAGGGGGGTGCTTATGTATGTATCAATGTAAAGGAGTGATAAGGAATGTAATGATCCATCAAAACATGAATAAAATTGTTATGTTTTGAAGGTGATTTTTGTGTAGTTACTTTTATTTGTTTTTGTAATGTATGACATCACTTTGGGACTTAGCCAATTTTTCTAAATGTTTCCATTAATGTCAAAGGGGGAGATTGTTAGAAATATGGTCAAATATATGTCTTGATGATTGTCATTTATGGCAACATACATTCAACATTTTATTTATGCATTTAGAGATAGAAAATTGTCTAAGTATTAGACAGTTTGTAGTAGCATAGAGTATAGATCTTAAGAGTACAGATGATGCATAGAGAGTTAGATAATGCATAGGTGAGGAAAGGTTTGTGGCATTTTCATGATGATGTGTACCAGTGTGCATGTGTGTATGAATAGTATGACACAAGTTATATTAAGATTAACAGTGTAGAAAATAGCATATCAAGTAAACAAAGTTGTATGGCTCTAGGAATTATTTTGGTTATAAAATAATTACTAAGTTATGTTGACCTCACTATGTGGATATTATTTTATAAGTCATTTTATATTATATCAAGAGTGTGATAACATGAAGTTTGACAGTGTAGAGTTTTGAGAATGTGCAAGGTATATGTAAAGATCTTATCTTGCGCAGATAATGGAGAAGTTGCATGATTAGATATGACATGAAAACTATTGTGAGAACTATTAGTGAGCCTTATGCAATGTGAAATCTCATGTAAGATTAGAGAAAGTGTGAGTTACAGCAGCAAAGCAAGTATTGTATGTATACCTATCTTGTGAAGGAATTAAATTGTATAATTACATGTTAGTGTAGTGGGCTCTTCTTGCATACATTGTAATTTTTCTACCAACTCCTAACAGGGTTGAGGTTTCTAACAAGACCAAGTCCTCTAACAAGGACTCGAGACACTATATGCACTTCATAGACTCCTAACAGGGTCAATATCCTTAACATGATCCTATTGTTTAGTGAATCATCTAATGGGTATCATCCCCACCGAGGTTTTCCCTTGGCCAGGGTTTCCCTAGTTAACAAATAATGGTGTTATGAGTTTTCTATGTGCATGGTTATATTTATTGTTCAGTATTTTTGGTTTACTTTCATATGCAAGTTATAAAGTAATTAACAATAGTCAGTTGTGGGCAAATTTTTGCAAAATACTGATTCACCCCCCTTCTCAGCATTATTTATTTCTAACACTATTAAAGATGATGAGGATAATGATAATAATGAAAATATGGCACTTATTTATCCATGGATAATAGATAGTGGTTATTCTCATCACATGGCTAGTGATAAAACAAAGCTTGAACACTTGGGGCACTATTATGCTGGAAGTGTTAAATTTGGAAACAATGAACCATGTTATGAGAAGGGAAAAGGTTGCATTGCATTGACTAATGGAATCATATGTTATAATGCCTACTGGGTTGAAGGACTAAGACATAATCTTCTAAGTGTGGCATAGCTAAACAACATTGGATTCAAGGGAGAATTCATGAATGGGAAGGCCAGGCTTCTGAATGGTAAAGGAAACCTAGTTGGAACTGGTAATCAGACAAAAGGTAACCTAATCTATTTTTATCTCTCTAATAGTTCATGCTTCTTGGCACATGTAGAAGAAAGTTGGTTATGGCATAAAAGGATGTATTACATAAAATTTGATAATCTAGTTACTATAAAGTGAGAAGTATTCCAAATTTGAAGAAACATGAAATGGTGATATGAAAATAATGTCATATTGGAAAGATGGTTACAACTAGCTTCAAAAGTAAGAATTCCAATATTGAAGAAGTCCTGGAATTAGTTCATACAAATCTTGTGGACCAATAGGTACATAGAGCTACATTAGAGATAAATTCTTCAAACTTTTTGTTGATGATTATTCTAAGATGATGATAGTAATGTACTTAAATGATAAATTTGAAGCTTTTAAAAAATTCAAGTGGTATCTAGCTAGAGTTAAGAAATAAACAAGTAAAAAATTAAAATACTTAAGATCAAACAGAGGAGGAGAATTCATCTCTAATGAATTCAATGAGTTCTACAATAAAAGAGAAATCAAAAGACAAGTATTTGCATCTAGTACACCTCAGCAGAATGACATAGCAAAAAGAAGAATAGATCTATCATGGATTGGGCAAGAAGAATACTAATGATAGAGAAAAATATTGCAACCAAATAATGGAAGGAAGCAATCAACACAACAGTTCATACATGTTTGTTAGAAATAGGGATTATTGAGAGGCGGGTGGGGGGGGGTGAATCAGTAATATACAAACTTTAGTCACCAACTAGATATTATTACTTAGTTTAAACCATGCATAACAAAGCAATAAAGTAATGCTAAATAGTAATAGTAACAATGCACAAAGATAACTCATAACACCATATTTTGTTAACTAGGGAAATCCTGGCCAAGGGAAAACCCCGATAGGGATGATAACCACTGGATAATTTATTGATATATATGTTCCTTGTTAGAGGATGGACCCTATTAGGAGTCAATGAGAAAATTCAGTATAACGGTCCTTGTTAGGAGACTTTGAATCCCTGTTAGGATATTCCAACCCTGTTAGGAGTTATAGAGTAATGTATGCAAGATGAGCCCACTGCCCAAATATGCAATTTCAAATATGTAATATAATTTTATTTGCATTCCTTGTCTAATCTTTGATCTTCAGCTCGATCTTAGATCACTAGATAGTTCATACAAAACTTTTCATATATCACTTTCACAAAAGTTCGCTCACTTTGCAATATTACTTGATAACACTTCAATACAAGCACTACGTCCTTCTTATCATAAGAAGTCCTTTACATAAATACCATGTCTTTACATAAAATATTTTTGGGTCAGCTAAGACCATAATTCACTTTTTTAAGTTAGAGTAAACATCTAGGATGTTGGCCCTAATTGGACAAACAATTCTTTCTTGTTGTTTCATTGTCCTACTTCATCAAAACACAATTAACTCGGTTCTATACAATCTGTACAAATTTTTGAGGTTATACATGTCATCATTGACATGTATACTATCTCCATGTAACTTTTTTTTTCCATAATATGACTTTTGCAACATGTTATAAACAAAATAATACACTGTTGTAAACCAAATTCTACACTTAGACAATTTTATGATAGCCAAACACTAAGTATCTTTATTTCTAAGGTTTCCTGTCAACATGTACATTATGTGTTGCCATTAATGAAAACAATTACATATCATAATTAGACAATTTTCAACAATCTCTCCCTTTGGCATTGATGGCAACAAAATAGGGAAAATTGGCTAAGTGACAAAAACTTAACTATCAAAATAAACATTACATATCTATTACAACTTTACATATATGCTCGCCATTACAATATACTTCATACTAAACATAACAATCACAATATTCTACTTTCTAATTTTCTCTACTATTACTCCCCCTTTAACATCAATGACAAAGGTCACAAAATGTCAAGATTAGGTCTAAAATTGTCAAAATTGTTGGCCTTCCCTTTATGCTATAATAATCTTCATACAATCTTCAAAAATAGTCTTCAAGTTGTCCATATCTTTTGTCCATGTCTCTTTTGTAGACTTTTTTGATGAGAGAATTGCACATAATACATATGATGCAATCTCAACTACATTGATATCTGAATACAAAAAGTTTGTATATGTGTCCTTGGCCTTGACACATTCTTCTAGTTGCTTCTCAACAAATGATAATTTTAGAGCAATGGATTCTCTAAAATCAAATGTTCTCTTCAATATCTTCTCTTTCCGAAGTTCCATTTTCCTGATCTCACTATGAACATTGGCAACTTGACTCTCAATATCATCAACTTTATTGGATGGGTGCATGATCTAGCTGGATAAAGCCTCAAGTTCATTCATCTTTGTCTCTATCTGACTATCCAAATCCTTAGTCAGTTTGTATGATAAGGTACACTTAACATACAAAGCTTTCCCTTCCTACTGACATCTTCGAAGATCTTTTATGCATGTATCAAGATTGACTAAGTCGTTCTTGGTAGTCTGGCAGATGGTGCTAAACAAGTTAGCATCATGGGAAATTTGACCTTTTTCCTCTGCAACATTCAAAAAAATTGTAAAATCTTCATCAAAAGACTTTAGCACTGCTTGTGCTCTTAGTTTGGGATTTGACTTAGTGTGTTGTATTGTCAAAGTACTGTGCAACCTGTCAGTTCCATCATTGATCTCTGCAAACTCTTTATTGTCTTATTCTTCTATAGGAATTTGGATAAGGATGAAATCAGATCAGTCTGATCATCATCATCAGTGGCCCAACTTGCAAGAGAGAGCGAAGTAGATGAACTAGATGGTTTAGTTTCATCCTCCCTTTATTTCTTTGCTACTTCCTTAGCTTTCCCCTCTTCCTCTTCTTTCCTTTCCCTTTCCTCTTCTTCTCTTCAAATCTTTTCTTTTCTTCCTCCTCTATTTTTCTTTTCCTTTCTTCTTTTGCAATTCTTTTATTATCTTCTTCTTCTTCTCTTTTCCTTTCAGCATCAAGCAATTCTTGCTTGGCTTCCTCTATCTTTTGCTTTTCAATTTCTATAAGCCTCTTTTCTTCCTCAATTTGTTTCATCTTATCTTCAACATCCTCTGTATCAGGTACATTTGGTTTAGAGTCACCAAATGGATTGGTATCATCAATGTTAAGAATAACATTGGTTTGATCAATCTTCATGGTATCACCACTAACTGATACTTCTATAGTTCTAGGGGTTGGAGGAGATGATGTCCTGGATTCTAACAACATCCGACTAATAATTTTTGTTGTCTCTTTCCTCAACTTATCATTCTCACCAACCATAAATAAGAATGGCCTCAACTTATTCCTTAGTTATAGTGCAAGGTTATTCAGAAATCTCTCAATCTCATCTTCATCATTAGTCTTGTGGATTGTCCTTAGCATAGACTTCTAAAGTTCAAGGTTGTCTTCCCTTGCTAGAGTCTTCTTCTCTACAAGTCTCTCATAGAATTTCTGGTTCACTACTCCCTTGATATCTTTCATACTTAAATCATTCACAATGGTATGTCTTACAATAGAGATATCAATTTGATCTTTCTCAAAGTTATTATATAGATCATTAAATTTGTTCATCTAAACAAAGTTTCCCTCATTGGCAATTGTTGTGTTTATCTTTTCAATCTTCAGCTTCCATGGTTGTTGAGCTTTTTCGAATACTTGTTTAGGTGGAGTCACCTTCTTAGCTTACTTGATTTCTTGTTCCTCAATTTCCTCATCACTACTGGATTCAATTGTCAACAATGCCTTCTACTTCTTTCCAGGTCCTAAAGCCATCTGTTTGACTCTCTTAGTCTTTGTTGGCACTGCTTCAGCTAATCTCTCTTATTTTCTCTTATGGTCACTAGGATGAAGATCAAATATTGCTTCATATGGTATAATTTGTCCCAAAGTTTTCTCAGCAACTGAAACTAACAAGTGTTGAATATTTAATACACCTTGTTTCAATGTCTATCTCATAGCCTCAGATTCACTCTTTGACATTCTGGCCTCAGATAATGCCTTCTTCATAATTGACTCAAGCTTCTTGTGAGATGCCTTCTCCAAGGTTACTTGATGAGCATGCTTTGTGATCTTATCAAATGTACCAAATCTGTACTCAACTTTATCTATCTCAGAATTCAACAATAAATTAATGTAGCCAACTACAACATCATCACTCAATTCATAGCTCAAAGGATCCAAAAATGTTTCCCAAGGTTCTACTACTCGAATGTATCTATAGTCAGTAAAAACTTAAATACATATGTCCTCCTTGAACCTATCCACAATTGCAGGTGAGATTCTAAATCTCTATTTCATCTCATTTTGGAATGTTCTCATAATTAGATTACCACTATTTAACACCTTGTCTATAGGGTGTCTTCTGCATACATCTGATATCTTTTCCATAGTGCATCTATCACTACTCATAATATCTGTTACTAACAAGTAAGGAAATCTCTTTAACACATGAAAGAATATGTGATTAATCAATGATTGGAATCTAAATACACCATTTTTTATTCTCTTAATCTTTTCAAGGTTCTCCAAGAGTTGCATCCTTAGAATTTCACTCAAATTCACTTGTTCTTTCTCAACACAAATCTTGTAAGATGAATATATAAATCCAACTAAAAGTTCATCTATCTTAGAACTTGCACATACTGAATAAGCTATTATTCTGCTAAGAAATCTCACATCATCCTACTTGATGGAGCTGATTACCATAGCCTTCCCATTGTAAACTGCCTTAGTGTAGCTTTCTACTTTCTTCTTAACCAAATTTTCTCCTATGGGTACACTGCCTTGTTTGCTAAGACCAATTACCTCATGTATAAGGTTGGTAGAAATGTCTACTACATTATCTTGCATCCACAACTTACCATCATGTATCCTACTTAGTATAATTTGAGTCCATTCATCTGTATCTAGTTCTTGGTAAAAATGATATGTAAACAAGTCCAATTCACTCAAATGTTCAAATCTGGCCTTCATTATCATCTCATGGTTAAAGACCAATCCCATATCCTTATTCATATATTCACTGCCAATTGACTCAAACTTGCAATTCAAATAGTTTTCTACATCTTCCAAATAGACTACATTGTTCGAGGTGATAGACAATGCAAAATTAGGGTTTCCATCACTAGGTTTTATGGAAAATACCTTAAACATAGGTGTATCCTCATTCTCAACACTGTGAACAACTGACATATCCATAACTCTTATCAACAATATCCTTTACCAAACAAATATTGCAAAAAAATGATAAAATACCTCTTTCCAAAAATAGGGCTTGCTTTGAAATTTCTCTCACAAGTCACTTTAGAATGCACTTCACTTTGAATAAATTTGCAATGAATTAGAATCAATTCTGTACTCCATTTATGCATCAACTTGAAACTGCATTAATTGCATACTTCGCAAACATGAAAAAGTTGTTATTTGTGTTTTGCAATCAGATAACTGTCCAGAATCATCTGTCTAATCTTCAAATGTCACCCAAGGTTTACTATGGCCTCCTTTCATCATGAAAAACATCCTCAAAGATTCGCATCACAAAATTCTCTGCAAAAATGTACTTTCATCTTCTATTACAAAATTACTCTTTACTGTAATACCAATAACCCTAAAACTCATCATAACTTGTTTAGATGAGCTCCAAATTACAAGCAAGCTTAGGTACCATCTAAACACAACTAGATACATCTTTTCCCAACTTCGCTACCTATAATTTGATCTCTGAATGAAGTTCTCAAATTCTGATGCTGTGAACAAGCTTAATCCAACTTAATTGAATCAAACTCGACAACTAACTTTGATTTTTCTGTCTCATCATCATCTAACTTTTCTTTTGAGATATATGTACCTTTCATGAATGCTTCATTAAGCTCTTCTTGAAGTTCACCCACAATGTTTCTTTGTTCTTCATTGTTGGATCTAGAGTTCCTTTCATGGTTCCTTTTGTCATTCCTTTTGTTTTTGAAGTTTCTTCCATTATTCCTTCTGTCTCCAAATTTTCTGTCCATTCTATAGTACTTTGTTGTGTGTTCGAAGTTATTGCATAACTGGCATACAGGTGCTCTACTTCTAGGATTCTGTTGATCATCAAGTGCATGAAAATTCTGAGCAATGTGTCCTAAGCTGTTACACTTATAACACACAATCTATCTTCTATCATCATAAGATCTTCTTTTCCTCAATGTCCTTTTATTAGATCTTCTTCTATTTGCAGGGTTAGTGTTTCTAGACATTCTACTATTTCTTCTATCATTATCATACTTAGGTTTCCTACAATCAATTGCATTATGGCCCATACAATGACAATTATGATAATAAAAGTCCTTAACATGATTAAATGACTTATTAGTAAAATCTCTTTTTATATGATCTATTTCATTACATAAAAAGCACTTACCTCTAAATTCGTACCTAGTTTCCTTGGGAGTCTCCACTTGCTTTGATTCATCCAAGATTTCAATTTCCTTGTTTTGCTCAACTTCTTTAGGTTTCTCAAAAGATTGATCAGATTCAATCTTATCATCAGATTTGTTTTTTTTCTTTCGGATCTGATCTAATCTCAGGTTTCTTTGCAGACATGTTAATTAGATAACCAAGACTAGTCTTATCATAAGAAGGTCTCTGTATAGACATAGAATCATCAAGTTTTTTTTGCTAGAATGGAGTTTCTTAAGCCGTTGTTTGCACTGTGTCAATTCACCTTTCACAATAGTATTGTACTTATGGAGTTCTTCATGATCTTCTTTCAATGTTTCAAGCTTATATGTTTTCTTTGCCAAACTTGCTCTCATATTTGCATTTTTTATTTTCAAATTAGATTCAATTTTGCTAGGATCATTTCTCAAAGTCAACTTCAAATTTGTAATCTTCAATTCATGCTTCAAGATCTTGTACTCAATCTTCAACTATGAATAGTCATCATCAGTAGAACTTCCAGATTCAGTAGATTTAGGTTTTGATTTCAGATGATCAATCTTTTCCTTCAACTAACCAATGTATACTTTGGAATCTTCATAGATGTCCTTTATCTTATCTCTTTCTTCAATGAGGTGATCAATTTGACCATGCATAACAAAGCAATAAAGTAATGTGGAATAGTAACAGTAACAATGCACAAAGATAACTCATAACACCATATTTTGTTAACTAGGGAAACCTTGGCCAAGGGAAAACCCCGGTGGGGGATAATACTCACTAGATAATATATTGATATATATGTTCCTTGTTAGAGGCTGGATCCTATTAGGAGTCAATGAGAAAATTTAGTATAACGATCCCTATTAGGAGACTTTGAGTCTCTATTAGGAGATTCCAACCCTATTAGGAGTTTTAGAGTAATGTGTGTATGTAAGATGAGCCCACTACCCAAACATGTAATTTCAACTACAAGAAGAGCTCACTGCTCATACAAGTAATCTATTATTATTTTCCTTCCTTGTCTAATCTTTGATCTTTAGCTTGATCTCATATCACTAGATAGTTCATTCAAAACTTTGCATATATTGCTTTCACAAAAGTTCACTCACTTCACAATCTTACTTGATAACACTTGAATACAAGCACTACTTCCTTCTTATCTCAAGAAGTCTTTTACATAAATACCATGCCTTTACATAAAATATTGTTGGGTCGACTAAGACCATAATTCACTTTTCCAAGTTAGAGTAAACATCTAGGATGTTGGCCCTAATTAGACAAACAATTCTTTCCTATTGTTTCATTGTCCTACTTCATCAAAACACAATTAACTATGTTTCATACAGTCCATACAAATTTTTGAGGTTATACACATCATCATCAACATGTATACTATCTCCATGTAACTTCACTTGCCATAATATGATGTCTGCAACATGTTATAAACAAAACAATACATTGTTGTAAACCAAACTCTATACTTGGACCATTTTCTGATAGCCAAACACTAAGTATCTTTATTTTTGAGGTTTCCTATCAACATGTACATCATGTGTTTCCATTAATGACAATAATTACATATCACAATTAGCAAATTGTGAAAAATATTGTGTTTCGATCAATGTCAAAGAGGGAGATTGTTGATAACAATTATTCAATTGTATATTGTCATTGATGTTACAAAAATCTTATACTCTAATTGAGCACTACCAGTTGGAACCGAGTTTAGAAGACTCCCGTATTCACTAAGAAAAATTTTAGAAGAAGAGAAGTTCAAGAGTTCCTATGTAAATTGAGTTTGGTCGGTTACTAAAGGAGTTTAGTGTAAACTAAGTTAGGTCGGTTACCAAGGAACTTAGTGGTAACTGAGTGACCTAGTTTTAGCCAATCTCTAGTAGATTAGTTTTATCTATTTTTTGGTTTATGAAAGCTGACTCAGTGCATGTTATTTGTTTTTTTGTAAGGGTATTCAAGCTGACTTGATATTGGATTTCATATAAATGAAAGGTCAAAATGTGGATTAAATAGTATGCAAGAAGAGAAGAAGATTGGATGTAAATAAAGAAGGATATCTGATTAACAGAAAAGTATCCAAGGAGTTGCAAAGAACATTCTAATCAAGGAGGATCCAAAGGATAAGCCAAAATAGTGATCTAAATCTACAATCTAGTTGCTTCATAAATTAGGTCAATCTCTCTCTAACAATTGCAGCAGTGAAGAAATCTCTTATTAGAGTTGACTTTACAGTCATTTTGCAAATCCTCTAACCAAGTGGCATTTCTAGATTGAAGTGTCTTAAGACCTCTAACAAGGCCACTCCTAACAAGGTGATTTAAATCCTTTAACATGTTCATAGCTAATAGTGTTTTTTGTAACCTTTAACAGGGTTTCCTTCTAATAGGGCTCACTTTAGAAGAGTGAAAAGTTGTAACTAGATGCATTGGTGGTTTTCCTAAATTGGGTTTCCATATTAAATCTTGGTATCACATGTGTTCATGTTATTTTCTTATTGCTTTATCTTTCTGCAACTAAGTTACTAAAGGTTAATACACATTAATATATCATATTGTTTTGTTAACCGAGTTACAGTTCATATCTAGTTCTAACCGCGTTATGTGTTTTAAGGAAATTTTATTGACATCTAAGGGGTTTGGAATTGTTTTAGTGGTAACTGATTCACCCCTCCCCTCTCAATTACTCTTATATTTGTAACATATACATCCCTACATTTACACAAATTCTAGAAAACCTCAACTTGGTCTTGGAGCTAGCGGTTAAATCTACCTTAATGAAGTGTTTAAAGGAATCTCCAATCCTTTTGAACACTCTCTCATCCCAATATTCTAGCAGAAGCTTAGGTAACCTAACCCAAACAAGCACCAAATTAAATAAGTCTCGATTAGGTCAGAATCCCATTTTTCATCTAGTGATTGTCAATAGATACTTTCCATAGTGACAAGAGTTTTCTGGGATGATGTTTTAGTCTGTCTCTATAGTTAATTTGAATAGGAAAAGGGAGCTTGTCATCGCCAAGGCTGTTACCAATCCAAACAGTCTCCATCATGAAGAGCACCATTTCCTAACCATGTCCACATTAGGTCTAAAAGAAACAAATTTACCAACAAGGCTCAAGGTGAGTCCTGAGGAAATCGAGTCAACCACAGAATCTGAGAGAGAAATCTCTGGCTCTGTAACACTTGAAACCATCGTTGGTTTCACCCCAATCTCGACATGACTCTTGGATCCAACAACCACCTCCTTCCAGTTTGGTTTAAGGCGATCTATTCTCATGTGACTCAAATCCTCCATGGGTCCCCTCAGAGGTTGCGGTCCCAAACATGCCAACTTATTTGAGACTTTCCATGCCCAAAAAGCAAGGGAAAAAACTCATGAACATAGATATGCAAACATAATAACTTAAGCATGCAACAAAACATGAACAACATGAGCTGAGGGATTCCTACCTTCAAAATCAAGTTATGGAAATTGCACAAATTTGAGAGGGTTTGAGTGTTCACCCAACCTCTAGTTTTAGATTAGAATTTAGGATTGAAGGAGAAGGAGAGGAAAAGGGCATGACAGGACTCTAAACGCTTCTGCCAGGTTAAAACCCTGAGTAGAACAAGACCCATCTTGGGCATTTTGGGTATTAGTAGAAAGAACCAAAAAAAGGTCCAGACAATCCTGCACCTGATCCAGGGAGGAGGGAGGGGTGGGGCAGGGAGACTCCATCCCCCTGAGGATGACGGAGGCATGCACCTAGGTTGCAGTCAGGTGCAAAGGTGGGAAGTTGCAAAGCAATGAAGAGCAATACATTTGATAAATTTGTTATTATCGATACTGAACATTTTTTATCCTTCAAAATTTCCCTCTAACCATCAATTCTTTATATGTGCCATAAATGTTTCGTCTTGAAACCACTTTTTTTTTGGATGGATTTCAGGAAGGTTTATGTGGTGTTGATATTTCTAATTTGACTGGATAATGATCTAATCCTACATTTGGAAGTATTGAAGTTTGAACAGAGTGCTTGAAGTTTCTAAGATCACCTTTAAAGATAAATCAATTATTATTATTGAACTTTATTATTATTACAACATTCATTTATTTTCACATTCATATTTTTTCTACAATTTTTTACTTTATAAAATATTTCTAAAAAGAAGTTAAAATTTTATAACTTAAATCGGTTCCAAGCCTTAGATTTTATATTTCAATGTCTAATAGAATACTTATATATAATACTTAGTTACATTAAAAAATTGAAATTTCTAATAGAATAGGTAGATATAAATTAATAATGTTTAATACTTACTAGATGTAAAATGTTAAAACTAAGTGTGCTGCCAATTAAATATATTACAAATAACATTAGCTAAAGTTATCTTTTCATCTTTTTTCACTCCCTATCTCCTCTCATTCTTTATTTCAATTTTTTTGATGAATAGTCCTGTTCTATTAAAAAATATACTAAGAATACAATTCACAAAAAAGGGGTCAGGGGATACAAGATCACCCTTTAAGTCTCTTATTCTTTACAAATCTAATCATGTGTCATTTAAAGTTTCTTTACTCAATTATAAAAGATCAGAATAAATTGTTCGAAAAGAATGCCTAACTTTTTACAACAAGATTTCACACAATTATATTCTAGAGATTATCATGTTAGATGCAGGGGATGAACCAGTTTCATCAATTTAGGGGTTAATGGCACATTCAATGGGAACGGTCGAAAATCTTCCAGACTTATCTTTGCAGTAGTCGTAAAACATATCATTTTTCTGAACCCTTTTGATCTTATTGAGTTGATCTTGATTGAGGCCCTCAAACTCTAGTTGCTCCCACCAACGTCCAACACAGGGGGTAGGTGAAGATAATTCTCTGCACCTATCCACTTTGAAAGCTTCAAAAGATGCAATGAAAGGTGCTTTGCTCCAATCTATTTTCACTTTCCCGCCATTTGTGGCCCAGTCTTCCCCATTCCAAATGGTGGAGATTATTTTCATCGGTCGATTATGAGGATACGGGAAACCCAAAGATTCATTGTTTCTAAAAGCCCTAATGGGAATCGCATCCACACTAAATTTGTTTTTAAATTATAGAATGATATCAGGTACAATTATGCAAACATTTGCAGTCATAGCTTAGTTGAATAGATATTTGATTCACGAAATATAGAAATTGAACATAATGGGAAACTCTTTTATACGGATAAATTGGAAACACGTATATTTTTTATTAGATAATCGTTATAAATCAGAAGATGAGGGTTTTGAAAGAGGAAATTATGGTTAACCCATTTAATGTTTGGTAGAAATCTCGTTGGTTGCACAAAGGCCCTGTAATAACCCTTACCAATGGGCCACTAAAAATTACCAATGCTGAAGTATGAAATTCTGTGCAATGTAAAATACTGAATACATAATAAGCAATTTAAACACTTGACAAGCAATCTTCAGATTCTATCTTCTACAAAGGATGCAATGCAAAGAGTCTTCACTATTTTAATTACTCTTTAATGTTTTGTTACATGCAATAGTCTTTAATTAAAATATGCAAAGTAGACAGTGACTGGTTTTTTAATAACTATGATAGCAATGATTGAAATTTCAAACCCTTATTACAATTGTGACTTCCATTCACTCAACTAATTGTTATATTGAAATAAGGAGAACCTGGATTAATGCCAATGAGATTGGCTGAATGATGAATGATGCAAGTCCTCCAATGATAAATGATGCAAGAACCCCACCACAAGACTCCAAAAATTGTCAACCTTTAAACAAGTCTGAATATTCAATGAAGCCCAATATGAAATGGCTGAATACCACCTCCAATGTGCAACCCTTCAGAAGATCTTTCACTTCCTCAGTTATGCGATCTACTGGGAGGTATCGTTCCCAAAGACCAATAGACTATCAAAAACCCTTGGCTTCACAATAGACCATGTGATTGTATTCACAATCTGATGTCAAGAGAAATAATAAAAATTAGATGCTAAGAATGAAGCCCCGGATGCCTATTTATTCTTTTTTCCTTAATAGGTCGTCCTCCTTTTTAATTTTAATTCTTTTTTCTCTGCTTCTTCTAGCAACTTCTAGAACATTACTTTATATTATTTATTAAGTGACTTTATAAGATATTTTATAATTCAAGTCACTTTATTAAATTAATTAAATATAAAGTTACCTTTTAATATTTATTTATTTGATAACTTTATAAATAATTAACTTAATACCACTTATTTATTTAATTAAAATAATTAATTAGTCATCCTCATAAATATTATTATTTTGGACAACTTAATTAATTAAATTAATCAAATCAAATTACAGCTAAAATGGGGACATTATAGTCTGCCCCTCCTGTAATTGCTTGTCCCCAAGCAATCTCAGCAACAAGTACCATTCTCCTCCACCTCGATCCCAAGTGAAGACCTGTGTAATGTCTCAATCATCACCAAATAGCTCTTGCATCATTTGCTCAATCCATCTATCATTTTGTCGTACCAACTCAATACCACCAACACATTCCATTGGCCTAAGTGGAATGTACAACCCAAGTCTGCAACAATGGTGAACACTCCCGAATGAAACTGTACCCAGTATGGAGAATCCACATACTATACAACTCCTTGTAGAACCCAAATCAACTGAACCTACCTCCAGTGGAAATGAATCAAACATGCCAATACTAGTATCGAGGATAGATATATCCTCATCTCCACTGCCTCTATCAACCTTGACCATGGATAGTCTCGGAACACCAAACAACACAACTTGTGATTGTACAGAATCTGGTAAAGACTGCAGTCGCTCTAACTCCATGGTCACCTCAGCCAAATGAAACTATGACTCCTTGAAATCTAGCTGTGTATTCTTAAGAAACTCAGAAGTCACCTCGAGCTGCTGAGTAAGCTCACTCACCTCATCTTCCTTGGTCAATAATCTGTCATATGTTGTACTACCCCACTCCATAAGATAATCTTTGTCGGCTACCAACTGCATATAATTCTATCTTAGAATTTGAATAGCCCCCCATAAAGAGTGGATCTCTATCAAGGAAATATAATTTCCTCCCTTCTCATCACTAGTAGGAGAACCCCATCCATAAACTGCTAACAACTGATGAGCAACATCGAAATGCTCGCAAGCGATAGCAATGTCTCGCTCACTAACTCTCAGCTGACTAGACACATGATTGTGTTGGCTGGTTGAACTCCTATATTTTACCCCTAGTACACTGTCTAAAGGAGTAACCTCATAATAGCTATCATCTGTAATACTGCCATCCAAATTCTGCAGACCAACTAATGAACTCGTATTATCATACGGAGTCACTGAAGCATCAACATAAACCTTTATATCAAAGGAACCCACTGAAGAGACTACGTCCTCAACACTGCCAACAACATCCTCTTGGGTGTCATCTATAATAATCAAATCCTGGGACTCTTCTGTAAACTCTATAGTGCAAAAAATACTACTACCAAAGAATGATAGATATCTCTGATCAAAACAATCCCAAGTACTAAGATAAGGATCCCAACATCCAATCCATGAACAGAGATCAACTGGAAACTCAAGTAAATTTCTCACCTGCGTAATGTGAACAATACCAACTGACTTCACGTACCTTCTACTATACCCATTACAATCTTTGAATCTGGAATGTGAATGTTAGACATACTCATATCATCATCAACATGTGACTTGACTATAAAAGAAAGTTGAGTCCCTGCCATACACACTAACTCTTGACCTGAACTCAACTCTAAACAAAGCTCATCCACATGTCTCTCAGAATCTTGGAGAGCCAACTGAGTACACACCAAGGAATTTCGAGTATCCTCCAGCTCATGAGAAAGCTGGTCAACCTCCTCTTCCTTCCTCTTCAATGCATCTAAATAGATTCCTGCAAGATTAAAGAGATGATTGTGATCTGAAAATAGATATAAAAAACTTACCTTCATAGCTTCCATGCCTTCCTTGATCTATTGTAAGTTGTCACAAGAAGAACTTGTTGTGACTCCTTTTTTTCTCTCCTACAGTTGAATCATCCAAATGTGATTCTTGATCAATCCATGCATCCTGTCATGATGAGATAAAGCCACGACAATATCCTTTTCCTTCATCTTTAGGTGGCTTGCCAAAACAAGTGAAGAACTACTAGCCTCTATCTCATGTGAAGAAGCATCCAACTATGCCTGATACTCATTTTCTGCAAAGTCCTGACTGCTCATGATAGTATCCTCAACTGTTGTAACTTCATTTAGACCAACTGTACTAGAATCACTATTTGCATCAATCAAGCAATCTGGTGTGCCTGTGATATCACCCTCATATGCCCCTGACTCAATCTACAAAACATCTTTAATCACTTCTGCCTATGAAGGTGACACAGATAAATCATTTCTTAAATGTTTGCTAATGTCACCCTGTACTGGATCAGCATGTCTATTAAACTCCTCATACAAGTTTCTTCCTGTCATAGGGAAAGTACTTCGATCCTTAGGCCTATTTATTAGACTCTTTAACCACGTACTTGCCTCAGGTGACATATTCCTCTTTTTTGTCCAAGTCCACCATAAATCTTCTGCCAACAATTTAGAAATTTTACCCTCCTCCTTAAACAAGATTGTAAACATGATGGAGTGCATCGAGGCTAATACACTGCTAGGATGAAGCTCATCAATAAAATTCCAAAAGGTATTAAACATCCTGTGAATGCTACCAATACAACCTACTGACAACATAATGTGTTCAAATCTACACCTTGCAAATACTTCAAGTAGTTTAACCTTCTTTGTGAAATAAGGGTCCCTGATGTCATCCAATTTTTCGAAGCTTTTCACCATGGCATGAAGTACGTCTCTCATAATCTGATCATCATAAGAATTAAGGCCAGCTATTATCCTCATGATTTGACTAATGCAAGAGAGAGCTGCAAGTCTTACCACCTCCTCAGGATGTCTCAATAATCGGGGCTTAACCAACGAATCAAATGCTGGAGATAACATTTTTTGCATAGCATCATGTCTTAACTGATCAATCTTGCCTAAATAAGTTTTGAACTCCTCCAAAGTTCTTAGAAGGTCCTCTGTTTGTTGAAATGGACAGTCTAATTTCTTCTTTGCATTTCGCATTCTTTCTTCCAAATCCTTGTCTCCTGTTAAAGCCATGCTGACAATTGAATTCAATCTGAGATAACCTAGTCAGGTTGGTAGGAAACTGCTCTGATACCACTGTAATAACCCTTACCAATGGGCCACTAAAAATTACCAATGCTGAAGTATGAAATTCTGTGCAATGTAAAATATTGAATACATAATAAGCAATTTAAACACTCGACAAGCAATCTTCAGATTCTTGTGAGGCCTCGCCCCAACCCTTCGTAGCCTTAGTTATTACTTTATCTTTTTGTTACACTCGACCTGAGATGTCGAGACATTATTAGATACTTGAACATATCATATTATTTCATGTTGTGTGATGTTATTTTCAGATATTTGATGTCCGTCATTTAATGCTTTATGTATATGTATGTGATGAATTAAGTAAAATGTAGGATTAACACATTGATTTTGGAATCTTTATGATTAAGGATATAAGTAGTATGCAAGAAACCCTAATTTATGTATGTTTCAATTTATGTAAATTTTTGATACGTATATATATGTATATGTGATTTTCGGGGCTACTGATGGGTGTAATGAGTGTGTAGATATTTTAGTCGAGGAAACTGACGGAGGAACAAAACTGATCTCTATGTGTTAATTTTTTGAAACCTTGTTGTTCATAATTCAAGTATTGTATTGTGAGATGTATGTATGTATCCTTTTTGTGATCAGTTAATGTCAATGTTTGTAACTATGTCCTTTTAGTGTCACTTGACACTCGTGAATTATTTGTGCTCTTTAGCGTGCTAGTTAGGGTTAGCTGTGTAACCCTTGAACCTAAGTCGGTTTAAGATAGTGTTAGTTTGCTAATTGAGTTCTTAATCGAGGTTAGTCATCCCTTAATCTGATTTAGTGCTTAATCTCAATTTTAGAGTTGTTAGTTGGTCCTAATTAATCCCTATCTTTTGTTTGGCTCTTAACCTATTCCTAAGGCTTTAAAACATGGAATATTTATACCCAATGGGTATGGGTATGGGTTAGGGGTCTTTTCAAACCCCTAAGCCCCTTTTATTGACTTTTGAGACCACTCAAAAAGTCTCTTTTTGCTTTTGTACGAAAATTGACAATGGCTACCATGAGTTTCATTACCCCACCTCCACTTAGTGTTTAACCATAGTGAGAGTAGAGTTAGGAGTTTCTAGAATTGCTAGTGGGTGGGAGAAGTTATTGAGCCCTTTGGTGGTTGAGTTGGAAGCTTATTTAGAGGCCCTTTTTGGTCTAGTGGAGGTTGTTACCCAATCTCTACATTTAGAGAGGAGTTCTTGAAGATTGAAGCAAGGAAAGGGAAGCTCTACTCAAACTTGTTCATTGCCAATACCTCTTTGTGAAGGTTGGAATTCTCATCTCCCTTGTTTAGATTTTATTCTTGTTTCATGCTTATGCTACCTTGTTGTTGTTTCAATGTTTGTATGTTTGTGGGTATGTTGGGAAGCTTTGAAAACCATGTTATTTTTGGATGATTTCCTTTCATGTTTATGTTTGCAATTTTCGAGATTTTTCTTGCATGGGTGTTTTGGTATTACTCACCCTTGGAGAGGGAAAAAGTGACCAATTTTGGGAAAGGTCTATTTAGTCAGACTCCAACCAGTGTAGAGTCTCTTCTCAGGATGAGAAGAGGGAGAAAGGGTAGGGTGTTATGGGCCCCTACCTGTCAGCACAAACCTTGTATGATTTTTGTATGTTGAAATGGAAGAACAAAAGTTCTTGGTTTATAGCCCCGATTGGGCATCTGTTGGTGTTGTGCTTGACTTCTCCTGGTTGGAAGAATCCACCTTTCTCTAGTTTTGATTCATTGTGAATCCTATTGTGTAAACCATGTACGAATATGTATGCTTGATTGACTCTTGGTTATGCTTGGTTGTCACCCGATCAGATTTTGTTTCCTCCATGGTTCTAGAAACGTGTTGCAAAAATAGTTATGGATCCCTTGATGAGGGTCATGAAGAAAATTCAATTGAATTTTTGTAATTGGGATTGATATCCTATGTAATTTGTTTTTCAAACTTTGTTGTAATGGCAATGACACCGGGTTTTCTTCCTAGTTCTTTCCTGGTTGAGCCCTTGAATCAGGTTTGCCAATAAAATTGGTGTTTTAGTATAATTGCTTGTCATGTGATTTAATTGTAAATTTTAAACTGGATGGATGCACATCAAAATAAGATGGAAATAATGTCGATTTAACTAGGCAAATTTTAAGTTTACTTCTATGTTGGAAACGAAAATTATATCATGGATGTAGATTCAGTTTGATTGAGCAAATTATTAAGTTTTTCCTTATTCGATAAATATGAAAATTTATGTTAAGGAAAGCAAAATGATTATAGTTAGTAGTTCTATTTAGGATGTTTAGGAGATAAAATTTAATCATGTTTTTATAAGACATAAAATAATGTATCAATGTTTAAAGCTATTCAAAAATGTATACCTTAAAAAAATATATACATGGTTTTGAAATCTACTTAGACAATTTTCTAAAAAAAAAGGGTGTGCTTCAAGAGAGTAAAAACTCTCTGCCTTTTGTATGAGAGAAGCATTTAAATGTCTTTTGTGACAGAGAATAAAAAAGATTCCCACTTTATCCCTTTTGTTTTATAAAATTTTTGTATTTAAAATTATAAAGAAACAAATAATAATAAAATCTATTTAAAAAGGAAAGAAATTATACTTAACACTTTTCCTAATATCTTCTCACCCATAAAACTTTATGAGTTTATTTCATACCCTTCTCACCATGGTGGACGTCAGTCTTGGAATGATTGTTTCAAAAGGGGTTTTTTTAAAAAGTGTTTTCTTTGCTTGTCAACAAATCAACATGGGGGAGGAGGGGGGGGGGGGGGGGGGGGTGGGTGACGTCACCCTACCCCCATGTCCCATCCACCTTTTTCTTTCTTAGTTGGAGCGCTCAAATGTTCTTTTATTTTACCCATGTTATGTTAGCAAGGTGGGCAAGTTGTGTTTACTTTATAAAATTTTTGGGGCTTGCGTTTGTTTGGGCGGCCACCTTGGGACAGAGGTACTGACGCAAGTCAGTACTAAGGCCAGTGCACTTATCAAGCGTTGCCCATGGAGAGGGGATGGGGGGGGGGGGGAAGTGTAGGTGTAGGGTAGCTTAGGGTATGGGGGGGGGGGAGTTTGAGTTAGTAGTTGTTTTTTTTTAAAGTTAGATTAAGTTATGATGTTAGTGATAGTGTTTAGTTTAGTTTTGAAATTAAATTGGTTAGTTTTAAATTTTAAGATAGTTTTAGTTTGAGTATTATGTTAGGTTAGGTTAGTATTATTGTTAATTAAATTAAAATTGGTTAGTATTAGTTAGTAGTATTAGTTATTAGTGAGCTTTTATGGTTAGTTTAATACTAAATTTAGAATTGTGTTAGTTTTTACCTTGTCATTAGTTTTTAGTTAGTTGTTATAGGTTTTGTTTAATTTTTTAAATTATTATAGTTTTATTTTAAGTGAAGTTAGTTAGTTAGTTTTCAGAATGTAACTAAGTTGTTATTAGTAGTTAGTTAAATTTATTTTAAATTGTGAGATAGTATGAGTTAGCATGTTAGTTACAAATAGGTTTTAATTTATTAAAATTGTTTTTAGTTGGTAGTATATATTACGTTTTATCGTTACATTATGTTATTGGTTAAATTGTTATTACTTTTGAATTAGTTAAATTTAATGTAATTTAGTTAGTTTTATCATTAATGTTATTTAAATCTAAGTATAGAAGGGTTGATTGCCTTTTTGGAAATAAGTTAAAATGGGAAATTTGTTTAATTAATTTTTCTTTTCAGATACATTGTTATTTAAGTAAATTTCGCATATCATTATAAGTTAATGTAATATCATAAACTTTTGTCTATATCAACTTAATAATGAGAGTAGTAATTTAACAATGTCAAGAAACTATACCTAAAACTGTGAGCATAACCTTATCATCTTAGTGCATTTTATTTATCTTCAAAAAAATTTGGTGTTTTTGCCCTTGTAGTTTGGGCATGACAATTCTATCTTCTACAAAGGATGAAATGCAAAGAGTCCTCACTGTTTTAATTTCTCTTTAATGTTTTGTTACATACAATAGTCTTTAATTAAAATATGCAAAGTAGACAGTGACCGGTTTTTTAATAACTATGACAACAATGACTAAAATTTCAAACCCTTATTACAATTGTGACTCCCATTCACTCAACTAATTGTTATATCAAAATAAGGAGAACCTGGATTAATGCCAATGAGATTGACTGAATGATGAATTGAAACCTTAGATCTGTTCTTGACCTGCCCCTATACAACCTGCCAACACTACCATACCTGTACGGCTCTGTGCAATTTCTAGTAGAATTCGTAGCCTTCAAACATAGTGCCTAATCTGGTATGGACTGAATTGCCTAGGTTCAAGGAAGACAATGCAATAGGTAGCATGAAGTTTGGACCAGGTATGAGGAACTTATAACCATAAATATGCTTCCCAACTTCCCTTCGAAATTCTCCAGTTTTGCAACAATTTGTGTAGATGGCAATTTATTCAACTCTTGCAAGTCCTCCAATGATAAATGATGCAAGAACCCCACCAAAAGACTCCAAAAATTGTCAACCTTCAAACAAGTTTGAATACTCAATGAAGCCCAATATGAAATGGCTGAATACCACCTCCAATGTGCAACCCTTCAGAAGATCTTTCACTTCCTCAGTTATGCGATCTACTGGGAGGTATCATTCCCAAAGACCAATAGACTATCAGAAACCCTTGGCTTCACAATAGACCATGTGATTGTATTCACAATCTAATGTCAAGAGAAATAATAAAAATTGGATGCTGAGAATGAAGCCCCGGATGCCTATTTATTCTTTTTTCCTTAATAGGTCAACCTCCTTTTTAATTTTAATTTTTTTTCCTCCACTTCTTCCAGCAACTTCCAAACATTACTTTATATTATTTATTAAGTGACTTTATAAGATATTTTATAATTCAAGTCACTTTATTAAATTAATTAAATATAAAGTTACCTTTTAATATGTATTTATTTGATAACTTTATAAATAATTAACTTAATACCACTTATTTATTTAATTAAAATAATTAATTAGTCATCCTCATAAATATTATCATTTTGGACAACTTAATTAATTAAATTAATTAAATCAAATTACAGCTAAAACTGGGACATTGCAGGCCCTCAAAGTTTTGAAACATCAAACAAAATGGGAAAAACAAACGCAAACAATTTCATATTGAGAAGAATAAAATAAATGATCTGCTTTTGGTTCCACAGGATTGAGTAGTTATGGAAATCTATTGATGGGTCAAACCAGAGTCGAATTCTTTGCTCTCTATTTCCAGATCCATTTACAAAAATGTTGGTCTACAAATGATAACCCTTTCCAGGCAGGTTTCCCAAAAATTTGAAGTCGATCTCATCATGAGATGTTGAATCTGATATTTTAAACTTGTGGAATAGGATTGATATTTTAAACTAGTGTTGTAAATGAAAGAAATATTTACATTAGATAGGTTTAACATTTTTCTTAGAAAATAAAAAATATCCAAAAAGTATTTTTCAAGACAAGAGCCGAGCTTATCACTCAAAAAAATTAATGAATATTTGTATAGAGGACTCTAGTCTGCAGGTAAGCAGTCCATAGTTTCTTTCTAAATTTTTTTTACGTGGAGATAATCTATATTACTAAAACTTTCTGGTTATGAGACTTGCTTACATACATAATATGCTATGACTGTTCCTGCAGAATTTCCAGCTATCAGCTTAATTTTCATGTTAAAGTTCCCAAACAGATATTTATATTTCGAGATAAAACCAGACCCTGAAACAACCATTGAAAGACAATGTTAGTTTTGTTCTAATTAAGTTTTCATAAACATTGTATTATACAATATACAATCTTCTTGATTGTTACAATGATAAGTGGAATACCTAAAGCTTTGTCCAAAGAGAGCTCTACCGTCTCTCCATTATTTAACATGGTCATTTCCCCATGAGATATCAAAGCTGTCATTGACGGAGGAGGATTCTCCTTGTGAGGAAAAGTGTAGAATGAGCATCAAAAGTGAAGAGGCATACCGTCCACCTCTTTTTAAAACTAAAAGCTTCTGACAAGTCATCTTCATTTGCAAATACTGGAAGTAATTTTTTTAGTTGCTTTACCTTACTAGACATTAAGGGAACAAATTCTGACAGAGCACCCTTCTCTCAATGTCTTTATGTTTCTATATACTGTTCAATATGCCATACTATTGATGAAGGTTGTACAAATAGTAAATACACTGAAGATAAAAGGAACTATCAATGCAAGTGACATTTATGGTTGTAGCTGGAGTCATACTATTTTTCAGTGGTGGAATCCATTCCACTTATAATTGTCAAATATTCTGAATAGAGAACATTTTTTCATGTTTTTTGGTTTTTTATGGTAGAAAATTGAATGTAGTATAAAAGATAAATAACATATTCTATATAGAATTTGAAAATCATGATACTGAATAAGTTTCTACAATACAAAATTTATACGCAACTGTTATGCTCTATCAGATCTGTTAGCGAAGTTGAATGATTCTTAGAGAGTCTATTAGCGATCAAGCTTTTTCGACTGCAATACTCTCCTATTGTAAAGGACAAAACTTAGATTATACCCCAACTCCAGACAAATTTCGTGAAAGAGATATCCTCAAATCCTCAGCTTTTAGCCAAAAAGATTCAGCCTAAAATTCATACATATCAATAGTAAATAATTTTTGCTTCCCTTAACCTATTTTTTATAACTACTGGAAAATATTAATCTAGAGTTATTACCAGGGTAAGTAACTATTTTTTTGTAACTGGCATAAAATTCTCTGAACCGTACTAGTTATATGAATGAGTTTGGTGTTAACTTAAAGCTATGAACGATTGTAGGAACTAAATTTCATAAAACTGGGTCCCATACATTAACCAAGATAGCATTTTCATGCTCCTCTGTTGGACAATCAAATGATTTTTCTTTTTTGGCTTAATATAATTCAACAGTTCTTGAGTTGAGGTGGACATTTACTATTGGTTTTAGAAGAATAGTCGGTCATCTGAGGAATCATGAAATGAAGAAAGGTATTTGTTCTTTTCATTTACAGGTCTGAGATAGTTGTTTCCAAATTTTATTCCATTAGAATAGATTACAACTGGCCCATATCTGATATAAAAGTCATATGCAAGGCTTTCTGTCGTACATGTCAGGAGCATTTAAGGTCTTGGAAAGTATGGACCTACTTTCTTCATGGAATTGATGATCTGATGAGATATAATAGCTCTAAATTAGGGAGAGGGTTCAGTAGTTCCACATGTTATGGTTTAATTATAATTGTGATAAAAGTAGCAATAAGGTGTAATGATTATTCTGTTAGGAAGATTTAACCTTAAAACTATATCAAAATAATAGTTAAAAAAGAAAATAAATGTTGTTTTAAAGTTCAAATTTGTTCATTTTTACAAACATAAATTTTAAAAGTTTAATATTTGGTTCAAGGGGTTATAGTTGGTTGAAGCGATAACTTCTTATTGTGGAGACCCTAGTTCAAATTCCAAGAGGGACATCTTTGTGGAATTCTAAGTTGTGACTCTTGGTCTTCCAAATGTTGTTTCTAATGTGGTTTCTCAAAAGGAGCTTCAAATTTCAAAATTTAAATGGGTCAGCTATTTTCAATCCAATGATATTTTACCAACTCTCACATCAAAACTTTTCACCTCAAATCCTTACAAATATTCAAATAAAACATCAAAGCAAATAAAAACATCATTAAAATTTTGGAAGCAATTTGTTCATTATTTTATTTAGTTTCATTATATTTTTAGTTGTAATTGGATTTCATTTAAGATATGTTAAAGAGGGGTGTGTTTTTTTTTTTTTGATCGGTAAGAAGTCGAAGCCAATATTCATTATTATTATGTGATGTGATCAATTATTATTATTATTATTATGCTTGTGTAGAGTTGAACCCAAAATCTCTCGGATAAGAGGTTACCGTTGTGTTGTAGGCTCTTGCCTATTAAAGAGGAGTGTTGATCTTATATAGTAAAGATGAATAAAGATTCTTTGAACTAATTTTCTCTAGCAACACTTTTTTTTTTGCCAATATTTTGGATCTTAGCAATTCAATCTAGTATATTAGTGAAGGAAACGAGCTTACATAAAGCTAGGGTTTCCACTTTTAGGCATTCGTGGATCTCCTAGTAGGGATTAGAGAGAGAAAATTGGTCCAAAAGTAACACTACCTGATACTTGCTACGTTCATGTGTGGTCGGCTATTAGTAGATGTGTTTTCATTTTTTAGACTTGGTCTATTCCCCTATTCTAATCGTTAAAATTCCTTCTAGTTGCCATACAAATGATGAAGTTTTGAAATATATAATTTCTTTATAGATCATAGCATGTGACGTAAAATACTTTACATTTATATTGAAATAAATGACTTACTCAAATACAATATTATTATGATAATAATAAAAAGTTTGTCAATTTGTATAAGAATGTATATTTTTTCTTCAAATGAAAGATTTATTTTATGTTGGACCATAAAATGTTGCTTAAAATACATATTAAAAAGAAAAATTTACACAATCTTATCTAAAATATAAAATATAAAGAATAAAAAAAAAACAAGTAAATTTTCCTCTCTTTTTTTCAAAATTTATGAAATAAAATAAAATACATTTTAACTAAATTTAAAAATATGTTAGCCCATAAGAATTATATTTCAATATTTTTTTGAAATTGAAAAATGATCATTCTCATTCTAAGAAAAAGAAAAAAATAAAGATAATCTTGAAATGTAAGGGCCTATTTGGCAATGGGAATATGAGTGGAATAGGCATATGTAAACTCTTTAAATTTTGAATTCTCCATTTGGGTACATCAAATTGGAATTGCAAAAGGAATACATATTCCAATTTTTGCCCAAAAATGAGCATTTCCAATTCCACCTGTTTAGGTGGAATTGGAATACATATTCCTATTCTAGTTTTATTTATTTTATTAAACATAAATTTTTGGGTACATGAATTCCCCATCAAATTCTAACTAAACCAAACAAGAAAAGGAATATGTATCCCCATTTTCTATTCCAGAATAACAATTCCAATTCTCATATTTCCATTCCCGCAGCCAAACGAACCTTTAAACAAGTTAGGCACAACTTGCTAGCAATACTAATTGTCTGGAAAGCATGTCAAATGTTATAAATCCCATTACCCATGTTTAGTGTTTGCAACAATCAATGTGCAGATGTAGGTCTCTCAAGTAAGTGCATGTATACGTCCTTCCACCGCATTAATTACTATTATAGAGATAACCAAGAGCAATTGAACTTCTACCATGCCCTCCCAAATTGCAACAAATTCATAATAAATTCAATATAAAGATCGAATGCATTCAAAAAATAAATAAAATGCGAGTATCCCAAGAATTTATAAAAATGAACATCAATATCCATAAGAAAATTCCAACCCAAAAAGATTTCTAGATGAGATCTAATGAGAAAATTCTAATCAATCAAAATAAAAGAAAAACTTAAAAAACAAATCTAATTTTATATAAAGAAAGTTGGTTAAATTATATACTTCTTAATAATTTTCTTAATTGCTCCAAATTTTCGGATCTTCTAAATCACAATCCCCTTTAATTGGTCAAGGAATCTCCCCCTCTCAATGTCCTCAACCGACAGAGGAGAGGAGACTTGGATAAATATGAACTAAATTTGTTAAAAAAAGAAAACAATGTAGGGTCCCAATTACATACAAATGGCGACAACAATAAGAAAGTTTTTTCCTTTTAGAATAACAGAAGATATTAGGACTGAACTAAACAAGAAAAGGAATATGTATCCCCATTTTCTATTCCAGAATAACTATTCTCAAATAACAATTTCAATTCCCATATTTATATTCCCGCAGCCAAACAAACCATTAGGGAAAGAGAATGAGTAAAATACTAAGCCAGTAATGAAACTAATGTTAATGTCATGACAAGACATCTACCAAAGAGAACATTTGAAATGCAATTTGATAGAAGGAAAATGCAATTACTGATAGCACAAAATGACCAGAAGCAAGCCTAATAAAATTCATTTCATTCTTGCAAATTCAAAAGGATTTGGAATCGGTATCTCACGATTGCCACACTATGAAAACATGAAGATCTTAAGAAATCCCAAAAGAAGCCCAAATTCCAGTCAAATTTTTTTCTCACCAAAAAACTTGTCAAGGTTTGTAAATACCAAGAAATCAGGTGAGAAAATTGGAGGAATTGTTCTCAAAGAAGTTGGATCCTATCTTAGAATTAAATAAAATATTAATCTGCAAGTATAATTATCAGGGTGTTCTATTTGAATGCCATAAGGGGTTGTTTGGATCGTGGATTTGGACAGGAATTAGAATTTGGATTTCGCAAAAATTTCTAATCCATTGTTTGGGTCTGCAAAGTGGGAATGGGAATTGGAGAAAATAGAATTTGGTATCCTCATTTACCCCCCAAAACAAGGATTTGGTCTTCCATCTAAATAGGCAGAATTGCTCAAATACCCATTCTAATTCTAATTTTTCAAAACTAAGAATTCCAAATTAATTGAAATAAATTTGATTTTGGCATCCACTTGTGTACGACCCTCACTTTCGCTATGCAAACACGAGTTTTTTTATCATTGCTATCTCTGCTCATATTTTTGTTTCCATTGTTTGCTCGCATGTATGGTCTATTTGCTGATGAGCACTATTGGGACAACATTATCCCAAGTGGGTTTAGGCCTTTGTTTTTATCATTGTCGATAAAACTAATAAGATATTTCAAATGTCATTGCCATTTATATAAGTTTCCAGGTTCACTCCAATTTACAAATAACATAGGGGAGAGGACCTAGTAGTTGAGCACCCTAAATTTGCACTTCTCAAATCCTATGTGGAAATTTCAAATCACTCCCATTTTTTGATAGTAGCTTACTTGGCAAGTCCCCTGCTTACAACTAAGATTTTAGAGCAACATGATCAAATATGATTGCACATCAACATGCTTTTTTTGAAGGTTTCTAAAACAACCCAAAACAAAAGTGAGACCAATCATAATGCATTAGTGACCCCACGCTTGTGCAGCTGATGTGGCATCACACTATTGGTTTTTTTTGGGAAAAGGAACACTTTTCATTCATTTATGGGTACTCATCATTAGCAAGAACAACTTTAAAGTCACAACTATTGGTACAATCTTGTCAAAAATGTTGGATATTAAATCAACAAGTGTGGGTGTTAAGTTAACAACTCCTATCACAACCATTGAAACGTGCTCAAGTATTGGATCCTCTCCTCTATAAAAAAAATGATGTTCAAGACTTGATTCAGGCCAAACAATTTGAAGATTCTCGTGATGGACCCATCTCATGAGCACATTTATTGCAATTGAGAAATAATCTTACTGACTAGTTATAATACAACCCTCAACAACATATATTGAAACAAAATATGCACTTTAGTTTAGTTATGGAAGGAATATTTCCAATTTAAGCAATGACTTGAACATTTGGCTTTGTATATTCAAAAAAAAATCTCTACACCATAGAAACATATGGACTAGTACAAATATTGATCTCAAAATAGAAAAAAATGCATATAATCTAATAGAAAGTAAAGAATGACAAAACTTTATATTTCCTATGCATTTCAAACAATTCTAGAATACTTATTTCTAAGAGTTTAATGGTGGTTGGTTTGTTTCATTTCTATGTAAAATCTATTCTAGCTGATTGGAGTTTATAGAGTACTTTAATAACAGATCAAAGGGAAAGAGTGATAGTCCAAGCCAATTGGAGCTTGGGAATGGAAAAATTAGTATACCAAGAATAGAGGGTGGAGAAGCTATAGGTTCTGAGAAGAATTAAAAATGTTTATTCTAGTTGGTATTCCAATTCTAAAAATGTGCAACCAAATAGAGGAAAATTTTTCTGACATTATGAATTCTTGATGAACCAAACAGTCTCAAATCAAATTCCCAAAACCGTGATCTGGATTTCAAGTTCAAGAATCCCAAATCCAAGATTTTGAATGCCAATTCTCAAATCATATTCCAGCAACCAAACGGGCCCTAAAATGTTATAATTAGATACAGTATAAACCTACAAGCATGGTGTTCGATTAGAATAGTGCACTTTGAGGCATTCTGGTTTATGTCAAGTTGTTCATACGCTTGTTTATGCATCCAAATTGTGTGTATGATATGATTCTTGGAAGCTTATTATGTAAACAATCATTGGATGCATTCTCTCAAATAGTTCACATGTATTGATTGAAAGTTTCCAAACCATTCAAAAAAAAACATTTTCCCCTCATATCCTATGATCGTATCATTCAACAAGACCACACATTTTGGAGGCATTTTGTCAAACTATATAATGCTTCCATATTTTACATCCATATCCTATTTGAATGCTCTCATTTTGGCACATGTCACATGCAAATGAAAACCACTCAGATCAAAAACATGTCTTGTAGTGGAGATTTTCTGGTCGAGAGAGAACAAGTTTAAAAATTTGAACTTTGCACGAGAAGGACAACGATCTATAACAAAAAAAATGGACGAGTCTAAAATGCATGATGGCTTAAACATCACATAGTAAAGTTTGATTCCTAGGCTAAAAGTATTAAATAGTCAAATTTCACTTATTTTTCCTAGCTTAATTTCTTCCTTAGTGTGTGATGTTTAAGGGTGGCCCTACTAGAATGTCAACACCTGATTAGGTAGACATTTAAATTTTTTCAAGCAAAGAAGTTGGGAGCTGTGACATTGGACAATGATGATTCAACCAGTTTTCAACTTATAATAGCTTATCAACTAATGAATAAACATTAATTAAATATTGGTAAACATCTAATTTGGTGAAACAATGCTTGTGATGTTAGATTTAAGATTAATGATTCAAATTTAATTTTCTTCTATTAATCATCTTTAGCATGTAACAAAATAAAATTTAATTAGATCATTCTAATTGCTCTGAGATCTATAGAGCAAGCCTTTTTAACATCATTTGAAAGGTTTATAAGTTTGTCTCACAATGCTTGATCAGTTTGACTAGTCTTCTAGACATTGTTTAGTATAGAATTAGTTGATTTAACAAGATGAGAAAACCTCTTACCATCATTAGCACGTTTGAGGGAAAAATGCCTCTTTTAGAAACCATTATCCAAGTGTTTTGGGAAATGTAGGATCTAAATTGACTTCAAATAGAAATCTTCACAATAGCTTAAACTTCAATTCAATCTCATTCACTTGAATAAAAATTCTAGACATTGAAAAGCTCGTCCTATATAGCATTTTCTATCTATTTGTTCACTTTTTTGTCACTCCCTCTCTCTTTCTCTCTCGACATCCAATTTTTTAAAAGATGAAAGATGGCTAAATGTTAACAACATCTACTTTGTCTCCCTCTTTCCTTCCAACCCCTCTCGCTTTCTGAATACTGAATGAACATCTAAATACTTATCTTGCTATCTATTTTTCCTCACTCTTGTTCTCTACAAAATAAAATCTAACTTAATTCTTACAAAATTTAATTTCTTTTATCATTTCCTCCAAACTAATGAACACTACCAATCCCAAATCCACATTTTCTCTTTAGCCAAGGTTTGTTGTAGCCAAGTTTGAGAAGGCTTCTGATAGACAGATTGTTATTTCTAAGAGTTTTTTCACCTAGGAGAATCACTTCCCTTTGATGATGAAACCTTGGTAGGCAGACTTCAATCCTTCTTCGGAAACCTTTTGCAAGGTGTCTATTTGTGTCTGGCTCCTATACCTCCCCGTCCATATTTAGGTGGATTCAATCCTAAAGGAAGTTGGTGTTGCCCTATGTGACTTTGCAATGGTTGATGAGGACTCATGATTACCTTTTCTTACATTCTTGTAGATATTGATGGTTCTACGGGTCTATCAATAGAGATTGAGCTGAAATCTCCAAAGGGCTCTTGGATTTAACCTCTAAATTTTGAGGGCTTTCCTTTCAGATGTAGAAAGTCTTTCAAAACTATGCATGTTACAACTTATTGTAGGATAGTGAAAACTAAACCAAATAAGTATTCCTCATGGTGGAAGGGTGTTTCTAATTCTCACTACACAATTCTTAAGAACCCTCCTCATTCAGATGGGAATGCTCTACTATCGGCCCATGACGGTGAGTCTCCCTCTAATTCCTCTAGGTGATTATTGTGTTTTACCGTTTGGTGCTTTCTAGTTGCCTGCATAGGAATGAGGTGAATGTTATGATTTGTCTTTAGGTGCTTTCCAGTTGCTTGTAAAGGACTAAGGTGAATATTGTATTTTATCTATAGGTGTTTTCCAATCACTTGTTAAGGGCTAAGGTGAAAACAGTGATGCTATGATTTGTACTTTTTATGAGCCTATGGTAGGTAATCTATGTGTACATTGGGAAATGGCTTGCAATGGAGGTCGGAGCCCAGAGTGGCTACCTAGGAAACTCATTGGAAGTTGTTTTTAATAAATGATAACATTTCATTAAATGGGTTTTTAAATGAATTAATAAGACTAAGGTGATTATTGTGTTTTACCTTCTGGTGTTTTCCAATTGTTTGCATAGGACTGAAGTGAATGTTATGATTTATCTTTAGTTTTTTCTAGTTTCTTGTAAAGGACCGAGGTGAATATTGTATTTTATCTATAGGTTCTTTCCAATCACTTTCTAAGGGCTGAGATGAAAATTGTGATTCTATGATTTGTATTTTTATGAGCCTAAGGTAGGTAATCTATGTGTACGTTGGGAAGTGGCTTGCAATGGAGGTCAGAGCCTAGAGTGGCTGCCTAGGTAACCCATTGCAATTTGTTTTTAATAAGTGATAAGGGTATGTGGATGAGCACGGTGTACCAAACTATGGCCTTAAGTGGCAGTGAAAAATTAGCAAATCAGGGTTATGTCAACTTGACACATAATTTTGAAGTGGTTATGGACTTTATATCAAAAAGTTGTAAAAAAGTAATCTTTAGGAAATTAAATGTAGTTTCTAAACTACTAGGCCTTATTAGGAGAAAAAAATAATTGATTGGTCAAAAGTTTAAATTTTAATGTAGTATTATGAAAATTTTAGGGCAAAAATAAAAAGTAGGTGTATGTCTAACCACCTTAATCAAAATCAAATGATAATTATTTTTTAATATAATTATAGATATGAAAAGTAGACTCATGCCTAAATGTGACACATATTTTTCGGTATTTTTATTCCACATAAATAATTAAATATGAATTTATTACCAAAACTTTTTTGAAAAAAAAGTCTCATGTCTGACCACCTTAACTAATAGAAAATTTTACCAAATTTAATTTATTTTACTTTTTATCATACTAGGCAAAGCATAGAATGTGACACAACTTTTAGATTTAAAAAATGTTATACCGTTTGAAAGTTATAGCTATTTTTCAATCAGTATGTCAATCAACACTTTACAATAATTTTCATTGATAATTAACTAATAAATACTTATCGAACTCAGAATTTGATAGAAATTATATTGATGGAATCTCGAGAGCGATATTAAAAAACTCTTTTCGTTTCATTCAATTTCGATCAAAATAACATTGTTAGATGTCTACCTGAAGTCTGGGTATCACTAAAACCCTCTTCAAACATGTCTTTTGGGTTGACCGGGTAGGCTTGGTAAATACTAAGCCTAATTGGATATCTGATTTGAAATTGGATATTCGATATGGCTCGGTAAATTTTGCTGGAAAATTTGAAATCCCAACCCATTTTGGAGGGAAAACCAGGTTTAAGAGTTATAGCTTATGATTTATAAATTATTTCGGTTATATTACTATGTGTGTATATATATATATATATATATATATATATATAATAACATAATGTAAAGATATAAGATATAATCTATTAATATATAATAATATATTATGTTATTCTTATTATAATCTATAAATATAATTTATATTATTATTATTTTTACTAAATATAATAATGTAATATTTTCATTAAATATAATATGTATTATATATTATTATATTAATATGTATGTTATTAATATATATAATAACATAATATTTTTATTAAATATAATAATGTAATATATATATATATATGTTATTAATGTATATTATTATATTAATATGTATTTTATTAATATATATAAGTTAAAGGGGGTCATAGGTTGACCTATGACCCCCTTTGACCCATTAAATGATGGCATATGTCCCTAGGGGTCCTAGGACCCCTAGAGACATATTAGAATCGTTCTTATTGGTCGAAGGGGGTCATAGGTTGACCTATGACCCCCTTCGACCCATTACATGACCACATATGTCCCTACATATGTGGTCATGTAATGGGTCGAAGGGGGTCATAGGTCAACCTATGACCCCCTTTGACTCATATATATTAATAATATACATATATCTTAATAACATACATATTAATATAATAATATATATTAATAACATACATATTATATATATAATATGTTACGTTATTATACATATATTATATTATTATACATATTAATATAATAATATATAATACATATTATATTTAATAAAAATATTACGTTATTATATATATATATTAATAACATACCTATTAATATGTATAATAAGAACGATTTTCATATGTCCCTAAGGGTCCTACGGACATATGTCATCATGTAATGGGTCAAAAGGGGTGATAGGTCAACCTATGACCCCCTTTGACCCATATGAACAATTCTAATATGTCCCTAGGGGTCCTAGACCTATGACCCCCTTTGACCCATATAAACAATTCTAATATGTCCCCTAGGGACATATGTCATCAATTAATGGGTCGTGGGGGGTCATAGGTCACCATATGAACCCTTTGACCCATATTAACAATTCTAATATGTAACATATGTCATCATTTAATGGGTTGAAGCCCTTTGACCCATAAGAACAAAATATGTCCCTAGGGGTCCTAGGACCCCTAGGGACATATGTCATCATGTAATGTGTTGAAGGGGGTCATAGGTTGACCCATAAGAGTGATTCTCATATGTCCCTAGGGGTCCTAGGGACATATGTCATCATGCAATGGGTCAAAGGGGGTGATAGGTCAACCTATGACCCCCTTTGACCCATATGAACAATTCTAATATGTCCTTAGGGGTCCTAGGAGTCCTAGGGACATATGTCATCATTTAATGGGTTGAAGGGGGTCATAGGTCAATCTCTGACCCCCTTTGACCCATATGAACAATTCTAATATGTCCCTAGGACCCCTAAGGACATATGTCATCATTTAATGGATCAAAGGGGGTCATAGGTCACCCTATGACCCTCTTTGATTCATTTAGGACCCCTAGGGACATATTAGAATTGTTCATACGGTCAAAGGGGGTCATAGGTTCGCCCTATGACCCCCTTTGACCTATTAAATGATGACATATGTCCCTAGGGGTCCTAGGACCCCTAGGGACATATTAGAATTGTTCATATGGGTCAAAGGGGTCATAGGAACCATTAAATGATGACATATGTCCTTAGGGGTCCTAGGACCCCTAGGGACATATTAGAATGGTTAATATGGGTCAAAGGGGGTCAGAGGGTGACCTATGACCCCATTTGACCTATTAAATGATGACATATGTCCCTAGGGGTCCTAGCCCTAGGACATATTAGAATTGTTCATATGGGTCAAAGGGGGTCATAGGGTGACCTATGACCCCCTTTCACCCATTAAATGATGACATATGTTCCTAGGGGTCCTATGACCCGTAGGGACATATTAGGATTGTTCATATTGGTCAAAGGGGATCATAGGTTCACCATATGACCCCCTTTGACCCATTAAATGATGGCATATGTCCCTAGGGGTCCTAGGACCCCTAGGGACATATTAGAATTGTTCATATGGGTCAAAGGGGGTCATAGGGTGACCTATGACCCCCTTTGACCCATTAAATGATAACATATGTCCCTAAGGGTCCTAGGACCCCTAGGGACATATTAGAATTGTTCATATGGGTCAAAGGGGGTCATAGGGTGACCTATGACCCCCTTTGACCCATTAAATAACGACATATGTCCCTAGGGGTCCTAGGATCTGTAGGGACATATTAGAATTGTTCATATGGGTCATAGGACCCCTAGGGACTGCTGATCATGGAATCAAATTGTTAGCACCATTAACTCCGAGTGGGTGGGTGAACCCTAGTCACACCCTTGTTCTAGCCACGGAGACCATCCATCATCCGCGGCCACCGCGTACCAAGGAGTCTCCAAGGTGCTCTAAATGCATTTCGAGGTCAATCTTTCGAGGTACTTATATGTCTTATGTTCCTATTATTATCTGTATAAGTAACACATCTTTTTATGTTATTATAGTTTATGTTTAAAAGGCAAAATATATGTTAAAAGCATTTGGTTAGCTCAACCACTCAGAATAAGACTTTTCTAGTGCCAGGGACATTGAGAATAAATATTGAATTCATATGATATTAATTTTTAAATGGGCTAGTGAATTGACTAATTTTCATCTTGAAAGTTTTATGGTTAAATAGGTTTTGAGTTAGAGTAGTGCAAGGATGGTGATTTTTAAGAAGTTTTGTCATCTATATCAGCATTGCTAGAATGCAATAAGTGTTAAATAGAACATACATTCTTATAAGTCATAAATCTGTACAAACCACTACTCATATAATATGAATCAATAATAAAAACTTGAACTGTAATATACCATTTATTAATAATGAGCATATCAAAATAGACCAGCATATCCATAGACAAAGTACTCAAATATATATCAAAATACATAAATCTATATACAAAATGTGGCTGATCATGCCATCAAAATGTGTATAATATCAATGTTTCTATATAAAATGTGGCATATGCCATCTCAAAATGTCTCATGATGCATCCTACGAAAACTATACTATCCTAGGGTGTTGGTGGATGATCAAAATGCAGCCTCTTTGCTGCAATAGGTGGATCAAATACCTCCTACATAAACAAAAACGGAAAACCCAAAGTTAGACTACTAAATTTATATGATTCTTTGTATCTAACATTGAATTACTCAAATGCATAATGATCTTTTTTGTAATGAAGATTTATACTATCAAAATTTCATAATTAATACCTCTCTTGTCGACATCTTGCACTGGTCAAGAGTCCTCTCATATGCCCTTGGCAATGCTTCTACCTCTCTGATTGTGGCTTGTATATGTTCAAATATGTTTGTCAGATGAATCTACAATTTAAACTATAACATTATAATTCATAGCTTGCTAAATTTATAATATATTTAATCATAAATTCAAACTACAACTTACTATTCTAGGCTCCTCCTCAGGAGAGAGTACCCACATCATCAAATCTACATAACTCTCCCGTTAGACCTCATGTGCACTAGGAGTCTCCTATGAGATACAAAATAGTAGTTGTTAATATCATGAAAATCAGTTTTAAATTTATTTATGAAGATAAGGACAATAAAAAATAAATGATACTTATACATACAATGGGGCTCTCAGTGCGAATGGAAATCCCTAATGGTCTACGACACAGAATCTGTACATGCTCATCACCTGTAGCCATGCCCTATATACAATAAAGAATGTAATTAAATGGGATTACCAAAAACATATTACAAGAATGCATCAATATTTAATCAAATAAAAAGCACCTAATTACCTTTCCTTTGTCAATGTGCGCTGGCTCACCCTCCGCACTTTGTCCCCCCAGGATAGTTGCTACCTACAAGATAAAAGAAAGTTTAGCAACCATATATGCTACAATATCAAATAAATAAATAAATGTGAACACAACATAATGTACCGTAGATATCTCAAGGCCAAATGAAATGGCCGAGAGCATGGCATCATCAATCTGTCTGAGCTCCTCCTCGGTCATCAACTAAACATGAATGAAGATCACATACATATAAAAGTCAATATGGCTTAAAAATTAAAATTACTCTATTATAAAAATTAACTTTAAATCGCATATGTCATAACAAAAAAATGTATACATGTACTGACACCGAAGGAGTCCATGCCTCTGCATTCCCCTACTCTCTTGCATCGGGGTCTGTAGTCTCTGCACATGTGTCTGTGTATCCTCATCTAATACAAAATGATACTCAAGAAGATCACCTATGGGACCTAGGCAAATATTCTTGCATGTAATGCAAGTGTGAGGCGCACAAACATGTGATGAGCTAGCCGATGATGAACTGGCACCAGCATCATCAACACGAGGAGGCAGGACTGACCTAGCCTGAGATATCATGAGGCTACTCAGCCTATGAATGGCTCTGATGGTCTGAGAGCTAGCCTTTGTCATAATATCTAGATGGTGCACTTGAGGAGGAGGGGAGATATCAGTGGGGGGGACAAAAGTGCCAGCTTTCTTCCGCTAGGAAGAGGGTCTATCCTGAGGAGCTCCTAGTCCTAAACCCATGTTGGGCTTCATGCTCCAATAGTTCACTTTAAGTTTCAACACAAATTCTGCATATAATTCTCTAAGGAAATAAAATGGTATGTCTGAATTGTCATGTGGAGGGATATCAAAGACCATCCACCAACAATCCCAAAAGTTTTCATGTATGACATCATTTGTGCACCATTTAATGGATAGTTTGGATTTTTTTGGGTCAACTCCTAAACCCATTTTCGGGTTCACAAAAAGGCTAGCCAAATCTTCTTTGGTTATGTTGAAGGCTGCAACCTTATCATAGTCCAAACCATCATCAAACATTGCGTGCATTTCATCATGCCAACGAAGATCGACATTTTGTTGGTTTGTAAGGGTTTCAATGTTATCCACTATGGTGTTTAATATGGATAACATTGGAGCCAATGCGGGTACATTATTATATGTCTTATGCAAACCGCTCAACTTGGTGAGGTTTTCATTTATCAAATCCTCAATTTGAGGAGGGTTTTGAGGGGGTAGAGGATCATTTGGTGGACAGTTTTGTGGGGGTACTGGATTGTTTGGTGGGGGGTTACGAGGAATATTATTTCCTGCCTCAGTGTCATCATTCTGATCAGCCATTCCTATTGAATTGCAAAACATAATATATATTTAAAAAAACTTTAATTTTAACCATTTTTTTCAAAAAAACCTAGATTCAACTAAAACAAACAAAATTATGAAAAATCTATTGAATTTAGATTAAAAATGAGTGAAAAAAAAAAAAAAAACCTACTTGGATATCTGATATCCTATATTGTATCTGATATTCGGTCGCCCTTGCAAACTGGCCCCTTGAAATACCAAAAAATAATGCCCGTGGGTCTTTTTTTTTTATGTATGCAGCAAATATCGGATATCTGATATGCAGTGACATATTATATATATTATATATAACATATTACATTATATTATATTTTATATTATATTATATTATTATATTATTATATTATATTATTATATATTATATTATAATATATTACTTTATTATTATTATATTTTATATTTTTTTAAATTATATTTTATAAATATTATAATACATTAATATATTATAATATAAAATATTATATTATATTATTATAATGTATTATATTATATTATATTACATTACTATATATTATAATATTAATTATTATATTATATTATTATAATATAATACATTATAATGTAATATTGTTATAATATAATATAATAATAATATAATAATAATAATAATATATATTATATTATATAATAATAAATATATAATAATAATATTATTATATTATTAGTATAATATTATATTATACTATTATAATATAATATTTTTATATTATTATGATATAATAATAATATTATATTTTTCTATTACATCGACTATCGGATATTCGATATGCATTATCCGATAAGGCTCGACCTTACCTTCCAAGTTTGGTACCTGGATAGGTGGAAAAAAGTCAAAGTGGATTTTGAAGTGCTTTTAGACGTCTTCAAACTCTATTTTTTTCACATCGCCACTTTTTGGCACACCATGATCTTGCACATACCCATAACATTTCATTAAATGGGTTTTAAAATAAATTAATAAGAGTCAGTGTTTTTCCTCACCCATGCCTTGAGTGCTAGTATAGGCTACAATTGGAGTAGAGAGGACGCTTGGTTCCAATCTTGCTTTGTTAGTATGCCTTGTCTGTACAAAAGGATACTAGTATCGCATAGAGACACAAGGAGGCCAGAGTCCAGAGTGGTTGCCAAGTTAACCTTAGAGTTCGCTCATGCGATGGCACTTGCCAACTTACATAGTAGATTTCCTTTGTGTCTTTGTTGCGCAAGGGATTAGATGATACTTGTGTCTTGGTACCCTTTGAGATAGGTTTCTTTTAGGTGTTTTCTTGACCTAGATGTTGATTTTGACTTGTGTTTTGAAATTCATATGGGACTTGAGTTTATCTCCTTGGCGAGGTGGGAGTGGGCCATTTAGGTTCCACGAGGTCGGGTGGTAGTGCATTTTTCTTTTACCATTGAGATATGATAGTTCAATGCCATTGCTGAAGTTCTCTGTTCTGTATTACCTTTCTTTCTAATCTTATATTTCTGTTGGATCATTATATCTTGTTATATTGTACTTGATTTATCATAGATCTTATGAGATGATGTATTTTATATATGTTGTATATTCGTTGAGCTTTTTATACCTTGTGACTTGTACAGTGGATGATTATGCATTTTGGTTATGCCAAGTGGCAGCTTATGTAATTGTAAATTTATTTAAATGGATTCATACTATTAGTGTAGTTTTTTTTATTTTTCCTATTTTGCTAGGTTTTTCCTACACTTTTAATAATCTCGCTTAGGTTAATAAAGCATGTCTTATAGGTGAATGGTTGTGAGGTGTCACCTTCCTACATGTGAGCATCCATTAGCTATCTTGAGAAGATATTTTTCCATCTTTAGTCCGATAGATGGTTGCTCCTCATTGGTTGCTATTGCCACCTCTTCCCTCTTCCTAGCCTATATAAGCATGCTACCTAGCCTGTATTTGCATCTCTTGTTTTTGCATCCTCTTAATGTTATTTTGCTTCCAGCATTTGCATTACTCTCTTGGAGACTAACTCTATGATGTTATTTTAATTTTGTATCATTTGCATTCATAGTTTAGATATTTATTCTTTGCACTAGTTTTCTGAGTTATTAATCTTATCAGATTCTAACATGCTATTAGAGCTTTTCTATGTGCAAGAGTAGATTTTAGTTTCCTTATTTGAGAGATTCGGGGGGGGCCTAATAAACTTTATTGTAGTTTTTTGAAAAATGAAGTATGCTCTTCTCTTGCATCTTTGGATGATCCTGAGAATTAGAAAAGTTTTGACAAAAATGGTTTTTCTCTGGGGTTTCAATCTCAAATCTAACAACCAACTTGCATATTTGGAGTTTTCAATTAGTATTGCAGGTTCCAACATGTCATTGATGGACTTAGGAAGCTGATCCAGCATTTGCATGTCATATTTTGGTTGCTAGGGTCAGTTTTTTATTTTTGGAGGCCATTTTTTATTGTTAAAGGCATCTAATTTACACTACAGCAGCATCTTCTATACATCAACAAGAAAAATGCTTTTTGGATTTTTTTCACAGCCCCAAAAAACCATCTGGGTATCTTTTAGATTTTGCATGCAAGGTGTATATTTTGCAAAATCGAGCATGAAAGGCTACAACCATACTCCTCTCCATTGGCAGTCGCAGATTTGAACACAATTTTCAAATGTCTCGTTCTTGCTCATATGGACTCCGATTCTGATGATTCTTGTTATGAACTTGGCTATTTTTTTGTGATCTATCCACTAGTGGAGTTTTTTTAAAATTTTCATGCATGAATTCTTTAGAAATTACAGATTCTCAGTCGTGACTGTGCACAATTCTCGTTTTGAAAACTTCGGAGGATCATAACTTTCTCATACGACCTCGTATTGAGGCAATTCTTTTTTTGAAAGTGCATGATTTTTTGAGTAGATCGTAGTGGTGCTATTTGTTTCCTTGATTATTGTGCTCAAGTTTCACTTTTAGCATATGCTCTTCATGAGAGTTTGTAATGCATTGAAACCAAGACCACTAAGTATTTCTTTCTAGTGGTAGTTGTAAACACACTAAAATAAAGTGTCAAATCATATTTTTTTTGGGGGGGGGGGGGGGGGGGGGTTTCTTTGATTGAGCAAAAAAGGGGGGACATTGTCGTGGCTGGGTTCTCTTCTTTTTCGCATTTCTTCTCTGCATTTTTTCATCATGGATCAAACAAATATGCCCATCCTAACTCCATACAATTACTTTGAGTGGAAATCACGCATGGCAATTCACTTAAGGAAAGCTGGATTAAATAGGATAACTATGGGACTTGAAATTGAACCTGCTAAAGATGAAGATAAGCCTAAATGGTTTAATAAATGTGATGAGGCATTTGGAACATTGTGTTTGTTTGTTTCGCCTGACTTGCTATTTCACATTGAGTCTTTGGATATACCAAATGAAGTATGGACAAAGCTAGAAACACTATTTGGCACACAAGATTCAATGAGGGGTTATATGTTGGAAAATGAATTAATTAGTTTGAGTCCAGGCAATTTCAACACAATCCAATATTTCTTCACCAAATTAAAATCACTAAGGCTACAGTTAAAACAATGTGGAATTGAAAAGAAAGATGAACAACTAATTCTTATTATTCTCTCTAAGCTGAGTTCAGAATATTTTGTGTTTGTCTCTACCTTCTATGCTACTAAGGGTGCACTTGGTACTCAATTCACCATGCCATCTTTAGATAATTTTTCTATCAATCTCACTCAAGAACAGGACAAGCTAATCTAGATGGGCACTCTTAAGTCCTCTGAGTCACATGCCTTGGCTGCCAACCAAGGCACAAAAGAACAACAAGGACAAAGTAGTAACAACAATAGTAAGGACAAGAAACAAAAGAATAATGAGGATAAGGATCAAATATTGATTTCTTCAAAAGAAACTATCGATACACCATCTTCCAAGGGCAATAAGCCTAAGAAAGAAAAGGTCAAATGTGCCTATTGTGAAAGACCTAGTCATGATGAACATAAATGTTTGTAGAAACAACTTGATCACTTGACATACATTCTTGAGAAGAATAATATCAGTGTTCTTGAGTCTATTAAACAAAGTTCTAATGAAGGGTCTAACAAGGAAAAACAAAACAACAAGGGGAAAGGAAAGGGAAAGGCCCTTTTTACAGTTGCTTCCTCACCATCCACTTGGGTTCTTGATTCAGGTGCTTCACACTATATGGCTTCATCTAAGGAAGAACTTGCATCCTTGGAGCCGTGTACTATGCCTTCTATTTTGATGGGTGATAAAACTCTTGTTGAGGTGTGTGGGAGAGGGTCTATTGATGTGGGGGATGGCACATTCGATGATGTTCCTTGTCTACCCTCATTGTCAACTAATCTCCTATCGGTACACCAGATCACTCACACAAGTTTAGGCAAGTGGGTTGAGTTCACTCTTGATTCAGTGGAGATACGTGAGTTGCACAATGATTCTACAGTTGTAGTTAGGAGACCAGATCATCAGTCACGACTCTATATGTTTTCTCACTTTGTTCCTAATCCTCCTTTGATTGTTTCACTCACTCACTCTAACGATGTGAGCAGATTATGGCATGAGTAGTTTGGCCATTTTAACTTCCACTACTTGCATTAGCTTAACCAGCAGAGCATGGTCACAGGGTTGCCTTCTACTTTGACATTGGAGTCACTTGGAATACATGATAGATCTTCTAATGGGTCAGATTCACTTGAGCGGTCTTCTACCTCCAATTCTGATGCAGAGAGTGATTCAAAGGACTCACCTCCTTCCTCTCCTAGTCATCATTTACAAGTTGATGATTCTCCTCTACATTCTCCATCTTCTGGTCCACTTTGGGCTAGATAGACCTTACAATTTGCAGGTGATTGGGTTGGGGATCCATCAGACACCAAGCAGACTCGTTCACAATTCCAGGATGCTCTACATATCTTCATTTCTACTGCCTCAAATCCATAGTCCTTTCATGAGGCTTCTGGTATTTCTGAGTGGGATACAACTATGCAGGAAGAGTATAGTTCCTTGATGAGGAACCACAATTGGGATCTTTTCCCTTTTCCTAAGGGAAGAAAACTTGTTCGATGTAAGTGGATCTACCGGAAAAAATTTGCAAGCTTTGCTGGAGGTGCGGGATGCTTCATCTTTTGGGGGGGCCTCTTCCTCTCACTTGGAGTCCTAATTTTCTTTGGGGAGTCTCTTTTCTCTCTCTTTTGGGGGAATTTTATGTACATGGGTACCTCATCAGGCTTGACTTGTCGGGACCTATTTCTACATCCACCTAAGCTTCACTTATGGGGGGCTGTTAGTGTAGTTTTTTATTTTTCCTATTTTGCTAGGTTTTTCCTACACTTTAAATAATCTCGCTTAGGTTAATAAAGCATGTCTTATTAGGTGAATGGTTGTGAGGTGTCACCTTCCTACATGTGAGCATCCATTAGCTATCTTGGAAAGATACTTTTCTATCTTTAGTCTGATAGATGGTTGCTCCTCATTGGTTGGTGTTGCCACCTCCTCCCTCTTCCTAGCCTATATAAGCATGCTACCTGGCTTGTATTTGCATCTCTTGTTTTTGCATCCTCTTAATGCTATTTTTTTTATAGCATTTGCATTACTCTCTTGGAGAATAACTCTATGATGTTATTTTGATTTTGTATCATTTGCATTCATAGTTTAGATATTTATTCTTTGCACTAGTTTTCTAGATTGATTCTAACACATACTTGTGATTATTCTATGATGTGGATTTTGGTTATGTATTGGATTTAGTATTTAATTAAACTTAAATGTGATTCAACATCATCAGACTCTTAGGAGATGTAATCTGTTTATGATGGTTGTATGTATGTGAGTTATTGCTTCTGTTATTTTATATCTTGTTGTTATTGCTTCTATTGTATTATTTGTTATTGTTAAGTTATTATCTTTAAAAAAAATGTTGGACAAACATAGTGAAACTTTAGGTTAATTTCTTTAGGGTTCCCTAGCAAGGCATTACACATTGTATATTGAAAAAACAATCTCTACACTATAGAAACATATGGACTAGTACAAATACTGATCTCAAAATAGGAAAAAACACATATAATCTAACAGAAAGTGAAGAATGATAGAACTTTGTATTTCTTGTGCATTTCAAACAATTCTAGACTACCTATTTCTAAGAGTTTAATGGTGGTTGGTTTGTTACATTTTTATGTACACTCTCTTGTAGCTGATTGGAGTTTGTGGAGTACTTTAATAATAGATCAAAGGGAAAGAGTGATAGTCGAAGCCAATTGGAGCTTGGGAATGACAAAATCAATACGCTATGAATAGAGGATGGAGAAGGTACAAGTTTTGTGAAGAATAAAAAATGTTTATTATGGTTGGTATTCCAATTCTAAAAATGTACAACCAAATGGAGGAAATGTTTTTTGAAATTATGAATTCTTGATTAGTCAAACTATCTCAAATCAAATTCCCAAAATTGCAATCTAGATTTCAAGTTCAAGAATCCCAAATCCAAAATTTTAGATGCCAATTCTCAAATCATATTCCAGCAACCAAACGGACCTTAAAATATTATAATTAGATACAAGTATAAATCTACAAATAAGGTTTTCTATTAGAATAGTGCACTTTGAGTCATTCTAGTTTTTTTTGAGTCATTAAGATGCTTGTTTATGCATCCAAATTTTGTGTATGCTACAATTCTTGGAAGCTCATTTTGTAAACAATAATTGGATTCCTTCTCTCAAACAATTCACTTGCATTGATTGAAAGTTTCCAAACCATTCAAAACAAACATATTTTCCTTATATCTTGCGATCATATCATTCAACAAGACCACACATTTTGGAGGCATTCTGTCAAACTATATAATGCTTCCACATTTTACATCCATGCCCTATTTGAATGCTCCTATTTTGGCATAGGTCACCTGCAAATGAAAACCGCTCAGATTAGAAACATGTGTCTTGCAGTGGAGATCTTCTAGTTGGGAGAGAACAAGTTTTAAAAATTGAACTTTGCACGAGAAGGACAACAAACTAGACGAGTTTGAAATGCATGACAACTTAAACATCACATACTAAGGCTTGATTCCTAGGCTAAAAGTGTTAAATAGTCAAAGTTGACTTATTTTTCCAAGCTTAATTTCTTCCTTAGTGTGTGATGTTTAAGGGTGGCCCTACTAGCATGTCAACAACTGAGTAGGTTGACATTTAAATTTTTGCAAGTAGAGAAGTTGGGAGCCATGACACTGGACAATAATGATTCAAGTAGTTTTCAACTTATAATAGCTTATCAACTAATTAATATACATTAATTAAATATTGGTAAACATCTAAATCAGTGAAACAATGCTTGTGATTATGTTACATTTAAGATTAATGATTCAAATTTAATTTGTTTATATTTAATGTGTATAAAAAAATAAAATTTAATTAGATCATTCTAATTCCTATAAGATCTATAGAGCAAGCCTTTTTTACATCTTTGAAAGGTTTATAAGTTTGTCTCACAATGCTTGATCAATTTGACTAGTCTTCTAGACATTATTTAATATAGAACTAGTTGATTTAACAAGATGAAAAAACCTCTTACCATCATTAGCATGTTTGAGTGGAAAACACCTCTTTTAGAAACCATCATCCAAATTTTTTGGGAAATGTAGGATCTAAATTAACTTCAAATAGAAATCTTCACAATAGCTTAAACTTCAATTCAATGTCATTCACTTGAATAAAAAAATTCTAGACATTCAAAAGCTCATCCTATATAACATTTTCTATCTATCTGTTCACTTTTTTGTCACCCTCTCTCTTTCTCTCTCGACATCCAATTTTCTAAAAGATGAAAGATGGTTAAATGTTAACAACATCTAATTTTTCTACCTCTTTTCTTCCAACCCCTCTCGCTTTCTTAATACTAAATGAACATCTAAATACTTATCTTGCTATCCACTTTTCCTCACTTCTATTCTCTACAAAATAAAATCTAACTTAATTCTTGCAACATTTAATTTTTTTATCATTTCCTCCAAACTAAAGAACACTACCAATCCCAAATTCACATTTTCTCTTTAGCCAAGGTTTTTTTTGAAACAAAGTTTGAGAAGGCTTCTGATAGATAGATTGTTCTTTGCAAGAGTTTTTTCACCTAAGAGAATCACTTCCGTTTGATGATGAAGCCTTGCCAAGTAGACTTCAATCCTTCTTTGGAAACCTTTTTCAAGGTGCCTATTTGCATTCGGCTCCTATACCTCCCCCTCCATCTTTGGGTGGATCCAATCCTGGAGGAAGTTGGTGTTTCTGTGTGTGACTTCCTAATTGTTGATGAGGACTCATGATTACCTTTGTTCATATTCTTGTAGATATTGGTGGTTGTAAGGGCCTATTCATAGAGATTGAGTTGAAGTCTCCAAAGGGCTCTTGGATTTAACCTCTAGATTATGAGGGCTTTGCTTTCAGATGTAGAAAGTCTTTCAAAACTGTGCATGTTACAATAATTGCAGGATAGTGAAAACTAAACCAAATAAGTATTCCTCATGGTGGAAGGGTGTTTATGATTCTCATTACACAATTCTTAAGGACCCTCCTCATTCGGATGGGAATGCTCTATTTTCGGCCCATGATGGTGAGTCTCCCTCTAATTCATCTAGGGGTACCACCTCTTTGAATGTTGTTTTTGCTTTGTCAAATGAAGGTTTGACTATTATTCTTGCTAAAAGTAACCCAGTTAATATTACTATTGTCATTGTTTCTACTTCTCCTCTTACTCCTAAGGATTTGGTTGTCCCTTTTATAGCACAAAATGTCATACCCTCTAGTGGTGTTGGTTTTGCTCCCCTTGGTGAGCCTGCTACCATTTTCACTGTTAGTGTTGGTATTGCTCCTCTGGGAAAGTGTTACTGTTGGCTCTCATAGTTTTTTGGATTCATTGGCTTGGCATTCTAAGATGGTTAGGTTGAAGAAGGATGAATTACGGTCAAAAGAAAACTTTCAAAAAACCCTCTCCTCCTTTGACATGACCCTTAGATCCCACAAATAGGGATCTAAGGGGAAATCTTAACCTTGTTGATTTTTCATTTTTGGGTTTAGTCTAATGATTGATTGTATTTACTTTTCTTGACAACTCGTTAGTATTTGTAGAGGATGCGTGTTGTTTGGTTCCCCCTTCTTTGTCTTTGTCTCATTTTTTCCTTATTATTTTATTTCTTTGTAGAACTTATTGCACATCTTTCCATATAAACTCTAGATCTCAAATTTTAAAACTCGCCTGCCTTATATTAGATTTTAAAACCCCTCAAAACTTATTTTTACTTAATAAAAAACACTACCAATGCCAGCCTAATCCAAATCCTATAGGTCAAGTCACTCATGAGTATCCACTTCAAATTTCTTCATTCATTCCTCAAGGTTTATCTATCCCACATATCTTCTAATTTTCAAACTTTGATTATTCATTTCTTTACTAACAAGCCTTGTCCCTCCTTCATTGTCTTTGAACTCTACTCTTTGGACTCATTGCCTTCTCACAATGATACAAAATTTTTTCAAATGTTATATTTAGTTTTATACATTGAAACTCAAATGCTTATTTCTCATGTCACACCATATGAAAAATTTGTCTACAACACTTAGAAAACAACTAAAGGTTGATAAGGACCTAGAATATGACAAGTCAAGAATCAAAGCATGCTATAAAATCGATTCCAAGATTACACAATAATAAAGGAGTCTACCCAACTCAATACCACCATCAGTACGTTGCACAATAAAGGAAAAATCAACATAACTAACTTCAAAAAATATTAATAGGAAAAAGCTTAACATGAATATATCAAGAAACAATAATGATATTAAGCTATAGATTGTAGAAATTTAATATATCTTTTAATGTATTATAGATTTCGCCAAAATTACATTATGTTACCAAAACTCTATAAGATTGTTTGAATTGATCTCTCAGGTGCACTTTTGTTTTTTTAAAAGGTGAAAGAAACAATCTTTATCTGATGTATACTTTTATTCCACTTTGTTGCTAGTTTGATTTTTTAACAATTATTTTAAATTTTATTTTTTCAAATTATCAAACATTTCTATTTAACCTATAAAATCAAATCTTTCAAGTACAATTGTCAAGAAAAGTTAAATTTTTTTAACCCACCAAGACAATGAAATTCAAATATTGTATCCTAGCATGTCACACTAGATGGCAAATTTGTCTATATAGCACTTAGAAACAAGGACTTGGAAAAAGAGGGAAAAAAGGAGAGCATGATATCCAACACAACACCACTACTAGTACGTTGTATAATGGAGAAAAACTAGCAGAAGTAATTTACAATAAGAAACTAACAATGTCCAAGTCAATCGAATTGATACTAATTTTTGCCAACATACGAAGAGGACTATAGTTGGCAAACTCATGCTTGGAGTCTTTTCATTTATGTTTCTCTCAATGACTCCTAGTCAAATATCTCTTTGTTTAGTTTTTCCTATTAGTATCACTGTGGACATTTACTAGTTCTACAAAGCATGCCAAAAAAGTTTCTCTATGTATAAGATTTTTATGCATTCATTTTTGTTCATTGTGACACATCGTCTTTGTGTTAGTATCCCCACAATAGCTAATACCAATTGTATATGTAATACCACTCTTTTGGGCTATAATCGGTTGTTCCATCATTATTATGGTTGTGATCTCCATTTTATTTGGTCAGGTAATTTGGCTCTTTAATCTTTTATATTTCTTCTACTTGTAAAATTGATATAATTTTAATAAAACATGTTAATGATTTTGTTTATAGGTTGATCCACCAAACCTATAGTGACATATATTTAATACATGAAAATAAGAGTAAGGAGTAATGTTATGTAAATTTCTAAAACCTTTTTTCTTAAATGCATTCACCTTGTCTAATAATATCTCTTTCTTTTTCAATAGCTGTGCTTGAGCAAAACATCACATGCTAAGGAAGAAATTTAGCTTGGAAAAATAAGTCAACTTTGACTATTTAACATTTTTAGCCTAGGAATTTAGCCTTAGTGTATGATGTTTAAGTCCTCTGCAATTTGTGACCTTTTTTTTTTTTTTCTCTTTTTCTTTTTGCATCCTATAGAGGGGGTTGGAAATTTCCATGCTCCTCAACTCTATTATTTAAGTTTCTAGATAGGGATTTACGCTTTTGGTGAGTGGAATGATTTTTTTTTCATTTTGCTTGGACTAAACTCTGGTGATATTCATTTCATAGACATGTTATCTAAGCCAAGGATTGGTTTAAATTTGGAAGATGAAGCAACAGATGCATGAATATCTCTAAATTTATCAATAGATTTTGTCATGGTCACTAGTTGGTAAATTTTGGAGTAATAAATTTACATAATTAACTAATTTTGGGAACTTATCATTGATAGTACTAGATGAGTTTTGACCATCTGCAACATGAATAATAATGGAAAAGTCAAAAATATTGAAAGAAAAATATATTTTTTTTTTTAAATAATGGTTTTAAAATTTACCAATTGTGTTACCTTCACCAACATTAAAAACCTTGAACACACCTTGATTTTGTGAATGTATAAAACCATCTACAATTGAAATATGGATTAATTAATGCTAAGAATCATATAATCATTTGATATTTAATTATAAAGCTTATATAATCATTAGGGCAATGACATTAATTTCCTGACTAGAACTTCTCTCCCTTTATCATCATAAACAACCAATGGATTATAAGCTTCTATAATTTAAAATGACTAATATAGTTAGTACAAAAAAAAATATTATTAAAATATAGATAAATTAATCCTAAATCTCAAATGATACTTACTAACAACTTGTTCATGTTTGTTCCTTTTTAATATATATAATATCTTCAACGTGCATGTTTGCATGTGTTTCCTCTTTTTACCCACTCACAATCACACACATACGAATTTAGTCCAAATTCCTAACAAAATATCATTTTGTTGGAATAGTTTGACTTCTAACGTTATATGTGTTTGGTAGGTGACCATCTAGATAACAATTTGTAGTTGGTATTGTTTTTCATCTCTCTAAAGAAGTTATGTAATATCTTTCCTTTTTGAAGTTGGTTAAAAAATTTAAATAGTTGCAAAGATCTTTTATATTTATAGAATGGTTCTACCCTATGGAGAAGTGTATAATTGATCCAATCCATTCTTCTTGTGCATTTCCTAGAACAATCACTTAGATAGCGACTATTGATGTGGGAGTGATATGACTCAATTAATGCATTAGTTTCTCGCATAAGGGAAGCTTCGAAAGTCTTTTGTCCACATTGCTATACAAATAAACATGATATATTAGCATATAGAATAAGAAATTTAAATCTATTAATACATAAAAATTATAAAGAATAATTTGGATGACCTTACCAATGCGACTTTGATCATGACACCAATAATTCTGAAAGTAATCAATGAATTTCTTCTCTTCTTTGAATTTTTCCATGAACTTTATTATCAAATGATTAATGTCATCTTCATTTTCACTCATTGCATACATGATCTCACCCAATCTATCAAATATTCTTGTTCCAACATCTTTATTCATGATAAATCTGAATTATATAACACAATATGGAGTTATTATGTGATGTATGTGATTTTTTATATATTCTAATGAAAGATCAAATTACTTGTACACATTCTTCAACGATGCCCTACATACATGCCAAATGCATAACAACACTCGGCAATCAAAGGATAATCTACAAGACAATACATTATCAAAGTTCATAAGTAGCATTCTAATAAAATAATTATTAAATTAAAACTAGTTAATTCCAAAATTGGGTAAACGAATATCTATATAAACTAAATACAAAGAAATTACACCCGTATAACTATTAAGGAAGGTTGATAAAAACCTAATTGCTTCAATCTTGACATTAGCGTCATCTGTCATGAATGAATTGACATTCAAATCTTCTCTATATTATTTCCCTCTTTTGTAAATCTTAGTTAACCATTCCTTTATATCATAAACTTTATTTCTTGAGGAAATGGCCCATGCAACAGGTACACCAACTTTTTGTTCATTAAATACAAGCAAGGTACATAAATCAATGGTAAATTAATTTTTTATTCAAATAAGATTAATGGTTAAATTATATAATTCATAAATAAAATTAGCAATGTTCTACTTACACAATATTTATTTTTTAAGAATGTGGAATCCATTGCAATAATTAAGTCCTGTGAATACTTCACAATCATCTATTGCATCCATGGTGTTTGAATGTTTATAATAAATTGAATGTTTTTCATATTTTTTGGTGTTTTATAACTTGAAAGTTATCTTTCTCCTCTACATGCCACAGACATACACTTTTTGCATCATCTTCATTTTTTTGTGAATGTAGGGAATGTACTCATTTACATGCATTTAACACATCATTTCTTAACAAGCACATGTCCCTCTTATTCATGGACTTTGTGAGACCAGAATCCAAGTATTATTTTTCACATATTGTGTCAATCTCCACGCCCATCAATAGTAAGGATTCAATGTATGATTTGCATTCACTTGTCAACTTTGGTGCAAAACTACTCCTTCAATCGCTAGAAGGGTCATCCTTGCCGTGAAAAAAATTCACCATTAGCATCTTGATGGATAAATTCATTATTTGTAATTATTTCAATATATGGGCTACCATACACAACCCTAACATGAAAGTGGGTCTGACAACCCCTTTTTTGAGTGAAATTATGTTTTCTTTCCTTGCTTTTTAGTGCATTTCTTTTATCTAGTGGCCAAAAAGCACAATGATAATTGTTTATACATGCAAAAGAAAAAATTGCGGTCAATATAATAAATAAATAAATAAGCAACACATTCAATCAATTTATTAAATCTAGACAAACCTTGAATACATCTTTGTGGCATGGTTAGTAGGTTCTATCAAATTACTCTCCACAATATTTTTATGTATAAATGTTGTTTCAGTACTTTCCAGTAAACCTTTTCCTTTGACAAATTGAGGGAGTCTCTCAAGAGGGATGGCAACACACTTGTCTATATGTTGCTTAATACCATCTCCAATAGGTTTCCATTCAAGTTCATAACTTGATAAATGACTTCCTAATGTAGGAGCTTTTAGTAAAATTTTAAAAGATTTTAATGTTTTCTATTTTTTTTTAAAGTTGATTTTTATTAATAACCTCAAAATATTACTTCCAATTTTGAATATTAGTGGGTAGTTCATCATATCTCGATTTTAGGAAGCTTCATGAAAAAATTCAACTTTTTTAGAGTTGTTTTTAAAAATTACCAAAAATGGCAAAAAACCAGTTTTATGAAAAAATTGTCAAATTTGGCAATTTCAAATTTTTATTTAAATTTGTATTTCCTCTCATTGTGGGGGAGGAGAATGATTTGGAAGAATAATAAAGAAGAATTTGGAATTTTGAAAATTTGTTCTTTTTTCTCTCTCTTATGTTTATGCTAATAGTTTAAGGAATTTCGGTTGCATCATCTGGTATTAGAGCTCCAAAGGTCTGGGCAAAGGGGATTTTTGTAGTTGTGTGGTTATGAGTTTATGTTTATGCAAGTTGAGAAGAGGAACAAGTTTCCAAAAATCAAGGTAGAAAAGAGAAAAGATCCAGTTGTGGCAAAGGATGGACTCATTTGAAGAGCTAGATTTATTGATGGGGTATTTGCAGAAGAGGAAAGAAGAAAATAAAATAAAAGAGAAAGAGGGGAAGAGGAAGGAGAAAGAGATGAGACAATTAGAGTTGAAAGAAATGTTGAGAGAATTACAACAAATTTTTCAACAATCAAGATAATTAATAGAATTAGAAATGCAAAAATGGTACCTACCAGTCAAGAAGAAGATCACATTGCCTATTCAGAAGAAGAAAATGAAAGAAGAGACACAAAAAATAAAGGAAGAGCTAAAAAATGAAATGATGAGTATACCAATTACTGTTTTGACATCAAGAATTGAAGAAGCCAAGATAAATCAAGCCGTGAAAGAGTCTTTTTGTCATTTTTAGCAGTATGTTTAGAATGAGCATACAAAAATAGTTGTTTATAATGAGATTTCTAATAAAGATGTTTCTAATTTTTTTTGTTAATGAGGTGTATGAATATTTCCAAAGGTATTATGTTAATTGTGGCAATGGTGGATATGTTGAAGACATAAGTGGTTATGGTACAAAATCATATGCAAAGGAAATAGAATTTTGGATTCTAAAGGTCAAGAGGATGCTAAACAAAATATGGGTTAAAAAAATAAGAGGAAGAGGGATCTAATGAAAATTGCAAAGTTTCCTTAATCTATCACATAATTGGAAGACCATAAAGAATAAACAAACCTGTATTCAAGAAGACTTGAATTTTCTTTTATCTCGATAAATAAAACTCATATCCAATACAATGAGAAACATTAGATTAAAAGAAGAAGAAAAAGAAGCATGCATTCAAAAAGAAACTTGCAGAAGCTACGTTCTTTCAACTAGAGGAGAATGATATAGGAGTTTTTAGTGGCTTTTTGATGCAGGAGCTTTTAGTAAATTTCAAAAGGATTTTAATCTTTTCTATTTTTTAGAAAGTTGATTTTTATTAATAACCTCAAAATATTACTTCCAATTTAGAATGGTAGTTGGCAGTTCATCTTATTGCAATTTTAGGAAACTTCACCAAAAAATTCATCTTTTTTTGAGTTGTTTTTAAAAAATTACAAAAATTGGTAAAAATCAAGTTTAATTTCAGATTTGTATTTAAATTTCCATTTCCTCTCATTGTTGGGGATGAGAAGGATTTAGAAGAATAATAAAGAAGAATTTTGAATTTTGAAAATATGTTCCCGCACACAACACACCCCCCCCCCCCCCCCCCCCGCCTCTCTCTCTCTCTCTCTCTCTCTCTCTCTCTCTCTCTCTCTCTCTCTCTCTCTCTCTCACACACACACACACACACACACACACACACACACACACACACACACACACACACACATGTTTATGTTAATAGTTTAAAGAATTTTCATTGCATCACTTCATTTGAGATGTCTTCCATGTCTAACTTAATAAGTGATTTCCACTTATTTTTTCTACCCATCCTGAAAGGTATTAATATTCTTAGTGGCCCTTTATATTTATTTGAATAATTTTTTTACAAAGGAATAATTTTCTTACTATAAGTATAGACTAAAAAGAGAGACAAAACTAAAAAATCTACAATTTAAGATTGAAGTCCCTATTTGACTTTAAGTGATGTAGTTGTAATCTAATAGGACAAACACATAAGACACAAAAAAAAACCTTATAGTTATTCAAGTGGGAGTGGCTCCTAGTATGGCACCACCAGACAAAGCTAATATATTTTTTAGTATACTAAAATAATTAATTAATTATCATAAATTCTTCACAAATTTTTTAACATTTTTAAGTTAATACTTGAAATATTTGAAAGATGCTAAAGTAGATGTAGTTTGGAGATTCAAGAATAAAATACTAATAGTCCAAATAAAAAATAAAACTTAATACAAACATTGATGCTCAATTCCAATTTTCTTTTACTTCAAGGATGTAAAAGCTTATGAAAGTAGAATAGATGTAAAAATAATATACATCTTAAATATTTAGTAATCTTAGAGGGATGTAAATATATCATCATGTGTCAAATAAGATAGTTAAAATAAACTTTTAAAGAATATATCATCATGTGTAAATATATCATCATGTGTAAAGAATATATTATAATATTTAGGGTTCATATAACATTTTATAGTTGTATGGGCATTTTCATTACAATAATTTACAAACCAAAACAACCATATGCACCATTAGAGTTTCCCTAGGTATCTCTCTTTGTCTTCTTTAAATTAGGAACTTTTACCACCCTATAGGGTTTTTAACAATTTGGCATCAACCTTCCTTAAACTAATTTTCCTTAAATTTGAATATGTCACCACTACCGTGACCTCCTGTTGTGATTAGCCCTTGTGTCGCCTTCTCTACCTAATATGGTTGTCATCTTCTTTACCTGATTTGGCCACCTACAAACCCTTTTCCCACCACCATCCCTCTAGCCAACATGTGTTGACCAACACCTTTGGGAACCACTCACTACACATTTTTCCCAACCATGCACCATCAACATTGTCTATCAAGACCCATCACAAAACATCAAGCATCAACTTTTTTTAGAACTAATCTATTTTTTCCATTGGGGAGATATTATTTTCTAGCGAATGAGATTTTTTTGGCCACCAGATCCAGCTTTGGCCTAGGATCCATCGAACTTTAGGGTCCATAAGCCAACATCTACATGTTAAGGTTTGCGGAGTGGGGTAGAGGGTAGCACTTGATGAGATGGAGGAGATTCTGACCTAACCACCAAGATGGGGAACACAGGAGTCAAAGTTAACTTCAAAGGTGACACCATAGTGGTTCCCTCAATGGTTAGCCCTTCAGATATGATCATTGGAGTGCTAGCCAATATGGGGACCTCTTCATGTCACTTTTCCTTAATACGATGAGAGGCGGATGGAAGATACATTAACACATGGCTCACATTCAAACTCAAAATGTTCCTCGCAATGGATTCTACACTATGAATCAAATAGGAGGCTGGATAGGGAGGTACAATCCCCCTAAAGGTTGATGTCATGTTTCAACTAGATAGTGAGATCTTGAATCCTCTGTGTGATGACCAAGTTCTCATCAAGGAACGTTCTTATTGGAACAAAATCCAAGGTTAAAGTGTCCATGGCTCAATACATGCCAAGTTCAAGTTCAACATAGGAAACTTCATTCACATGGTCATAATTACTGGGGAGCTATTTCATTTGGGGTTCATTATCAACCTTGATTTGGTTTGCTTCTCCTCTCAAAGGAAGCCATAAGTTAGAAAAGTCTACAGATATATAGCAATTAAGATATTTTGACCAATTTTGACTTAACAACATCCCATAGGTTTTAGGAATGTCCACAAATTGGATATTAATGACATTAGACACTTGAGGTTATTGGAAAAGTTAGATTTGAACATTCTTTAGCTTACCTACCATTTTGACGGTGGTTTTATCAAGTTAACTATTGCACCCTTGGATGGCGTGGGGACCAACTCAAGCATCTTACAAATGGATAAGGGCGTGATGTTGCTAAAAGCTCCAGAGTCAACTATGTAATTGTGAAATTATTTTCTGTAGATCTTTAGGCCGAGCAAAAAGGGAGGATGCATAGTGTTTCTCCAAAAATGGTCATGTTGGCATCATTGAAAGTCACATTCTTTGTGATGACAAGGTATATTAATGGGATGTCAAGTTGTTGTATGAGGGCCTTCTACTTCCCGAGGAAACTCAATGACACATCCATCAAGTACATTATGGTTTTAGTATTTTTCATCACCCTCATGACGTCAAAATTTACTCTTGAGGACCCCTGCAAGCCCTTTATTGTGAAATGACAAGGTTGCAGTGTCGGTCCCTTTGGAAGAGGCAACTTTATGTTAGTGTGATGGTCTAGAGGAATAGATGTATTCTTGGGTGGGACTAATGTCATGAAGGGGCCCTTGTTAAGTTGGATCCTTGTGTTATAAGGATGCCATGAATTGGTAAATGTATTGGCCTCATGAGTAGGGATGAAGTCAGTGAAGAACCCTTGGAGAACAAGTTCTTCCTTGTCTTGTTCAAGTTCTTTGTAAATGATAGTTTCACAAACAAAGGAAGAGTTATAAATTTCTTCTGAAGGCTTTAGAGATTTGTTCAAATTGATCTTGTTGATCTAAGTGAGATATATGAATTATCTTCTCAAGGGTAGCATATGTGGCCTCTGAGTGGGACTCGATATCATTTAACCAACACCAAGTTATTAAAGGGTAAAAATTCTACAAGATGAGTGGAATGAATAGGTCCTAAATTTCCCTAATGGTTAGGTTGTCTCTTAGGGAAAACTCTTATTGTTTGTTGTGTTATTCCATTATTGGTTACTTGACATTTGATTATAGTTGTCATTGTTGGCACCCTTAGGACCAGAGTTATAGGAACATCTTTGTCCAAAGAATATGTTCCCATGTTGCAGGAGATGAGGATGTTGATTGGTCATTGAGGCCTTATCTAATTTCAACTAACTCATATCATTAGTCATACTAGTAAAAATCCTCAAGAAGGCTTCCATGTCAGTTGCAAGGCATATCACTTGAGCAAGCACTTGTGAAGATTGTACTTGCATGCTTGACAAAATGGTAGGAGCAGTAGGATTTTTTTGACTTGGTTTGGTTGAAAGAAAGGCAAGGACTTCATATGATGATATACCATGTGGGATTGAGGTAGGAAGGACAGTTCCACGTACCATTTATTGAGTCTAACAAGAATACTTAGGAGCTAGAAGAGGAGAAACCTATGGGAGATAAGTATAGTGGGAGGTTGAATAGGCCTGAAGTCCCACTACATGGATCATATTATAGCTACCCAGGTGAGGAGCTCCTCTAGACTGAGGATGACATGGTAAACATTTTCATGAGTCTATCCAAGTTTCGGTAAGATGAATGAAGAATCCCAAGTCCAAGCCATAAACTTTGGCCAAGGTATCTTAATCTCCTTGAGGTACAGTTTGTATAATGAGTATGGACACGACTCAGTGTATAACATCCAAGTAAGTTCTCAGGATAAGTTTCAAAGTCAGTGTAAAGGCATCGAAACATTTCTCAAGGGCACATTGAAACCAATTATTAAAGGTAGGTAAAGATTCATTTGTCTCTTTTTGGATTCCAATAAAATGGTAATAACAAAGAGTGGGATCAATTAGGAATTGAAACATTGAGAGGAAGGTCCTCTCCATGTCGACCTATCCGTTGATGGAATTAGCAGGGAGATTAAGGTCCTAGTTTAGTTCATTGGGACCCAAGGTAATTGGGAACATGCAACAACCTGTATCTTTATGCTTGACATTATTCCTAGCCAAGGCATCCTTAAATGCATGGATGAATTATTCTATTGTTTGAGAACCCAAATGTTTAGATTTTGGACACAGTTTCTTGAGGTGGGATGTCATAGTATTCATTATTGTGAAGACTGTAAAGGTTGAGAACTATACTTTGAGAAACATGAGTTGTTGTGGGTTAGCCATTGTCCTAGTTAGTAATTGGGATGCATGTTCACTCTGAGCAGTAGGAGGTTGAGACATGAAAAAATTACCTTTCTTCTTTCATTTCTTTTTCTTATTTCAGACTAGAGGCTCAAGCTCTACAAACTCTGTGGAGACAACAGATGAATGGAATTACTGAAAGTGAGCTAACAAGTTGCAAAAGAGAAGCTGAGTTGACATAGAATCTAGAGGGTGACATATTGGCCAAATGACCATTCAGGTGGAGACTAGTGGAGGTCCTCTAGTTCAAAACGATGATTTCACCAAGTTAGTGAACTTGAAGTTTCTTGTGCTGGATTTTGTAGCCCACAGAATTGAACAACACCAAGACTTACAACAAGCCATAGAGAACTATTTGAAGGCTTTTCTATTCCATCCTAGCACAATTTATCTACTAATGTAACTTTATTTCACATCCAACCAACAAAGTAACAATTATCACCAAATTTGGATGTTTAGCCAATATCACCTAAAAGAATGGGAAGCAAAAAAATTCCACTCCCAACCTCCCTATAGACCAGGTCTCGGTCATGCAAGGATACAAAAAGTTGGATGAGAATGTGACTAATTTATCATAAGGTGGGCAATCAATTCATCATTTTCCCTTGTTTTTGATTAAGCATTAGAATACTGGACTTAGTTGGAAAAATATCTCAATAGAGAACTATAGAAAGAAAGGATAAGAGAGCCTACATAGTTAGAAATTTAATCTACCTATAGTCTACTTTTGGTACTATTATTATCAACAATATATGCTTGAATGGAAGGGCTCCTTAATATGTGCTTAATCAATCAATCTAACACATACATGTATTGCAAATAAATTTGCTACTAAAGTAAACAAGGAAGATAATAGCAATAAAATAGAAAGATCTCACTATTTTCAAAGGTAAATGAATCCCATAGCAAGCACTCCAAGATCCCTTTTACTCAAAACACATCTTATAAATACCAACAATAATTGAGTGAAAAAATGATTTTCTAAAAGAAATTTTTTCTTTCATTCATGAAGTAAGGTGTTACAGTAGTATGGAAAATAAAATCATCAAATTAACAAACCCTAGAATGATCAATATTTCTCTTATTTATAGAAAAGTATCAATACCTAGGGCAAGAAAATAACTTCTTATCCTAACTAACTCACCTACCACCTTGATTACCACTATCTACTGATATCTTCATGCAAGAACACTTGCAAAATAAAATAAGTTTAAATCACAACCATGAAAAGAACTGAAAGAAGTGAGGAAGAGGATAGTTCTCGAGGGAAATCTGATCCAAATGGTCATCTTTACACACTTTTCATGTCAAATCTTTGAGATTTATCTCTTCTAGACATCCATTGATTGATAAGAGCACTCCACTTCTCTGAAAACATTAAATGCATTGGGTATGCAAGGAAACACACATGAGAAAAAGTAATTATCTATCATTATTTGTTGCTCACTTACACCATTAATAAGTCTATTAGCCAACAATGATAGCGGATGGTTAGCTTCAAAAGGAATCTTAGCACATCTTACTAAGTCAAAGATTAACTTGAGTAGATAAAACTTCTGGGTCTTTGAGTATCAACTACCATAGAATGCAAGCTCACCTGATTAGATCAAAAGAAAAAAGGAATCTTAGACCTAGAACTTCACCTTGTAGAGTTGTGGTGCTTTTGAAAACAAGTGAAGCTCCTTTTGAGAAGGTAGTGAATCAAACCAAGAGGATCCTTCGGCACTAAAAATCTTGCTTGTAGTGGAGTCCTCATTGCACATCATTCTATCTCATGATGCAAGGTGCATCAAACATAGAAGGGGAAGCCTTATTGATCTTGGAAGATAAATGCATCGGGTATACAAGGAAAAACAAAAGAGGAAAAAAAATTATTTATCATTATTTGTTGCCCACTTGTGCCATTAATAAATCTATTAGCCAACAACAACATCAGTTGGTTGGCTTTGGAAGGAATCTTAACACATCTGGCCAAGTCAAAGATGAACTTAAGTAGATAAAAGGATCCAAATATTTGAGTATAAGCTACCACAAAATGCAAGCTTACTCAATAAGATCATGAGAAAGAAGGAATCTCAGACCTAGAACTTTACCTTGTAGATTTTGGTGCTTCTGAAAGAAAGTGAAGCTCCTTTTGAGTAGGTAGTGAATCAAACCAAGAGGATCCTTTGACACTAAAAATCTTGCTTGTAGTGGGGTCCTCATCACACATCATTCTATGTTATGATGCAAGGTGCATCAAATATAGAAGGGGAAGCCTTATCGATCTTGGAAGATAAATACATCAGGTATGCAAGGAAACATAGGAGAAAATATTTATCTATCATTATTTGTTGCCCACTTGTGCCATTAATAAGTCTATTAGCTAACAAAAATGGTGGATGGTCAACTTTGGAAGGAATTTTAGCACATCTCACCAAGTCAAAGATGAACTTAAGTAGATAAAATTTTTGGGTCCAAAATTTTGAGTATCAACTACCACAAAATGCAAGCTCACTCGATTAGATCATGAGAAAGAAGGGATCTCAGACCTAGAACTTCACCTTGTAGAGTTGTGGTGATTTTGAAAGCAAGTGAAGCTCCTTTTGAGTAGGTAGTGAATCAAACTAAGAGGATCCTTTGACACTAAAAATCTTTCTTGTAGTGGGGTCCTCATCACACATCATTCTATTCATGATGCAAGGTGCATCATACATAGAAGGGGAAGCCTTATTGATCTTGAAAGATAAATATTCCAAACTCTTTGTTGTGAGGTTTTGAACCTATGAGCAACCTTTCATTCATTACCTAACTGCTTTCTTGACTTGATTTTCCTGGATGACTTTCATCCGTTGTTGACAACTAGTCCTTCCACAACTGGGATCTAATGACCTAGCTAGCCTGTAACCCTTGGGGAATCACCTTCTCATCTTTGCTTGGAGATGCCTATTTTACAAGGCAATAACCATCTTCTCAAATTTACACTAGTTCATATTCGGCCCCGATACTCAAATATCTTTGTTGATCCTCTGAAGCCAATATCCATTAACACCTATGAGGACTAGACATGAATTAATATCATGACCCTTTTGAAATATATTAACTTTACCAAGCTTACAATTTATGGTTCTCAGGACCTTGTGTTCTCCCATCCTTTGGTAAGATGAATATGCTATCTAGGAGAAGACACAAAATGTGAGAGCCAAAAATAGGTAAAATAACTTCTAGTAAAATATAAAGGATGGTATCTAAAAACCATACCTTTGAAGAACAAAAATTTACCTCACATTGGACATGGGAAATGAGATCCCTGAACCCTAAGCACCTACAACCTTTAAAATTAATGAGTGCACAATAGATAGTCTCAGACTTGCAAAATATCCATTATTTATTCTTCGTTGGAATCTCAAATCGCATTGCTCAGACAAAGACTCCAACAACATAGCTTATAATGTCAAGTTGTCCTTGTACGATTAACAAGATTATTATTCAATATTCATTCACATGACACATGGGACTAACAAATGTTTCATACCTTGGATGTGATAACCAATTGAATTCTAAATACCAACTAATTGTATTATGAATGACAAACAACATTCAACCTAAGGGAGGGTGATGCATCTTGATGAGAGATAAGAGGTAAGAATTGCCTCGTACAGTCACCTAAGACCATGAAAGGGCTACTAGTGCAGTGCCAAAAAGCCACCACTAACCCACCACAATTGAGGTTACACGTGTAATTGTAATAGTGACAACACATCCCACATTCTAACTTTTAGAGTCGAAGCCACCAATTAGACACCCATAAAGGCATGCCTCTAACTTTTTGGCCAAGACAAATAAATGAACTTGATTTGAGGGATCCATCCCTATGTAGAACCAAGGACAAAAATAGACACTAGAAGATGCCCAAGAAGAAAATTGTTCTCTCGATAGGGCCAACACCTAGAAAAGTTAGAAGAGACAAACTTGCACCACCAAATAGCAAACCCAGAAAAAGAAACCAACATAACTAGGAAAACCTTCACCTAGTGGAATACATTATGTACCATGAAAGAAAGCCACCACAAGTGACTAAAATTCAAGGTACCAAGGGCATTCGATGGGAAAAACATTAACTTGCTTTGCACATGATGAGGGTGAAGCTGAAAAAGCTCCGCCTCACAACAAACAAATAGTAAAAACAAGTAAAAGATGAAAAATGACTAGCAAAACAACAACCCAAAAGAAAAGAAAAGACAAATAAAAAGGGTACCAAAGGAATATAAAAAATCCAAAGAAAAATATGAGTAGTGAAGCAGAAAAAAAAAAAGATAAGGGTTAAACACTAACTTGTAGAGATATCGCGGTGCTCAGACCTGTCCTTGTTACATGAACTAGAACTAGCATGACCCACCAAAGCACTTACAGAATTTAGAAATGATCGTGCATAGGTGAGGTAACACCCCAAAGGAAAACTTTCACTTCCAAAGAACAATTGTGATTACTAAATAAAGTGACAATTAACCACTTTAGGCATATTAAATAACTTGTCAATCATGATAATTAAAAGGAACATTTATTGTACTCATTCTTCATTAATAAATCTTTCCACATATCCAAACTGAGACTACAAAAATCCTTTTTTCTGTAGAAGACACAAGGGAAAGGGTTCCTGACAAGTCTAAAAAATAATTTTCTCCTCAGTCCTAGACCATTGGCATGAGGTTGGGGATCCTTACTTCCTTCTTCCACACAAGAGGGACCAACACCCAAAACAGGGATGTAGGAACTTGAACATCAAAAATTAGAACAAACCAAAAGGACTTGTCTCAAATGAGACAAGACAAGAAGCAAAAAGAGGGGACCCAACTTTTTTCTCACAAAAAGTAGGGATGAGTATGCATAGCATAACAGGTACCTAACATATTATATGTTGAGGAGAAAGAAAAACTTCAATGTATTTTCTTGTAGAATAAAAGGAAAATCCATAAAAACTTAAGATGATAAACTATATAATACTTATTATAATATTCACACCAAGTAAACATACATTGCACTATACTATTTACATCATAAATCACTAAGACCTTCAAGTAGAACTTGGTTGCTTGCAACAAGAACTAGGGGATGATGAAAAACATAAGAAAGTAAAAACTCAAGGAAAAATTATTGTGCCCTAACAAATCTCACATTCTCACAAGCTAATCAAAGAAATGATAAGAACATTAAAAATGTTTTCATAAAGGTAGAAAAGTGGAGCTCATTGGGATAAAATGAAAAGTACAAGTTTAAACTAAACCATCTTCTCAACCCTCCTTTCCTTACATAAATGATAAAGTATTGTAAGATTTATATAAAAGGAACAAAAGGTCAAAAATGTGTGGGGTTGCCTACATTGACATGCTGGCAAATTGCATGCTAAAATCCACTACCTACAAAAATACAAACACCTCCAAAATGTGCAACTTGATGAGCATTGTGATTGTAGGATATGAACAATCAAGATTTTATTGAAATTATTTTTAACTCCATGCAATCAAAAATAGAAGAAAAATTAGAAATGGGTAGCCATGTACAAAAAGCGTGGAAGGAGAGACACATATGTGAGTGGTTGAAAATAACCATACAAAATATATTATCTTACATTCAATATAGATTTATTTAAGTGGATTATAAAATTTCAAGCAAGTGTTTTTTATAGAGCTATGGTCCCAAGCATTTACTAGTATTATCTTATGATCTATGTCAAATTAGTAGTGAGGAGTACAAAGATAACACAAAGGAAAAAGGGGTCCATGCAAAAACATAACAAACGAAGATAAAAAAAGATGCTAGATGGGCTTGGTTGCTAGTTGTATGTAAATTTGGTAAGAAAACAAGAGGTCGACAATACTATAATGGAGAGACTAAATACTCCTCCATTATTTATCCATAACTATGTTAAATTTAAAGTATTTCCTCTCCCATGAAGGCTTGCTTAGTTTCTCATTTCCATTCTTCATGCTTGGAAAATTATTAAACTCGCAAGTGAAAGTTACAAAAAAATACTACAAATTGATCTTATCAAAAATTTGGTTAAGAATGTGTAGAAGGATATAATTCTTACTAATGATTCGCACGAAAAGATGATTAGACTATGTTGATATTGTCTTAAGGAACTATTCTTGAAAGACACTAGAGATCCAATTAATCTATGTGCATACTTAAATAAAATTGTGAGAGAGAATATGCACCTTTAAAGGAAACAAAATCCATTTTAAATATTACTTTATGGTTGCCTCCACCTAACATAGTTATCTATGGAACACCACTTCCTTTTCTTAGTTTGCCATTTCCTTTCCCATACTTTGGGCCCATTTGGTTACTAGAATATGATTTGGAAATTGGAATATGAAATTCTATATTTGAGATTCTAGAACTTAAAATCAATATTATAGTTTTTAGAATTTAGTTTGAGATTGTTTGGTTCACCAATAATTCCTTATAAGAATACACATTTCCTCCATTTGGTTCCGCATTTTAGGAATTGGAATACCAACCATAATTTGAGAAAAAATTTAATTTTTTCAACATAAATGATTTTTTTAGAAATATATTATTTTAAAGGTGGTTTTAAATGTGTCTCGCATTGCATGATTTTGGCTACAACCAAACAACTCTATGCTATGAGTGTATGAGTTAGAACTAAGAGGTTCATAATTTTTGAAAGAAGAGAGGTAGGATGTGTAGTATGTTTATTAGTTCATTATTATTATTATTTTATATTAATTTGTTCATTGTGCAAATATTTTTAGATTTTTTTTTTCTAAAAATAATTATTTGTTCAATAAATTATGTGGTCTAATTATAAAATCAATAAATAGGTGTAGTCTTTAGAAATGAATCTAATATGGAATAGGTAATCTTAAAATCAAGAAATATGTATAGTCTTTTGAAACAAATGTAATGAGGAATAGATAATGCGCGTAGTTTTTGTGCAAAATCTTGATTGGGAATACGTCATTATTATGCTAATAAGTATTTCAAATTCAATATGATTAAAATTGACTAAAACATATTAAAGACTAATAGACATAAAATATTTACTATCATAAACTAATCTTCACTTTAAATTGTTTGGCAAATCTCTATATATCTTCAAAGTAATATAAATTTGAAAAACTAAAATACATTTTAAGATGTAAGAAATAAATTTAAACTTTTCTAAGTTAATTCAATTTTATCCAATCTATATATATCCATGGTTATATAAAAGATTAATACAAAATATTAATTTGATATAAACACATATAAGGCATGGTCTTATGGGAGGGGCTTGGGCTCTATTTTTGTGAAGCAGGTGACCCCATGACAACTTATTAAGGGAAGGTTCTTCAACTTCCCATAAGAATGAAATAATATCTTTATTTTAAAATTTATGAAACAATTAGTTTCCTTTATTTTAGAAACTAAATTTTTTAAAAATAATTCAATATAAAATTTGTTTCCCTGTAAATATTCTTAGAAAAATCTCCAACCAACTGAAGTAAATAAATGCAATTTTCATCTTAAATGATAGATTTTAGGATTCACTTACTCAAAGTCGAAGATTTTAGGGATTCACTTACTCATAGTCGACGAATAAGGAAAACTTGCAGACAAAGGAAAGGAGATGAAACAGGAGGCGTAGATGAGGGCAAAAGAGGTAGCTACACATTATGATTAGAGAAACTTACCATACTCATGTCTTCCCTGCTGTGGACCATGCAAATTTTAACACTAAAATTTGATTTCAAATTGATAGTGCAGTGTCGCATGCGAAAGGAAAAAAATCCAGGCAATGGCTTCTGTAACAATTTCAAATAGGGAAATGGAAAATGTTAAGGAAAATAGATGATTCTAGGTCAAATGAAGGGTGGAACAAGCTCTACGAATCATGTGACCAACTGCCGACTGAATGCTATGGAACTAGATCAAAGAGTGGAAGCTTGTCGAAGGGTAGTAATGGACTGAGCCAACAGAATTATTAAACACTGTGCAGTAGGACATCCAAAAAAAATAGGTCAGAGGAACCTCAAATTTTTTTATTTCAATTAATATGCAATTTTCTTTTTACTATGCAATTTTCTTTTTACCAAATTCTATCTATTTAGATGGAAGATTAAATTTTGATTTCAGGGAAAATGGGGATACTAGATTCTAATTTTTTCCAATTTCAATTCTGATTTCGTGCATCCAAATACTAGATTATAAAATTTTCAAAATTTCAAATACCAATTCCTCTCCACAACAACTTAGGAAACCAAAATGACGATTGTTAAAGTTAGGAAAAAACTACAAAATGATCTTAATGGCATACTTAATAATTATAAATTAAATATGTAAAAATTGAAAAAAAACTAGTACAAAATGATGTTATTGACAAATTGATTAACAAGAGTTGTTATATGCTGGAGTCCCTGCCTGATTTAAGTGTACTAATAGAATAGGAGTCTCCTTTACAACCATCATCCTATCTGGAAATTCAGTTTTCATAATTTACCTCAATTCAAATGACACAGTTTTTATGTGTGAGCACATAGATTTCAAAATTCTTGGATCACTGTTCCCTGCATCCTTCAATTAGCCAAATAGAACCAAGTCTTTCAAGGTTTCAAATTTTACATGGAATTTGATTTTGCAGACTATAGAAAATAAAATATCCATAGGAAAGATCTCCTAATCTTTTGGTCAATACATTGAATTGAACCAACAATACTTCAAAAAATATAAACTCAACATTTTTCAATAGAATAATATGCCAATACCTCGCAGAAACAAACCAAAAGCAAAAGAGCGCTACTCCTTGATTTATGCTCATATTTTTAATACAAAAAGAGTCTTATTCCAGTAGGTCATAGGAATAGAAAAATTCAGAGCTAGAAAACAAAAGAGTTTCTTGAAAAGGATACTAAGAAAGAGTGAAAAAAAAAAAAAAAACTCAACACTAAACAATTGTTGCACAAGAAAACATATTAAGACTAAATTAGCTAGCAGAGGTCATACCTACAAAGTGAGCTCAAGAAAATTTAGCCTCTCCTTTATATCTTCAGTCATGGGTGAAGTGATCATCAGACACTTTTAAAGCAAGAATTTTTTACTACAAACCACTATAACAAAAAGGAAAAAGAAAAATGTGATACATGTGAGTCAAATCTTTGCAAAGAATCAACATTTCAGAAACTAAAAAAATGTACAAATATCCTCATAGTTACAAGGGTAAAAGGAATCATAATTAGGACAATAATGAATGAATGTATTATGCTTATAAAATCAGAACCATCTTGGAAAGTAACATAGCATTAAATAGGTCAATTAAATTGTGCCAAACAATGGTATTTGTGCACTGCATGCAACACTGTGCACTAGCTTTTTAAGGAAAATTTAAAAGAGATGTTGCATTGGTAAAAATAAGTGAGGAAGCAAGTCCCTTGAATGTGTTTCTGAGTAGAGATATGCTTCTCTGATGCTTAAGTTGGAGGAGAGCACCAACAACTATATTGACCACTATATTCTATCAAGTATGTTGCTGGATATGAAGAACCTTATAGCTGATCTGTAAGATGCTTGGCATGTACAGAATAAGCAGGTTAAATCAACAGGTCTAAAGTTGATGATGAATGATGAATGATGAATGACCCACATGAGAATACTGTAATGATTAATTGGTCTGAAGGATATGCTATTTATACTGCTAGTTGTAATCAATGATCTAAGAGAAATCTAGAAAAGCCTAAGGTTTTAGTAGGAATATAGAAATCTATACAAAATTTGAAGGAAATTTTGTTCGACGAGGTATCACTTGTTGTGAAATGCATGAGAGGTGGTGGGAAAACAATTTTATCATTTTTCCTTTGCAACTGTGGTGTAGATTATCTTATTTTTCTAACGGTTTATCCCCATGTTCTACGAGGACTGATTTGAATTTGAATTTGTTAATATAGCATTCTTTTAGTGAAAAATTGGTTTTTATCTTGGTTAGTCACAAAATTTAAGAGGCATTTTAGGAGACATAAATCTTAGAATGCTAAAAATACAAATAAACAGCTAAAGTAGCAGCTCTTGAGGCAATTGAAGCCAATTCTGGTGGTGTTGGATGATGTCTGATTTATAGCTGACAATTTTCTTATTTGGGGCTGAAATTTTCCCAATGATTTAATTTATTTTCTGTTTACAAATTTTAAAATCAAATTTCCTAATCACTCAAAATTGAGCATGGAATTTATTTTTTAAAGATTTCTAATGTTTGTGGGCTACTGATGTCTCTCCAAAATGGGTAGTATGTTTGTTTTCCTGGATAGCTAGTGGACGCGTATGGAATATAAATATGCAACAACAATTGTCTTTTAGAAGTTGTGGCTAACTACAAATAGATGAATTTAGGCCCCTTCTGATTGTCATTTTTGTCTTTATGTTTATGCTTTTGGGTGAGATTGTGTAAATTTGGTAGCATCAACGTTTTGGATTATACTATGATTTTTATCTTTGTTCATTTCTTTTTCCCTGTCCAAATGGTCTGAATTAGATTCTTCCTCTGCTGGAATGCTTCAAATTATTGGGGCTCAAAATGTGGTCCTTTAGATTTGAGGGCATTATCAAATCTAAGGGATTTCATTTTAGATTCATCCATTTTCATTTTCCCTCCTAAAATCTATTCCTACTTCCATGTCAAAAACACTTTGAAGAGATGTTGAGCAGCTCAACAAGTGTGAAGCAACTACAGAAATGAGGTTGACTAGCTACTTTGATTGATCGGGAAATGACTATGAAGAGATATAAACTCTGTCAACAGAGCAGCTTGCAAGGAGGCATGCACAGGGTCGCTACTTAAGCTATTAATGCATAAGATAGAGGGAATTGCTATTTGTGCACACCCATCTCTTATGTTGTTTGCAAACAACAACAGAACTGCTTTTGCCTAAGTATATGAGGAACCCGTCTTTCTACAACCGGCTAAAGGAAAGAAAGGGGATGCTTTTTCCACTCATTGCAATAAGCCTAGCGGGCCTCTTTTTGTTGTTGCAGTGCTTACTTTGGTAACTTGGTTTTGCGTCTAGTGTCCCAAGATTACAGTTTGGCAAGATGAGTGAAATATTAATTGGGGGGGTTTAAAGATATTTAGTCAAATGTTACAAAGTGAGCAATATTGGGTCAAATTTTATACTATACCATATAAGGACGAGGTGTTCAGTATTATGTGTTTCAAATGTTAAAAGAGTTAAAAAGATTAGCATTAAAATATCAAGTGCACCATATTGATCTTATGTTTTTTGTTTAGGCCTAGAGAATTTTCTCTTCCATGCTCAAGATATCCAAGATTCCAAAGAGAAATAACAAAGAGTGATTGTCACTGTATCACACCATTTAAGTTGTATGACGAATTCTAGATAATGCACTCCACATTGGATGTTTAATGTTAACTCCATGATGTTCTAACTGGGTAATGAATCCTCCATTGATCATTGCATATACCCATGCACTTTAATCAACTCTTCTAATACATTGATCGTTACTCTATTATTACAATTCTGATATCTTTCTCTAGCTCACAAATATGATACAGTGCAATACATTAGAAAAAATGATAAATTTTAAGTGGAGAAATCACAAAATATATAAACTTGCCTGCCACCAAAAAAATAATACCATATGCATAACCAATCTGTAGACACTGAGACAAACAATGACAGAAAACAGAGTTTAACAAAATGGAAAACTACGGCATCGTGTAATAGTTATGCTATTGGTTGAAGAATTTTGAAGTGGTATGGAGGAAATAGCCACCACAAATAGAATAACAAAATCTTCATTATTAAAATTTAAATAACAGAAACCAACAACTTAAGAATTCTAATAATAGAAAAACCATTGCAATCACCTCTCCTTTATCATAAAATCTATAGACTGCATTACAAAATAGGGGAATCATACCAGAGTTAAGCTCCACTACAGTAGATACCCTTAACAAACCCAATATTTGGATAACACACAATCTCAATGTGGAAGTGGGAGAAAACCCTGCATAGATTTATCTGCAAAATTGTATTCCAATAATCAGTCAAAATCTCAGAAATTTGTTGACAACAAAAAATTAGATAACTTTTAATAGTGACCCCAAAAGAAAAAACTAATATTTCAAATTTCAAATCAATTTTCACTTTTACTTGCAAGGAACTTGAAAATCATAGTAGACTCTGGAATAGATCCAAAAAGTCTGCAACAATTCACAAGAAATTTAGGAACAATCTGGAACTATAAATGGAAAGGCATTCACCCACAACAATTGTAACTGATAGTGTAGTATTAAATGCCGTATTAAGTAAAGCATTACAATGTGTTAATATTTTTAAACTGCCATTTGTTCATTGGTTGGAACATTTTTCCTTTAATTTCTTAATAGAAAAAAAACTAAAACTCCTAGTGAAACGGACTAATGAGAAAATAAGAATAATTAATATAAATGAAATTGAAAATTTGTATGCACTGTACACTATAGGATAAATTTTATTGATGTGGATTTAACTGTGTAGTTTTTGAGTCAAACTCATTGACCCATGTTTCATGAGTAGTGCTTCAACATGAATTCATTTCTCATGAGAATAAATAGAACACTTAGTATTCATTGGATCTAGGTGATGCTCATAGATTAATTACCTCTTAACGAAGCAAAAAGATTAGATGATTTTTAATGTCCTTAAACATAGTCTATGAGACAACCTTCCAACTAAATCAACTTTAACAATTCTATTCTTTTTTAGTACAAGCTAATTAATAAATCTAACTAAACCAACTTTAACAATGATGAATGTGAAACAAATGATTAGATAATATTAGTATTGGCTCTAAGAAATCCAACTACTCATAGACAAACTGAAATAGATTTATAAGAGGGAGAATCCATTTTAAACCTTAATTTATTTTTGTGTCCATCTACATAGCTATCGATGGAATACGACATCCTTCAATTTCCCTAGTTCCCCAATTTAAAATTTTAAAAAACATTAACAGTTAGATTCCTTCGATTCCCAATCCAACTACGGCTGGATTCCTTTGATTCCCTATTCAACTACGGCTGGATTTCTTTGAGTTCCCTAATTCAAACTTATAAATGTAAACGGCTAGATTATTTTGATTTCCCCAAAACAAATTTATAAATCCCAACTTTCCATGATTTTATTTTAAAATCTGTTGATGACAAGTATAGCATCCCTTGCTGGCCCCATCATGTGATTGCCTTAGGTCAACGTGATGCACCCACTCAAATTAAAATGTTGAATTATGCTAATCTCTGCATTCGCAAAGCCTTTCTCACGCAACAAAATACCATGCAAAAGCTTGTGGAAATGGAGCTTGCTGCTCAAAAGGCCACTGCTAGTAATAATACGAACTTCCATATTGTTATTGCTTCCCTTCAAGCCCTTGAATCATGCTTGAACCAACAATTTGCTACCCAAATGCAGACTCACATAACCACCCTTAAAACCAATTATCATAGTTTTCACACTCAGTCCGAAGTGTGGTGGGCGGATAGTACAAATCACTTGTCCTCTTTGTCTGCTACTAGCCATCAGCTCTCCAGTACCACTCAGACCTTGGTATCCACAACTCAAACCATTGCCAAAAATTTATCTACGATTGAACAAACCACTACTCAAGTGATCTCCCAACAACTTGCCGATGCTCAAGTCCTAAGTACCCATCCAAAAAAAGTGGAGAATCTCCTTGATGAAAAACTGAGTAGTGTACCGCAAGCCACGATAGCCTCTGCGAGACCGCAAAGCAATTTTCCTAGTTTCCAAACCGATCTCCAACACCTGTGTGTCATGCATATAAGAAAAGCATTAGTCCTGCATGTACCAAAGCCAAAGCCACAAGAGTTTGACCCTACTACTAGTACATGGAAAAATCTCAATATGGTGACCCAAGATCCGTATGATCAACTGTATGCTTTCAATGAAAATGTGCCACCATATATCAATCTTGATTCATATGATTCTATCAAGAACAAAGCTACATTAGATGCACTCAGAACATGGATGGATAATGCCATCTATGCTGCCAACATGACACAAGACCAAGCTATCAGAAAAGGCTTGAATGCATTAACTAGTATAGCCAAAAGTGCATGGGATAGCCTACCAGTAGATTACAAAGATGATCTAATAAATGTTGGTGTTACTTCTATCAGTAGTGCATTGTACAAAATGTTTGTAGGACAACATCATAATGAACAACGTGCTGCCTTGAAGAAATTTAAGGAAAGTAAGATCTGTGACATGAGTCAACTAGATCAATACTACAATGATTAGTATACGAATTTTTATAGACCTGGTCAGACCAATAATAACGTCTGGATGTATAATACATTCCTAGATGGTTCTCCCTTGCAGCTACAGTCTTACTATCGAGAAGAGATTCTCATGAGTATAATGAACACTCTAGAGATGTCCATTAATGATGTCACATTTCCATAACTTTATCAATTCATTAAAGAAATAAATAGCAATCTCTGTACAGAAAAACAAAATCCCAGAAAGAAAAAAGAAGTCTTACCTTATCTCAAGAGTGGACTTTGTCATTGTGTATCTACTTCTTATGGTTGTGAGAAACACAGAAAGAAAAAAACATAGATCATATCAAAATGACTATCAACCAGCCAGAAGAAAGTCTTTCCCCAAACACAAGAATTTCAAAAGAAAAAAATTTGTGTTAAGAAAGAAAGATAGAATCAGGAAAAAGGATTTTCAGCCTGTCTGTTATATTTGCAAAGGAAACCATTATGCTAATAAGTGTCCTGACAGACAGAAAAAGGGTAAATGTGTTCATGCTCTACGATCAACCAATCTTCACAATGAACCTGTAACCATTGTCTCTGAAGCCTCCGACTCAGAAGATATAGTTCTTGAAGATTGTTCTAGCAGTGAAAGTGATGATGATCTCCTTCAAGTGAGACATCTTTGACTTTTTGAACCAGAGCCACTTGCGCAAGAAGAAACTGAAGAGTTCTTCTCTCCAAAATCCTCAGATGAATCTGAAATTTCATTTTATTGCAATATGTACCGTCATGCAAATAAGGTGATAGATCGCCATCGATCTCTAACACAAATTGATCCAAATTGGTTGAAACTAACACCTGAACAGGAATTTGAACGAATCCAAATCTGTTGCAGTCAGCTGCTAAAGAGAAAGGAAGACTTTCTCACTCCTTACCAGTTTGAAAAGATCAAAAAAGAATTAGCAATGTTAGAGGAGCAAAGAAATAAAATTTTGCTAGCACAAGAAGAGGAAGAAATTCACCCTCTTTATGATGAAGACGCTCTTGGTGATCTGCCTCCAGTCTCTCATGGTTATTCTCATAACCCTCAGGCAGAGAAAGCCTTTGCTAAGGATTCTTGCAAAGAATGGCTCTCTTAGCACCTTGCTTTCCTTTATCAAGCTAAAGCTGATGTTATGAAGGAAATACATCAAGTTCAGTAAGAACTGAAAGAATATGATACTGCTTCCAGTTCCCTCAACGCTTTTGATAAGCTCCTGATTGAAGCAGAACAAAAGGATGATAAATTACAGAAAGAAGAAACTGTTCCAGAATAACAGTATGAAGAGGAAAGTAATCCAAAACAAGTTTTTGGATACCTCAAAGGTATGCATAATCCATGCCCTGCATTTTTACTCACAATCAAACTTTCTAGATTAAAAGCATACACGCTATTTGTCTTGTTAGACTTAGGTGCTGATTGTAACTTAGCTAGACCAGAAGCCTTTCGATCAGATTGTTGGGTGCCTACAAAGACTAGTATTCACTCTGTCACCCATGCCAATAATCAAATCTATTTCCAAGCACACATCCTAGTCCAGTTTGCCACAAAAACCTGTGTTATCACCTTTCTCCAATTCCTTGTTGATCAGTATGACTATATAATAGGAAGTCATACCCTACAATAGTGGAGTCCCTACACTGTTGGGATACAAGACACTCATATAGATTTCCAGTTTGGCCAAGTTTCACAAATTAATGAGCACCGTTCCTATGCTCCGAAACTTTCTTTCTCGCTCCTCAAAGCCATTCCTCCACAATCGCATATCTGGTTAGCCATGCAATCTCTTTCCACCCGGAGGGATTTAGCAGTGATACAAACCAATTTTTCCAACACTATGCTAACCAAAGACCTTAGTAAATATAAGCGTCACACGGAATGCAGCCTCCCGCTGCGACGTGATGAACAAGGTCATCCTATGTTACCCACCTGTAAAGCCAATTATTTCATCATTTCAAAAGATGAACAAGAACTCTGTGAAAAGGAAATTCAGGATTTACTTCAGAAGAATATCATCCACCCTAGTAACAGTCCATTTTCTTTTCACGTCATGTATATTCCAAAGAAGGATGAACATGGTAACATTGTTGCTGAAAAAAGACTTGTAGTGAATTACAAGCCCTTAAATGTTTGCGTGGAAAAAAACCAACACCCTTTGCCAAGCAAAGATTACATCTGGCAGCACATCCAAGGATGCAAAATTTTTAGCGAATTTGATCTAACCAAAGGATTTTGGCAAGTGTTTGTAAAAGAGGAAGATCGATATAAAATAGCCTTTTCAGTACCACAAGGATTGTTTGAATGGAATATTTTGCCATTTGGTATCAAGACTACCCCGTCTATCTTTCAAAGACACATGGATCATATCTTCTCTCCCTATGCCAAATTCATTCAACCCTATATTGATGATATCTTGATATTCAATCAAGATTATAATTCACATATGAGTCACCTCCGACAATTTCTCAACATCTGTCAGACTCATGGTATCTGTCTCAATCCTGTTAAACTACAATGGTGTACTGAAAGTCTCTTGTTCATTGGCACCCAGATTGAGCCAAATGGTTGATTATATCCTCAACAACATTTTCTCATGACCATTAAAAAAGTTGAAGTTAAGGATAAGAAATCCCTGCAACAATTTCTTGGATTAGTCAACTATATAGCGGGCTATTATCAAAAGGTTGCTGAAGCCAGTAAAGAACTCAATAAGCTTTTGCGCAAGAATCCACCTCAATGGACAGAAAAGCATAATCAGATTATCCAGCATATCAAAGATTAGTGTCAACAACTGCCTCCTCTTAGAATTCCAAGATTCGACAAGAAAATAGTCCAGACAGACGCCAGTAATGATGCGTGGGGCACTGTGCTTCTTGAAGTTGTTGAACACAATGGAAAGTTTCGTGAAGAAGTTGTCAGATATGAATCTGACACTTTTAAAGGTTTCAAAATGAATTATCATAATACACACAAAGAGTTGTTAGCTGTTATTAATTCCTTTTTCAAGTTTCAGCTCTTCATTGGTGATAAGCCCTTTGTTCTTCATAGTGATCTCTGGCATCTTGCCAATTTCTTCAAGAAAGAATCAAAGAACAAAGTTGCTCGTGGTCGCTTGTTAGGGTGGGCGCAATTTCTTGACACATTTTATTTTGAAACAGAATATGTCGAAGGAGTCAAGAATGTTCTGGCAGACTTCCTCAGTAGGGAAGGTCATTATGCTAATGCTCTCTTTGAAGAAAGGGAGATTGCAACTTTTCTTCAACCAAGGCCAAATCCTATTGCTCAATCTTTGCCTGATGTTATAGATAATTTTTATAAGTGTGTATATTTTGCTCCCAAACTAACCCAACAAGAAGTTCGAGAAGATCATGTTGTGCTCAAACGTGAAGAGGAAAGAGGACGCTTAGCAGAAGATCAAAGAGATCAGAATTTGGTGTGCCTTCCAGATCTTGCACCTGCACAACAACACAATGTGAGAATGATCATGGAATGCAAAGAAATCTATCCAATGGTGAGTAATACTCCCTGGATCCCTGATACATATCTCCTAACCAAATAGATCTATGATGATCTTTGCCACATCCATTTTGCTGCAAATTGACAGCTTCTTATAGATTCTCTCATTGCTAAATACCCCTGTCAGGAAGCTGATTCAGAAATCTCTGCTACTTTAGGACCCATAGAAACCTATGCTACTTCTTATGAATGGCCTATTTAGTTTCTTAGCAATTCTCATATTCCAAACCAGTATAGATGGTTACATAGGGATTCAACCCTCAGTGAATTCTTTTTGGGTCTCTATCCTCATTCATATAGTCAGCAGCCCATAACCACTAATTATGGTTATTTGTTCCATCTTTAGTTTCTAAGCCAAACACCTACACCTATAACTAATTGGCTTTTCGAAACATATGGTTTGTCTCATGCACAAGCTGATACCATTGAACTCAGGACGTTGTCATCCTTTGTCCAACAAAATAAACGTCTCTGGTTATTTACCCAGTATGAGACAGTACCTGAAAATAGAACTCCTGATGTATCAATTCCAATGGCCTTCATGAGAACCACTCATCGTATTCTGTCAAAAGAAGAATCCATTGAAGACCATCTTGAATGACTGGAACAAGAAAGAAGACCCATCTCACCTAGCACTAAAGATGAAGAAGAAATGAACTGGGAAACCAGTTCACCTTGCAGTCACGGATATTAATCCTATCAAGTGGGGTTGTCACTTAACGAAAGCATCTCACCCTTTGTGAACTCATTTGAGACATGGCTGTCAACCATGGTAAAACTGACACATGTTGAGTTAACTTTTTTGCTTCAAAAAGATGCTTTGTAATAAAGTCTGTCGGTGTGTTCCTTCTGGAATAACTGTTCAACTCCTTTTTGTTAGTGGAGTTCCTGTTCGAGATTTTGTGTAGATAAGCTTGCCGAAAGCATGAAAAATGCGTCCACCTTCTATGGTCGAATTTCAAATCTTTCAAGTTTGTAATGAAGGAAGTTTTCCTATATATAGAAGCTCCTCTGTCAGGTGAAGCAAGCAGTTCTGAGTAATCAAGTTATTGAGACAGTTGTAGTCCTTTAAGTCTTTGTAAGGTCCTAGCGTTTTGAAGTTCTGACATAGAGAGTATGCTCTCTTCTCAATGAGAAGATCATAAATTAGACTGTTATGAACTTATCTTTAGATCTCGCTTCTTTGAGCGCATGATGCATATTGTGTATGTAAATTCCGCAGATCAATTAATAAAGAGTATTTTACAACAATTCACAGCTCCCTTCTCAAATCACTATTCAACTCCTTTTTGTTAGTGGAGTTCCTATTCGAGATTCTGTGTAGATAAGCTTGCCGAAAGTATGAAACACGCATCCATCTTCTATGGTCGGATTTCAAATCTTTCAAGTTTGTAATGAAGGAAGTTTGCCTATATATAGCAGCTCCTCCTTAAGGTGAAGCAAGTGGTTCTAAGTAATCAAGTTATTGAGTCAGTTGTAGTCCTTTAAGTCTTTGTATGGTCCTAGTGTTCTCAAGTTCTGACATAGAGAGTATGCTCTCTTCTCACTGACAAGATCAAAAATCAGACTGTTATGAACTTATCTTTAGATCTCGCCACTTTGAGTGCATGATGCATATTGTGTATGTAAATTCCATAGATCAATCAATAAAGAGTATTTTCAAACAATTCATAGCTCCCATAAAAGTTGGTATCAGAGCCATGTTTCTTTCCTTTCAAAGTTTTATGTATGTTTAGGATTGTAAGAGTCTATCGTTGTTCTTTTGGTCTCTCCGTGTGAAGTAAGTCCTTATTGTGAAAGCCATGTGAAGGCATAAAGAGGTAGGGAAGGTAGCGCATTTTGACCTAATAAAGGAACAAAAAGCGAGATGGCCAATCAGAAGGATCAACAATTTGCATAGCATACATCAGAACTTGTAAGTTTAGGATCTGTCTTTGATTCTATACAAAATGTTAATGTGGAAGAAGAAGCATCTAGTAGTGAAGCTTATTCTATGCCAAGTGAAAGATTTAAATTGTCTGTCAAAAAGTGAAACAAGATTTACAGTGATTTAGGTTTCATGTCATATAAATCTAAGACTATTTGCAAGCTGATTGAGTTACAAGTAGTTGTTAAGAATGATCAGCCTCATAGCTTTATTAATTTGCTTTCCATTAAGGATATTCAGAATTTTGTAAAACAAGAAAAAAACAAAAATGGATTTAAGTATTTTCATATAGGAAGTATAGTTGCTGGTATAGAACCCTTATACTGCAAAGCTATTCCTGCTACAGTTTTCATGACCTTACTTGATGTTAGACATAATCGCTATAGTGATACGCTTATGGGAGGAATCTCAGCTCCTATTGCTGTTGGAGCTATAGCATTTGATGTTGTGCCTAATTTTGTTGTAAGCCTGCTTGATGATCAGTTAGATAAAGTAATTATGTTTCAATTTGGAACTCATTATTTGAATATGAAAGTTGGATCTAGAACACATGCCCTCTGGTTTTCCCTGTATGGAAGATTATTCAACACTATTGTTACCATAGTGAAAGATCCCCGTGTTGATAAGTCTCAAAATAGATATTCTCTATTATGGAAAACAGAAGCAAAGGGTACTCAAATCACCCACCTAAAATGTTACAACTTTCTGATATCCAAGTTCCAAGGGAATGGATAATAGATCTCAAAGCGTTGACGCAATTAGAAGGCCCTAAGAACTTTACTGCTATAACAAATGTGCAAGAGGATCAAAATCAACCTCGTGTATCTTTTGCGTCGTCTAATGCATCCTCATTTGCATCGACCCCTGTAAAACAATCTTTAACTAGAAGCTTGTCAACATCCTGGCCTACTCAGCCAACAAAAAGTGTGACTCGAACTTCGTCCATGCCACCTCTCAGACCTCCTCCTGCTCCGTCTGAAAACCAACCTAAAAAAAACCCTATAGATCTTGTTTCCAATCCTTTGAATGCTCCTTGTAAACATTCTCAGTTTATGGAATTAGAAGATGGTACAATGAAATGTACCAATTGTGCATACATACACCCTAGATATGTATGTATGTTGATGTTGGGACAACAAACTTCTTTTGATGAAGCAAAGTTAGAAGAACCTGTCATCCCAAGTTTTCATGATTTTATTTTAAAATCTGTTGATGACAAGAATAGCATCCCTTGCTGGCCCCATCATGTGATTGCCTTAGGTCAACGTGATGCACCCACTCAAATTAAAATGTTGAATTATGCTAATCTCTGCATTCACAAAGCCTTTCTCACGCAACAAAATACCATGCAAAAGCTTGTGGAAATGGAGCTTGCTGCTCAAAAGGCCACTGCTAGTAATAATACGAACTTTCATATTGTTATTGCTTCCCTTCAAGCCCTTGAATCATGCTTGAACCAAAAATTTGCTACCCAAATGTAGACTAACATAACCACCCTTAAAACCAATTATCATAGTTTTCACACTCAGTCTGAAGTGTGGTGGGCGGATAGTACAAATCGCTTGTCCTCTTTGTCTGCTACTAGCCATCAGCTCTCCAGTACCACTCAGACCTTGGTATCCACAACTCAAACCATTGTCAAAAAATTATCTACAGTTGAACAAACCACTACTCAAGTGATCTCCCAACAACTTGCCGAAGCTCAAGTCCTAAGTACCCTTTCGAAATCTACTTGATGACAAACTGAGTAGTCAACCACAAGCCATGACAGCCTCTGCGAGACCGCCAAGCAATTTTCCTAGTTCCCAAGCTGATCTCCAACACCTGCGTGCCATGAATATAGGAAAAGCATTAGTCCTACATGTACCAAAGCCAAAGCCACAAAAGTTTGACCCTACTACTAGTACATGGAAAAATGTCAATATGGTGACCCAAGATCCGTATGATCAACTGTATGCTATCAATGAAAATGTCCCACCATATATCAATCTTGATTCATATGATCCTATCAAGAACAAAGCTACATTAGATGCACTCAAAAAATGGATGGATAATGCTATCTATGCTGCCAACATGACACAAGACCAAGCTATCAGAAAAGGCTTGAATGCATTAACTGGTATAGCCAGAAGTGCATGGGATAGCCTACCAATAGATTACAAAGATGATCTAATAAATGTTGGTGTTACTTCTATCGGTAGTGCTTTGTACAGAATGTTTGTAGGATAGCATGACAATGAACAACGTGCTACCTTGAAGAAATTTAAGGAAAGTAAGATCTGTGACATGAGTCAACTGGATCAATACTGCAGTGATCAGTATACAAATTTTTATAGATCTGGTCAGACCAATAATAACGTCTAGATGTATAATACATTCTTAGATGGTTTCCCCTTGTAGCTACAGTCTTACTATCAAGAAAAGATTCTCATGAGTATAATTTACACTCTAGAGATGTCCATTAATGATGTCACATTTCCACAACTCTGTCAGTTCATTAAGGAAATAAATAGCGATCTCTGTATAGAAAAACAAAATCGTAGAAAGAAAAAAGAAGTCTTACCTTATCTCAAGAGTGGACTCTGTCATTGTGTATCTACTTCTTATGGCTGTGAGAAACACAGAAAGAAAAAACATAGATCATATCAAAATGACTATCAACCAGCCAGAAGAAAGTCTTTCCCCAAACACAAGAATTTCAAAAGGAAAAAATTTGTGTTAAGAAAGAAAGATAGAGTCAAGAAAAAAGATTTTCAACCTGTCTGTTATATTTGCAAAGGAAACCATTATGCTAATAAGTGTCCTAATAGAAGGAAAAAGGGTAAATGTGTTTGTGCTCTATGATCAACCAATCTTCACAATGAACCTGTAACCATTGTCTCTGAAGCCTCCGACTCAAAAGATATAGTTCTTGAAGATTGTTCCAGCAGTGAAAGTGATGATGATATCCTTCAAGTGAGACATCTTCAACTTTTTGAACCAGAGCCACCTGCCTAGGAAGAACTTGAAGAGTTCTTCTCTCCATATTCCTCAGATGAATCTAAAATTTTATTTTATTGCAATATGTACCGTCATGCAAATAAGGTCATAGATCGCCATTGATCTCTGACACAAATTGATCCAAATTGGTTGAAACTAACACCTGAACAGGAACTTGAACGGATCCAAATCCATTGCAGTCAGCTGCTAAAGAGAAAGGAAGACTTTCTCACTCCTTACCAGTTTGAAAAGATCAAAAAATAATTAGCAATATTAGAGGAGCAAATAAATAAAAAATTTCTAGCACAAGAAGAGGAAGAAATTGACGCTCTTTATGATGAAGATGCTCCTGATGATCTGTATCAAGTCTCTCATGGTTATTCTCATAACCCTCAGGCAGAGAAATCCTTTGCTAAGGCTTCCCGCAAAGAATGGCTCTCTCAGTGCCTTGCTTTCCTTTATCAAGCTAAAGCTGATGTTATGAAGGAAATATATCAAGTTCAGCAAGAACTAAAAGAATATGATGCTGCTTCGAGTTCCCTCAGCGCTTTTGATAAGCTCTTGATTGAAGCAGAACAAAAGGATGATAAATTGCAGAAAGAAGAAACTGTTCCAGAAGAATAGTATGAAGAGGAAAGTAATCCAAAAAAAGTTTTTGGATACCTCAAAGGTATGCATAATCCATGCTCGACATTTTTACTCACAATCAAACTTTCTGGATTAAAAGCATACACACTATGTGCCTTGTTAGACTCTGGTGCTGATTATAACTTAGCCAGGTCAGAAGCCTTAGGATTTGGCCTTGGTTGAAGAAAAGCTGCAATCTCCCTTTCTTTAGAGAGAGCATTAACATAATGACCTTCCCTACTGAGGAAGTCTGCTAGAACATTCTTGACTCCTTCGACATATTTTGTTTCAAAATCAAATGTGTCAAGAAGTTGCGCCCACCTTAACAGGTGACCATGAGCAACTTTTTTCTTTAATTCTTTCTTGAAGAAATTGGCAAGATGTCAGAGATCACTACGAAGAACAAAGGGCTTATCACCAATGAAGAGCTAAAACTTCGAAAAGGCATTAATAACAGCTAACAGCTCTTTGTGTGTACTATGATAATTCATTTCGAATCCTTTAAAAGTGCCAAATTCATATCTGACAACTTCTTCACAAAACTTTCCATTATGTTCAACAACATCAAGAAGCACAACGCCCCACACATCATTGTTGGCGTATGTCTGGACTATTTTCTTGCCAGATCCTAGAATTCTGAGAGGAGGCAGTTGTTGAAAGTGATCTTTGATTTGCTAGATAATCTGATTATGCTTTTTTGTCCATTGAGGTTGATTCTTGTGCAAAAGCTTATTGAGTTCTTTCCTGGCTTCAACAACCTTTTGACAATAGCCCGCTATATAGTTGACTAATCCAAGAAATCGTTGCAGAGATTTCTTATCCTTAACTTCAACTTTTTGATTGGTCGTGAGAAAATATTGTTGAGGATATAATCGACCATTTGGCTCAATCCGGGTACCAATGAACATGAGACTTTCAGTACACCATTGTAGTTTAATAGGATTGAGATAGATACCATGAGTTTGATAGATGTTGAGAAATTGTCGGAGGTGACTCATATGTGAATTATAATCTTGAATGAATATCAAGATATCATCAATATATGGTTGAATGAATTTGGCATAGGGAGAGAAGATCCGATCCATGTGGCTTTGAAAGATAGATGGGACAGTCTTGATACCAAATGGCAGAACATTCCATTCAAACAGACCTTGTGGTACTAAAAAGGCTGTTTTATATCGATCTTCCTCTTTTACAGACACTTGCCAAAATCATTTGGTCAGATCAAATTTTCTAAAACTGTTGCATCCTTGAATGCGTTGACAGATGTAATCTTTGCTTGGCAAAGGGTGTTGGTTTTTTTCCAGGCAAACGTTTAAGGGCTTGTAATTCACTACAAGTCTTTTTCAGCAACAATGTTACCATGTTCATCCTTCTTTGGCATATACATGACGTGACAAGAAAATGGATTGTTACTAGGGCGGATGATATTCTTCTGAAGTAAATCCTGAATTTCCTTTTCACAGAGTTCTTGTTCATCTTTTGAAAGGATGAAATAATTGGCTTTACAGGTGGGTAACATAGGATGACCTTGTTCATCGCGTCGTAGCGGGAGGCTATATTCTATGTGACGCTTATATTTACTAAGGTCTTTAGTTAGCACAGTGTTGGCAAAATCAGTTTGTATCGCCACTAAATCCCCCCAAGTGGAAAGAGATTGCGTGGCTAACTAGACATGCGATTGTGGAGGAATGGCTTTGAGGAGCGGGAAAGAGAGTTTTGGAGCATAGGAACGGTGCTCATTAATTTTTGAAACTCAGCCAAATTGGAAATCTATATGACTACCTTGTATCCCAAAAGTGTAGGGACTCCACTATTGTAGGGTATGACTTCCTATTATGCAATCATACTTATCAACTAGGAATTGGAGAAAGGTGATCACACTGGTTTGTGTGGCAAACTGGACTGGGATGTGTGCTTGGAAACAGATTGGATTATTGGCATGGGTGACAGAGTGAATACTAGTCTTTGTAGGCACCCAACAATCTAATGGAAAGGCTTCTAGTCTAGCTAAGTTACAATCAACACCAAAGTCTAACAAGACACATAGCCTGTATGCTTTTAATCCAGAAAGTTTGATTGTGAGTACAAATGTAGGGCATGGATTATGCATACCTTTGAGGTATCTAAAAACTTGTTTTGGATTACTTTCCTCTTCATACTGTTCTTCTGTAATAGTTTCTTCTTTCTACAATTTATCATCCTTTTGTTCTGCTTCAATCAGGAGCTTATCAAAAGTGTTGAGGGAACTGGAAGCAACATCACATTCCTTTAGTTCTTGTTGAACTTGATATATTTCCTTCATAACATCAGCTTTAGCTTGATAAAGAAAAACAAGGCGCTGAGAGAGCCATTCTTTGCGAGAAGCCTTAGCAAAGGCTTTCTTTGCCTGAGGGTTATGAGAATAACCATGAGAGATTGGAGGCAGATCACCAGGAGCGTCTTCATCATAAAGAGGGTGAATTTTTTTCTCTTCTTGTGCTAATAAAATTTTATCTCTTTTCTCCTCTAACATTGCTAATTCTTTTTTGATCTTTTCAAACTGGTAAGGAGTGAGAAAGTCTTCCTTTCTCTTTAGCAGCTGATTGCAATGGATTTGGATCCGTTCAACTTCCTATTCAGGTGTTAGTTTCAACCAATTCGAATCAATTTGTGTCAGAGATCGATGGCGATCTATGACTTTATTTGCATGATGGTACATATTGCAATAAAATGAAATTTTAGATTCATCTGAGGAATTTGGAGAGAAGAACTCTTCAGGTTCTTCCTGGGTAGGTGGCTCTGGTTGGGAAAGTCAAAGATGTCTCACTTGAAGGAGATCATCATCACTTTCACTACTAGAACAATCTTCAAGAACTATATCTTCTGAGTCGAAGGCTTCAGAGACAATGGTTACAGGTTCATTGTGAAAATTGGCTGATCGTAGAGCACAAACACATTTACCCTTTTTCTGTCTGTCAAGACACTTAGTAGCATAATGGTTTCCTTTGCAAATATAACAGATAGGCTAAAATCCTTTTTCTTGACTCTATCTTTCTTTCTTAACACAAATTTTTTTCTTTTGAAATTCTTGTGTTTGGGGAAAGACTTTCTTCTGGCTGGTTGATAGTCATTTTGATATGATCTATGTTTTTTCTTTTTGTGTTTCTCACAGCCATAAGAAGTAGATACACAATGACAGAGTCCACTCTTGAGATAAGGTAAGACTTCTTTTTTCTTTCTGCGATTCTATTTTTCTGTACAGAGATCGCTATTTATTTCCTTAATGAACTGACAGAGTTGTGGAAATGTGACATCATTAATGGACATCTCTAGAGTGTTCATTATACTCATGAGAATCTTTTCTTAATAGTAAGATTGTAGCTGCAAGGGAAAACCATCTAGGAATTTATTATACATCCAGACATTATTATTGGTCTAACCAAATCTATAAAAATTCATATACTGATCACTGCAGTATTGATCCAGTTGAATCATGTCACAGATCTTACTTTCCTTAAATTTCTTCAAGGCAGGACGTTGTTCATTATCATGCTGTCCTACAAACATTCTGTACAAAGCACTACTGACAGAAGTAACACTACCATTTATTAGATCATCTTTGTAATCTACTGGTAGGCCATCCCATGCACTTCTAGCTATACCAGTTAATGCATTCAAGCCTTTCTGATAGCTTGGTCTTGTGTCATGTTGGAAGCATAGATGGCATTATCCATCCATGTTCTGAGTACATCTAATGTAGCTTTGTTCTTGACAGGATCATATGAATCAAGATTGATATATGCTGGCACATTTTCATTGAAAGCATACAGTTGATCATACGGATCTTGGGTCACCATATTGACATTTTTCCATGTACCAGTAGTAGGGTCAAACTCTTGTGGCTTTGGCTTTGATACATGTAGGACTAATGCTTTTCCTATATTCATGACATGCAGGCATTGGAGATTGGCTTGGGAACTAGGAAAATTAGTTGGTAGTCTCATAGAGTCTGTCGTGGCTTGCGGTTGACTACTCAGTTTGTCATCAAGGAGATTCTCCACTTGTTTCGAAAGGGTACTTAGGACTTGAGCATCGGCAAGTTGTTGGGAGATCACTTGAGTAGTGGTTTGTTCAACCGTAGATAATTTTTTGGCAATGGTTTGAGTTGTGGATACCAAGGTTTGAGTGGTATTGGAGAGCTAATGGCTAGTAGCAGACAAAGAGGACAAGCAATTTGTACTATCCACCCACCATGCTTCGGATAGAGTGCGTAAACTCTGATAATTGGTTTTAAGGGTGGTTATGTCAATCTGCATTTGGGTAGAAAATTGTTGGTTCAAGCGTGATTCAAGGGCTTGAAGGGAAGTAATAACACTGTGGAAGTTTTAATTATTACTAGCAGTGGCCTTTTGAGCAACAAGCTCCATTTGCACAAGCTTTTGCATGGTATTTTGTTCGTGAGCAAGGCTTTGCGAATGCAGAGATTAGCATAATTCAACATTTTAATTTGAGTGGGTGCATCAGGTTGACCTAAGGAAATCACATATTGAGGCCAGCAAGAGATGCTATACTTGTCATCAACAGATTTTAAAATAAAATCATGGAAAGTTGGGATGACAGGTTCTTCTAAGTTTGCTTCATCAAAAGAAGTTTGGTGTCCTGACATCAACATATGTACATATCTAGGGTGTATGTATGCACAATTAGTACATTGCATTGTACCATCTTCTAATTCCATAAATTGAGGATGTGTACTGGGAGCGTTCAAAGGATTTGAAATATGATCTACAGGGTTTTGTATAGGCTGGTTTTCAGACGGAGCAGGAGGAGGTCTGAGAGGTGGCATGGATGGAGTTCGGGTCACACTTTTTGTTGGCTGAGTAGGCCAGGATGTTGACAAGCTTCTAGTTAAGGATTTTTTTGCAGGGGTTGATGCAGATGAGGATGCATTAGACGACACAAAAGATATATGAGCTTGCTTTTGATCATCTTGCACATTTGTTATAGCAGTCAAGTTCTTAGGGCTTTCTAATTGATTCAATACTTTGAGATCTATTATGCATTCCTTTGGAACTTGGATATCAAAAAGCTGTAGCAGGAATACCTTTGTGGTATAAGGGTTCTATACCAGCAACTATACTTCCTATATGCAAATACTTAAATCCATTTTTAGTTTTTGCTTGTTTTACCAAATTCTGAATATCCTTACTGGAAAGCAAATTAATAAAGCTACGAGGCTGATCATTCTTAACAACTACTTGTAACTCAATCAGCTTGCAAATAGTCTTAGATTTATATGACATGAACCCTAAAGCACTGTAAATCTCGTTCCACTTTTTAACAAGCAATTTAAATCTTTTAGTTGGCATAGAATAAGCTTCACTACTAGATGCTTCTTCTTCCACATTAACATCTTGTATATAATCAAAGACAAATCCTAAACTTACAAGTTCTAATGTATGCTGTGCAGATTGCTGATCCTTCTGATTAGCCATCTCGCTCTCTGTTCTTTTATCAAGTCGAAATATGCTACCTTCCCTACCTCTTTATGCCTTTACATGACTTTCACCGCACTTAAAATGTTACAGCTTTCTGATATCCAAGTTCCAAAGGAATGGATAATAGATCTCAAAGCATTGAAACAATTAGAAGGCCCTAAGAACTTGACTGCTATAACAAATGTGCAAGAGGATCAAAATTAAGCTCATATATCTTTTGCGTTGTCTAATGCATCCTCATCTGCATCGACCCCTACAAAACAATTCTTAACTAGAAGCTTGTCAACATCTTGGCCTACTCAGCCAACAAAAAGTGTGATCCAGACTCCGTCCATTCCACCTCTCAGACCTCCTGCTCCGTCTAAAAACCAGCCTGTAAAAAACCATGTAGATCCTATTTCCAATCCTTTGAATGCTCCTTGTATGCATCTTCAATTTATGGAATTAGAAGATGGTACAATGCAATGTACCAATTGTGCATACATACACCCTAGATATGTGCGTATGTTGATGTCAGGACAGCAAACTTCTTTTGATGAAGCAAAGTTAGAAGAACCTGTCATCCCAACTTTCCATGATTTTATTTTAAAATCTGTTGATGACAAGCATAGCATCCCTTGCTGGCCTCAGCATGTGATTGGCTCAGGTCAACCTGATGCACCCACTCAAATTAAAATGCTGAATTATGCTAATCTCTGCATTCGCAAAGCCTTGCTCACGCAACAAAATACCATGAAAAAGCTTGTGCAAATGGAGCTTGCTGCTCAAAAGGCCACTGCTAGTAATAATACAAACTTCCATACTGCTATTGCTTCCCTTCAAGCCCTTGAATCGCACTTGAACCAACAATTTTCTACCCAAATGAAGACTGATATAACCACCCTTAAAACAAATTATCAGAGTTTTTGCACTCAGTCCGAAGCGTGGTGGGTGGATAGTACAAATCGCTTGTCCTCTTTGTCTTCTACTAGCCATTAGCTCTCTAGTACCACTCAAACCTTGGTATCCACAACTCAAACCATTGCCAAAAATGTATCTACAGTTGAACAAACCAATACTCAAGTGATCTCCCAACAACTTGCCGATGCTCAAGTCCTAAGTACCCTTCCGAAACAAGTCGAGAATCTCCTTGATGACAAACTGAGTAGTCAACCGCAAGCCACGACAGCCTCTGTGAGACCGCCAAGCAATTTTCCTAGTTCCCAAGCCAATCTCCAACGCGTGCGTGCCATGAATATAGGAAAAACATTAGTCTTGCATGTACCAAAGCCAAACCCATAAGAGTTTGAACCTACTACTGGTACATGGAAAAATGTCAATATAGTGACCCAAGATCCGTATGATCAACTGTATGCTTTCAATGAAAATGTGCCACCATATATCAATCTTGATTCATATGATCCTGTCAAGAACAAAGCTAAATTAGATGCACTCAGAACATGGATGGATAATGCCATCTATGCTCCAACATGACACAAGACCAAGCTATTAGAAAAGGCTTGAATGCATTAACTGGTATAGCCAGAAGTGCATGGGATAGCCTACCAGTAGATTACAAAGATGATCTAATAAATGCTTGTGTTACTTCTGTTAGTAGTGCTTTGTACAGAATGTTTGTTGGACAACATGATAATGAACAACATGTTGCCTTGAAGAAATTTAAGGAAAGTAAGATCAGTGACATGAGTCAACTGGATCAATACTGCAGTGATCAATATACGAATTTTTATAGATCTGGTCAGACCAATAATAATGTTTAGATGTATAATACATTCCTAGATGGTTTCCCCTTGTAGCTACAGTCTTACTATCGAGAAAAGATTCTCATGAGTATAATGAGCACTCTAGAGATGTCCATTAATGATCTCACATTTCCACAACTCTGTCAGTTCATTAAGGAAATAAATAGCGATCTCTATACAGAAAAATAGAATCGCAGAAAGAAAAAAGAAGTCTTACCTTATCTCAATAGTGGACTCTGTCATTGTGTATCTACTTCTTATGGCTATGAGAAACACAGAAAGAAAAAACATAGATCATATCAAAATGACTATCAACCAGCCCGAAGAAAGTCTTTCCCCAAACACAAGAATCTCAAAAGAAAAAAATTTGTATTACGAAAGAAAGATAGAGTCAAGAAAAAGGACTTTCAGCCTGTCAGTTATATTTGCAAAGGAAACCATTATGCTAATAAGTGTCTTGATAGACAGAAAAACGATAAACATGTTCGTGCTCTACGATCAACCAATCTTCACAATGAACCTATAACCATTGTCTCTGAAGCCTCTAACTCAGAAGATATAGTTCTTGAAGATTGTTTCAAGAGTGAAAGTGATGATGATCTCCTTCAAGTGAGATATCTTTGACTTTTCGAACCAGAGCCACCTCCCCAGGAACAACCTAAAGAGTTCTTCTCTCCAGATTCCTCAGATGAATCTAAAATTTCATTTTATTGCAATATGCACCATCATGCAAATAAGGTGATAGACTGCCATCGATCTCTGACACAAATTGATCCAAATTGGTTGAAACTAACACCTGAACAGGAACTTGAATGGATCCAAATCCATTGCAGTCAGCTTCTAAAGAGAAAGGAAGACTTTCTCACTCCTTACCAGTTTGAAAAGATCAAAAAAGAATTAGCAATGTAAGAGGAGCAAAGAAATAAAATTTTTCTAGCACAAGAAGAGGAAGAAATTCACCCTCTTTATGATGAAGACGCTCCTGGTGATCTGCCTCCAGTCTCTCATGGTTATTCTCATAACCCTCAGGAAGAGAAAGTCCTTGCTAAGGCTTCCCACAAAGAATGGCTCTCTCAGCGCCTTGCTTTCCTTTATCAAGCTAAAGCTGATGTTATGAAGGAAATACATCAAGTTCAGCAAGAACTGAAAGAATATGATGCTGCTTCCAGTTCCCTCAGCGCTTTTGATAAGCTCCTGATTGAAGCAGAACAAAAGGATGATAAATTGTAGAAAGAAGAAACTATTTCAGAAGAACAGTATGAAAAGGAAAGTAATCCAAAACAAGTTTTTGGATACTTCAAAGGTATGCATAATCCATGCCCTACATTTTTACTCACAATCAAACTTTCTAGATTAAAAGCATACATGCTATGTGCCTTGTTAGACTCGGGTGCTGATTGTAACTTAGCCAGACCAAAAGCCTTTCCATCAGATTGTTGGGTGCCTACAAAGACTAGTATTCACTCTATCAACGATGCCAATAATCCAATCTATTTCCAAGCATACATCCAAGTCCAGTTTGCCACACAAATCTGTGTTATCACCTTTCTCCAATTTCTAGTTGATCAGTATGACTATATAATAGGAAGTCATACCCTACAACAGTGGAGTCCCTATACTGTTGGGATACAAGGCACTCATATAGATTTCCATTTTGGCCGAGTTTCACAAATTAATGAGCACCGTTTCTATGCTCCAAAACTCTCTTTCCTGCTCCTCAAAGCCATTCCTCCACAATCGCGTGTCTGGTTAGCCATGCAATCTCTTTCCACCTAGAGGGATTTAGCAGTGATACAAACTGATTTTTCGAACACTGTGCTAACCAAAGACCTTAGTAAATATAAGAGTCACATGGAATGCAACCCCCTGTTGCGACCCGATGAACAAGGTCATCCTATGCTACCCACCTATAAAGCCAATTATTTCATCCTTTCAAAAGATGAACAAGAACTCTATGAAAAGGAAATTCAAGATTTACTTCAGAAGAATATCATCAACCCTAGTATCAGTCCATTTTCTTGTCACATCATGTATATGCCAAAGAAGGATGAACATGGTCACATTGTTGCTGAAAAAAGACTTGTAGTGAATTACAAGCCCTTAAATGTTTGCCTGAAAAAAATTCAACACCCTTTGCCAAGAAAAGATTACATCTGGCAACGCATCCAAGGATGCAAATTTTTTAGCAAATTTGATCTAACCAAAGGATTTTGGCAAGTGTCTGTAAAAGAGGAAGATTGATATAAAATAGCCTTTTCAGTACCACAAGGTCTGTTTGAATGGAATGTTCTTTCATTTGGTATCAAGACTGCCCCATCTATCTTTCAAAGCCACATTGATCGGATCTTCTCTCCCTATGCCAAATTCATTCAACCATATATTGATGATATCTCGATATTCAGTCAAGATTATAATTCACATATGAGTCACCTCTGACAATTTCTCAACATCTATCAGACTCATGGTATCTGTCTCAATCCTATTAAACTATAATGGTGTACTGAAAGTCTCTTGTTCATTGGAACTCGGATTGAGCCAAATGGTCAATTATATCCTCAACAACATTTTCTCACGACCATTCAAAAAGGGTAAGTTAAGGATAAGAAATCCCTGCAACGATTTCTTGGATTAGTCAACTATATAGCGGGCTATTATCAAAAGGTTGTTGAAGCCAAGAAAGAACTCAATAAGCTTTTGCACAAGAACCCACCTCAATGGACAGAAAAGCATAATCAGATTATCCAACAAATCAAAGATCAGTGTCAACAACTGTGTCCTCTCAAAATTCTAGGATCCAGTAAGAAAATAGTCCATACAGACGCCAACAATGATGCGTGGGGCGCTGTGCTTCTTGAAGTTGTTGAACATAATGGAAAGTTTCGTGAAGAAGTTGTCAGATATGAATCTGGCACTTTTAAAGGATCCGAAATGAATTATCATAGTACACACAAAGAGCTGTTAGCTGTTATTAATGCCTTTTCCAAGTTTCAGCTCTTCATAGGTGATAAGCAATTTGTTCTTCATAGTGATCTCCGACATCTTGCCAATTTCTTCAAGAAAGAATCAAAGAACAAAGTTGTTCGTGGTCGCTTGTTAAGGTGGGCGCAATTTCTTGACACATTTGATTTTGAAACAGAATATGTCGAAGGAGTCAAGAATGTTCTGGTAGACTTCCTCAGTAGGGATGGTCATTATGTTAATGCTCTCTCTGAAGAAAGGGAGATTGCAGCTTTTCTTCAACAAAGGCCAAATCCTATTGCTCAATCTTTGCCAGATATTATAGATAATTTATATAATTGTGTATATTTTTCTCCTCAACTAACCGAACAAGAAGTTCGAGAAGATCATGCTGTGCTCGAATGTGAAGAAGAAAGAGGACACTTAGCAGAAGATCAAAGAGATCAAAATTTGGTGCGCCTTCCAGATCTGGCACCTGCACAACAACACAATGTGAGAATGATCATGGAACACAAAGAAATCTATCCAATGGTGAGTAATACTCCCTGGATCCCTGATACATATCTCCTAACCAAACAGATCTATGATGATCTTCGCCACATCCATTTTGCCACAAATCGACAGCTTCTTATAGATTTTCTCTAGGATGGTGGGTGGGCCCCTACTATCCATAGGGCCATTCATTCCATATCCCTGCTCCACAATTCTATGGCTTTGCTTGACATAGTGATGAGGAGCCACCTCGGGCATTCCATGAATGGTGATGTGATAGTCAAGATGGGAGGGTGGGAATGGTAATGATGCTCGAATTCCCCACTACAAAAGAAGATAGGCCCATAAAGACCATCCCAAGTTTACACTGGGTTGGGTTTTACCTTATTTGTCTTCTATTTCCTCGTGGAATCACCCAGGTGGGGGGGAATAGTGGAATATAGAGAACAACCAAGATTTCTTTGGCCCTACTCTATAATGGCTGGTATTTTAGAAGAGTGACTGGCTAACACCAACCTCTCAACAGGGCTATAATGCACTTTTGTCTAACTTGACCATCATAGTAGCATTTTGGTTCCTTTTGAACCAAAACTGCCTATTAAATAGTAGGTCACTTCCCATAGGGATACCCTACTATTTTCCTTCGCCCTGTATAGTTGGATAGTTTAGAGAATATGCATGCAAAGGTTTATCCCCCCCTCCCTCTAGAGTTTAGTTCCTTTTGAGAGTAGGTTATAGTTTTTACCTACCCCCCCCCACCTTTCTATGGCGGCGATTGAGGAGAGGACCTCATTGGTTACCTCACCCCTACTTTATTATGGGCAGGGGCAGGGGGTGTTCAACCTGAGGAGAGTCCATCTCCATCTCTAGTTGGATATTTTGGCCCCACCCCATCTTGATTATATAGATAGGGAGCCTTTCCCTTCCATTAGCCTGTAGTGGGTGGGAATGGTAAGGGAAGGAGGTGGGGCGGCCCATAGGGTCCACCTAGATTAACTCTATAGATAGTAGGGGCCCTACCTTAGCTATGAAGAATCTAGAATATTATAATCCCATGGCACTACCCCCCCCCCCGATTTCCATAATAGAGGCCCTACTCTCCTACTCTGTCATGGTGGTCGATATTTGCAACTAGAATTGGAGCCCACCCTCCCCTATTATTCTATTATTCCCTGTGCTAATGCCATAAAGAGGGCTACTCTTGCCCTATCGGATAATGGGCAGGAGGGTATATACCATTGCCAATGAAAGCATGCAGAGGGCTGCTCTCACCCAACCAAATAGTAGGGGCACCATATGTAGTGAACTCTAGCCCCATAGTGCCATTTTTTCTATCGTTGGGCGAGTGGGAAGAGTAGCCATCCACATGAAGTGTTCATTCAAAAAATGAGTGGGTGGTGCATGAATTCTAGCTACCCCCACATATTAATATAGTGGTGTTGGATCTACTACTTTTACTGCTACTTAAACTATTGATGCCTCCCCTAAAGCCTAATTGATTAACTTGGGTTCCTTCGTAGGATGGGAATCGAAGCATTGTCCTTCCGATGCATCTCTGAATGGATTGTCACCCACCACTTATCAACCCCTACCCCTACCCCTACTATTTTAAGGAAGGGTAAGGGCTTCCTACATACCCATCACCCCATAGGGCTGAACCATTAATGAATGCCCTTTCTAGCTTTTATCTCTCCTACCCGGGGTGGCAGGAGGAGACACTAGGTAGTTGGTTGGCATTTGGTTTAGCCCCATTGGATCCAACTATGATGAGTAGGATGATAGACTAAGAAATCCACTAGAGCAATGATGCTCCAATCCACGGGTATGAGTTCGCACAATTCTTTTGGTGTTTCCTGCAAATGGATCATTGGAGCCCTACCTATATAGCCAACAAATGGAGTTGGGGTGGGGGGGTGGGCATGTTACATATAGAATCTTGGGATGCCCCCCATTATTCTATGGCAATCATGTTGCCTTTGGAACAACTACTATCTGGTCTAGTCTAGAAGGCACTACCTTTCAATCAGTAAATCTTTAAGGCAATTTCTTGAGAATATAGAAGTTTGGGTGAGGGTCCCTACTCTTAGATAGGGGCATTTGTTCCTCATTCCAATTGTGGCTACACCAGATCAACCCCCACAATAATCTATCCCACACACAAATAGTAGGGGGAATATAGAAAATGTTGAAAAGGGCGTAATTGCTTGAAGAGGCAGGCTTCCTACTAATCATGCAACATATATAAATAGGGCCCCACCTATTTAGATAAGAAGAATCTTCTATATAGAGGGAGGTAGTGAACTAGAGAAAGTATTCTTTCTTTTCCCCTAGTATTGGTAGATAGAGGTGGAGGCCTAATATATAGATCCATATATGAGATAGGGGGTAGGAATGTCATATCCTCTTCGATCGAGGTGCCCATGATCGGTATAGTGTGCATCCAATGGTAGGGTTACTCCATCCTCACCCTTGGTGCATGTAAAGGAGCTAAAGCATGCTCGAGCTAGATGCTTGTTGTTGCTCTTTTTCATTAGGTAAGGTCAAGTTGGGAGGCCTCTACTATTCTATGGGTGGGCTAGATTTGACAAAAGTAAACTATAGTTCAATAACCAACAATAAGAAGAGTTGAAGGATATTGTTCCCAACAATAGATACCAACTATAGTCGGCCTATTTCCCACTTCTAAATGATCGAGTGCAGGTGGGAGGGCTAAAATTCTATGGTAGGGAGGTGGATTAGAAATTAGGGAGACCTACTTAGTTAATGCCAAGTGAGAATGCACCCTACACAATTGGACTAAGAACATAATGGGTAAGAAGCTTTGGCTATGGGCATGCAGGGGTAGGCATGCTACATATAGAATCTCCTAGAAGGATGGTGCTGGGGCCCTCCCTGTCGAATAGTATATCTATGGGTATGAACCTTGCATGCATTTAGAGTTGTAGGTTGAGATTCTATACTACACATTGCAACCCCTGCATGCCAATAGAATAGCAGGGGTAGGGTGAGTGGAAAAATAGTAGGCACTGGGTGTGACAAATACTATACATAACATGAGTGAGGTAAGCTATCTCCTTACCTTCATTGCTCAAGAATGGGGTTGGGCCCCTGGAAGTGTCAACTCACATAAATGGAATGAAGGTGAGGGCTATGGCTCATTTGAATGGCATTAGTTTATGAATTGAAAGTAGATTTTCCCTAGGGCCTATCAAATTGTAGGGGGGTTAGAACTCACTATAGTAGCTATATTCCAGATTCGTTCATGTAACATGCCAACCATCCCCCCCTTCAAATTATTGTAGGGCCTTTCTCACGAATAGTAGGGGCTCTGCATTTGCATACATACACCACCTTGCCGACATAGCCCCTCCCTACAATTCTATGGGCTATTCTATTGGGCCCCACCACATTATTGTAAGCATGATATGTCTAGAATCTGGTGTTGACTTGCCCATAGCCCTACGGGTGAAACAACTAGCCTAGATAGTGTAAGGCCCTATAGGGGGGTGGTAGGGTAAGGCATATAGGATAGTGGGGTTAGTAATAATTGTGGGATTAGCGAGAGGTTGCCAACAACTAATAAACGTTGGCCAATCTTAATTGGTTGTTGAATAGTAGGGAAACCAATGACACTATCCAGTATTGAGGGACTTATCCAAGGCTGAAGGTGCTAGCCATAGAATTGTAGGGGCCCTTTGCTTGCATGCACAATGACATCCCCATAGAATAGTAGGGGCTATAGTAACCCCTTTAAAATAGTAGGGAATAATCTATTTAGGGGGAATAGTAGGGGGCAATTTATCTAGTAGCCTAAGAAGCCCTACTATTATAAAGGCAACAACCCCTATTATTCTACGGGCCCTGTATAGATTTATTTTGATGTATTGTATATCGAGCGCAAGGAAAGCATAGCTTGCTTGGATAGGATATGGATTTTCTTTATTGGACAAAGAAAAAGAAGCATTCATAGTATAAATACACATAGTATAGTATAATGATTATGACTACATCAAAATATATATAGTAGTTACTTCATAGATAATCGACAACTTGCTTGTTTTGTTACTAATAGCAGGTATTGATACATATTTTTAATCTCTAATTTCTTTATTAGAATTAACAATTCCTTGACCAGTTCAATCTTGATTTTCTTATTCATCTTAAGATGGGTCCCTGTATGGTTGTATTTGAATTTCTTAATAAACCTCAAGACTAATCAACTATTATCCCTTGCTCAGAATAGACACGAGTCTCCAATATTCAGACCTCATCACAATATTAGTTTACTCTATGAATCATACCTATTAGGCCATTGAATATTTATTCTTACTAATCACTTCTTTAGATGATACTAATAATAATAATCATTAACTTCTCTAGCATACCATTGTATTAGTGAATTGTTGGGGCAACATTCACCAATATAGTGATACCTAATGGATGATTTCCACTTTTCCATATGAAAAGTCTTATATTGATATCGTCACTGCTCATATTGAGTTAATTCAGACTTAATCATTTTTCAATGTCACTCAAGTATCTATCAACTTAAGTGAGTATTTCCTTACCATATGAAATTTTGTTTTAGAATAACAACATATATTTAAGAAATTGTATTAATATGAGAATTTTACATTAATATTAAAAATGCATATTAATATTAAAAATCTATATTAATATCAAGGAGCATGATATAATATTAAAAATTAATATAATAAGAACTGATATAACATAAAAAATCTTTAGAAGATCTAAAATTTTGAACACATGTTTGCACATGTTTCCTCTTTTTGTCCACTGACAATCACAAATATGTAAATCTGATACAAATTTTCTAACAAGGATAACAATCTGCATCCACTATTACTTTTGATATCTTTGAAATAATTAAGTAATATCTTTCCTTTTTGAAGTTAGTCAAGAATTTAGATAGCTATGGATATCTTTTATTTTTATAGTACGACTCTACCCTATGGAGAAGTGTATGAATTACTCAATCTATTTTATTTGTGTATTTCTTAGGATGATTACTTAAATAGTCTCTTAATATGAAAATGGCAGGACTCTATAGCTACATCAGTTTTGTGGTTGGCATTAGAGAAACTTTAGAAAACAATTGTCGACATCGCTATACAAAAAATATATGATGTCTAAGCTTGAACTATAAATAAGCTAAAAAAATTAAATGCATATAAACCATAATGGATAGTTTGTTACTATTGTGTCTTTCATTATGACACCAAGTCTTATGAAAATAATCAATAAATTTCTTCTCTTCTTCAAACTCCTCTATGATATTTTTATTATCAAGTGAGTAATGATGTTGATATTTTCACTCATTGTATACTTTATTTCACTCAATCTATCAAACATTTTTGTTCTAACATCCCTATTATTCAGAAATCTAGAAACGATTATATCAGAGTATGTTATTTTAAATCTACACACATGTTCCAAATATATCAAAATATTCAACAATTAAAGGTTGCTCTACAAGTTACATTATAGAAGTTGGTAATAACGATTACTTTTTGACAAAATTGATTATTTAATAAAAAAATATTTTTTTGCTAGATATTAGGAAATAAATATTTTTGGAAATGAAATATAAAATAATTACATTCTTATAAATATAAAGTATGGTTGATAAACTTTGATTGCTTCAATCTCAGTACTAACATCATCTATCATGAATGGATTGACATGCTAATCTTCTTTATATAATTTTTCTCTTTTGTAAATCATTCTTAACAATTTATTTATATCCTCAATTCTATTTTTTTGAAGATATAATTCATGCAATAAGTACACCAGCTTCTTGTTCATCAAATACAAGTAAGACATATAATTCATGCTATACATGAATAAATCAATGATATATTATATTTTTGGTGTCAATTAGGCAACAAATTAAATTAGACTCATAAATAAAATTAACATTGTTCTACTTACACCATAATTATTTGTTGAGAATGTAGAATCTGTTACAATGATAGAGTCATGTAAACATTTCATCATCATATCTCACATCCATAATGTTTGGATGTCTATGATAAATGAAATATCTCTCTCTTCCATGTGCCACAAACATACACTTGTTACATCATCTTTATTTTTTAGTGAACGTGGGGAACACACTATTTTCTATCCATTAAATAATTATTTCTCATATATTCACAAAAAAGTGATGATGTAAAAAGTGTATCATAACGACATGCGAAAGAGAAAGATAACTTATTTTACTATAAAAAAATAATATAATATAGAAAAAAAATCATTTATCATAAGCATTTAAACACCATGGATGTGAGGGATGATGGTGGAATATTCACATGACTCAATTATTGCAATAAATTTTATAATCTCAATAAATAAATATGGAATAATTAAACAATATTAATTTTATTTGTAGATCTTAATTTAAATTTTAGTATATTTCAATTAAAAATAATAATGTATCATTGATTTATTCATGTGCAATATGAGTTATATATGTTACTTGTATTTGATGAACAAGAAGTCAGTGCACTTGTTCTATGGGTTATATCCTCAAAAAATAAAATAAAAAATATAAATGAATAGCTAACAAAGATTTAAAAAAGATAAAAAAAATTATAAAGAAGATTGACATGTCATTGCATTCATGATAGATAATGCTCGTGTTGAGATTGAAGCAATCAAATTTTGTCAACCTTACTCTATATTTATAAGAGTGTAATTATTTGATATTTTATTTACACAAAATATATTTCTTAATTTCTAATAAAAATTAAATTTTCATTAAATAGTCAATTTTGTTTGAATGCAATTGTTATTACCAACTTTTATAATGTAACTTATAGATCAACCTTTGATTGTCGAATAATTTTATGTATTTGGAATATGTGCATAGAACATGGTTGAAGAATGTGTATAGATAAATCAAAATTCAATTTTAGTATATAAGAAACATCACATGCTTAACCATCATAACCTAATATAAATTGTATACTCTAGGCTTGTGAGTAATAGAGATATTAGAAAAAAATATTCGATAGATTGGGTAAAATAATGTATCGATAAAAAAGGAAAAAATCGTAGATTTTTTTTCAAATAAAATTGGTGTCATAATGAGAGACAATAAGTTCATTAAAATATTCGTTATGATTTATATGCATTTACATTTTAATTTGTTTATAATGTAAGCTTGGGCAGTTATTTGCGAAGTTTCTTTCATGCAAACCAAAAAACTAATATAGCTATAGAGTCATACCATTTTTTACATTAAGAGTCACTATTTAAATGACCATTCTAAAAATGCACAAGAAAAATTAATTGCTTAATTCATATGCTTCTCCATAGGGTGGAGTTATACTATAAAAATAAAAGATATCTACAATTATCTAGATTCTTGGCTAACTTCAAAAAGGAAAGATAAAACTAATAGCTGATACAAACTATTATTCTCATGATCTTCTTCCTGATACATATAAAATAAGAAGTCAAACTGATCTAACAAAATGCTACCTCATTACAAAGTTTGGATTGAATCTACTTGTTTGTGATTGTTAGTCGACAAAAAGACGAAACCCCTGTAAAGATGTGTTAAAGATTTTATATCTTCTAAATAGAAACAAGGGTAAGTGCACAAAAACGTGGTACCAAAAAGATGTTACTTGCATTTTTCCCCTATCCAAGACATAGTGTGATCGTCCAATAGCACGATCATAGTATAGGGCAATCATACTATGGGTTGGATAGCATGAGTCACAAACTTGTCAAATTCAAAACATAACATGATCACACTATATTAAAATCACATTGGAATAGTTAAAATTGAAACCCATGACCATTTTGTCATTTTCAACTTTCTAAATGTAGTTTAAGCTTCTTCCTCATCTTCCAATACTGTGGATGTGTAACTAGGTCAAAATTTATTCATTAAATTGATTAAAAAATGCCTCCATCCACATCAGTGCTAGTCAAAATCTAGTGAAATAAGTAAAAATTTTGACTATTATTTTTTATGAAATTTAAGTTTTTTGTTAACTTTCAATCAATTTTATTTTTGGATGTTTAATTTATAATTTATTAGGTTTTTAAAATAGGATTATTTATCTACAAGGAATGGGTAATCTGTAAAATCCTCCACCCAATCCAACACAAAACCTTCCATCAAATCCACCACAAAACACTCCGAATGAAGAATAGAAACCTCAACAACCACCAATCCAAAAACTTATCAGGATATACGAATTTTTTTAAAATGAAGATGTTAGAAAGGAAATTGAATTAGAATCATTGGTTAGTAGGTTAAAAAATTCAATTCAAACAAATCCTAGAAGGGCGCAACTTGTATAATCACTTGAATCTATTTTGACCCATGTAAGCTTAGTTAACCAGTAGCTTAATATATGGCATAATAAGAGAAAAATGGAAAAATGTTATTATGCAAGTAAATTGTCATATGAAAATGTAAAAAGGAAAAAGATTTTAAAAGATGACATATAAATTGTTTAAAAAGCCAAGAGAAAATGATAGCCTTAGAACTATAGCAAAGAGGTATCCTATTTATTGGTGCATTAATGAGGATCTAAAAAATGACTTTTGGTATAGATGGTGAATGATATTTGATGCCCCTCCTTATAACAATCATGAGGTTCCTATATATTTCTTAAGAAAATTGTATTGCAAGTTTTTTCTTGGAAAGATTAGCATTTGATAGATAGGAGGCACATTGTGACCCTAATTCACCTAGGGTGCCTATTGGCAAGCATGTTAATGTTCCTTCCATTGTGAAGGAACATGTAGAGGTCGACACATTAGGCACCATTAATTTGCTTTGATTTAGAGTCTCATTTGTTGTGTCACTCCTCTACTTGAGGATGAGTCTCATAAGTTTAGACGAGGCCATATGTGTTAGTCATGTAGATCTTTGTTCTCATTCGACACCACTGACAAAGATGAGGAGGATGGTGGATTGATGATCGATGAGTGCTTCATTGTGACATTTGACATTGATACATAGGTAAATATTTACAATTATTTATATACATGAATGCCTAATAAATTAATATGTATTGATTGTGTTCAAAATTTAGGATCAGACTATTGGTGTCATTGGTAATGATCCTTTGACCCTATTTCACTCTACATCGATGACTCCACAAGTATGTATTGATTTAATTACTTAAATTAATATGTTTAATTATTATGTAATCATATGAATGGTTGAATCATAACTTATTATGTAGAGGTATATATCTTTGCATGTTATTGGATCTAATTGATTATGTTTATTTAAGAAATGAATGAATAGTTAAAAGAGTTGGTATATTATGATTAATATATAGAGTCATAGTGGTCAGGACGATGTTGAGATGGGGTCACACCTAGCTTTGCAATGAAATCCTAATGTAGAGTAGCTATCACAGACTTTAGGAGAAACCCATGCGATAGTAGCTATCCAGTGTGGGATAAGAATGCAAGCCTACCTCATATGTGGGATACCAGACTATGCCTTCACCTAAATGCCATTGCAAAATGTCTATCTATTAGATTTGATGACTCACAATTGTATTCAAATGGTTTGAACAAGCAAGGCATGTGAAATGGTGCCAAAAGAAATAACACAGACCAAGATGTATGGTGGTGCGATTTCCACGATATCCAATACATTAAGTGCAAACTAGATTACAAGTAACAATGAATAGGATGTTGTGTTCACTAACATAGACTCATCCACCCCCACCCACCCACCCCCAAGATGAGATTGTGTCAAACAAACTTTGTAGCCCTTATTACAAAGTAAGCACCAAGCTCAAAATCCAAATGTCTACAAAAGAAAGTCAGTTGAATATGACTAAGTGCTAAGATAGGTCACCCAACAATGATTGCCAACTCCTCTCACTTAGTTGCTCCTCCACTGCTCAATGCTTCCTCATCTAGATCTCCATCTAGGTGTTGCCCTGTCAACTAGGATCAAGCTTCATAATTAATGCATGTAACCTTTTAAGCCGTAATGACTAGCCAGGGTACACCCAATTAAAATCTCTAAGGTAACTGCTTAAGGTCGACCCTATTAAAATCTCCAAGGTGACCACTCATTAACTACTTGGATCTGATGTTATAGAGATCCCACCATAGGACCTATCACACCCTTGCACAAGTATCAAGTAGGCCGACTTCATACTCGGTGCCTCACCAAGTATGAAGACCCAAATCAACTTTCTTGAACCATTTGAGTGAACAATTTACTAGGTCGGTCAGCTCCAACAAGGTAACTTGTGTAGTCAAGTCAACCAAAAGTGCATACCCCTTACACACTACCCCACTAAACTAATGATGATGTTCTCGATGCCTGTACAGTCTCTTATGCACGAGGAGATCAACCATGTAGAGTTAGTTCTCATGTTTGAGCTCCTTCCCTAAAGGAACCTAGTCTTTTCATCAAATTCCATCTTGGTCTCGTTTTGCCTTGGTATTGAATCTATCCATTGAACCAATCCTGCTCAAAATAGTATAGACGGTGTCTCCTCTCCCCAAGTTTTCACTATTTGAGTGCATTATGAAGGGATCTCTGAATCTCCCATGCACTCCTCCATATCGGTAATAACTTAGATCTCTCCAAGGCATGTCATATCCTCAGAACACTCGAGTCCATCTAGGTTACCACAATGCTATCTGTATGAAAATCCTCATTGATCTCGATGAAGTCTAGGTAGGCATCCACTAAATCAATCTCAATACATGTTAAATTAATCCAGGTAGGAAAATTGCAATAGGGAATGCATCAGTTATTGAAGACATTTATCCTTGAGTTGCAATGTGTGGCATGGCTTCCAACATGTCTACATATGCAATATCAAGTTGAATTGTCTCGAGAACTAGGCTGTCTTCCACATTGTCAATCTATTCCCCTTCTCCTTGGATGGATTTAGCTAAATGAATAAGCTCATCTCTCAAAGGCTCACAAGGTACCTCTTCTTGATCTTTCCATACGCAACCAGCTACAACTTGAGAGCACTATGCAAAGATCTTGAAAGTGTTGATATACCCCTCTAAATTTGAAGCATCTAAACTATCCCCAAGGTAGAACAATTCCCCAAAGTGAACCACTCCATCTCGACTCCATGTCTTGAAGATCCTTTCTTGGTGAAGATAATCTCCCAAGCCAATGCAATTCAAGATGATGTTACCACTATCAAAACACAACCTAGTTGAGCCATCTCTAAGATGCCTAAAGGTGATCAAAATGTAAGGATCTAGATGAACATTGCCTTGGTCTATGCCATGAAGTGAAACTCCCACTATAGCTCCAACCTATCTCACTGCTAGATCATTAACCTCACTTTCATCTTCGTGCTCTGTGACATTCAAAGTGCCCAACCTCATTGGAGCATCCTACTCTAGCCAAATTAGATCCATGAGCTCTCCTCCTAAAAAAATCTCTACATTGTCCAAGTATATCATTCCATATTGTTTTATCAACCCTGGCCAAGACCACACGAACTCATGAGAGAGTGGCTCAACTAGTTTAGAGAGTCTACCACTCCACGGATCTAGAATTTATTGATCATTTCAACTCCATCAATCAAGTGTCTGTGTACAATTGTTTAAAAGTGTCTAGGTTTTTTTGTATCCTCTTGCCTACATCTCTCAATGAAATTGATTTTTGTCACTCCTAACGATCAAGTGTAGCATCCTCCAAGTAGATGTCATCTAGATCAGCAGGTCGGTGCTTGATCTTATCCATTTGAATGTGATGCACGTAGTGTGGATGTTAGAGGCATATTTACAAAATTGTTCTCTTGAACCTTCTTGATCTTGTATACTTGCACCTATCATGGTAGTTTCACTAAGGTTCATATTGTTAGGCTCTCCAAATGGCCCATCAAATCTTGGCATTGCTAGAATCTGCTCCTCGGTTGGCTTTACCTTCAAAGTTTTGAATGAATGTTGTTGTTTTTCACCCCATTTCCAGCCTCTGTCTTTCTTTAGAAAGTTGGTAAAAGGGTTGACAAGCTTGGGGTAGCCTTCTATAAACTTTTGGTAGTAGTTGGCTAGGCCAAGGAACTGCCTCACCTTGTGAACATTGTAAATTGGCTCCTAGTCTCAAGTCTATGTCAGCTTCTTTGGATCATGATTAATTTGCTTGCATCCCACAATGTGTCCCAAAAATGACACCTCCTATTGTACAAACATGCACTTCTTCTTCACATACAAGTCGTGCATCTTGAGCAATTTGAACACCTCATAGAGATGATCCTTGTGCTCAATCACATCTTTTTTGTACACAAGTATGTCATCCAAGTAGACTACCTCACACTTGTCCAAAAAAGGTATGAATACATCATTCATCAAAGTACTTAAAGTAGCAAGGGTGTTAGTTAGACCAAAAGACATCACTAAGAATTCATAACTCTGACACAGTCGTTATGGCCATTTTCTCCTCATCACTTCATGTTATCTTGATCTGGTAGTAACCTTACCTAAAATCCAAGTTGTTGGACACCCTTGCATCCAACAAGAAGTCAAAACTATCCATAATCAATGGGAGTACTTTTTCTTTATCATAAACTTGTTCAATGCCTAGTAGTACACACAAAACCTTAATGTTCCTTACTTCTTGTGCTGAAACAAAACTGACGCTGCATAGGGTGATCTAGATGGTCAAAGGTAGCCAACCTCGACCAGATCCATCAACTACTTCAACTTGGCCATCTGGGGTCCTAAAAGGTAGTACAAGGCTTTCATAGGTGGTTTAACTTCTTCCTCCAACTCAATCTTATGATCAACGTGTCTTAGTGGTGGAAAAACTGATGACAACTTCTCGAGTATGAGATCGGTATACTCTAGCAAGACATCTTGGACAACCAAAGTGTTGAAAGTCCTAGATGACTCTCCTTCATCCCATCCGCTAAGAAATATAGTTAATTATAGCTCATCCTGGTCACTTCTATAGATCTTCTTTACACTCAAGGCATTTAGGACGTTTTCATCATCCTTTCTTTTCACTATCAAGATCAAACAATGCCACTCCAAATCAATTACAAAAATGCAACTCAAGTATGGCACCACCACTATTAATGCTATCCTTAGGAATTCCTACCCAAGGATGAGATCAAACTCATTCATATCAATAGCTACCATGTCAATCACACCTTGCCAAGGTCGAGCTCAAATGACCTTTCGAATCTCACCGCTCACCTTCTTCATGTGTGTTGTGACTGCCTTGAAATAAGTTGATGTTTCTTCCATCTTAAGGCCTAGGTTCCTAGCCTACCTAGTTGATATGTGGTTGTGTGTTGCCTCTGAGTATACCATAGCCATCACCTTTCTTCCCCCAAAGAAAGTATCCAAATAACATAACTCATGTTTATCGGCCAAAAATGCACCTAATGAGTTGTGCATTGAGTTGAAAAGTTGCAAAGTGCTCATTTCGGGCACCTTTGCTTCCTCTCCCAAGACTGTGTTGATCCTAGTCCTTTCTGGACACTCTTTTGCCTAGTGACCAATCTTGTTGCAAATGAAATAACCCAAGTCTTGATTCTTTTTCCTTTATGGGGATGAATCTTTCTTCTTGGCATTGTCTTTTCCATTTGTCTAATTTTTATTCTTCTTGCCTTTGTGACCGCCTTCATTGTTGGAAGAGTTCTCACCCTTCTTGTTATTCCAGCAAAATTGTTTATCCTAGTTCTCATGAGCTTGTCCAAAGCTTTTAGCAAGATTTCCTTTGTAGTCAAGTAGACCGTCTACTACTATGATTGCCTCAACAAGAGTTTGAACTTTTTAACGTTGGATCTTCTCATTAGCCCAAGGTTGTAACCCATTAGTGAATAGGTACAAATGCTCAAAATTGTTTCGCTTGGTGCACTCCAAATCCAACATTTGAAATGTTTTGACATAGTCTTGAATCATGCTTATTTATTTCAAGTTCTCCATCTTTGTCCGGATGATCCGATATGAGTTACTAGGTCTATGCTGATCATGAAAAGCATACTTCAAATGTGTCCAGGTTTTGATCTCTTTGATAGGCTTGTCAGCACATGCTACTAATTGATGTGTTCTCCACCATAACTTAGCACTCTTAGTCAAGTACATCCCAAAAGAAGTTGTCTAGGATATTTTTGTCTTGAACTCCATCATACTCATTGATCTTGAAAGAATTATTTGCATGTCCTTGTCCTTGTATCAGTGAATGGTAGATTTGCTAACTCTCTTTCAAGGAAGGGATGTCTTCCTTCAAAGTCAATTTGTTTGCCCAGACTAGCCAACTCAACATTCATCTTCTCTTCTAATTTGCCCTCCAAATCAAAAGTCTCTAAAGCATCCAATCTTGCATCATGTGCTAACAACCAATCCTAGTGTTTAAGAGTCTTACTCCTTGCATCTTGATGTTAGGTCTGGATTTGGTCCAAATCAGCTTGACTATCCACATTGCCCATGCTTCCACTTCATTCTCAGATGTGAGCTCAAACAACCCTCTGTCCAAGTTCCAACTAGATTTGTCTAGAGACCAAATTCTCGAAGATTAGACTTTCTCTAATAGTAATTGTCGTAGACTTTGGGAGACACCCATGTGACACTAGCTATCTCGTGCAGAATAAGAATGCAAGTCCAACTCACATGTGGGATAGTAGACTACGACTTAACCTAAACGCAAATGTGGAATTCCTATCTATCAAATCTGATCACTCCCAATTGTATGCAAATGGTTTGAACAAGCAAAGCATGTAAAATGGTGCCAAAAGAAATAACACTGACCAAGATGTATGGTGGGGAAATTTCCCCAATATCCAATATATTAGGTGCAAACTAGATTTCAAGTAACAATGGATAGGATGTTGTGTTTGCAAATGCAGATTGCCCCCAGGATAAGATCATGCCAAATAGACTTGGCAATCCCTTATTACAAAGTGAGCACCAAGTTCAAAATCCAAATGTCTCCAAAAGTAAGCCAACTGAATGTGGCTAAGTGCCAAGGAAGTTCACCCAACAATGGTTGCCAACTCATCACACTTCATTGTTCCTCTGTTGTTCCTTGCTCCAAAGATTTTGATTGCTCTATTTTGTATGTTCTCAAACAAATGTGTAATGCTTCTTATAAAAATAAAAACCTTAGGTAGATCTCCAACTAGTTGTTACCCAGTTGGCTAGGACAAAGCTCCATAATTAATGTAGGTGACCTTTTAAGCCATAACGGCTAGTTGTGGTGCACCCTATTTAAATCTCCAAGGTAACCACTTAGGGTCGGCCCTGTTGAAATCTCCAAGATGGCCACTCATTAATTGCTCTGATCCGATCTTAGACCCCACCATGGGACCTATAATACTCTTGCACAAGTATCAATAGGTTGGCTTCATACTTGGTGCCTTGCCAAGTGTGAAGACCCAAGTCAGCTTGCTTGAACCATTTGAGAAAACAAATTACCAGGTTGGTTGGCTATAACAAGGTAATTTTTGCAGCTAGGTTGACCAGAAGTGCAGACATACTCTCCCACTGAACTAGTGGCAACGTCCCTAACACCTGTGAAGTATGCTATACACTGGGAGATCAACCATGTAGACTTAGCTCTACATGTTTGAGCTCCCTTACCAAAGGAACCCAGTGTTTTCATAAATTTTTATCTTGGTCTCATTTTGCCTTGCTATTGAAATTTCTCATTGAACCAATCCTACTCGAAATGGTACAGACTGTGTCTCCTCTCGACTATCCCAAGTTTTCACAATTTGAGTGCATTGTACTAGGATCTTCGAATCTCCCATGTACTCCTCCATATTGGTAATAACTAAGATCTCTCCAAGGCATGTCATATCCTCAGAATGCATGGACTAAATAACATCCCAAATTGAAACAATATTATCTCTGTGAAAATCCTCATTGAACCCGATGAAGTCTAAGTAGGCATCCACTAAGTCAATCTCAATACATTTTAAATCTATCCTAGGTGGGCTAAAGACAATAAGGAATGCATTGGTTATCAAAGGCATATCTCCTTGAGCTACAACGTGTGACATAACTTCCAACCTATCTACATCTGCCATATCAAGTTGAAATGTCTTAGGAACTAGTATGTCTTCCACATTGTCGATCTATTCCTCTTCTCCTAGGATGGATTTAGCCAAATGAATAAGTGTGTCTCTCAAAGGCTCATAAGGTACCTTTGTTGGAATAAAAACACCACTAAGAGGGGGAGTGAATCAGTGGTTTAAAATACTTTTCAAAACTTGGAACAATTACAATTTATACGATTTTAGCACATGAGCAAGATAGTTAATGAATAAAAAAGTGACACAAAATTTTAACATGGAAAACCCCTTAGGGTAAAAAATCACTTTGAATCTGAAACTTTATTTGCCTCTTGGGAAAATCTTTCAGAGCTACAACTTTGGGAAGCACCAACACCCTGCTTGAGAAACACCAATTTCAAGGAACACCAATCCCTTACACTTGAAGCACCAACCTCACGAATAACAGAGCACCGACTTCATGAATACAAGGAGCACCAACTTCCAAAATGAAAAAATGAGATATAAAATTAAAGGATCATCTCTATTACAACACAAATGAAGAATCACTAGTTTCAACTTCTTGTTGAAAACATAATGCAGGATATACTTCTATTCTCCTCAAAACATCCAATATCCAAATAAATTTTCTTTTTCCATTAAAAGATTTGATCAAATACTGATATGAATGAATGAAGAAGCAATATATAACCCTTCTTCTACCTCTGATAAACTTTTGCAATGGAAATCAAATCACAAATATGAAAATAGAAACATAAAGCATTACCCTCTTCTTTGCTATTAAAAATCTGACTGTAAATTGTTTGGTCTACATGGAATTTGATGCCAATCCTTCAACTTCTATCAAAACCACCTATTGAATGTTTTAGAGGAATATATCCTCTACTTATAAACTAAGAAAGTCAAAATTTTGGAGGTAGGTACATGCTCCAAACTTCCATTAGACCAAAACCGCTCAAAACTACTAAAACTGTCATAACAATTTGGTAATAGTTTCTGATAAACAAACTTTTTCTCTTTTCATACATGTGTTATGCAAAAACTAATAAAGACCCATTTTAGCTAACTCAAACACCTTTCCAAATAGGCATGATAGCTGGGATGTATCTGATAAAAAAGCTTATCGACTTTCTCATAGACCAAAACTATTTTTTTATAATCATTTTCTAAACGAATGTGAACATTAAGTGTCAATTGTATAACACTTAAGTGTTTGTCTTGAATATGTTTTCAACGATATTTAAGGACATCAAATAAGATAATTACATGATGTTAACCATACCATATGCTTATTATAATTACATTATTGACATCAATGACAACAATCAAAGACCAAATACCAATGGTTCAACAACCTCTTCGTGATCTTCCCATTCCCAACCATCCACAACTTGAGAGTTCTGTGCAAAGATCCCAGAACTGTCAATATACCTCTCTAAATTTGAGGCATCCAAACTAACCCCAAAGTAGAACAAATCCCCAAAGTGTATCACTCCATCTTGATTCCATGTCTCCAAGATCACATCATAAACCCATTAAGGTAATTCAAGAAGCATTAAAATGTAATAATTTCCATATTTTTGTGAATCCCAACACCAAATTTGGTAGGAGGATGAGGGATGATATGTAATTTATTACATCAAAATTGTAGTTTTTCATGCAACAATTTGGCATGTTCTTAGGGCCATAGAAGTGATTGTAAAATGTCATAGAAGAAGGTTTTAATAGTGTAAGTTTGAAATCATGCTTTGTCCATGAAGTTGAAGTAGGGTTTGGCCATGATAGCTATGAGAGTGATTTGAAGAGAATTTTTTTAACAAGTTTACAATATCTTGGAAGGGTTTGAGGGTCCAAGGATAAGACCATCCAATATAGTTTGTAGAGTTGATTCGGCTTTCATATAGGACAAAAAATAATGAGTCCATATTTTATGTTAATGACATTATATAAGAAGTTTAAAGTGTGTTGGGGTATGGGCAAGGCCCGAGGAAGGTGTGAAGGTAGTGTTCTATTACTTAGGGTGAAGGGACATTAAGTTGGAATGATGATAGGTGATTGTCACAAATGGAAAATAGTGGATTCTATGAGGAGTATTTGACCATTAAGTGGTCTTTTAATGCTTTGCCTTCTTACATTAATGTTGTGCCGTTGGAAATTACACATTCTTTGCTTCTAAAAGTTTTGTCTTCTTTCCCTCATCATACTTATTAACATTTGTTATTCTCATGACAAGTATTGAAGATCTTGCATGGGGCATAAAGCTTGTTTGGATAGGACTTGGAGATTTTTGAAAAGGCCAGCAACAAATTAAGAGTTTGTTGTAAAGAATTTGAAGTCAATGAGGCCCTTTGTAAAAAAATCGAAGGTAATTTGAAATCCAAAACATGCATATTTCATTCTGATTAGGTTGATGTCAACTAAATGTAAGATGTATCTTTAGAATAAATCATAATTTTGATTTCTTTTTATTATGCTCTCTGCTAAAAGTGAGGACTTTCAACAATAATTTTGCATCTCTATTTTGAGATTCATCTTTATTTTCTTTAAATCAAAAACTAAATTAATTTTGGAATTCATAAAATTACATATGGATAAACATCAAAGGTTGACTATAGGTCAATATATATCATGCTTATGATGAAATAATAGCCAATGAGGGGAACATGGACAAATAACCATGTCCATGCAAAATATGTCTTGGTTGAAAGGTTAAAAAAAAGAATGTGATTTATAATCATATGATTAGGTTTGGGCATAGTGGTATAAGTGCTTGGGCTGATAATTACTATGAAGATATGATAGATTTGCAGCTAGTGAGAGATGAAGAGGTAAAAAACAAAGTGATACAAAACACAAATGAAGAGGCAAAAAACATAGATGAAGAGGAAGAAATATTTGACAAAGTGATTAAAGTGGCTAGAATGTTGAATGATGGTCTAAATGATGATTGGGTTGAGTTAATGGAGGATGTTTTAAACTCTATGTATGTTAATTGCAGGTTAAGTCATTTGACAACAATCCTTCAAATTCTTAACTTACAAGTGGTGCATGGTTGGACAAATGAGAGTGTAGATCAATTATTGACATTATTGAGTTCATTACTATTAGATGACTTTACATTGCCAAAAAAATAAAGTCAATGTAAAAATCAAATCAACAAACTCGACTTGGCATAAAATAACATCCACACATGTGTGAATGGTTGTGTATTATATCACGAAACTCTTGAAAATGAGAGTGAGTGTCCAAGACGTCATGCAACCAGGAATAGACAAAGGATGAAATCAACTATGGTACCTAGATAGGTTCTTTGACACATTTTAATAATCCCATGATTATTCAAAATGTATAGGTGCATAGACATTGTTGAACTTATGTAATGACATGATAAAAATAAGAGCACTGATGGAAAACAATGACATGTGCTTGATTCTAAGACATAGATGTAATTTGATAATAGGTGGCCTTATTTTCTCAAGATCCTTGTAACATAAGATTGAGTTTGGCTCTAGATGGGGTGAACCCATTTCTAGATCAAAGTACTAAATGGTCAACTTGGCCAGTGTTTCTAATAAATTATAACTTCCCTCCATGGTTACCAACTAAGCAATTTTTCTTAATATTAACATGGATTATACCAAGAATGAAAAGTGTGACTTTAGATTCAATAGATGCCTATTGAGAGCCATTATTTGATGAGCTAAAGTAAATTGTGGATAGGAATTGAAACAATTCAATCTTTAATAGATGGTCATTCAATCAGAATCACTTTAAGAGCTTCTTTATTATTTACAATTCATAACCTTCCTACATATAACACATTATCTGGTCTCTCTCTTCATGGATACCATGGATGTCCTGCTTCTAATTTTAAGGATTTTGTGAGACACTCAAAAAGTTTGTGCAAGTGTATTTATTGTAGACATCGTGCTCACCTCAAAATGGACCATCCATATCGTCAACAAAAAACACATTTCAATGGTCAAGAAGAGAATCATGAAGCACCATTATTAATAACAAGTGATTATATTATTGAGATTGAAAAAAAGAGAATGTAACTTATTGATAATGAGGGAATTATTGGTAGCAGGTATGGTCCATGTAATGAAAGTGATGTAAAATGATTGTGCATATTGTACAAGTTGTCATACTTCGAGGGCATATCTATTAGACATACTATTGACTTTATGCATACCCATAAAATATGGCTTATGTTATTATAGAATCTCTTTTTGGTGATCTTGACACTATTTCATCACATGATGACTTTCGAAAAATAAAGATTCATCAAAATCTTTGAGTTCAAAAATATGATAATGAAAAATATAGAAAGTCTAATGCCCCTTATGTTTGGACAAGGGAACAATGTGCAAAATTCTTACAATTAATGTCTCAAACTCACTTTCTTATAGGATATGTAAATAGCAACATCAAAATTCAAAATGACATTAATAGCTTCAAAGGCCTCAAGATTCATGACTATAACGTTATCATTGAAAATATTTTATTTGTTGTGGTACATATATCAAGACTGACAAAGAGACGAAGATTGACAATTATAAGGTTGAGCTTTATATTAAAGAGAATGACTTTACATCATGTATTAGATTCTTCAAACTTTGATAGTTTGAGCGGGGAGGTTGTTTAAGTCCTTTGACTATTGGAATAAGAATTTCCACCAACAATCTTTAACATTTCTATGCATCTATTAATACATCTAGAATATGAATTAGAGTATTGTGGCCTAGTAAGAACAAGATGGATGTATCATATAGAATGATATATGAAAGTCTTGAAAAAAATTGTTCATATAATAGCAAAATTAGAAGGCAGCATGTCTAAGAGATATTCATTGCAAGAGGCCATGGGTTTTTGTACAGAATATATGAAGAATTTTAAAAATGTCAATCAACATATATGAGATGATGACGAAGATGAGAAAGTTGCAGGCAAAGTATTAAAATAATTTATTTCGCTTTAGGTTATCATATTAAGAAAGAAGTGCAATACATGGCTTTTTTCTTCAGAACACATCTTCATTCAATAAGTGACATAGGTAGAAAAAAATTAACAATAATTTTTTTCTCAATTGTATTTACATATTTATGTTATTTATCTTACTATTTGTATTACATTATTCAATGTAGAAAATATGAAGAAGATTGTCAAATTTGGATGCAACATCAATCTCAAAAAAACAAATATCATAGTTTGATTAAAGTCTATTCTTTTTCAAAATTTGAAGACTGAATTGCTAATGCAATCAGTGATACGAAAGAAGAAGGTGAAGATACAATAATAGAGAAAAGTGAGCTCTCACAATATCTACATATATGGGCTATGTGTATTGGTGGAATGTTGGCATATGATAGCCATTTAAGAGTTGAAGAAAAAAACAAAGAGAAGATAAATTGTGATTTTGCTGTTAGTGTTGAATTTTTTCATGATACTAAAAAAAATATATATGTTGGATTTATTTAAGAATTTTTTCAAGTGGATTTTGGTGAAAATAGTCCTATATTGTTAAATTGTAAGTGGATCCGACCATCTACAGTACAATTTGATGAGTATGGATTTGTATGTGAACATACACAAGAAATTTTATTAGAGAAAAATGAGCCATATATTTTCCCTCTTCAAATCAGCCAATCATTCTTGATTGATGATTGCAGAAGCCTAGGTTTGTCATATGTCATTCAAACAGAGTCTCATTCTTAATGAAAATTCATGGAAGTTTCCACTATATTGCTTGATGGACAATATGTTATTTTACAAGAAATATTTAAAGACGTGGATGGAGATAATGAGAGACTTCTTGAAGAAGATATTTTAATTGCCAATGAAGAAATTAGGAGAGAATGTATTACATGACAGAAATGAGGATGATGAAGAAAATCAAGTAAATGCAACTATGAGTGATGAGGATTTTGGTCTTCTTGAAAATGTTAATGATTATTGAGAAGTTCCACTTTTTTAAGACCTTTTGATTTAAAACTTTTATGTTGTTTAAAGTTAGTGATATATTTTGAAGTCACTTACCTTTAAAATTTAAATGTTTTCCATATATTATTATGGAATTAATGTTGCACATGTTATGAGTCAAAAGATTTCATGTTGAGTTTCATCTTAAACTATTGTGGAAGTTAAAAGTAATGAACTAAAAAAATTATGTTTATTTAATATTTTGGTTGTATTCAAAGATATTTTGGAATCTTTCACTGTATTGGTGGCTTTTGAAATTATCTTGGAATCTTCATTTTCTTGATTTGTTTGATCACTATTATAAGACATAATTAATATTTGTGCACCATCTACAAATTTTTTTGAAGTCTATTGTATCTATTGCTCCCCTTGTCAAGATGTTTACATCTTACAATTGTTAATATTCCTTGATCAATAGAAACTTGCAAAACAATCATATAATTCATTCCTATTTGCATAAAGTAAGCATATTTTCTGTAACTATTTGCTAAATTTCATATTCATGAAATATTATTTTATAATAATTATCTTTTCCCAATTTTCATGATACTTGCTCCATTTCTATCACGAAGGTTGTCTTTTTATCATGTTGTTAATCTATAAATTAATATGTTTTTTGACATCAAAAAATGAGGAAAAAGAATACAAGGCACACATTAGATGATAATAAACAAAATCATACCATTCCAATAACAAATTTTGAGTGCCTTCATGAAGAATAAATAACAAAGAATAATGACTTTTTATCATGTCTTCGCATGAAAAAAGTAAAAAATTGGGATCAATTGTCCAAAAAACCCAAAATGAGGGCTAATTGTGAAATAGTAGTGCTATAAGGAAGTAAACAAGAAGTTTGAGAAACGATATGAAAGAGGTCTTTTGGAATGATTAAAACTGCCATATTAGGTAAAGATAAAGTGGTCTAGGACATGAGTAAACTGCTACAAGACTATATAAGGAGGACATATTTTGGCAAACTAGGTCTTGAAACCCAAAAGCTTGGAAGGAAGACATACTACCTAGCTAGGAGACCTACATTTAGAGACATGGAAAGAATGTTAGCCCTAGGTTTTATTCAAACAACCCACATAGCCCTAGGAGACCTCTGCATCAAACAACTCACACCAAAAATTGAATAATCATACAATTGAATCAATAGATCAATCCTTCAAATAGAAATTGTTTAGATTTTGACGTAGTGTGTCATATATAGAAAAAAATGATAGATATTCTCATATGAAAATCCAAATATGAGTAAAATTGTATGTCTGATAGGCCAATAGAGTATATGCTAGTATACTATAGAGTATATTTAAAACTTATTTGTTTTTCAAGGCAAGACATGATAAAAAGTCATTATTCTTTGCTACTCATTCTTCATGAAGGCACTCATAATTTGTTATTGGAATGGTATGATTCTGGTCTCTATCATCTAGTGTGCACCTTGTATTCTTTTTCCTCATTTTATGATGCCAAAAAACATATTATTTTTTAGATTAGTAACATGATAAAAAGACAACCCTTGTGATAGAAATGAAGCAAGTATCATGAAAATTAGGAAAAAAAATTTATAAAATAATATTTCACGAATATGAAATTTAGAAAACAGTTATAGAAAATATGCTTACTTTATGCAAATAGGAACAAATTATATGATTGATCTATGACTTTCAATTGACCAAGGAATATTAACAATTGTAAGATGTAAACATCTTGACAAGGGAACAATAGATACAATATACTGCAACCAAAATTTGTAGATGGTGCACAAACATTAATTTTGTGTTTTAACATGGATCAAATAAATCAAGAAGAAGAAGAAGATTCCATTATAATTTCAAATGCCACCAATATAGGGAAAGATTCCAAAATATCTTCAAACGCCACTAAAATATTACATAAACATTTTTTTTCCAATTCATTACTTTTAACTTCTACAATAGTTTAAGATGAAACTCAACATGAAATCTTTTGACTCATACCATGTGCAACATTAATTCCATATTACTATATAAAAAACATTCAAATTTTAAAGGTATGTGACCTCAAAATATAGCACCAACATTAAACAACATAAAAGTTTTAAATCAAAATGTCTTAAAAGTGGGGTTTCTCAATAATCATTAACATTTCCAATAAGACCAAAATACTCATCACTTATGTTTGTATCTACTTGATTACCTTCATCATCATCATTTGTGGCATGTAATACATTTTCTCTCCCAATTTCTTTATTGGCAATTAGAATATCTTCGTCAAGAAGTCTCTAATTGTCTCCATCCACGTCTTCAAATGTTTCTTGTAAATTAACATATTGTCTATCGGACAATACATTGGAAGCTTCCATGAATTTTCATCTAGAACGAGATTTTGTTTGAATGACGTATGACCAACCTAGGCTTCTGCGATCATTAATCAAGAATGATTGGTTGATTTGAAGAAAGGAAAAATTTGACAGTCTTTGATAAAAATTGTTGTGTATGTGCACATATAAATCCATACTCATCAAATTGTACTGTAGATGGTCGAATCCACTTACATTTTAATAATATAAGACTATTTTCACCAAAATCCACTTGAATGAATCAAATATAAAGTTTCTTCTTAGTATCATGAAAAAATTCAACACTAATAACACAATCACAATTTATCTCCCCTTTGTCTTTTTCTTCAACTCTTAAATGGCTACCATATGTTCACATTCCACCAAAATGTATAGGCCATATATGTGGATATTGTGAGAGCTCACTTTCCTTTGTTGTTATATCTTCACCTTCTTCTTTTGCATAATCCATTCTTCAAAGTTTGGAAAAGAATCGCCTCTAATCAAACTACAATATTTGTGGTTCTAAGGTCGATGTTGCATCCAAATTTGACGGTCTTCTTCATATTTTCAACATAGAATAATGTAATATGAATAGTAAGATAAATAACACAAATATATAAATACAATTGAGAAAGAAAATTATTGTTAATTTTTTCTTTTCTACTTGTGTCATTTAACAAATGAAGATATGTTCTGAAGAACAAAGACATTTATTGCATTTTTTTCTTGATATGATAACTTGAAGCAAAATCCATTGCCTTCTAATAGTTCACCTATAACTCTCTCATCTTCACATCATCCCATATACGTCAATTGACATTTTTTTATAATTCTTCATATATTCTATATAAAAACCTATGCCCTTTTGCATTGAATATCTCTCAAACATGTTGCCTTCTAGTTTTGCCATTGTATGAACAAACTTTTTTAAAACCTTCATATATCATTCTGTATGATACACCCATCTTGTTCTTACTAGGCCACAATACTCTAGTTTATATGCTAGATGTATTAATAGATACATAGAAATGTTAAAAGATTGCTTGTGAAAATTCTTGTTCCAATAGACAAAGGGCTTCAACAACCTCCTCCCTCAAACTATCAAAGTTTGAAAAATTTAATACATGTAAACTCATTCTCTTTAATATAAGGCTCAACCTTATAATTACCAATCTTGGTCAATTTGTCAGTCTAGATATACTTACCACAACAAGTAAAATATTCTCAAATGATGACATTATAGTCACGAGTCTTGAGGTCTCTGAAGCTATTAATGTCATTTTGACTTTTGATGTTGCTACCTACATATCTTGTAGGAAAGCAAGTCTGGGACATTAACTATAAGAATTATGTACGTTGTTTCCTTGTCTAGACATAAGGAGCATTAGACTTTCTATATTTTTCAGTATCATATTTCTCAACCCAAAGATTTTGATGAATCTTTATTTCTCAAAAGTCTTCACGTGATAAAATAGTATCAAGAGCACCAAAAAGAATTCATATAATAGCATAAGCTATATTTTTCTTGATATGCATAAAGTCAACAATATGTCTAATGGATATGTCTTTGAAGTATGATAACTTGTACAATATGCATAATCGTTTTACACCACTTTTATTACATGGACCATACCTACTGCCAATAATCTCATCATTATCAATAACATAATTGCTTGTTATTAATAAAATTGCTTCATGATTCTCTTTTTGACCATTGAAACATGTTTTTTATTGATGATATGGATGGTCCATTTTGAGGTAAGCATGATGTCCACAATAAATATACTTGTGCAAACTTGTTGAGTTTCTTAGAAAATCCTTAAAATTCCAAGCAAGACATCCATGGTATCTATGAACAGAGAGATTAGATAATGTGCCATATGTAGGAAGGTCATGAGTTGTAAACAATAAAGAAGCTTTTAAAGTGAATCAGATTGAATGACCATCTGTTAAAGATTGAATTGCTTCAATTCCTTTCCACAATTCTTTTAGCGCACCATATAATGGCTCTAGATAAGCATCTATTGATTTTGAGTCACTTTTCTTTCTTGGTACAATCAATGTTAACATTAAGAAAAATTTCTTCGTTGCTAACCATGGAGGCAAGTTATCATTTACTAAAAATTCTAACCATGTTGACCATTTAGTACTTTGATCTAAAAATGGGTTCACTCCATCTAGAGCCAAACCCAACTTTATATTATGAGTATTTTGAGAAAAATTATGCCACCTATTATCAAATTTTATCCATGTCTTAGAATCAGACACAAGTCATTGTTTTCCATTAGTGATCTTATTTTTATCATACCATTGCATAAATTCAACAATGTCTCTACACCTATACATTCTGTGTAATTGTGAGATTATTGGAAAGTGTCAAAGAACCTTTCTATGAATCATAGCTAATTTCATCCATTGTCTATACCTGGCTTGATGACATCTCGAACACTCACTCTCATTTTCAAGAGTTTTGTGAAATAATACACAACCATTCACACATGTGATATTCTTGTGCACCAAATTGAGCTTGCCGATTTGATTTTTTCATTGACTTCATCTTTTTGGCAATGTAGAGTCATATGATAGTAATGAACTTAATAATGCCAATAATTGTTTTACACTCTCCTTTATCCAACCATGCACCACTTGGAAGATAAGAATTTGAAAGATTGTTGTCAGCTGACTTAACTTGCAATTAGCATACACATGCTTTAAAACATCCTCCATTGATTTAGCCTAATCATCACTTAGACCCTCATCCAGTAATCTAGCCACTTCAATCCCTTTATCAAATATTTCTTTCTCTTCATCTATAGTTGTTACCTTTGCATCTATGTTTTGTGTCACTCTGTCTACGTTTGTTACTTCTTCATCGCTCACTAGTTGCAAACATATCATATATTCATAGTAATTATTAGCCTAAGAGTTTATACCACTATGCCTATACTTGATAATATGATTATAAATCACATTCTTTTTTTCACCTTTCCACCAAGACATATTTTGCATGCACATGGATATTTTGTAGTCTCTCCCATTTGATTTCTATAAGTCATCCTGATGGATGCAACCTTGGTGATCTTTTTTTGTTAGTGATCATGATTGGGACCATGAGTGGTCTACACCCTTGGGGTGATTGGATTTATGTTATTGTATCAGTTGGATTGATTATGCTTATGACTGATTTATGAGATTATGATGTACTAGATGGGTTCACTGAGGTTTGTGCTAGTGGTTACGTAGATTGATTTGGTATCATGATGTTGTTCTGTAATTACCCTGAGATGTGAAAAATGGTTGCACTATATTTTGTTTGTCCTACTATATTTGACTAGGTTCTTGTAGTAGTGTTTACTCACGGTGACTTAAATGTGCATAGTGTCATTTAAGTTGTTGAACAATTGTTATTAATTCCATTATTGAATGCTTAAATAATTAGAAATAAATTTTCCATGTTAGATTCATTGGTTATAGTGCTATGGATAAGTACCTTGTTCATTTTAGTAATTTATGCAAAATGGGCTATTTAAATGATTATGTAAATGAAATTAATTAGATACTTTAATTACATGATTTTTTGTAATTGTCTCTTCGGCTATTATTGTTGTACAACTACACTTGATTGTGTTCGTTTATTGTGCAGAGCTTATATCCTCGATAATGACACATGGAGTTAGTGATTAGACCTTTCATGTTTAGCCAATATCGTCCCTGTATGGATGATGTATATTTTATTGTTAGTTTAATCCTCCAGTAATTGGTAAATCCGAATTCATAATGCATTATGTGATTAGACCTATGAGCATGTCTATGCATTTAAGATTCCATAGTGATCGTGGAAAATATTAAATTAAATGATGTTTAATGGGTTAGAGGGATTTTAATTATTTGATTTAATCTTTATTTTATTGCTGGTTAATTTGCCATAGTTGAATTTTGATTCAATTGGAGCTAATTGATTTGATTTGGGTTAAGGGAGCCAATTAGATTATTTAATTTAAATAATCTTAATTTATATGTGTTTGTAAAAATGCATATATTGGCTAAAAGTGAGTTTATTCTCAGTTTTCATTTTGCTATTTTATGGTTTTGGGGAAAATTCCTCCAAACCCGCTTGTGAGAAATCACTATTTTGCTCATTGCAAGAGTTTGGCTCGGTGGATCATTGCGCGATTGGTCTCATTGAATTCATATTGGGATTGCTTCATTATGTTGATGGTTTCATCCGATTCGGTGTCCCCATTATTTTATGGTAGTAATTCTTGTTTTTCCCTTTTGGTTGAGAGGTAGGGCTTTTGAGTTTTATTTGTTTTTCTTCGTTTTAACTTCTAATTCTTGTGGCTAAATGTTAGGGAGTGAAGAACTAGTATTCCCCTCCATTTTTATGCATTCATATTACCTGGTTGGATGGGGGTGATCATTTCTATTTCATAGGAAATTAGAAATGCAAGATTAGGCGCTATTATGTTGCTAGTTTTGACGTGGTTGCTTAGAAGTCAAATTTTATTTGACATTCCTTAGTTTGGGACTATTTGATCAATGGGTTTCCAATTTTGTCAAATTCCAAAATGTTTTAGTTTTGGGTGTTTTGGCATTGTCTCATTTTGCGTACCATCTATTTTTTCGCTCATTTCTTCATTTGGCTTATTTAGAGATTTGATCTTATATCAGTCACCTTAATGATTAGGATAATGAAATTAGAATGGTTATAGGACATTCTAGATAATTTTATCTCTCAATCTGAACTCATGTTTCTATAGTGGATTTTGTGGACTCGTGTCTTTTGCCAGATTTTTCGGATTGGTAGTCAGCTTGTTTGGTGAATATTATTAGACCCTTGGTCTTGTGACCCTATTCTTGAGTTGGGGTTTCAATTTTGTTGTTATCCAAGAACTTTGAGTTTTGGGCTTTTTATTCTTGCGTCATTTTGCATGCCCCCATATTTGGTTGAGGTTTTGGTAGTGTCTTCTTGGATTGTGGAAATGGATTGTACTCCATGCTTCATTTCATGTTATGTTTCCACTTCATGGACTTTGGGATTCATGTAGAATCCATACTTTTGGATTTAGGCCAATTGAGTGAGTTTATGATGCTTGGTGATTTATTGTTTATTGGGATTCGTGCCAAATCTATACTCCTAGATAAAGGTCGATTGAGTGATCTTGTCATATTTGAAATTTTTATTGTTTCTAATTCAACCCTTGTTTATGATCTTTATGTAGTTGGTTTGCCCAAACGTGAGCATGCAAGCGTGCACTTATCGGGTTCTTGCGAAACCCAAACTCTTGATTGCTATCAATTGAGTTATATTCATTGGGGTTGGGTTGGGAAACTCCATTGTCTATAGGCACTCATTATGTGATGACCATGGGTATGCAGGGTAGATAAGTGGAGGGGCTTCTCTCATGACCCTGGATGATGTTCCCAACAAGGTAAATGTAATAAGATAAGATAATGATATTAATGTCAAACAAAATACCAATGAAGGGTCTAAGGGACTGGAAGATACAACAAGGAAAACAAATAACCCAGTGGGAGCACCAAACAATGCCCGAAAAAGGATGAGCAACAAAACAAAACTAAGAGAGGAAACAAGAATTAACAAATGAGAGAAGGACTAGATATCCTTTCTTGATACAAAGAAATACATCACTAAGGGATAAGATCTAGGGAGACTAGGAGCCTGAGCCTGAATCTGAGTAGCCCTAGGAGTAGAATGTTGCTACTTGATGAATCCATGACGTAATCTAACAGATCTGGTGTGTCCCAATGCAGGTGTATCCAATGGTCGCTTCCTACCCTTGGAGGGTGACAAGTGGGGATAAGGTGGTGATGAGCTAATCTGTGGCCTAACTCTGTGGAAACATGAGTTGTAAAGTGTGTTCATGGAGCTGCAAAGTCTCATGGAGGTAGAGGGTTAAACATCATTGGTTAGGGTAACTGAAGAAGGTTGTCAGAGATCTACAGTCTCTGAATAGATAGTGAAACCTACCTCTGATCTCATAGTAGATGGGACATTTAAAGATGAAATGGATCGCGGTCTTCATCTCAGATAGAGTACAAAGGTGATAGATCTGATCGTCTTTGACCAAGTAGTGATCGGTCTGGCAACACAGTTTGTGTGAACCTACTCTAAAGGACCCCGAGGAGATACGAAGGGTGTGGCTCCAACGTTGGCTCAAGTAGAAAGGGCGCACAATAATCCCCTCATGGATCTCAAGAAAATGCTCCAAGTAGAAGGTCATTCGTGGGTGCAGACCCCTGTGTGGGTTAACCCAGGTCGTGGTGGTGTACTATCTATAAATGTCAAGTCTAACATGCCCATTCAAATCACCCTTTGATGGGAGTATCTAGTGAGAAATGGTAAGGAGGGAGACAATCAATATCAATCCCTATCAAGCTAAGTAAGGCCTCATGTTGAATTTGGGGCCGAAGAACTTAACTCCAAGGTAAGTGTATGACGAGACAATCTCAATCTCCTGATCATGATAGGTAAAGTGAAAATGATAAGCCATTGAAGACCATGACTCAAGTCTTGCCTAGGTTCACAATGAGTTGGTGATGGACACAAAAAGAGGCTAATCCATCAATAAGTCTCTAGAGCCCCTTAAGAGAGGAGGCAAGGAGAATCACATCATCAACAAAGAGGAGAATGGAGATAAGAACCTAGTGTAAGCAGCAACCATCTCCAGGGAGCGAGGCCTCCTTGAGAAAGGTCTCCAGCTCATCGATGTATACACCAAATAAAGTGGGGAAGAGAGGGCAACCCTACTTCACCCCAATGGTACTATGAATCGAATCGAAGAAAACCTCAAGAATTTGAAATTTTCCCACCATTGCCTCAAATAATCTCATGATCGCTCTCAAAAGAATGTCTGAAATACCCATGTCTCTGAGCCTTTAGAAGAGGGCTCCACGGGGAATAGAGTCAAAGGGTTTACAAAAGTCTACAAAACAACAATAGACTTTTGCAACACAATGTTGAGCCTCCTTAATGACAGCCTGCAATGTCAAGAAGTGATCCATAGTCTGGTAGTTTATATGAAAGAAAACCTATCCTCTAGCATGGTGCCGCCCCTTGTCAAGGTTACCAAAAAAGATAGTATTCAAGACTGTAGCATAGAGCTCGGTAAAGGTATTCTCGATAATGATGGTCCTGTAGTTGCCAAGGTTCGAAACCATCCCAAACTTATAGATGACATAAATCACGTGTCTCGACCAAGAGTTGGGAAACCTAGTGAAGAAGTTTCTAATAAGTGATAACTAAATGAACTAATGGGTAATAAAACTAAGATAAGATAATAGAATATATGTATGGGTTGATATGAGGGTATGTGCTTGTACAAGTTTTCTAAGGGCGATGTCTATATGAGTTTACCGAGGACACAATGTGATGGCCTTCCAAGGGAGAGTTTCCACACGATGTTTAGCTTGGGCTCCATGATGCCAAATGATCTACTCTCTATTAGAGTCCCTACATAGTAGACCCATAGAGTGTGTGACCAGGACTTTTTCTATTGCATTGTCTCTTGGTTTTAGTCCTCTATACTATTTGGCATGAGTATTAGCCATGGATGATTGTGTTGTGTTTGTGGTCGAATCATTATCTCCATCAGCATAACAAGAGTGGGCCTACAGGTACCACATGGTTGGGAGGCATAGCTACCTATACCACTGCAAGGGACTAGTGTACAGAGATGGTCTATTTCTAGTTTGAGGTTGGTGTTAGATATTCACTTGGTACTTCAATATATGTAGAGTATGTTCTCTTGTGATTTATGGTTTATCTTGGATGCATTGATATCATATTCTATATTATGTTTAATATGTTTACTTTATGCATTCTTTTATCACAATGTTGCATCATATTGCTAGATGATGTTTCTTACCACTACTTTGGATTAGTGTTGCTATTGGTAGATTAGCAAGTTGTACATACTCATTCTTATGATGTTATTTGATTGTTATTGGTAAGAATGATCTCACGAGACAACTCCAACTATCTTGTTGGCAATTTGAGATTCATGCTCGAAGGTATGGTTAGGGCATTTGAGGTCTCATGATACCATTATGGTTGGGAGGAAATAATCATGGTTGTTTTTAGTTTGGTGGCTTCTAATCTTGTGCTTTCCTTCTTGAGATAGTTGATTTCTACACATGTATGTTCATTTCGGTGTTTCTTTTTGTATGATTACATTAGATACTATGGATTAGATGTTAGAGTTATTTGATCTCCTTTATGCTTTTTATTGTTTACTCCTTGACTATGTTGGTTCTGGTACTCTCCAATGTGGAATTTCTAACCCTACTTTGTCTCTCAAATGGCTAATTCGCCTTATGTTCAAAACCTGGATGATATTTGTTCAACATTGGGTGATGCTGGAAAAGTATTGCACTATAGTAGTGAAGGATATTGTATGATACTGGTAAAGCATTGCATGGCCATAATATATGTGTCACATGCCTATAGTAAGAATTATCACATGGCTATAGTAAGTAGTATCGCATGGGTCAAAAGTATCGCATGACTATAGTAAGAAGTGTCATATGAGGTCAGTGGGAAAACCTACTTAGGCAAACAACATGCACTTTTTGACTTGTTAGATGTGGTCTTGAAGGAGATTTGGGTACCCTTTTGGAGGTTCTTGCTTCCAAAATATAAAATATATCATTTAAATATAAGTGGCATTCTCTTCTTCATTTACTTTTCCTCTTCTTCTTGTTCTTCTTCTTATATATATAAGCAACGATTCATTTGAGATAGGTTTCAGACCTCTCCGAGTTAAGATAAAGAATCTAGAAAATCCAACGAATGAGTGGTTGTAACCATGAGCCCTCATCTTGTGCATGAGCATTTGATGGTCTCTGCCTTTAATTCTTGATTATGCTATGGTTAGTTGGAAATGGACTTGTATGTTTAATCATTCTAGGAACTTGTTTCTTGGGGCTTAAAAATAAGATCTCTCCTTGTGTATTCTCATGATTTGTGTGATTTGTAGTTGTAAGTTATGGTTTAATGCTCAAGGATCTTTGGAAGTGGTTGTAAGACTTCCGCTGGTCTAACTGAACATGTGAGTTTAGTCATGTTCCCTATTTTATTATCTTGTATAGATGTTTCATTCTTGCACTTGGTTACTTTATGTTGTTAGTAACTTATCTAAAGAAAAAATTATTCAGTGCATGCTTTATCCTTGTGTTCCAAGGATCTCTGGGTGGAGCATTACATATTTGTCTATTTTCCACTCATTGGCTATTCTTTCATCATACACATGATGTTGACCTATAGTCAATCTTTGATGTTGATCCATCTATAATATTATGAATTCCAAGGTTAATTTAGTTTTTTATTTAAAGAAAATATGGATGAATCTCAAAAGAGAGATGCAAAATTATTCTTCAAAGTACTCACTTTTAGCAAAGAGCATAGTAAAAAGAAGGAGAAATTATGATTTTTCCTAAAGATACATCTTACATTTATTTGATTTCAATCTAATCAGAATGAAATGTGCATGTTTTGGATTTCAAATTACCTTTGAATTTTTTGTGGAGGGTCTCACTAACTTCAAATTTTTTACAAACTCTGAATTCGTTGCCTACCTTTTCAATAGTCTCCAAGTCTTATCCGAACATGCTTTATTGCCCATGCAAGATCTTCAATACCTATCCATGAGAATAACAAATGTTAATAACTATGATGGAGGTAATAAGACCAAACATTTAGAAGCAAAGAATGTGTAATTTACAATGGAAAAGCATTAATGTAAGAAGACAAAGCATTTAGAAGCAAAGAATGTGTAATTTACAACGACAAAGCATTAATGTAAGAAGACAGTATTAAAAGACCTCTTAATGGTCAAATACTCCTCCTAGAATCCATTATTCTCTACATGTCAATAGTCTCTCAAATTTGACCACAATCTAATCAACATCCTCTATCCTTTGATTGCTTACTCTCAATACTAACCAAAGTGTTTCTTGAACAATGTGACAAATTATCACTGTCATTGTCATAGTTACTAGCATTTTCCATTTATGACAATCACCTATCACCATTCCAACTTAATGTCCCTTCACCTTAAGTAATAGAACATTGCCTTCACACCTTTCTCAAGCCTTGCCCATACCTCAACACACTTTAAACTTCTTAGACAATGTCATTAACATAAAACATGGACTCATTATTTGTTGTCCTATATGAAAGCCAAATTAACTCTGCAAACTATATTGGATAGTCCTATCCTTGGACTCTCAAACCCTTCCAAGATATTGTAAACATGTCAAAAAATTCTCTTCAAATCACTCTCATAGCCTTCATGGCCAAACCCTGCTTCAACTTCATGGACAAAGTCTGATTTCATACTTACACTATTAAAACCTTCCTCTATGACATTTCACAGTGACTTCTATGGCCCTAAGAACATGCCAAATTGTTGCATGAAAGCCTACAACTTTGATGTAAGAAATTACATGTCATCCCTCATCCTCCTACCAAATTTGGGGTTGGAATTCATGAAAATATGGAAATTATCACATTTTAATGCTTCTCAAATCACCTATGGGATGTAATGGGATAACCTCTTAGAGTTAGTAAGCAATAAGTTGTTGAACTTGACAACTTGTCATCTCAACAACATTTCATTAGAATAATAAGTGATAATGGTTTATTTTTAAGTTAGTTGTGATTATTTGGGGTTGGAGAGTCCTTAAATATAATGTATTTGATTCCTTTAATGAGGGAATGCACAAGGAAGAACAATAATGAACTAATTTTGAAAGCTTTGAATGTAAATAATTGGATTCACATTACTAACTCGCGGATCTTTCTATTATTTTGTTATTACCGAGCATTTTACTCATTGAAAAATTATTTTAATGCCTCCAAGTTGATATTGGTTGTAAAGATATTTGAGCCTGCTTTCTTTTGGCATTGGAATCATCAAATTTAATTCAGTTTTGTGGAAGTTATTCAAATTTTAGTAAAACTAGTTTGAAATCATCTAGGGTAAACAACAAGTGTAAACTAATGTAGTACTTATTTCTTTGACATGGAATAAACCATCCAATGGAGGGAAATGTTATTAGAAATTTTATTTTCAATGTTTCCAATGGTTGTAGGGATCTGTGATGAGATTTTCATTCTGATGTAACAAGATAAAATGGAAGTTTGTTGTCTCAAAGGAAGAAATACCAAATTTGAGAAGTGGGCATGTACAAATTATAGAAAATCATTAATAAGTGTTCCATGGGAATCAAAGTGTGTGGGGAACATGAGGCTACCATATAAAGTGCTAATGTATCCATATTATCAAAGGAAAGAGTGAAAAAGATGACTGTCCTAAGTATGTTATAGACTATCCAGGCAAGGCAGCAATAATAGTGGTAAGATTAAATTGTTTGGAGTCATTATAAATGTTGTGCATCATCAATGAATTAGTATTGGATGAGTTTTAGATTCCCTAAAAGTGTATGGAACAATAAAAGGTTTGCTATGTACATGCGTTTCAAACTCGGTGATTGAATGTGAGATGATTGTGTAGGTTTAGGTGAGGATAGTCATTGCCAACTTTTTGTGTAATGAATCAATGTCATTGATTTGTATCAAATAGTGTAAAGAAACCAATGGTTACATTAGAAATCACAATTCAACCCCTAGATACCATTCTCATAAGAGAGGAGAAAGATTATTATTACACAAAAGATAGAACTCAAAAAACTCCCTTAAGAGTTACAACTTTAGAGGGAAGTGTAAAGAATATTCAACCTCTGGGAAGAGTGCTTACAAAAGGTGACTGATTCATCCATAGCATTGAATTTTCAATATGCTAATATAGGTTTGGAACACTTGAAGGTTATTGCAGGGGAAATTCTAGTGGTAAGTTTTTCTAAAGGAATCACAACTACAAATGTCCAAGGTCATTTTAAACCATTCTTGCCAAGCCCAACAAATTTCATTACCTCAAGTTGGAGCTCAGGATAGATCCTATTTGAATCATCAAAGATTCCCTTTCCATCTTCAAGTTTACCGAGTCTAATAGCTATAAATTGTCCTAGTAGGTTATGGATGCAATGTATTTTATATAAGCTAACAAATTTTAATTAGTTATTAATGGAAGTAATAATTGAATAGAGTATTTAGATCTAATAACATTAGAGTAGAAAACTAGCAACAATGAAATGTCCAACATAGATGTATATAGCTGACAATTTGAGATAAGAGACTTTAAACACCTTTATTGTGAGCTAGCACAACTAGGTAAGGACTGATAAATTGCTACAATGACTTGCAAAATCACCTTCAAAGTTGACTATCAACATAGAATGATCAACGTCTAGGTATATGGCTGGGGTGACATCTGATTATCTATGCTTCTTGCAAGGAAAGACATGTACAAACATAAATGACATTTAATAGTGAATTAGCTACTCAATAATAAGTTAATACTTATATAATTCTCAAATCAGATGATCAACCCAGCCAAAAGACCATTGGTCCTATTGGAACTCAAACTTGAGCCTGCAATAAGTGTAGTGACATTCTAAGAATGAAGCATATACTTTAAGATAGATGATAAGCCTATTTTCTCTCTATTGTAGAGTTTAGGACATAGGCAACACCTATAAGATTAATCACTATGCGAATAAGTGTTGAACAACAATGCAACAACAGTAAAATCGCACCAAATGCAAGAAATTAGATCATACTTAGATGTGATTACAAATAATAATTGATCCTTAAAATGGAATTTCAACTATGAGGATTTTTGTTCCTAAATCCTCTAAGATGCTATGGGGATTTTCACCATTTGGAAATTACTACCAAGGGGTTTCGTCCTTTGGAAATTCTAACCATAGGATTTTGTCCTTTTTGCTCTAATTTGAATTTTTGAATTTTTGCAAATGCTAGTTTTACCTTTGCAAGCATTTTCTATCAAATATAAGTTAGGCACATTACATCGAGTGTTTAGGACCAAGGACTTTCAAGCCAAAAAATGCTTTTATATCCCATCTATATGCACATTTGAAATATTGCTAGCAAAATTTGTATCATAAATATGAACAACTTATGTTAGCTTATAGAAAACAAAGGGAGAACTTGGTAAAAGATTCTAATAGCTATAGGAGGACCATGCAATATGTTGTACGTGCTTTGGCATAATGAAAGGGTATCTATAATTGTCTTTGGGATGGTAAACCAATGACAAAGAAGTTTCATTGGACTTTGCTCACTTTGTAGAGTTGAGGAATTGTTGGACAGTGTTGTGTTAAATAGGATTGGAAGTTTATAATGTGTTAAGGTCATGCAAGGACAAGAGAACCCAAGGAAGGGAAATGTGGAACAAAACCACATAGATATCATTAGGAGGGCGGCGGGGGGGGGGGGTGGAATTTGGAGACATGATCAGTCAATATTGCACAAACAACCACTACAATCAAGGAGGAGTCAACGTACATTAGTGAACAACATTTAGCAAAAATTTGAAAGTAATTTGCATCACAATATATAAAATAACTATCACACAATTCATCTAATTAGCGTCAAATGCATCTGATGTACAGAGGAGTCAATCAACACTAGAGCTCAACTTGAGGGATTATGCATTCAAGGGTACTCAACAATGGATTTCCCCTCTACATACATTTGGACAAGCTCACTAAACCAATCCATACACTTAACATCTCTTCTTGACATTTCCAACATTCAATATAACTATTAATTAGAGGCATTCTTATTCAAATCAACTCTCCTTGTCAAGAAATCAACTATTGAACTCATTTCAACTAGCTTTACAATACAAACTCTTCAAGCAATCAATATAATCCATACAATGTCCATCAAGCTACATCAAACTTTTAACATAACCATGATCACAATTGAGGTTCATCTTTATTCCATCTACAAATGCAATTTATAAGTTTGAACTTGAAGAAATCATATCTAGTATCAGACTGACTGCCTACACTTAAATCTTATTTATTCTTTCATTCAAATTCAAGGGGCACACCTTAATTTGTGGTACAATCTATATGTTAATCTTTCAATCTACCTCGAGGATCCTTCAAACACACATCTAACTTAATCCAACATAATAATAATCAAACTAAATTTAATTCACAATGCTATCATCTACAAGATATTTCAACCACTGATTTCTACCAGTGATTTGGTTTGAACCCATTCCCACCATGAAATTTTGTATTCTAATATGTTTTCTGACATTCTAGAGGACATCAATTTTTATTTAGCATTGTATCGGTTAGGGTTATGACTAATAGCTATTTATAGAGATTGAACTAAAAACACTGATTAAACCAACTCGAACGAAGTGCGAAATGATGGATGCCCTTGCGTGAACAAAGTGTGAAATGTTGGGTGCCTTGGCACAAACCCTGCGTTGATGCTTGGCGGGATAGTTTCTGGTTTTATTTTTTCTATTTTATATGCACCCAATATTTTAATTTTTTTAATGCCTATCAAATAGAGTAAATGCTAAAAGGAGAAATATTTGTAATTTATTAATTAAATTAAAAATTATATGGTAATTGATTTGTAGTTTTTGTTATTGATTTGTCATTTAAATTTAATCAAAATTAGAATATAAATGGAAATCCTATTGGATGTATTACCATTTCATCTACCTTCATTATAATTATTGATTAATTAATTATTTAAATAATATATTTTATACAATTTAATCGATTAGGATAAATTTTAAATTAATATACTTCAAATTTTAATTTTGAATTTCAATCTAAGCATCAATTAAATATTATTTATTGCCAACTATATATATATATATATATATATATTATGTTAATTATCATTAGAGATGAGTTTGTGTACACCAATAGTCATGAAACATTGGTCAATGAGACAATCGACTCCAAAAACTACACAGTTGAATTGTGATAGCAGTAGAACAAATGAAAAAATATGGAGAACTAATTCTCATATATTTATTTTTTATTCATTTTTGTTCTTATTATATCTAAATGGTGTTTTATCAATATTAGATTTTAAAATCACATGAAATCCAAATATTTGGTGTTAGTGAGGTGTACATGGATTTCTTATGCAATAATCCTATTAGCGAACAATCATTTCTAGTGAAATGAAACTTCTAAGTTATATATTTGTTTATGATTATTTTATCAAATGTTATTATAAATGAGTAATAATAATTTATTCATTCATTTTTGTTTAAGTACTTGATTATTTGTGACTAACTATTTAGTCATTTATTTAGTAGTTTTTTGTTTAGGTGACTATTTTTTCAGTCATCTATTTAGTCATTTATTTGATAGTTTATCCAGTCACTTTCATTTGGATATCTTGTGATTCTATCTGATGACTAAGTTAGTCACTTATTTAATCACCTCTTGTTGTAACTTACAAACAAGTAGTAGAATGTGATCAATTTTGGTCATGTGACTAAATATTTTAGTGGTGTCACAATTTTTTTTAGTCACTTAGTCACATATTTGCCAAAATGCACTAGTGGACCCTTCCATAAGTAGTGCTCTCTCTCTCTCTCTCTCTCTCTCTCTCTCTCTCTCTCTCTCTCTCTCTCTCTCTCTCTCTCTCTCTCTCTCTCTCTCTCTCTCTCTCTCTCTCTCTCTCTCTCTCTCTCTCTCTCTCTCTCTCTCTCTACAAAAATTTGCCCCTCCTCTGAAACCTCATCAGTATGTAACTATTGAAAATCATGGCCGCTAGTCGTTTGACATCCTGATTGACTAGTAGGGGCATAGGGGTGGCTTATTTCTCTAGTGGAGGAGGAGGCAAAGGTGGCTTTCCTAGTGGCATAGGTGGTAGACCTACTGGTTCTTGCAGCAGTGGAGGTAATTGGTTCATATGCTTTCCTAGGGATTCTCTTCGAGGCGTGTCTCTTATGACTCTGCATTCTAGTCAACAAAAAATCGAATTCTAAAAAGGTCAAAGAAATTAGAGCCATATCCTTCTAAGGAATCTATCCATCCCTCATGGTATGTAGACTCCTGGAGTTTGATAGGTTGTTCGAGAATGGAAGGAGATGTCCGAGTTGCACTCCTAAAGCTTTCCTCTTCTGCAGACCTAGCTGATAGGGTCCTCTTATTTAGTAGGAGATATTCAATCTCATCCCCTTTCTCTTCTTCTACTTTTGGTATAGTCTTTGGAATTTTAGGAGATGAAGCACTCTTCTTCTTCTTTAGCTTCCTCATCTTCTCCCCTACCACCACTATCTCAATTCTAGCCCTCTTGGGCACTGACAGAGAAGCTTTTGTTTTGGTTGGGGTTTCTGTAGGTGGAGCATGAGCTTCTTCCCCTTGAACTAGCACTTCTTTTCTCTGAGCCTCTTCTAGATGGGCTTCTTCCTCCTAGGTTTGTTTCTTTTGAACATCCCTCTTTCTCTTCTTCATCTTCATCTTATCTATTTGGAAGTGTTCTACTTCCTACTCATGTTTATGTACAGTTTCAGGTGTGCCTGACAACTTCTTTGGATATGTGGGAACTATAACTTTAGTTCCCCTACCCTTTTTGGGTATTGTGGTCACTTGAAGAGTTGGAGCATTTGGAACTGCATCCAAGTAGAAAGGCTTTCTAGCCCACTCCTTGGTGAGTTGAACCACATGCCTAACCCTATTTTGGATGTAATCATTTTCCTCCTAGCCAATTTTGGCATTCAGGATAGGTTGCTCAAAGATTTTTTTCTTGTTGTAGAGAGGGTCTAACACATTAGGACTATCTTTGTCCCATATCTTCAAAGATATAACCAAGTTGAGCACCTTTTTTGATATTTGTAGACTCATCCTATAATAATCCCTAATCCAATCATAATCATCTATACAATTCATCCAGTGATCTTCAATTGCTACATCTGGAAAGAATTTTGTCCCTATGAGATATCTCCCCATCCCAATATTGTCAAAGTAGGGGCGTCCTACTAGGTAATCATCTAAGGGATATTGATCATATTCAACCTTGAAAGTGGATATGTCTTTCTTTTGTTTGACCTCAAAGATACCAATGGTAATTGATCATACCCACATCTTCTTGTGTTCCTTTCACACTCTATCATAAGCGGAGGCCAACTGCCTAACTATCTCCAATAATATCAACATATCTAAAGGATAGCGTTGAAGCTTCTTCGGGCATAAGAGAGTACCAACTAGCTAGATATATGTTAAGGTATTGAACTAAAGGAAATAAGCACCCACTTGTGTTATTCTAGTTGTTTCTTCCACCAATATTCTCTTGGCATAGCCTCCCTTAATAAACTAGATGATGGCAAAGATAAAACAATCATGCACCAATCTCTATTTAGGGATTTTGAAAGGTAGCTTCTTCTTTACCAGTTGGGGGTGTACTATATGTGGCTAGGCATTTGCATTTTGCATGTTGCCTCTCTTTACCAACCCTGGGTAATCTATTGGCCTAGCTGCTAGAAGATAAGTGTCATAGGAGGTCATGTAGAACTATGGATCATTCTTTATCGAGATGAGTTTCTCATCAATGTCATCACTAATAATTGTGGCCCAATCAATTTTTCTTGTTTTGGTGGTTTCTATGAAATGAACCATCCATTTCTCTAGACGACTTTCTATGGGGAGGCCCATGTGTCTACTAAAAAATGACTATAGAGTAGCCAATATATTTTTGATCATGTACCCTCAGATTATGTTGAGCTTTCCACCTCTTCGGTTTGATGGTGGTCTAGCCAGGAGGTAGTTTTCTTGTAACAGTTCTTTCGCTTCCATCTCATTCTCTTGGTACCATCGATCTACCATGTTGTAGCTAATATGTAAGTATTGATCTACCCTTGGTAGATAGAAGACCTTCTCAATATTTTGTGGATGTATATCCAACACAATTTTTGTGGTTATGCTCTTGGCCACCTTCTTTGTAGATATGTAGTGATGGGCTAAATTCATTATTATCTCGAAAGACTGGACAGATACAGGTTGTGCAGTTATGCTTCACTATCCACTTCTGATAAAAGATGATACGATCTTTCCTTTGTTTCTTTGCAGATCACTAAGAATGATGCATTCCAATCAATACACCCTGGCTTAGTATCACAGATCTTAGAATGCTTATCCACGAATAGGAACTTCTTTGGTGCCCCTTCATACTAGAAGGTCATCAATTTAGGAATGATCGTAGTTTCCATAGAGGATGATGAGGATGCCATTTTTACCCTAGCACAAAAGATTAACGTTATGATACCATCAATGGAAGAATAAAAGATGCTTAACTCACTCTCCTAGACTGGCAAAAATTGACAGGATGAAGAGAAATGGCAAGAAAAGGTGAAGGTGTGCACTATCGCACCTTGCACACCTATACAGGTGGACAGACGTATCCGATGTGCATTCTGAGTCCAACCAACGCACCTTGTGCATGTAGTGCATGTTGCACATGTATGCTAAGTGTACATGGTGTAGAGCTAGTTGACTTGATCTAGTTTAGGTCAAATTAGCTTTAAGTAGTGATCACACATGGTGCACATGGCCCACCTACGAAGGTGTGCAGGGTGAACATGTGTGCACATTGCCCTACCTTAAAATCTAGACGCAAAGGTTATGTAGGTGCAAGGGTGTGATGGTGCACTCTATAGGGCCTCAATGAATGCAAATAATGAATGGGTTGGGGGGGGGATGGGATTTATAGGCACACATGGCCCTAGTGTGCAATGTGTGCATGTGCACCCTATGCCTTTGCCTTGTCAAATCTTGTTTTTCTAACCTCCTAACTTGGTTTAAGACCGACTAATTGGGCATCCTAGACCAACCTAGACCTAGATGGAGACCCCATCCATCAAAGCATCCTAAAAGAAAAGAGGGGGTCCTCATTTTGAATTCAAAATGGGGCATATGTTGTGAAGCCACAACAAATAGCCCCAAAAAAAGGAAGAAATAACAAAGGCATTTATTTATCATCAAACATTATGCAAACTTGTGTCAATTTTGCAACTTGATTCCTGATGTCACAAGCGGCTTCTAAGTACTTAAAACCAGAAACTCAAAGTTTTTAACTTTCATGCTCAATTTGTGTTTAATGTCTTAATTATTTTGATGCTCTCAAGTGCCAACCATTGTGAGTGTGCAACAATGCAAAAATAATCTTTTGCTAACCAAAAGGGGCGTAAAAAATTCCCATAAACTTACTACCAATAACTTGACCAGATGTGAGAATTTGTTGAAAGAGATCTTAACGAGTCATCAATTTCTTGTCTTTAGGTAGTTGATAACCCATTGGTTTGCTTTGTGGAGCTCACACATTTCCACTCGATTCTTCCTTAAAGCTTTTTTTTTTGTGTGAACTGGACTAGCGATTATGTTGTGCTAGCTCCATTTTATTACCTTTTTCATTTATATCAAGCTCTAGGATCTTTTGTGTGACACCATTCATATTTTCTTTTCTTTTCTTTTCTCTTTCCATTTGAGCACAATTAGAATGTGTAGCCAAGGTGTTGGTGTTTTCTTTTTGATCTATTCTAGTCTGATAACTCCTGCATCCCTCTTTTAATAAACTTTTGGAAACTCACATGCCAAACAATAATCTTGATAGGTCTCTGGGGAAATCTTCCATCCAAACCAGTAAGTTTTGAATTATCCCTTCCTACCATCTACTTGAATTGAAGGCAACCTAGATGGTCAATTCTTTTAAATTTGTAAAGTGTTGAGAGTAATCAATTTAGAAACCAATTTTAAGGCTGAAAGTCCCCTTTAGCCTACAAATATCAACTATATTTAGTTTGTACAAGAAACAAAGTTATCCAAATGTTTTGACAAAGAAATACCTCTTCTAAAAAATGAGACTAGTTGGGATAGTTCACCTACTAATAGCAATCTTGAATACACACTAACTCTTGAATCAAACAAAACAACTAAAACAAACACACAACTCAAAGTAAGTTACTAATTTTTTTAAATAATATTTTCTCTTTCAGGCTTTGAAATAATGTTTCAAAAACTGGCCATTGATTAGTAACAAAACCAATTCTCCTAGTAAAGTACTTAGCCTAAAAGTATTTTCTCTCAAAATCTCCGTAATCTAATAAGGACCAATCCACAAGCATTGAGACTTAGTGTGATTGCTAGGCTTTTCTTTTTCCTTGTCCCACATGAGAACAAGGTCAAAGATTCTAAAAGATTTTATTTTGGCTCCCTTGTTGAACCGACATTTGATGACTACTTGATATTTTGACACGTGTTCTAATGTCATTGTCCTTTTCTCATCCATTTCCAAAAGGTTCATCAATTTGATTTGGACCCTATCTGCATTTTTAACATATCCCCTCATGAATTTTAACACTAGAATCTTGAGGTTGAGGGAAAATACAGGTTCCTATCTATAGACTGGAAAATAAGAAGATGTGCCCAAAGCATTCTTTACTCAGATTGTATTAGTCGGCAAGGCATATTTCAATTGTGTGTGCCAATCCCTTGGATTTTTAGTGAGAAAACACTTTATGACCATTATTAGGTTATTGTTGGTAGACCCAGCCACTACATTCCCTTGCAGATAATAGTTGGATGAGAATTTGATCATGACCTGATTCTGCAATGCCCATTGGGTAAGAAAAATTGATGCAAAATATGATCCATTATCGCAAACTAGAAAGAACAACATCCCAAACTTGGTCACAATATGTTCTTCCAAGAAATCAATGACGACTTTTGTAGTACAATTCCTAAAAGTTTCATCTTCAGTCCATCGTGTGCAATAATCTGTAGTTGTTAGAACAAAAATATGTCATGTAGAAGATGGTGGGTTTGTAGGCCCAACAAAATTTAGCTCCCACTTGGAAAAAGGGTGAACCTCAAAAACTAGTTACAACGACATAACCAGGTTTCTTTCCCTATTGGCACTTGTTTGGAAAATGTGAGAAGAACACACATGTTTGTATGTGTCCTTAAAAATGGTAGGCTGAAAGTGCTTTGATCTTAGAATCTGATGGGTCATGGCCTCCACTGATCCATGTCTAGTACAATACTTGTCATGATATTTCTCTAGTACTTCTCTTGCTTCTTCACAACCCAAACATTTCAAGCAAATCCTTTCATAGTTTCTCTTGTAGAGTTTTCAATCTTGAAACATATAGGATTCACATTTCATCTTCAGACCCATAAGTTGGGATTTGTTCATCCATTGGGGGCACTGATTTTGCAACAAGAAAAATACTATGCCTTGATACTAGACATCTGTAATCATCCCTTTTAGTGTCCACATGAGACACCATGCTTTGTTCTTCATTGTCTACCATCATTAGTGTCCACATGAGACACCATGCTTCATCCATTGCTCTTTGAAATGTAGCTTTTGAATTAGTTAATCCAAAGGACATCCTTTTATATGAAAATGTTCCCCACTTGGTGGTGAATGTTTTCTTCAATATAACCTCTTTGTCTACCATCACTTGGTTGTATCCTGAGTATCTGTCTAAGAAAGACATAATCTTAGATCCATTTACAATCTGTAATACTTTGTCAAGCAAAGGAAATGGGTAATTATCTTTTTGAGATGCTTGAATTTTACCTCTTCAGTTTTGTCCTTTCCTTGGGTTGTAGTGCACTAGTAGAGATTGTGAGTGTGTTAGCTACTACATTCCTTCTTCTTGGGATAGATTTTATATTTGGTGCTTCAAAATCCTCCATCAATTCCCAAACTCTTTTACGATAAGCCATCAACCTTTTCCTATTGCAGGAATAAATTGATTTGACTTGTCAAATCACCACCAAGGAATCTCCTTCAATTATGAGAGCTTTGAAATTCTTTTCTAGCATGAAAAGGAGTCCTTGTATCAAGGCTTCATTTTCTACCACATTGTTAGTACATATGAATTGTAAATAGTATATAGCATAGAAATATATACCATTGGGATTAACCAGCTCAATTCTGGCTGTGGCTCCTAGTTTGCATTTGGAACCATCAAACCTAAGTGTCTAGACTTGTCTTTTGTTTATTTTTCTAAACATTTTCCTTCATTTGGTCCTTGAAATATCATTTCTTGGGGACCCACTGCATTGTTCCCCGTGTTGGGCTCGATGAGCCACTTGTAGTTGAAGTTGACACATGGATTTCTTGTTCCCTTTGATTTTACTTGATCTCTTCAATCAAATCCATGATTTTGGAAGTTTGAGGTTTAGGATGGATGACAATCAAGGGCCAACCTTGACCTTTCATAAAGAATCTCCTTTTATGAACTTTGATTATTCCTTCTAGAAGGGATGATAAAGCTCCACCATTAGAGGATGTATCACTATATGAAGCATTCAAATCTTCTTCAATTTCTTCCATAAGGACATCATTCGTGACTTCAAGGTCACCTAGGTGAACCGAATTATCTATAGGTATGTCACTCATAACTTTGTTGGTGGTGGACTGTGTTATCTAAGTCAAAACTCTCGAAACTATGTCTTAACAATTTAAGCATTCAAACTCTAAGTGACTTGTATAGTGCAACCTACAAAATCTTGGAAGGAGTAAGATATTTTGATTTGCATCTTCTCATAAGCATTACAAGTTTTCTACCATATCGTCCATGAATTGAGTAACAATTTCTTCCCGTGGCTGTGGTGATCTTGTGATCCTATAGTAGCCTGGTCATTGGATTTTTTGATCTAGGATATATTAAATGTCGTCACTCTATAGGAGCCTAGGCTAATCAAAGGAAAAACACTTCATTAGGAGTATTGTATTTTGTGATCATTATCTTTACTTTTGACTCAACCCCTATTTTGATCTAGTTGTTCAATCCATTCCAAGGTAGCCATAATTGAGTGAAAATACATTGAGAACCATCCTCTCAAACACCTATTCCATTCTCTGCTTAGAAGCAAGTCGTATGTTTCTAGGATGTCCACATAAATGTCGATGAAATCTTAGATTTTGGGATCTGTAGTCAACTATATGCGAACATCTTTAAGCACTCTGATGACTTTTACTTCCATTTTGTTGAGTTGGATTACAATTCAATGCCTACCCCTACTTGACTTTTACGTGGTGGAGCTAGATTCTTTTAGGCTAGTTTTCTGATTGTGTTTAATGATTATCGGTGCTTGGTTACCATATTTGATTAAATGTTATTTCATACTTAGTTGAATTATGCGATGAGATACTTGAGTCATTCAGTTATTTCATATGTTCATGACTGTTTCGATGATATATATATATATATATATATATATATATATATATATATATATATACATATATATACATATATATACATATACATATACATATACATATATATACATATACATATACATATATATACATATACATATGCATATACATATACATATATATACATATACATATACATATACATATACATATACATATATATATGTATATACATAGATATATATACACATATATATGTATATATACATATATATACACATATATATGTATATATATGTATATGTATATATATGTATGTATATGTATGTATATATATGTATATATATGTATGTATGTATATATATATATATATATATATATATATATATATATATATATATATATACATATATATATATATATGTATATATACATATATATATATATATGTATATATACATATATATATATATATATATACATATATATATATATGTATATATACATATATATATATATATATATATGTATATATATATATATATATATATATATATGTTTATTTAATGACTTTTACTTATCTCATGATGATTAGTAGATGGATTATTTATATGTAGTTCTTATGGTTACTTACCTCATACTTGCATGTGTATGGTGTACTTGTCTGTTTTACTTTATGATTCACGTTCTTGATGTGGTTGAGGAAGGGAGTTGTAGTCACTTGCTAGTGAAGATCTACACAATGTACCACTTCCTGCCATTGTTTATTTAGTTTAGAATATAGGTGTTTGTACATGCATGGATTTTATGCATATTGCAAGTACTATGTATCGACTTCCCTGAATTGCCAAGATGAGCGTACCCTATCACAGTATTTCAATGGTATAAGTGGGGAGATAACTCTTGAGTCTAAATCCTAACCTAAGACAATTGTCCTAGAAACTAGGACAAGTATATGAGTTAGTTTCACTTCTCCAAATTCATCAATTAACGTGAATTTGTAACATTGACCTCGGAGTTTGATTATGTTCTTTGTCTTCAGTTGAATGGTCGTATTTGGTTTTGTGGGTCTATTGTGATTTTCAATTATAATTAAATTAAATTAAAAGATAATTTAATGACTTAATTTAATGGAGAATTTATAAAGAAACTTGATATTTAATTATATTTAAAGATTTTATTAAAGTTATATTTTTGGCATATTTTTATTTATTTAATTTAATAATAATTTATTTAAGAGTTTTCATAATAAACTCTAAATAATATTATTAGTTGAATTAATAAATATATTATTAAAGCATCTCATGATTTAATAAGAGAAAGAAAACATAATTTAATAAAGTTTATTTTAATTAAATTGCATAAAGCTTATGCTTGAAATTTAAATATAATAAATTAATTAAAGAGAGAAAGCTAATTATTTAAATAAAGATATTTTGTAATTAAATATCTAAAAGCTTGTGCATGAAAATGTAAAAAGATAATCAAATAATAAAATATAATAATCATTGAGTTCCCTCATGTGATTGCACAATCAAAGCCCCAAATTTAGGGAAGAACTCTTTATCAAAGATCTAAAGCTCATTGTTGTAGGAACCGGGTTTTGGGAGAAGCATTTTTCAGAGAAGGAAGCTTTTCAGAAGGAAGGGGTTTTCTCATATGCTTCGTGTGTTTATGGGTTTACATCTTTGCGTTAGATCCAGATAGGATCTCGTGGTTTAATTGTATAGTCAATTTCCATTCTTCAAATTCCTGTCTTCTTTGTGTCTGGATAAATTTGTTTTCAAAGTTTTTAAATGTGGTTGAAAACCCTTGTGTTGAAATCTTCTCTACCTTGCTCTTAATATGTCTTTGAGCAAAGTAGTTTGATTGAAACCCTTGTATATTTTAATTGTTCTTCGTTTGATTCTCTGTATATGAGAAATAGAGATTTGGAACCCTCATTCTTTTAAATTTTGGTCAGATGGGTTTTGGATTAAAAATCAAATTTTATAATCTAAATTCGAATACCTTTTCTGGGTTTCCCTATCAGAGTATTTTTTCACAGTTTTATATTATAATAATAATAATAATATTTTAAAATTTATTTATTTGTTTAGTTTTTTTTTTTTTTTTTGGGGGGGTGTTTATGAATTTCATTTTGTTGCTTTAATAAAAAAAAAAAAATTTAAAAAAATTTAAAAAACTTGTTTAGGGGTGGGACCACCAATCCCCCCACTTCCCACTGATGTCCTTGTTGATGGCACAGGAACTGTCGTAGTAGTCCTACTGCAACAACAACATGCATTACTTATGTGGGACTTGCTACAGCCATAATAGGGCCTACTACAACACAACAACCACTTTAGTATAGCAGGCTGATGGGCCTTAAAACACACTGTGTTTTATAAATCATTTTATTAAAAAAATTATATTATTTAAATTTTATGTTATTTAAAATTTTAATTCATTTAAATTTAAATTTAATTAAAATTTTATTATTATATATTTTTATAAATAGCTTTCTTTCAATTATTAAAATATTATTAGTTGTTAAGTATTTTATATGTTATTAGCAATTTAAGTTAATTAATTGAATTATTAATTAATAAATTTGTTAATAGGATGTTAGAAGGTAATCAATTTTATGAGATTTATTTTATCTTTTAATATTGTTAAATAATTAATAGTTAATTATTTATTAACTATTATTTTAAATTGATAATCCTTATAAAGACGTTAGTTTTGTGAGTTAATGGTAATGATGCGTTCATATTTAAGTGTGACAATGGGTTAAGTTGAAAGGGGAAAATAGTGAACTTTATCGAATTGAAATCGTACAACAAAATAAAAACTTGAACCTTACTATAAACTCAAACTATGTGTTTTCAAAATCAAATAGAACTACGAAACTGAACTATCTGTTGTATGTTTACTTCTATGTTGAGTTTCAAGTTGACTTAGTTCTTTGACCAATCAGGATGTTTACCAAAGGTTTGGGGGTTCTTCTGTGATGTCATGATGATGTTTTGATCTCGATCTTTTGAGTGTTATTTCTTTCCAGTGTTTTTGTGTGAAATTGAGGTGAATGCTGTGACCTATCTGATATAACCTTTGAGTCTTCAATCAGTTGTATTTGGATTTTTTTTTAGTCACTTGTATAGGACTGAGGTGTTTGTATGATTTGTTCTTGGTGATGTCATGTTATGACGTGGATTGGTTTATGTGTACTTGATTTTTGATTAGTCTTGTTAGGATGATCATATTGGTGCAATCCATGATTATGATCAGTGATCTTCAGTCCTTGTTGGTTGCTTGTTTAAGAACTAATGTATGGTATGTGATCTTTTGTGATCTTTTGCTTTTTTTGAGCTTAGGGTAGGTTATATGTATGTCATATTGGGAAGTGGCTTGCAATGGATGCCAAAGCCCTAAAGAGGATGCCTGGGTAACCCATTGTAGGTTGTTTTAATAAGTGATAACATTTCATTAAAATGGTTTAAAATGAATTAACAAGATATTGGTACTACAGAAAGTCACTAGGGGATCAAAGGATTAAAAGACTAACCGGGTAACCTTAGAGCTGACTCGTTACTACGCCTTGTCAGTACAAAAGGATACTAGTGTCACATAGATTCACTGGGGGGCTGAGGATTAAAAGACTAGTCAGGTAACCTTAGAGTTGGCTCATGCGATGACACTTTCTCACATGCATAATAGATTCCCTACATGTCATTGTTGCCTTTGGGTTTAGTTGATACTTGTGTCTTGGTACCTTTGAGTTAGATTGCCTTTAGGTTTTCCTTGACTTAAATGTTGGATTTGAATTTTGCATTTGTTATCCTATTTGGGACTTGAGACTCTCCTTAGCACGATGGGAGTGGACCTTTTTGTGTTACTATGAGGTCGGGTGGTGGTGCTTTTTCTTGTACTATTGAGATCCAATAGTTCGATGCCATGGCTAGAGTTCCCTATTTCTACATCTCTTTCATTTTATTTCTATGTACTATGATGGATGGTTATACTTGTTGTATTATATTTGTTTACATGAATCTTACGAGATGTTGTTGTAATCTATTTTTATGATGTATATTCTTTCAGCCCTTCATAGCCTGTGACCTGTACAATGGATGAAGGTGCATTATGATTATTGCTAAGTGGCATTCAAGATGATTATATTTTTTAAATGGATTCATACTTGCACATTATTCTTTGATGAGGATTTATTATATATTGGATTTAGTTTTAATTAAAATTAAATGTGATTCATCATCATGAGACCCTTAAGAGTTGTAACCTGTTTATGTGTTGTTAATATTTGAGTGTATGTTATTGCTTCTAGTATTCTATTACTATTGTGTATGTTATCTTTTTAAAAAAAATTTGTCAAACTTAGTAAAAACTTTAGGTTAACTTCTTTTGGGTTCCCTAGCAGGGCATTGCATCTGGTATCAGAGCTCAAGTTTCTATATTGGGAGCTCTAGGTATATTGGAACGCCACTAGTTGTTAACTAGTTGAATTGAAACAAAACTTAAACTATGATATGTATTTATTACAAACTTGAACTTCAAACTAAAACAAAACCTAAATAGTGTTATGTATCTTTTGCAACTCTAACACTTGGAAACTTCAAACTTGAACACTTGAAAATTGAAACTTTAGACTACATACTTGAAACATAGTAAAAGGTAAAACTTGTGAGTTGGATTTTAGACATGTTTCTTATGATTGTGCTTTAAGTTTGTATTCCTTTGATTGATTTTGTGAGCATTTTTGTTGTTCTTGACCTTCAATTTATGTCTACACATTATAACTTTTATGTTTTCTGATGGATTTAGAGATGTTGATTGTTTGTTTGGAGTGTTCTAGGGGATCTATTTCAGTGTGTGTTAAAAAGATGAATGTTGGATCAATATGGTTTTTAGTTTATTATTAAACTAGAATCATATTGCTCTAAGTGATTGAAAGTGTATACTTAGTTAACTTAATTGTATTAGTCTCTTAAATGAGTTTTTTGTTTGATATTATAGATAGTACTCTTTGACTTTCATTTACCCTAGTCATTGTAGTAGGCTTTAAAGTAAGCCTAAGTCTAGGGGGAGTGGATGTAATGCCTACCCCTACTTGACTTTTCTATGGTAGTGTCAGATTCTTTTAGGCCAGTTTTCTGATTGTGTTTTATAATTATCCATGCTTGGTTATCGGATTTGATTAAATGTTATTTCATACTTAGTTGAATTATGTGATGAGCTACTTGAGTCATTCAATTATTTCATATGTTCATGATTTTTTTGATGATGATATATATGTTCATTTAATGACTTTTAGTCATCTCATGATGATTAGTAGATGGATTATTTATATGCAGTTCTTATGGTTAGTTACCCCGTACTTGCATGTGTATGGTGTACATGTCTATTTTACTTTATGATTGGCGCTCTTGATTTGGTTGACGAAGGGAGTCATAGTCACCTACTAGTCAGGATCTAAATGATGTACCACTTCCTATCATTGCCTATTTTGTTTAGAATATATGTGTTTGTACATGCGTGGATTTTATGCAGATTGTAAGTACTGGGTATCGACTTCCCTAAATTGGTAGGATGAGCATACTTTATCGCAGTATTTCAATAGTATAAGTGGGGAGATAACTCTTGAGTCCAAATCCTAACTTAAGCCAATTTTCCTAGAAAGTAGGACAAACATCTGAGTTAGTTTCACTTTTCCAAATTCGACAAGTGACGTGAAATCATGACTTTGACCCCAGAGTTTGATTATGTTCTTTGTCTTTAGTTGAATTGTTGTATTTGGTTTTGTGGGTCTATTGTGATTTTCAATTATAATTAAATCAAATTCAAATATAATTTAATAATTTAATTTAATGGAGATTTTATAAAGAAATTTGATATTTAATTATATTTAATTAATTGAAAAATTAATTAAATAAAAGAATTAATTTTAAAGATTTTATTAAAGTTCTACTTTTGGCGTATTTATATTTATTTAATTTAATAATAATTTATATAAGAGTTTTAATAATAAACTCTAAATAATATTATTAGTTGAATTAATAAATATATTATTAAAGCATCTCATAATTTAATAAGAGAGAGAAAACATAATTTAATAAAATTTATTTTAATTAAATTGCATAAAGCTTATGCTTGAAATTTAAATATAATAAATTAATTAAAGAGAGAAAGCTAATTATTTAAATAAAAATATTTTGTAATTAAATATCTAAAAGTTTGTGCATGAAAATGTAAAAAGATAATAAAATAATAAAAGATAATGAGCATTGAGTTCCCTCGCATGATTGTACAATTAGAGCCCCAAATTTAGGGGAGAACTCTTTATCAAAGATCTAGAGCTCATTGTTGCAGGAACTGGGTTTTGGGAGAAACATTTTTTTAGAGAAGAAAGCTTTTCAAAAGGAAGGGGTTTTCTTGTGTGCTTCGTGTGTTTGTGTGTTAGTATTAGATCTAGGTAGGATCTCGTGGTTTAATTGTACAATGGATTTCCGTTATTTGAATTTCTGTCTTCTTGTTGTTTGGATAAACATGTTTTTAGAGTTTTTAAATGTGGTTGAAAACCCTTGTGTTGAAATCTTCTCTACCTTGTTCTTAATACATCTTTGAGCAAAGTAATTTGATTGAAACCCTTGTATATTTTAATTGTTCTTCGTTTGATTATCTGTATATGAGAAATAGAGATTTGGAATCCTCATTCTTTTAAATTTTAATCAGATGGGTTTTGGATTAAAATCGAATTCTAGAATGTAAATTCAAATACTTTTTCTGGGTTTCCCTATCAAAGTATTTTTTCATAGTTTTATATAATAATAATAAATTAAAAAAATTATTATTATTATTATTTTTGGGCGAGGGGGCTATGAATTTTGTTTTGTTGTTTTAATAAAAGAAAATTTTTAAAAATATAAAATGAAATTTGGTTGGGGGCGGGGCCACCAAACCCCCACCCCCATCGATGTCCTTGTTGACGGTACAGGGATTGTCATAGCAGTCCTGCTATGACAACAACAGGCACTGCTTATGCAGAACTTGTTGTGGCTGTAGCAAGGCCTGCTACGACACGATGACCAGCTTAGCATAGCAAGCCGACGAGTCTTAAAACACGTGTTTATAAAAAAAAAATTAAAAAAATTATATTATTTAAATTTTCTGTTATTTAAAATTTTAATTAATTTTAATTTTAATTTAATTTTAATTTGATTATTATATATTTTTATAAATAGCTTTCTTTCCATTATTAAAATATTGTTAGTTGTTAAGTATTTTATATGTTATTAGAAATTTAAGTTAATTAATTTAATTATTAATTAATAAATTTGTTATTCGGACGTTAGAAGGTAATCAATTTATGAGATTTATTTTATCTTTTAATATTGTTAAATAATTACTAGTTAATTATTTATTAACTATTATTTTAAATTGATGATCCTTATAGAGACATCGATTTTGTGAGTTAATGGTAATGATGTGTTCATATTTAATTGTGACAGTGGGTTAAGTTGTAAGGGGAATATAGTAAACTTTATCGAACTAAAATCATACAACAAAATGAAAACTTGAACCTTACTGTAAACTCAAACTGTGTGTTTTCAAAATCAAATAGAACTACGAAACTACACTGTCTATTGTATGTTTACTTCTATGTTGGGTTTCAAGTTGACTTAGTTCTTTGACCAATCAAGATGTTTACCAGAGGCTTGGGGGTTGTTTTGCGATGCCATGATGATGTTTTGATCTCAATTTTTTATACTCAACCATGGTAATGTGTCTTGTATGCTCTATGAAGAGTTTTGATCTATTGATTGTTATTGCTTTCTAGTGTTCTTGTGTGAAACTGAGGTGAATGGTGTGATCTATCTGATATAACCTTTAAGTCTTGAATCAGTTCTATTGGGATTTCTTTTCAGTCACTTATATAGGATTGAGGTGTTTGTATGATTTGTTCTTGGTGATGTCATGTTATGATGTGGATTGATTTATGTGTACTTGATTTTTGATTAGTCCTATTAGGATGATTGTATTGGTGGAATCCGTAATTTTTAGTCCTTTTCAATTGCTTGTTTATGAACTAATGTATGGTATGCGATCTTTTGTGATCTACTGTTTTTGTTGAGCTTAGGGTAGGTTATCTATATGTCATGTTGGGAAGTGGCTTGAAATGGAGATCAGAGCCCTAAAGAGGCTGCCTGGGTAACCCATTGTAGGTTGTTTTAATAAGTAATAACATTTCATTAAATGGGTTTAAAATGAATTAACAAGATATTGGTACTACAGAAAGTCACTAGGGGTTCGGAGGATTAAAAGACTAGCTGGGTAACCTTAGAGCTGACTTGTTAGTATGATTTGTCAGTATGAAAGGATACTAGTGCCACATAGAGTCACTAAGGGGCGGGAGGATTAAACAAATAGTTGAGTAACCTTAGAGTTGGCTCGTGCAATGACACTTGCCCACATGCATAATAGATTCCCTATGTGTCATTGTTGCCTCTGGGTTTAGTTGATACTTGTGTCTTGGTACCTTTTAGTTAGATTGCCATTAGGTTCTCTTTGACTTAGATGTTGGATTTGAATTTTGTGTTTGTTATCTTGTTTGGGACTTGAGACTATCTCCTCAGTGCGGTGGGAGTGGACCTTTTTGGGTTACCACGAGGTCAGGTGGTAGTGCTTTTTCTTGTACCATTGAGATCTGACAGTTCGATGTCGTGGCTAGAGTTCCCTATTTTGCATCTCTTTCATTCTATTTTTGTGTACTATGATGGATGGTTATACCTATTGTACTATATATATATATATATATATATATATATGTATATATATATATATATATGTATATATATATATATGTATATATGTATATATATATATATGTATATATGTATATATGTATATATGTATATATATATATGTATATATGTACATATATATATATACATATATATGTACATATATATATATACATATATATGTACATATATATATATACATATATATGTACATATATACATATATATGTACATATATACATATATATGTACATATATATGTACATATATACATATATATGTACATATATACATATATATGTACATATATATATATATATATATATATATATATATATATATGTGTGTACATATATATATATATATATATATATATGTGTACATATATATATATATATATATATATATGTGTACATATATATATATATATATATATATATATGTGTACATATATATATATATATATATATATATATATATATATATATATATATATATATATATATTATGAATCTTATGAGATGTTGCATTCTATTTTTATGATGTATATTCTTTTAGCCCTTCATACCCTGTGACTTGTATAGTGGATGCAGGTGCATTAAGATTATTGCCAAGTGGCATTCAAGATGATTGTATATTGTTTAAATGGATTCATACTTGTACATTATTCTTTGATGATGATTTATTATATATTGGATTTAGTGTTAATTAAAATTAAATGTGATTCATCATAATGGGACCCTTAAGAGTTGTAACCTGATTATGTGTTGTTAATATTTGAGTGTATGTTATTGCTTCTGCTATTCTATTACTGTTGTGTATGTTATCTTTAAAAAAAAATGTTTGTCAAACTTAGTAAAACTTTAGGTTAACTTATTTTGGGTTCCCTAGTGGGATGTTACATACAATATGATTTATAGGTTGTGGAGTAACCCCTAGCCTTTGGGATATCGAAAGTACCATGACATTGTACGAAGCGTTTAAATGAATGAGGCAATTGTGAAGACTTTTTGCAAAAGTTCAGAGACTTAGCGAAAAAAGGGGCACCTCTTCTTTTTCTTTGTACATAGTAGGGATAGCCTCAATAGTGTTAATCTATGGGGTAATTATCTTCTGAGTGCAAGTGTCAGTCGTTTCTTTTGTATGATCAAGGGTCTTCAACAATGCTTCCCTTTGGCTAGGAGAACTTTGTAGCATATCGTACATTGAGATACTTTTCTTAGTCCTTTTTAATTCTTCAATTGCATTGTACTTCTCTACTGACCATGCAAGATTCTTCGGTATAGTAGGTATGTTTTCTTGTGTCTGAGTTTGTTTTCTTGAGAAGGGTATTCTTATAGGTGTTAGATTATTACTCGCCCTCAAATCAAGTGGTGTTGGTTGTAATACTAGAGGAATTCCATCACTCATGGGTTCCCTTCGGTTATGTAGGTTGTAATTGTTTTGATTATCATTCTGGAAAGCAAACATCTCAACTGGCTCGGGCTTTGATTCTTGATTGAATGGGAACACAAATTCTTCATTGGATGGGTCTCCCATTTCAGTATTCTGTGGAGAATCATAAGATTCCAACAACATGGTGTTGAACTGAATAGGGGACTCGTTGTTGGCATTGTGTGAATTCTGGTTCATCTCTTGATTTCTGCCAAAGAACATGGTATCATCATTTGGTACATTCTGGTTTGTATTGAGTTGATTGATATCGACAAGCTGAGTATTATTATTAGTGTCTGCAGGGATACTTCCATTGTTCAAATGAGTATTCCATTGTCGATTTTGCCTTTGAAAGCTATCGGTTCGGTCTGGCATGTTGGAATTATTTTCCACAACATTATTTCCATTGAAATTCTTATGGTAATTTTGACCATAACCATTATTGTTTGGGGGTGTATTAGCTCTTTGTAAATTGTTATTCTACCATTGTGATAATCGAAGACAAGTTATCTCATTGGTTATTTGAGACATGGTCTTTTTTGTTTGGTCTAGCTCAGTTGTAACATTGTTCTCCACCTCGGTGGATGGTATAACCTTTTGCTCAATGAAAGCAACTTTTGGAGGTTCATACCCTGGGTAGGTTATAATCAGAGCTAAGATAACAAGTGTCTATTGTATTGGAACTATATTCAATGGAATGAATTGATTAGGCATCGCTTGTGTTGTTGCAAGGTATGGTTGTACCATCACACCAACATTACCTGAAATCATCATGCCTCCTCCATTGGGGTTAGCCTATTTGGTGAAGGTGACTGCTTCTTCGAAAACCCTTTTGAGAGTATCAATGTCTGCAAGAGGCAGTCTCCTTAGGAAGATAGAGGTGAGGTGGTCCATAGAGTTCAAATAAATTTGAATTGCATCCCACACTGCTATAGTGTAAGGAGTTTCCAACTTTCAGTATGCCATGTGAAAATGATGATTGAAGTGGGAGATGGTCTCTGCTGGATCCCTCTTGATAGATATGAATTGGTGATGTACAATGACCTGATTGATGAATGTTTTGAATTGATCTAAGAACAACTTCTCAAAAGTTACCTAGTTTGGAATAGATCCTGATGGCAAGTTTGCGTACTAGTTAAATGAAACCTCTCCCAAGGTGTATGAGAATAGACAAAAGACCACATTTTCTTCTTGAATTTGTTTCCAATTGCATATTTCTTTGGAAACTTTGATGTGATCTTCCACCACCCATTTCTCTCTATAGATGAACCTTGGGAAAAACTTCTCAGAGTTCTTGGGAAGATCATTGAGTGGACCTTGTAGGTTGATTGTTGAATCTATTGCATTTGCAAAGAAAGTCATAGGTGGAGGATTAGGTGGAATGATGAGTGGGGGTAAACTAGAATGCAGAATAGATGAAGATGATGGAATTTGTAATGTGAGTGGTTGGAGCTTGGGTGTCCCTTTCTCGCTGCGAGGCTTGTGAAAGTGATTGAGTTGTAAGAACTCCTATCTGTCAAGTGAAGACCTCAATGCTCGCTCAAAGGGTGATGGTGGGTCAAGATCTTCTAGTTTGTGCACCTTTCAAGAAGAACACTATGTATCCTAGAGAACCTTGATGAAAATAATACCTTATGAAAAGCGCACCTTGTGACTGTGAATAGACTATTAAAAAAATAGAACTGTGAAATTTGTAGAATTGTCACACAATGACTCAGTCTTTTGGTAGAATAACTTGTAGGCCCTCCTTTTAGTGCCACTTTTGTTGAGCAGTCATTTGGCACGATGATAACAAGGAAAACTCTCCTGAATCTCTCTCTTGAAAAATAATCATCCAGAACCTTGGAGTTGGTCATTGATCAACTTTACAAGAGAGATTCAAGAGACTTTTTGTCGTTAGCATAGTGCCAAACAACCACTCAACATGTACAATGCATATTTTGGTCAAATATCATTTCTCAAGGGAGAAAGTACTTGAGTAACAAGTTGTCTTAGAATACATTGCTACTAAATAGTAAATTGTAGACATTTTCACAAAACCTCTTCCAAAAGAGACTTTTGAGTACCTAAGAGACAAATTGATAGTGATGTCACTCTCATCCATTTGCTAAGTTTTCAAGAGAAGCATTTCTTAAGGAGGAGATATTGATTCCCTTAATTAGTTAGCCCTAGATACCATTTTTTCTTGATGTGAATGGGGGATAAGTTGAGTATAGAGGATTGATGCAGTCAAGGGGAGCATTTTGATCAAATAGAATCATATAACCAAGTTGCACTCCAAGTTTATTTCTTTATAGGATTGAAATCAATTATAAAGGGAGACATTGTTAGAAATTATTGTGATTGATGACAAAGCATGGCCAACTTATTTAGTAGATAAAAAATTACAAATCGGGTTATTCAATAGAATGTAAATTTCCTTTAACAATGTGCAAATTAGAAATAATTGTTGTTAAATTATGAATAAATATGTTTTCATGTTGTTGGTTGACCTCCTCAAATCTTGGCACCTAGAAAGGAAGAGATAATGAGGTTTTAATAGCTAACCTCCTTATAAAGTTGTCCTACTTTGGCAATTAAATTCTAAATTCCAAGATTAAAAATACAAGAATAAATGTATTATAGAATAGGCCCAACCCTTGTGTGGCATCCATGTTAAAATGTTTTTGAAAAATAAAAATACAAGACATTGCTAAGGGCCGACCTCCCTTGGAACACCCATTTTGGGGGAAAAGTTCTAAAATTAAATAAATATCCTTTGATTGACCTAATTGAGAAATCACAACTATTGGTGAAAGTTTGCATTGCAAATATGCGTGTGTGCATGTGTGTGTGTGTGGATATTCTCTCTCTCTTTGAGATCTAATGTTGGATCACTTTATTCAAGAGATAGGATTATCTAGCTAAGTTAAAGCTTAGGGAGGGGATTGTGTCTACTATGGGTTGGTGCGTACAAAGTCGTAAGAATTTATTTATAAAATAAATGAATTTCTCCCATATAGGTTCACATAAAATTGTGTGCATTTTGTGTTATTTTATTAGATCTTGTGGATACTTTTTTCTCTTCTTTGAGATTGCTAATATTAAAATTGAGAAAGTATGATCTTATTTTGATTCACTCCCTCCCAACTCTCCCCCCAAAGTATAAGTGCATGAGTGTTTTCTTCAAGTCCATTTCTAATTCTTCTTTAGTTTTGACTAACCAATACCCTGTCAATAGTTGACTTCTTCATGACACCATAATTTTTTAGCAAGATCAATTAAAGTTGTCTCCATTTCTATAACATATTTTCATACAATTACAAAGTGATGTACATGTTCTTCCATTTCACCTCACAACTTTTGCATTCATCATAATTTTCTTTAGCCGTGTCAATGCTATTGTATTCTGAAGGTCCTCTATATGTATCCTCCCTAACGTCGTCACCATTGGTGCTCTTGACCAAAGACATTCCTTTCCACATCATCAAAAGAGTTGGTAATATTAATGAAGTCTTGAATGCTTGTTTGGTGTGGAGTCTTAAATTTATGCCAATGGCTACCTAACAACTTATATGCACCCCATCCAATGTTAAATAGTGTAAGTAAGTTATATTTTCATTATAAATTGGTGCATTCTGGTGGCACTATAGACGACACCTAAATTTATGCCCTTGTCTTAATTTGTGAGCCTTCAACCATCAATTATGTTGCTTGTAGGTTTTGGATAATGTTTCACAAGCAATGTTGAGAGTTGATTTATTTGATTGAATGCTTGTATGGTTTGAATTGTTTATTGTTGTCCTCATGGTTTGACATCTTCATTAGTGAGCCTTACACCTTCAAGAGTGTTGCATGTAGGTATAACGTGATGCAACTAGGTGTTTGAGTTTGATCAATGGGGTATACAATCATGTTTTTTGATTAGATGCACTTTGATAAGTAGGAGATAATTTCCACAGCAAGTCAAGTTGTGATATTGCTATCAGGATTTAACTGTGTAATTTTGAGTCAAACTCATTGACTCATGTTTCATGAGTGGTGATTCAACATGAGTCCATCTCTCGTGAGAATAAATGGAACACTTAGCACTCATTGGATCTAGGTGATGCTCACATAGGTGAAGCACCAGGACTTCCCAGGAGTAGTAGTACCGGGATGGGTGACCTCCCAAGAAGTCCTGGTGCTTCACCCCAGTGAGCATCACCTAGATCCAATGAGTGCTAAGTGTTCCATTTATTCTCATGAGAGATGGATTCATGTTGAATCACCACTCATGAAACATGGGTCAATGAGTTTGACTCAAAATTACACAGTTAAATCCTGATAGCAATATCACTAGATGTACTTTAATATTTGGAATACTATGACATGTTAATGGTCGTATTTGATTATATGATATTTTAGATGGGCTTGTTTTATAATGACAAAATAAGTATTTTTTTTTAACCATAGAACTTTATTATTGATAGAATTAAAATGTAGGTGAAAGTATTAAAATGTATCGTCTAAATGTATGTGCAAAACCTTATACAAAATACTTTATATGTTGCTGTATCCAAATTTCTAGCATGTAGGACATTTATAATCACCAAACAATTGTTTAGTTTGAATGTAATTATTTCTTAAGCTCCACTTGAATACGTGCCCATTTAAGAATCAATTTTGATAAACTCCTTTACCGAATATAAGATTCCACTTCAATGTCGAACCCTCTCCCCTACAAGTCCCTGCTGTAGTGTTTTAGTTTGTTTACGCTGTTGGAAGTGATCATAAGCCCAAAAGCAAGCTTGAGACTTATTTTCCCATCTAAGATGAACACTTCCATTTGCACTGCTAGAATTGGCTCCATGAAATATATTCTTCACCTTACTTGAGATTTTGGGAGCATTTTGAGCCGTCTCTTAGTAGAGATGAGGCATTAATTGTTGAAACTCACAGAGGAAATTTAAATGATTTCGAGCTTTCCAAATGCTCTAGATTATATACTTTTGACGTAAAAGTTTGACTAAAAGAGGTCAATCAACCATATTATGCATATTATGTTCGACTAAAAGAGGCCAATCAGCCAAATTACGCAAATGTGATTAGAGAGTTATCAAGCCTCTTCCAAAGAAGTTTGAATGTTGACAGAAGGATTTATATTACCAAGCATCAACTTCCATAATTCCACAGCATTAGGAAATGCTCTTCATTGGAGATTAAGATCTATTAGCTGCTGATTTCAGGGACGGTCCCTTTATGTCAGATGGGCCACCAATTTGCACAAGTAGGATAATCTCCTTGTAGCTTTTTGTATCCTTTCTTGGTAGAATAAGCCCTTGTACTTTCAATCTACTAGAATTACTCTAGTTTTTGTCAGCTTGGAGTTTGGGTAGTCACTATGTATCCTTGGAAATGATCAATCTCCAGAGAGTTCACAGCCAAGACCTTTTGATGATCTTGTTTCCAGACCCCCTCTTTTGCTTTTCATTATTTGCTCCCATTTGATGAGAAGGGATTTCTTTTGGGGAGGGCAGCCAAAACAGAGTTTAATAAGAGCATTCTGGCTGGAGATGGCAAACAAATATTAGACCAACTGTTTTTCCCCTATATTTTGGCAAGAATTATCTACCTATTCTAAACCTGATTTGCCAATAATATTTTACAAATTTATTTATTCTGAACAAATGCTGAATCAATTCCCATCAACAAAGGACATTAAGAGCTGCAGTACACCATAATCATTAGTATTGTTGGGAAGATGAAATAGCAGGAGATGAAGAAGATCTATATTTGCTGACATCTTAAACAGTAGATCTGCCTAATAATGCAAAATGAGAGAAATAGAAATCAACGATATTACATTGTATAGAGTAAAATTATGTTTTCTTGAAGAATTCATAAATCCATGGAGAACCGAGCACTATTTGCAGTTGGGTGCATTTATTCTATACATGACTAAAAAGCACAGTCGCAGGGTGGGCATTGGAGCAGAGCTCTGGATACATTAATTCTTGATATAAGATGCCCTGTGTTACTGGGTTAAGAAACATTGAAAGAGGATGGAATAAAGGGGCAGATGCTTTTTAAGTATGACACATGTGTTCTGTTCTTGAAGCAAGAAATCTTTAAAAATATCTTTGAAGAGTTCAAATGATTCAGTGTAGAAATTGTATTCTGTTTTCAACAGTAGAAGTGGCAGGACAAACACTGTTACGTAAAATTCCATTCATACTAAAATAAGGTTTCAGAACTATGATAAAATCTAGATACCTTTTAGAGAAACCCACAAACAAATTACTCTCTGTAGCCGGCACTCACCATCACATTTTGTACAAAGAATCTCGAATACCAAATTACCATGTATCAGGCAAACCCAGAAACAGAGTCAATACTGAGATTTGCTATCTGGATTTGATTGTGTGACCAATTTTTTACATCAACGTTTCAGATCACACTCCGTGATCCATCATCAGGATGCAAACAATAGAAGAGAAGGATCACAGAGTGTGATCCGAAATGTTGATGTAAAAAATTGGTCACACAATCAAATCCAGATAGCAAATCTCAGCATTGATGGATTGTGGAAATCTGATAGCTCTTAGAGTCAATACTGTTAAGAAGTTTAGACTCTACATAGACGCGAAGACTTTCAAACTCAAAACCATCAACATGAATGTAATGCACATCAACGCTTTACAAGACCATGATCAAGATTTTTGGAGGATGGAATCTCAAAATTATGTCATCCAAGGAGTTTCCATGACTAAATACCATTCTATTCTGCTAACCCTAACTGTATGAATATTCTGAAATCAAGAGTTTCAATAAATGGGCTTGACAAGGAGATTTGCACCAATCCCATGCTCAATACAGTTTAGCATTGGGGTCGCAGAGTTATGATGAACATTGGAGCAGAGCTCTGGATACATTAATTCTTTTTATTGAGTATTATACATTTGTTATCTTCTTGAAGCAAGAAATCTTTATGTTGAAACTTTTCAAGAGTTTAAATGATTCAGAGTAGAATTTCTGTTCTGTTTTAAACAGTAGAAGTGGCAGGATACATACAGTTGCATATTATTCCATTCATACTAAAATACGGAGTATGTACTTTGATATAATCTAGATAACCTTTCAGAGAAACCCACAAACAAATTACTCTGTGGCACTCACCACGAAATTATGTACAAAAAAGCTTGAATACCGAATTGCCACGTATTGGGCAAACCCAGAAACAGAGTCAATACTATTAAGAAGTTTAGAATTTACATAGAAACAAAGACTTTCAAACTCAAAACCATCAACATGAATAAGATTTTACATCAACGCTTCACAAGACCATGATCAGGATTTTTGGAGGATGGAATCTCAAAACTGATGTCATCCAAAGAGTTTCGACGACAAAATTCCATTCTATTCTGCTAACCTAACTGTATAAATATTCTGAAATCAAGGGTTTCAATAAATGGGCTTCACAAGAAGATTTGCATCAATCCATTATATGACAGGATTCCAAATACGAATTTGAAATGAAAAGTAGTACCTCCAGAATTCTGCAATTTAACCCACAACAAGCAGAAGAAAGGGCTATTTAGAAAGATCCATGGGTGCGTTATCTTTCTCCTGCAGAAGAAGAGCACTCTTGGTTTGTATTTTTCCCACAGCCCTTGCCAAGTAAGCCTTCACAGCTAAGTCCACTATGGACTTGTGATTGTCTGGATATAAATTAATATTGTCAAATACAGACAAATAGTGATTTAAAACCATCATAGTTCGTCTCAAGCTTCGGTTTTCTAATCTCGTGGCTTTTAAGCTCTCGTACTCTGATACTTCCTTTCTTATCCGTTCAATACAACCTTCCATCTCTGCATTTTCTTTCAGCAAAACACGGAGACCCACGTCCGTCATTATGCAAGGCGCACAGGTTCCTGTAAAGAATGGGAACGGAAAATGGGGTTAAAAGGTTTGCAAAAGCCCTCGAAATCTGAGTATATACCCACAACAAATATTTAAACCTGACCTGTAAACAATATTTGAAGAATGAGATCCAATAAAGGAAGATGGTCGTCAAATCCCACAATCTTTATGCTAACAAAAGCCCTGCAGCATCACACAGAAAGGAACTTCGGAAACTCTTTTATGAGAAGACAGAGCACCGGCAGCTTTGAACATAAGAGCTTGCAGATTAGCACCACTGTTATTTATATTTATTTGAGGTATAAATAAAATGGAAATAAAATTGTTTTAAATCTTGTATTTTATTTAATATTTTAGAAAAAAATTGTTTATCATTCTTGATTTTTATAAATATATTTTTCCCTTATTAGTTCTGCCTTATATATAAGGCATAAATAACATTCTAAGGTTTGGAAGACTTTACTTTTAAAATTTATTTTTGTACATTAATTTTTTTTGGTTGGTGAGTTTCAATTTTGTTAGGGGTTTAATTTCTTTTATAACCCAAAAAAAATAGAGAAAATACAGTCCAGAATTTTCTTCGTGTATCTTCTTATCAAAACAAAGAATCTTGAAATTTTCAATTTTTTGGCAGCTGTCTGTGTTGGGAAAAATGTCTGACATCTTGGAATCTTTCACAGGGCATTAGGGATTCTCGATTATTCTTAATGTCTTAGAAAAACATAGGAAGCATTGTATTTCATGAATATTGTTATCTCTGGAGACAACAATAAGCCATTGCCAACATCCCTCTTACAAATTGTACGTCATAATCTTTGCACTCCTATGAGACCTTAAGCACGCATCTTCTTCAACTCCCAAACATTCAATCTATCTTCTCCGCAATTTCCCTCGAACCCACTCCAACATTCTCCCTTTGGTTTCTATCTGTGGATGACTTTACTGGCTGGTCAAGGAGGCCAATCTGGGGGCTTGTGCTTAATTCAAATTTGTGCCAATGCATGGCACCCCAATGAGCTTTTATACCTTTATCTATATTAGTATGCGTCCAAACCCACGAAGAGGAAGGCTCTTGGCAAACATTTGCAAGTCAACCTTTCTTTAAATACATTTAATATTCCAACTAAATATGGCATTTGGATGCATCACGAATTAAACAATTAACTTAATGTTATGCGACATTATTTTTAATTTGCACAAGGCAGGGACTCAAGCTCTCTCAGAGCTTTTGTTACAATTATTATTAACAGATTAATCTCTTTTTTTCTTTTGTGTCTAAAAAAAATGATTTTAATGTCCACTTCTTATATTGCTATCATTGTACTTCTAGATTGCTATCTTAAACATTTAGTATCACATACATCTATCTAGTTAGCAAACATGTTAGTGAGAACACCACACAACCCCTAAAAAGTTAGAAAAATAGTCACAACATAATTAGTTTGCAAGGTTCGAATATGTACATTTTTGTATTCATTTGGTGTTGTGGCTACATGATATACCACATTTGTTAGAGTAATAAAGTATTTTCTTATTAGTTAAATCATATTGATTTAATTATTAAGTCACTTATTATCTCTAGTTTACTTAAGCTGAACTTTGGGTATATAATAATTAATTCTTTTATTAATTATTATCATGCAACCTAGGTTAGTTACTAGTCAGGATTTTAATTTCCTTTTAAAAGGTTAGGATAGATCTCTGATCTTTGATATCTTTTTAATAATTCATTCAATTTGGATAATAGCAATTTCTCTTTTTACTCATCAAGAATGTCTCATCTATGGATCTGAGAATTCCAACCTCCATAGCTTTTGCTTCTCTCTTTCTATGACAGGTGTTTGCATATAGGTGATTCTTGGGAGTTGTAGGGTTGATCTTTCATCAACTTCAACATGGTCTTAGAACTTTAGATCTTCATGCCCATGTTCTGTTTATGAGAGGTTTGGCTTGGCTTTCAGATTTGTGCTTTTTCTTTTAGAGAGTTTAATTTTTCAAAGAATTTTTGTATTGGATCTAGTGGGGTCACTAATTTTCGGTGCACTTTGAGCAAAGATGGACATCACTATTGAGCTCAAAGCACCCCAAAATCCCTATTTATAAAATTTGTCCAATTTGGATACAATTGGAATTTGAGGCAAAATAATATTGCTCCCAAATTGGGCACATATTTCGAGGCAATGATATTTTTTGCCCGAAGAGTACTTTTTTGACTTACCTTTTTTTTTTTTGTTGTAACTTGCTCATCCAGACTCTAGTTTTCACAAATGAGATATCACCAGAAAACTTGTTCCGAGCTTGTTCCAATGGTGTAGTTTATTTGGACTTTTGATATTGTTTGGTTGTCAGTTTATGTAGTCAAAGTTAGATGTTCTATTTTGCACTCTGAGAGACATATCTCGAGACATTTTATTTTTTAAATTTTGTTCTAGGCACATTCCAATCAATTTTTTTCTTTTTGCATTTCTATTGGATATATTGGTTGTTTCAGGTTTGGAGATTGATTTTGTTGTTTTAGATGCTTTGTCATGGGTTACAGTACTATCTCTTGTATCAATATTATGTCTCTTTTGATCTTTGTTGACATCCTTTTGTAGTATTTTTGTAAACGCATTGAAATAATGTGTCACTCTATTGCATTTTGAAATCTTGCACATCTTTGTATTTTTTTGTACTCGCACTACATTATAAAGTGCCTTGGGGGGTTTCATGTTGGCCATATTTGCCATCTTCCTTTGTCAAATGAGTGTCCCTTCCATAACATTAGTCTCATGATGTGTTGATGATACATGCCATTATAGGTGTTTGTATTTCTTTTGCACTCTCAATGTTCCTAGTTCTTCTTTATACAAGAGATATTGCATTCAGTTTCAATGTTCATGTCTTACCTCACAACATTAGAGGGTGGATATGTTGGTTCTATTGCTTTCTTGATTCGATGGGGTAAGCTATGTATTTAATACTTGATCCTATGTACTAGGCAATTGCAATGGTTGGATACTTATGCATTTCGGTAAGATGGATCATTTACCATATAGATATTCTTTCATTCCTATTTTTGGAGGCCAAAAAGATACCTTCCATCTTCAATTGATCAACTCTTTAGACTTAGTCTTCTCTATGTAGTTGTATTTTATACAATGGAAGTTCTTCAAATCAACAGTTTCACTATGATTACAACTTCATGCTTTAGTGGTGTTCTTCATGATCATCCTTTTGTTCTTATTTTCTAGAACATTCTATCCATCTCTTTTTGGAGTAGGGTTTTTCCCATATGATTTTCTCTATTTCTCTTTTTTTTTCAAAGATTTGGTTGTGCTTGGGTACCTCAGCAAGCCTTGTTGTCAAGACCCAAATTTAATTTCAGTAGTAGTTTCTAGGTTTTTAGCTACTCCCTAAGTTTATCTTGGGGGGGGGGGGGGGGTTGGGGGGTTGGGTTTTCTTATTAATTAAATCATATTGATTTAATTATTAAGTCACTTATTATCTCTATTTAACTTAAGCTAAACTTTAGGGATATAATAATTATTTCTTTTATTAATTATTATCATGCAACCTAGGTTTTACTTGTTAGGGTTTTGATCACTTTGCAATTTATTCATTCACTTTTGATAATAGCAATTTCCTTTTTTGCTCATCAAGAATGTCTCATCTATGGATCTGAGAATTCCAACTTCCATAGCTTTTTGCTTCTCTCTTTTTCTGACAAGTGTTTGCATACAGGTGATTCTTGAGAGCTGTGGGGTTGATCTTTCATCAACTTCAACAACATTGACCTATCATATCACATACATAACCACTTAATATTTGTAAAGTGTCACATCCAATTATTTGAACATCTTGAAATTACCATGACATAATGATGATGACTTGCTTGAGATTTCCCTTACATATAGGAATCAATTCAAGTCATTTTTTAAAAAACTTTTTTTATGGAGGGTTTTGACCTATGAGGTGACCCAATGAGACACAAAGCCTGTGAGCTAACAACTAGCGAAGGCCACCATAGAAATATTTTAGGAACCCGATATAGGCCCAGTGATACCTAAAAAGCTCTTTGACCTAGAGCCAAGGCCTGATGGGCATCCACGCCATCAAAATCACCTGGGGCACAATCTCAACCTCATCCCTTATGATGTTGTAGCTTTGCACTCAACAAGACTTGATCGTAAGTGGGCTCTTTGTGAACTATTCAACTTCACGAGAAGTTGTTTCTTTTAATTTTAGCTAGTTATGTTTTAAATTCCAAAAATCAAGTAGCGCCCTGTAAACTAGTGTCTCTCATAAACTATTTTTCACTTGACTTGTTACATTAGCATGACACTCTCTCTAGTAGCACAAGGATATGGGAGGCTAGACCTTGTGACCCCTTGTGTATTGTAACGCCCTGTCAGGGAACCCAAAAGAAATTAACTTAAAGTTTCACTAAGTTTGTCACATTTTTTTAAAAACATAATTACTTATCAACAACAAATATAATATAGCAAAAGCAATAACCACATACATAAACACAATTCATAAAACATATTACATCTCTTAAGGGTCCCATGACGTTTAATCACATTTAAGATTAATTAATACTAAATTGGATACATAAAAATTTCACATAAAAGAATAAGTACAAGTGCAATTCCATTTAAATAATATACAATCATATCGAATGCCACTTGGCAACAATCAGAATGCATAATGATCCACTATACAAGTCATAGGGTATGAAAAGCTCAAAGAATATACAACATAAAATAAATTACATCATCTCATAAGATCTCTGAAATCAAATACAATGCAATAGAGTATAGCCATCCATCAGAAATACAAGATAAAAAAGAAAGGTAATACAATACAGGGAACTCCAGTAATGACACCCAACAGTCGGATCTAAATGGTATAAGAAAAATGCACTACCACCTGATCTCGTGGAACCTAAATGACCCACTCCCACCATGCCAAGAAGATAGTCTCAAGTTCCATATGGCTATCAATCTCAAAAGTCAAATCCAACATCTAGGTCAAGGAAAACTTGAAAGCAATATATCTCAAAGGTACCAAGACGTGAATGACATCTAAACCTAGAGGCAAAAAAGATACGTAGGAAATCTACTATGTAAGTGGAAAAATATCATCGTATTAGCCAACTTTAAGGTTACCATGGCAACCTCTCTGGACTTCAGCCCCCTAGTGTTTCTATGCGACACCAATATCCTTTCGTATAAACAAGACATACTAAAGAGGGAAGGTCTCAACCAAGCATTCTCTCTACTCCCTTCATAGCCTATACTAGTACTCAAGGTGTGAGTGAGGAAAAACATAGACTCTTATTAATTTATTTAAAAATCAGTTTAATGAAATGTTATCACTTATTAAAACAACTTACAATGGGTTACCTAGATAATCTCTTTAGGGCTCTGGCCTCTACTGCAAGCCACTTCCCATTGTACACATAGATTACATACCCTAGGCTCATAAAAATACAACTCATAAAATTAGTGATAACTTTAAGAAACCCCTCCTGAAAAAATCCTAAAATGCTAGTGAATCCAAAATTTTGTGGATAGAAAAATTTTAATGTCGAGGGTGGTTTTTTTGTTCCATATAGGAAAATAAAATATTATATGTTGGTGATTTTTTTCTTGCCCTAGCAAAAATTATTTTAAATGTGGCAAATTAATATTTTTTTTGCTGACGGATAAATAAATGATGGCTATTTTTTCCTTTGTCAAAAATGAATTAATAATGTCAGAGGGGAATTACTTGTTTTGTAGGAAAATAAATAATAATAGTCTTGGCTAATCTTCAGTGGTAAATTGAAAAATTGTTTAATCTAAAAGTGAAATTTGCACATGTATTAGCTAGTGGTTGTATTGACTGCTAAGTAGTCACTTCAAGTATCAACTTGTGTACTATCTTAGGTGTATTATTAATAATGTTATAACATCGTTATGTCAATGTCACTATTACCAAGTCGGCTACCGTCATTTTCATATTGTTAATAGTAAATACAATAGTTTTATTGATCGTTGATTAGTTAGAGATCAACGGTAGAAGATGCATCTTGAGGCCACTCGCTTGAAAAGACCTAGAGTTGCACATAATTCTCTGAAACGGAGACACATGGAAAGGTTTGCATGAAAATCATCACTCAATGTCGGGCACTATCGACTGTCCGACATTAATGCCAGTACATTTTAGCATTTCACACATTTGAAAATTAATAGGAATACGTAAAAATAAGATATAAAAGATCGTGAATGCCAAAGAATTAAAAGCAACTACCATTAAATAGCCTCTTCAATTCCCCTTTCATTATCATTTCTCATATTCTCCAATCTGAATTCGGTTTGCAGTTGCAGTTTGCAGAGTTTCTTGAATCTTAGTCATGGATACGCCAATTCGCTTGAAATGCACTACAATGCCTCTGCAAAAGCCCTTTTTGAGTAGAATTCTTGATGATGTCTTTGCCATGGTTTGTAAGGTAGATGCCCAAAGTCCTTTTATCCGCCATGCTATATTCATGGTACTCGGCCATGAATTTTTGAGAAATGATAAGAGGTACCATGTGTCCATGAATATTACCTCTCGCTTCCTCGCATCTCTTCTCAACCTTGGAGGCAGTCAAATAGACATGTTGATGTTTTTGTGTAACATTTTTAAAGAAACGTTTTTAGAAGATGATGTCAAAATTCTTGTATTGGCCAAGCAGGTATTAGGGCCAGACATTGGCATCCCTTTTGCAGATGTAGACAAGTGTTGGAAGGAAGGCATAGGGTGCATTATACATAAGCATCCTTTCTTGCTCAACATGAATGAACGACAATTGACTCGCCATCGTAAGTGGGCACAACTTGGAAGAGATTTTCTACTAAAATGGTTGTTGCTGGACGACGTCAGTGAGACTGGCTTCAAATGGCTGAACGAGTTAAGTGACATCATCTTCTCCAACAGATTCGTCACGGATGAACTTGAAGACCTTTCTGATTAAAGGCTTCAAGCCCTCGACCCTTCAGCCCATTAATGCTTCTATCCTCCTTGGTTCCTTGGTTCCCTATTCCCTATTTTCAAATATTGTTTCCTTACCCATTGCCCTTAGGGAAAAAAATTGTTTTTAAGGTATATTTATTTTTCTTTGGATTGGGCCTTACCCTTTTTTGTAAATTACAAAATAGTAAAATTAGGTTGATTTAATCAGCTATTTTGAATATCTATGCTATGAATTAGTACTATGTACATTATACAGTCTAAAATATTATCAATGAAAACAATAATTTTTGGCTTCTCAAAATGTTGTTTTTGTTAGTCTACGACTTTGTAAGTTTGTTTTTGGCATCGTGATTCTCAATGCACTGTTGAAATGTTACTATTAGTCTGTGACTTTGTTAAAAATAGTTAACTGTTAATATTAACTATTTAAAAAAAAATACGATTGGTTAAAACAAATGGAGCTTCAAGGAAAACTAAAGATTAATAGATTATAACCTTAACAAAGTTAAATATAATTTTGATAATTTATGTGTCAAATTTTTATTTCATACCTATCTTGTCACCTATTCCTAACTTTTTTTTCATTATGAAATATTTTAAATGATGAAGAATAGTTTATAAACAATTATCACAATTTTCAATATATGTTAAATTTTAATAATTTATAGATATTTTAACTATAATATATTTTAATTTTGAAACTAAATAATAAATATGAATAAAAATATAGCATTTGTAATTATATTTTTAAATTGTAATTATTTTATTTACATTAAACTATTGTCATTTTTATTATTTCATGATATCTTGCACCAATTTTATTTTATATAATTTAATATATCTTCATTGAATTTTTCATATCATCTTTACAATAAAAAGCTTATGATAGAAAAGAAAATCATTTCTATAATAGAAAAGAAAATATTTTATTTATATATATTAAAACTATTATAATAGTTATTATAAATTATATTATATATATAATATTTTATATAAATAATTAAATTAACATCATGATTTTGACATGCTCATTGCTCAAGCTTAAAAGTAAAATAATTAATAACAATTTCTCTTATTTTTCTCTATATTAATTAATATGCTATGTAAATTCTTTTCAAGGACGGTGACTCAATTTCAGGTCAAATTTTAAAAGATTGAAGTTAAAGTCTATTTCTACCCGAAATCGGGACATCTGTACTCGAATATTCTACCCGAAATCTTGACCATTGCATAAAAGAAGGATCGACGGCTCGAGATGAATTTTGAGTCGATTTGGAGAATGCTTTCCCATGTACCTAGATTCATCTGGAATCATGACACATGTCTGGTCATTGTCAATTGGAAGACTCGGTTAATATTATTAATAATTATGTTTATAAACAATTATCACAATTATCAATATATGTTAATAATTTATAGATAATTAAACTATATTACATTTTTATTTTGAAACTAAATAATAAATATGAATAAAAATATAACATTTGTAATTATATTTTTTAATTTTATTTAAATTAAACTATTGTCATTATAATTTATTAATAATTATTAGTACTTGCTGGTAGGTACTAGGCTTAGGGCTAAGTGCTAAATATGTCATTTTCAATGTGATTCATTAACGTTAATAGTTTTATTTTTTTAATGTAAGTGCATTGGTTTATATTTTATATTGTAATAATGTATTTTTTCATGAATTATAATTTCTTTTTGTCATTCAATTAAAAATAATATTACTTATATTATATAATCATTTAAGATTTATTATTATTATAAAAATATTATTATTTTTATTTATAATTCTTTATTATATAATATAACATATAATATAATATAATTATAACCATATGATATATATGTAATAGAACATATATATCAATAATTATATAATATATTAGGCAAGAGCCTATAACACAATGGTAAATTGTGAGCTTCTTATCAAAGACGTCTTGGGTTCAAATCTACTCGCAATCATGCTTAATAAATAATAATAATTAATTACAACACATAATATTTAATCTTGGCTTTGGCCTCTTATTGATAAAAAAAATTATTATATAATATATTTATGAATAAAATTTAAATTTAAATTAACATCATTACAGAAAAATATAATTATATTATATTTTTATTAATTAAAATATTTTATATATTATAATAAATTTATTAAATTTAAATTAGATTTATATAAAAACTAAAGGCAAGTACTAGTGGCACTTGTTTCATATCTTGCACCAATTTTATTTTATAAAAATTAATATATCTTCATTGAATATTAATAATTAAATTAACCCAAAATCGAGACATGTGTACTACAAGATTCTACACGAAAATTGAAATCCTGACCGTTGACTAAAAGAAAGATCGATGGCCTGAGATGAATTTTAGACCGATTTGGAGAATGCTTTCCCAAGTGCTTAGATTCATCCAAAATTGTTACACGTGTCCTTGACAAGTGTCATGATTCTGGATGACTCTTGACAACAATGATATCACTCCACAAATTCACCCAAAAATTATATTGAATCATCGATAATTAAGTTCTATTTTTATTAATTAATTTATTTAAAATGAACAAATTTATTCAAATGTATATCAATGTAATAAATTTTTACTTTTTGTTATTATTGTTATGTACATTACTAAATTATTGAGTCTTGACTCTTTAATTCATTTACATGTACATTGTACATATTGTTAATAAAGTACCTAAAACCATTAATTACTTAATACTTTCTTTTTAACTATTAACCTATATGTTTTTAGAGTAAGAAGTTGAAAGTTCTCCAAGTCGAGTCCGATACAATAGGGTTTTCAAATTTCAAATTTTCTCATACTGACAGAACTCCATTTTGTGTTCTAAAGACTAAAAGTGTGAAACTTGAGTATTAGATGACAACACCAATTATCCAATCTTGATTCTAGGTATTTAATTTTTTTTAAACTTTTTTCATTGCAATTTGTAGCAATAGAAATCTTGATTTTAATTGTCTTAGGTTTACACCTTACAATTATTTTAAATAGGGTCTAAAAAAGAATTTTGTGTAATAACTAGTAGTAGGCATGGACAAAACAAAGTAAAAAGCTCCTATACGAGTGCAAGCATAAAGGAAAATAAACACATTATAGAACTCAGACAAGTGCTACAAACCCTAGGTTTCACCGATGAATGTCATGATATTTTTTATCCTGTTATCCATGGAGATTTATGAATTATGAGAATTAGATATTCATTGTTTAATAAGTGGAAAGATTCACTAAAGGGGAGAAATTATTACAAATATAACAACAATATTCGTGCACATACAAATAAACTAGCTACTCTGGTTATTGGATTAGCAAATCTCATTGTCCCTGAAGTATTCCCTTGCCCTAAAATTGTAATGCTATGCACTCAAAATTATGATGAAAATAGAAAGACAATTGTAAACCAAAACACTCATGAGGAAATTTTATCCATGACTGAGAGTGACTTTTTCACTCTACTAGACCTAGGGCTAGGCTTTAAATCACAAAGCTTTAATGAGCACATTGACTTGGATAAACTAGCATAGGCTTATGACACACTAGAAAGAGTTTTTCAAGATTCATTTATTAAGGGTTTAATGAGCTATGAGTCCTCTACTAGTGTTACACTAGACATAGACCATAAACCTCCTTATCAGTATGATATTTTTGTGCCATGGGTTCATAATACTATTTCTTTGTTATCATTTTTTCTGGGATTGCATAGTAAAAAGGAAGTAGGGGCTAGTGTTCTTGAAATGATTTATAATATCCATTGTCAAGGTTAGTCAGTTGAGAAGGTAGATGTAAGATATAATTTTGTTCAACACATTGTTGAATCTATGCAACAACAATTACTGATGATTAAACAAAGTACCACTATAGGCAAGATGAAGACATTATATTCACAAGTTACTTATGCTACCTTCTTTTAGCAAAGCATTGCCCAATATTCGAGATAGAGAACAACAAGCTTGATATTGAGGTCTATAAATTTGATGAGAAAATTTAGAAGAAATCAAAGACTACAAGTCCAGTATATGAGTGGACACATAAGATGAGGATGACTGCTGCAAATAAAAACTACAACCATTTTGTAGACTTCTTTTTGGCACCTATTTACCAAAAAGTCACAGGCACTTCGATGCCTAGATTGCCTATGTCTTGTAAAGATTGCATTCAACTGGGAAGTCAAATTCAATTAGCTGACTGGTTCTTAATGGAAGAGTACATTGTCTTAAGGTTTTGCGATTCAATGGTTGAACCCTGCAAACTTCCAATGCATGTTACAAAAAGAGTTTTTGCATTAGAATATGTATGACAGATGGAGAGCGCAGATGAACTTTTCAGTGGACAACAAAAGAAAATGATATTTCCTTCCTTGCCTTTCACAATTGGAGGCCTCTCATTTGAGAGAAATGATTTCAAAGTGGCAAATGAATTGGAAACTTTTTTTGGCTTTGATTTTGTCAGTCACTGGAATTATGATCCATTGAACATAATAAAAATGAGACTTATTGCCAATGGGAACTCTGTGAGAAAATATCAACATTAGGAGATGCCATTGATAGAAAAGTTAAAAAACAAGGATTCATGGGATGAGGTTAAGAAAGGGATGGAGAAACATGCAACAGAGAATAATATTTCAATGCAAGAATTGTCATCCCAAATTATGACATTGCACAAATCAAAGCCTCTGACATACTCAAATTTCTACAAGAAAGCATCTGAACTTTCTAAGAGGTCTATGGTAAAAGAAATTAAAGAGGCATACATAGCTGAATTGTGGTGTCAAACCAATATGACTGATTTTTGGAAAATGAGGCAAAATTTGGGTGAACCAATGACATTAGCTAGTTTTGATGAAATTGAGGAGGATGAACTTTTTAGAAATTATTGGAATAAAGAGCATCCAACTATATTATATGATTTTCGCAGTGACAGTGATAATGAAAGACAAAAGGACCTCGAGTTTGATACGAACATTCAAGTTATTCATGATTCTAGGTCAATTAGGGGTAGAGATATTGTTAAACTTCAAATGAGTAATTCTGTTAAGAAAACATATAGTAAAGGGGCAACTATGATACAAAAAATGGGTTATTCAGGTATAGGGCCCATTGGTGCAAGTGGTGAAGGGATTTGGAACCTAGTTCCAGTACTAGACCCACCCAAAAGAGGATGTAATCCAGTCACTAGACTCTCTAAGATTGAAGATGATTCATCTAGAAAGGGCAAAAAATATTATACTTTTTCTTCTTAAGGTCATCCCAACACATTATTTGTTAAATCTTCAAATCCAGTTGTAGTTGATCCCACTAGCACTGGCACTAGCACTAGCATGGATGAACCTTGTGCAAAAAAGTAAAAATTTATGACAATTACATTGCTAGCAATGTCAATGGTTACTTCACCACTGTATGCACTAGTAACTTCTGTACAAAATCCAAAAAATAGTCCTAAAATGCTAGGATTTGGAATGGGCCATCTTTAGTCTATTGGCAATCCTCAAAATACAATTGTAGGTGGAGTAAGTTTAACTAGAGTTGGAGAAGCATACAACGATACTGTATATGAGAAAATGTTAGTATGCTAATAGAAACCAAATTTAAATAAAGCTTCTACAAACTAAACAAAATTCATAAACTTCAAGATAGACTAAGATGAGATCTCAATTGAAAATATGAGCCATTAATGGGCTCTCTCAATGAGAAGCTCTCTTGTTGAGTAGCTTTGTCTAAAAAGATAGGATGTATGCTCAAGCTTTATGCTTCAAAAAGGGCTTCAATGGATGATTGTGGATTTTTGGTGTGGATAGATGGCTTTAGTATGGATTTGGCTCTCAAAATAGCATTATAACTTTACTTCATGGATTGTGTTATTTTGCAAAGGGGAAGGATCCAATTTATAGGCAAGAGGCTTGAGGGATTGAGGGCTAAGATGCAAGGATGGGAAAAAGCTTATGGAGGGCTCAGATTGCATGAGAGGAGAGCACATGGATTGTGCTTCCTTATAGCCAATCAAGGAGTGACACATGTCACATGGTGAGAGGATGGAGGAAAGGGCAAGGATGAGTCAACAAAGGAGGCTCAAGAGATAAAATCTTCATAAAGACCCTCATAATGACTTGTAAGAGCAATAAAAGGGCTTGTAAGAGTCATTTATGACCTAGTGGACTTCATAAAGTTTTATGGTTGAGATATTTTGAGGGTGATGAGAGCAATTTCGACTTGGACTTGATTAGGAAGGTTTAAAGCTTGTTTAGGCTTGTGCAAATGATTAGAGGATGGATTAGGATGGTTTAGGATTAGCTTAGGGATAGGCAAGTGGATGGCATTTAATGAGGGTGGGTGAAGGAGGAGATATTTATTAACTTTGGCTTGGGTTAGTAAGTTTTAACCCATGTTTAGGGAATGTGACAAGGTTAGGAGGGGATTAGGATTAGGTTTAAAGACATCTTCTAGAAGAGTCTAGATTTTGGATGAGGATAAAGACTTTCTAGAATAGTCTAGAATTTCCTAGGATGAGGATTAAGACTTTCTAGAAGAGTCTAGAACTTCTTAGGATGAGGATAAATTAGATTTTTAGAAAATAAATAAAATTTTATTTATTTCAAGGGTTTGGGTTGAGGAGATATTTATTAAAACTTTTTTAATAAACATGAGGATTAATATTTAATTTTAATTAAATATTTTGAGTTGGGATTAGGGGTAGGAAATGATGGGATTAGCCTTTAATCAAAATTAAAGAAGGATTAGAAGATTTTGGAAGAGGTTATTGGTCATAAGGAAATTGGCCAACTTTTGGGAAAAAAATAAATTTTTTATTTATTTTAGGATTTTTGGTCAATTTATTAATTAAATAATTAATAAATAAGGAAATAATGTTTAAATAAGATTTAAACATTTTTGGGAGGGATTCCTTAATTAAATATTTTTAATTAAGATAAAGGGATTTAATGGCATAAAAATTAATTAATTAATTAATTAATGATGATGTCATTAGGACTTTTTCAGAAAATAAAAATACTTTATTTTCTAAAGGTTTTTAGGTGTCTACATTTTGCCCCTCTTTGATGTAATGCCGCAAGTGGCATGGCATCAAAGATAAGAAAATAAGATGCCCAAGGCTAGAGCAGAAGAGAAGAGAATGGACTGTGAGTTGCCCCCTCAAGAAGGTAGCGAGGAGAGAAAGCGAGGCTCGATGGCTTCTTGAAAAGTACAAGAATCCGAGATGAGCAAGGAGACTCAGATTGGCAAAGAGAAGGGGCTGAAATAGCTCAAACTCTCACTATGGGAGAATGATAAAGGAGAATCAGATGCACAAGAGGAAGCAAGCTTAAGACCTTAGGGAAGGTGGAGGATGAAGGAGCAGAGTGCTATAAAAAGGAATCCAGGATAGGGATATGGATGAGGGGATTATAAAGCTGATGGAACAGGATTTCAAAGAGTTAGATTGGCGGAAGATGGGTTTCGGAGATCCCTAGGACTAGGATTGTGGATCTCGAAAGATGAGGCTTGGTGGGTTGATTTGGATTGGTGGATCCCTAAGACTAGGATTGTGGATCCCTAAAGCTAAGAGTGATGAGTGATTCAAAGAGATACTGATGCATCAGCTAGGGTAGGAGAGACAGATGCTAGATATGGGTGGGGGATAATGGAGATGAAGGAAAACCATTGAAGCTTTTTGAGCGGGGGGATACTTCAAAGAGAAGTACCACCATGTAGTTGAGCACTAGATTTGCTATAGGACTATTGGTTAATTGCCAAGGTTACCAAGAACATCAAGGCCTTTTCACCAACCGTCCAAAGGACTAACAAACTAACTCAAAAAAAATACACAAGGATTGCCCCAGCATCACACATGAATCCTAGAGGAAGCAGCGTGGAAACGACACTGGAGAACCCACAAGCAGAAAAGAAAAACAAACGAAAGACCTGATCAAGACCTTACACTCTAATTGCCCCATTCGCAGCATACCATGATATGGAAGATCGTGGCAACCTTGAGGAGGGAACAAGGAGATTGCTTGAAAAAGATACTTCAAGACCCAAAAGGGAAGATCCCAAATCAAAAGAAAGTGAAAATCCAAAAGAGAGCCGTTTGCCAACGAGATGGGTAGGACAAGGCACTAACGGACCAAGATCAGACATGAGGAAAGCTATATCGTGCAAGGACCTATTGGAGAGCACCGAAGCTGGTGGATTTGGATGAGTGATGCGTCTGGCAAGCTGAACTAAGAAAGATAACACTTTGGTGATAGGAAATCTAGCTAAAGGATGAATTGGAATAGCTAACCAAGATGTGCGATGGGTGCAAGATGTTGATCAAGGACGAACTGACATGAACGCTGGATAGATGCAATGGTACTAAGCTAAAGAGGATGTACAAGCTAACAGACCAAGATATTTACAAGTGAGCTAATCAAGATATGGTACAAGCTAATGGACCAAGATAGTTACAAGCAGGCAAAAGCTCAGGATGATAGGATAGCGGGATGGTTCGATGTTGTGCAAGATGCGAAAGCTAAGGGTGGGGTGATAGCAAAAGATATGGATTTGGCAGGATGCATCCAATGATGATGAGAGATTTTGTGACCAAGGATAGCTAGAGGAGCAGGATGAGATGGTTGGATAGGATGGTAGATAGCTAGGATTATGATGGATATAAAGAGATGACATTGGGTTTGCATGAGGATAGCCTAGAGCTAGATACCAATGACAAGGTAGGATGGACAAGATGAGATCTCCAAGGAATATAGTGCCCCCAATCAGAAGATAACATGCAGAAGGAGGTCTTATGATGGATGTAATAGGATTGAAGCTAGGATGGAAAAAGCTGAAGGGGCTAGGGAGATGGATGATAGCTGAGATGATTGGCTGAAGCTGCATAAGATTAGTGGATGGTGTGAGATGGAAGCTGGAGGATGGAGGATAGATGGATAGATTGGAAGATGGAGTTGGATGTCAAGAGATGACCAAAAGCATGAGGGTGATAGGCTAAGCTAAGGATGGCGGGCTTACGCATGACGCTTGTTTGCCAAGTTTTCATCATGGTACTTGTCCAAGGCGCTTGAATTGCCAAGTTTTCACCAGTGGACGCTTTATTTTTCTTTTCTTTTTTGACTTTTTGACTTTGGACTTAGCTGGAATGATTTTGGCTTTCTTCAGCTATTTTGGCTTTCTTTTGAGATTTTTCACTAGCTATTGGAATGTTCAATTTTGTTGCTAGCTGTTGGTACACCAGATGTGTGATTTATGCAATAGATCAGATTAGATGGGATTGATGGTAGGAGATGGAGGGATGAAAATGTTGGAAAGGAGCATGAGATGGGGATTCTTGCAAGAGCAACATTGGCACATGTTGGGACGGGTGTGAAAAGAGCATATGGGGGATAGATGGTAGATGCGGGCATGATGGAGGATTTGTGGAAGCGTGCTTGGGGATATAGGCACCCAAGATGGAGTTAGGAGATGGGGGACATGAGTCACTAGATGGGGGATTAGCAATGGTGGATGCCATTATGAATTGGGTTTCAACTTTTTTCTTGGGGATCCACATGGTTTTGGATTTTCTTTTCATAGGCTTTTGCATTGTTTTGCATTCTTTGATTGGATTTTGCCTTTTTGGAGTATGTCTTTTAGAATAGACATATGATTGCCTAGGATGTGGATTTTTAGCTTTATGCATTTTGAAGTTGGCATTCACATTGTTGTGGTAAGCTTTGGGAAGATGGTTAGGAGAAGCTTTGTGAGATGGAGAGGATATGAAAGAGCGTGTAGGGGGATGATGATGGATGATGTGCCCTGATATGTGCCTTTGTTGATCTTTCATAGGAATGGATGGAATAGGATTTTTATGATGGCTAATAGGAGGATGGAGGATGGTAGATTTTGGGACATAGGGACCCAAAATGGATTTAGCGGATGAAGGGGGGATATGGTAGGTTGTTTTGGGTTGCAAAGATGGTGGAGGGGGGATGACATAAGATTTCTTGAAGGAGTGATGGGAGGCTGGCATGGT